>JAZKJV010000039.1:943561-1621617 GCA_037367405.1 Ottelia alismoides
TAAGCTGGCACTGCTTTTTTGGGTTTTTTTTTTTGAGCCCTCTCTCTTCCGTGAAAGTCAAAAGACCTGAGGCTTATAGATTGCGTCATTATAGGTGGTGTTAATAGTTTGGGCTTGATTCAGTGAAAAAGACAATAAGAGATAGATATTAAGGTCAAAATTTATGGGATCAGAAAGGAGGATGAATCGTCGCCTCAGACGGAGAAAGGAGAGGGATCCGATCCGATTGGATTGATCAGAAGGGGCTTTTGGCCGCTACTTGATACGTCGAACCCAAGACCAATTATTTATTTATCTAGAAATTGGGGAGCAGAAATGCACTCAGCGAACAAGATCATCGAGGCCCTCGACATTCCCCCGGCAGCTGGCACGTATCATCTTGTTTTCAACGCCCAAGAAAAAGGAATATGCCTTTAGCTTCACCCATCTTGTAGACCTCTCTTATGTCCTTATTGAAGTGAAGGCACCGAGCGAGGAACCTAACCCAGCCAACCAACCCCAACTCAAACCAAGAAAAGACCCCTTTATAAGACCTTCTAATATCGATTGAGGGAATGAGCGCAATCGACTCAAGTCCTCGGAAGGGAGGCTTCGTCGGAACTCACTTCGAGCGAGGAGGGAGGGAACTACTAAATCCAGGTGCGGAGCATATAAGTTGGTAGAGCAAAGATAGGTTGCTTAGATAGGTGAAGTCTATTACAGTTCTTTGCTTAGAACTGACTAAGACTATCACAAAGCCTCTAAACTCCGAACTCATGTACCTTAACTATCACTAGATATAGATATCTGTCCTTACTGATGCATTGACTTCCTTCTACACTTTTCTCAACCCTCGAAAGTTGCAGTCATAAGGGAAGCTCTTTTGAAGGTAGACCGGTAAGCTCGTATGAGGCCTATACAGGACACTATCTATGGCGGGCCTTTCTCGTGATGAAAGAAGCTGGGTCAACTAGACTATGGGCCCTACAAGATTCTCTTCTCGGTCGATTTCCTAGTTACCAAGGCTATCTTGAGTTCGTTCCTTTCTCATTCTGGGAGGTCGGAACCATAGTCGGAAGATGGCGAACTTTTCCCTGATGATCAGAGGAAGAATTTTCATGCTAGGAGCTGGCTTCGATACGAGAGATACGCTGATCCCGCTGGCGAGCCCTCATGGACAGAACACCGACCACCAGGACTGAGAACCTTCCCTTCTGCCAGCAAGTACTCTCCTTCCCACCTCTCGGAGGTCTGACTTGGTCCCCCATTATCTCTAGGTTTTTGCCCGAACTCTCCTAATACGAGAATGAGACCATTCATAGTGGATCATCAGGGACTAGAAGATTATAGGCCCGGGGATCACTCGCTTCTAATCATGGGAATTTGGTTATTTACAAGGATTTTTTTATAAACAATATTCGACACTTTATTTATTTGTAATTTTTTATCTTGAATTATTTTGTGAACTTATTTACAAGGTAAATATACTTTATTGGTCCATTTTTATTGCAAGTTATATTTGTTATTTTATTGAATTTATGGGTATTTATTTGACATTTTGTTTAAGGATTAAAGCTCAATTAAGATATTAAAATGATGAATCATAGATCCATCAGCCATCAATCACCTATCATATTATTCGCATACCATGTACTCCTCTAAACAACCCTAGTCATCTTAGAAAATTATTAGCCTCATGTCATAATTGTATTCTTTTTTATTTTTACCTTATTTTTGTAAAATATAAATTTTTAATTTTTAATTCATTTATTTATTATATATTAAAAAATAAAAATAATATCTGAGCATGCATGTTTAGATATGATTTTTATTTTTTAGATTTAATACCATTATTTTTTATGGTTCTCAAACCATCGATCATAATTACATAAATCGTTTGCCAATAAAAATCGCAAGTTGTTGGACCGTTTATAATTATGGTCAGTATGATTGAAGAGAATATATGCTAACAATAGTCCATGGACCGCGTACAACACTTTATTTGACAAAATTTTCAACATATGTTTTTGGAGGACTCCCTGATGAATTGAAATCTGCCTCTTTTAATAATATCGAATTGTCGTAATATAGGAGGTGGAAATCATATCAGTAAAAACCACCCTTTTGAATAGGTGGAAAATTTTACTTGGTAAGTGTACCAAGGTCGAAATCAAGGAATGGTGTTTCTTTGGTTGGATTATTTAAATTAATCTAGGTAGTCAATTATTTGTAATGTGAATTTATATGTCAGAAAATAAAGGCCATAAAAGATATGTAGATAAACCAATAAAAAGAAGATGGAAGAAGAAATAAAAGACAAAGAGAATGATATGTGAATGTGTACCTTTGTATCCTCAAGTTGTTATTCAATTATCTCCCAAAATAATTCACAGATCTAAGGGAAAATCCAAGAAATCTTGTTTAATTAAAATCCAAGTTTATAGATGATCAAATCATTCATGCCTCAATGTAAAAGTAATAAAATATTTCTCTGAATACAATGCCCTTGGCTTTCTATAATTGTATTCCTTGAATATACTTTTAAATCATAACAAAATCAGGAGTCTCAATATCAAGCATCCTCAAAGAGTCCCAGCATAGAGATCGATCTTTCTCAAAATTTACTCGCAAAATTATGTCTATTTAAGCCTACACGGATCAGTATGCTCTTCAAATGATAATTTAATTCAATAAGCCCTCTGATCTATTTACAAATAATATAAATAAAAGAGAATATAACAATCTTCAAAATGACATAAAATACGTCAATTTTAGATAAAAATGAGAGAGATGTGATAAAAACAAGTTTTACGGACTAATTAGTAATAAAAATAAAGTTTTAGTTTCAAAATAGTCCCCGAGAGGACCTATATGTAATCATTCAAAGTCGGGGGGTCCTCCTTAGAAATTTGTCCTAAGCAGAGCATTTTGCAAATATCCGAAGGAGGACGGGTGTCAATGCAAATTCTCCAACCCACTTGTGTGCAGCGCATGACTAGACATCGATGTACTTCCCTTGAGTTGAAGGGGGTTCTGCATCAAAATGTCTCAGCCAACATGCATCCTGCACGTAGGGGCTAGGTGGGGAGCAAGGGTCGGGGCCAGCTACACGTGGTGAAGCGAAGAGGCTGTAGAGGAGCCTCTGGCGTCCCGATCCTAGAGGCGTGGGGGGTGACTCGGGTATTGATCGATAGATCAGATGATCTTACGGCTCTGATGCGTAGCGCAAATGATCGGTAATGATGATGGTCTACGTGGGGATCAGATGGCTGACGACGATCGTGCATGCACTGTTGGATTAGAATCCAAAGGTGCATGTGCTTCGTGCTCCTCCGAGTGTGATCGTGTGGAGGTAGTGTTTCGGGACCCCTTCTGTGCTCTGCCATTTATCTACTAATTATCTGAAGGCGGAGAGAGCTCGAGGGGATCTAGATGAAGTTCCTAGATGGTTTATGAAGATCCGGTGGGGAGTGTACGGTCTGACGTCGGAGGAGGAACTGCATATCGGAGCATCTTTGCCTCTTCCGATAGGTGAAGAAGGAAGGGTCCTGCAGGGATAGAAAACACGTGCTATATAACGTCTTGCCTCGGTGGTAGTGCATCTCAACACCCATTCACAAAATTATCCAACAACAGTTTTAGACAACATGCATGTTATACCATCCATACAAAAAAGCACAGAGAAATTTAAACTTCTATTGATAACAGATGTCCACATAAAGATAGCAATAAGATCTCAAAGTCTCTTTATTACATAATAAATAAAATTTTGAAAAGGAGAGGAACAACAACTACAAAACTATAGCGCAACCTCAACAATGCCTGCAAATACACCACCGAAAACGCGGGCCCCCATCTCCTGCTCTACACTTCTTGTTGGATTTTCAAAGAAGGTAATTTGTGAGTCAAATGACTCGGTACAGATAAAATAATATATAAAAAAATAGATTGTAGGTAGGAAATGCAATTGCAATAATTGAACATGTTTAATAGAGACTATAACTGTATATTTTAATACAATTATATTCCATGCCCTTAACAGTTATGCAATTAAAACCTTTTATTTATATCTCTTAATCCATATTCCTATTTACTTATCTCGGACTCGTCCGTTAAAGGAGAAAGGATGCACTAGGAATGAAGCCTGAAACACCTCATTCAGAGTGTAGCCTACAACATGTGCATAAGCGTGATACTTCAGCTAGTCTAGTTGGTAGTACTCTGACACTCGAGATGGGATGTACAAGCTCGGTGAGTCGTAACTTTGTCAATCGAGTCTGTCGGAGGAGTCTCTCTCGCTTCAAAACAAGTGCAACAAAAACTGATCTGTATGGTGTGATGCACGCGTGCATCCACCTCAATTCCACCAGAGTACCTACCACCACTCCACTCTATGATGTCCCTCGAATGAGGGTGATTCACTGTCGACTCAACCGGACCACAAAATTGTGCACCCACCTTGTAGTATTTACCATTTGTCCCTTATACTTTACTCTATTTTGTTCTAAATTAGATAACTTGAAGGCTATCACGATTTGATTAATACAACCGCCAAGCCAACCTATTAACAATGAGATCCTCATGTCACATTCCATTTAGGTTTCCTTTATCCGAGTCTTACCTACAAGTATACCATATTACAGTCCAACACATTTTGTGATTCGTATTCTATTGTCATACAAGATCACCCAGCACATTGTTGGTACTAATCACCACTTGTCTGACATTTACAATTTCACATCATTGATTAGTGCATCCTCCTCCTATACCATATGCAACATTTAAATAGATGAACGGGAACTTATATCATCAATCCCGTAAAAGAAAGATCGGGTTCAAATCAATAAATAAATAATACTAAATTAAATAATGTTGTAACGTAGTATACATCCCTCCCAAAACATTACATGTTATCTATATGAAACAATGTCGAAAGAGGTGTTACCTAATGCCTGTAATTAGAATTTGGAAAGGTCTGACAGTGAAACCCACATCGAACCTATGTATAGCGTTTTTTTTCTAAAAATAGTTGTCAGTTGTAACAAAAAATATGAACTATCGAGTATTGTATATATTTGAGTTACAGTATAGATAGGAGTAAAAGTTAATACACTGAAAAGGACGTACCATATACTCATTACAATCGTAAATGAAGGTAAGTAGATTTGCAGATGAAGGACTATAATATCATATAATGTATGAGGAGAAATCTTATTAACGAATTGAATAAAAGGTTGTATTATATAGGGCAGTCAAACCCGTACATGAACGTTTTCAACAAACTCTTTTTGGTCCATAGATACTACACGTGTATGTTTACTTTTCTAAGAAATAATATCTATAAATTGAACTCAGAATTCCAAGTTTCGAACTTGTCTAACAACAAAAGAACTCTTGTTATATCAAAAAAAACTAGAAATAAGTAAAAGCTTGCTGGAAAGATTGATCTATCATAAAGTTAAGGATCTAATAAAATAAAGTCCATCATAGATCCAATTAATCCAAATTAAATACAGTGCCCAAAAGACAATTCACGGATTTAAAGTTTCAACTCATCTTTATTAATACACACTCCATTGTAAGTCCAAAATCTGACCTTTTATTAATACACACTCTATTCATCCAGGGAGTACAAAAATATACAAGGACTTGCAAAGGAATTTCTGGTGGAAAAATATGAAGCAAGAAATTGTTGAGTTCGTTTCAAGGTGTCTTGTTTGCCA
Source organism: Ottelia alismoides (assembly GCA_037367405.1). NCBI lineage: Eukaryota > Viridiplantae > Streptophyta > Magnoliopsida > Alismatales > Hydrocharitaceae > Ottelia > Ottelia alismoides. The sequence goes on from JAZKJV010000039.1 coordinate 949,264, forward strand.
ACGGGTAAAGATTGAGCACCAAAGGCCATCTGGAGTATTGCAGCCGTTGGACTTGCCTGAGTGGAAATGGGAGCACATTACTATGGATCTTGTAGTGGGTTTGCCTCCCACAAAAGGTTCCAAATATGATGCCATTTGGGTGATTGTGGATCGATTAACTAAATCGGCACACTTTTTACCTATACGGTGTAGTCAGACTACAGAGAGTCTGGCGAAGTTATATGTTCATGAGATAGTGAAGTTGCATGGTGTACCTGTATCCATTGTCTCAGATCGGGACGCACGTTTCACATCCAGATTTTGGAAGAGCTTGAATGATGCTTTGGGTACAAACCTAAAGTTTAGCACATCATTTCACCCGCAGACTGATGGACAGTCAGAAAGAACCATACAGACATTGGAAGATATGCTTAGGTCTTGTGCTTTGGACTTTGCTGGAAATTGGGATTTTCACCTTCCACTTGTTGAATTTGCTTACAATAACAGCTTTCATTCTAGTATTGGGATGGCCCCATACGAAGCTCTATATGACCGACCGTGTCGTTCTCCCTTATGCTGGGATGATGTGCGTGAAAGGAAAATCCTAGGACCAGAAATTGTCTTGGATACCACAACAAAAATTGATATAATCAAGAAGAGATTGTTAGGTGCTCAAAGTAGGCAGAAAAGCTATGCTGATCGTCGAAGGCGCGAGCTTAATTTTGAAGTGGGTGATCAAGTTTTTATCAAAGTCTCTCCCATGCGTGGTGTCGTTCGTTTTGGTAGAAGGGGAAAGCTGAATCCAAGTTATGTAGGCCCTTTTATGATCAGCAAGAGAATTGGTGAGTTGCTTATCAGGTCGATCTCCCTCCTCAGTTCAAGAATATACATGATGTATTTCATGTTTCGATGCTAAGGAAGTATATAGTTGATCCCTCGCATGTGATCGAGCATGAGATTCCTGAAGTGCAAGCAGATCTCTCGTACGTAGAAGAACCGATCAAGATCATAGACCGCAAGGAAAATCAATTGCGACGTCAGATGATCCCCATGGTTAAGGTCTTATGGAAACATCAGAAACGTGAGGAAGCTACTTGGGAGTTGGAGGAGGAAATGCAAGCCCAGTACCCCGAATTGTTTGGTAAGTCCTTATACCTGTAAATTTCGGGACGAAATTTCTTTTAGTAGGGTAGATTGTAACGGCCAATAAATTTAGTATCCTAATAATAAGACCATCAAATAGTTAATAACGATAATTTAATATAATTATTAGAAGAGAGAGAGGGGAGTGGGGTTGTTATGGATCGCCAATGCAACCCTCCATTTTTTTTTCCGGTGTGTGATCTCCATCCTTGGAATATGCAAGGGCTATCTTCGCTACTTAAGAGAGGGAGATATAGAGGTCCAGAGGGGAAGAGAGAATTCAGGAGAGAGACTAATCACCCATCCAAGATAGGGCACCTTCGTTCCACGAAAGGGGTTGTGACGGGAGTTTTTGTGCACCAGACCTTGGATTACAACTGACGAGAGGAATCGTGGAGTCGAGTCGACATACAGAAGACATCTCTCCACAACCGATATGTCGATTCTCGATAGTCATGCTCCTTCTAAAAAAAATTATCTTGGATGATATCTCTTTTGAATTTCCGTCAGACTCCCGTTCGTTGTAATATGGTAGAGGAAATGATAGGATTCGGGTTCCCGATCAGAAACAAGGGCTAGAATCCCTTGCATGCTGATATATATATACTATTTTTTTATGTCAATGATAGACTATGTAATTAGTATAAATATCTAATTACTCATGCAAGAACAGGGCATCCAAATCTTGAACCTTAGGTCACGTTGGGGTATAAACAATGGGGGGATGTGCTCTAGAATAATTGGGATATAGTGGGCAATCAATGAGTATGATCCATTTAACCCCTTTCTCCATAATATTATCTCTTGTGCCAAAATCCATTTGGGGTTAACGTGTATGTTAGATAAGTCCATATGAACACCTCATTATATATTCGCATCTTCCAGCTTCCTTATCTCTTTGAAGGGCATTCGCATTATGCAATATCGATACCTAAATGAAAATCGACATTCTTGATTGTATGAATATCGACCTGACATGTTGATTTTGTATGATTAAAAAAAACGTGTACCTTGATAGCCGGTGTCAACCTGTATGGCCATTGAATCATTAGGAGTACATCATGTTAAGATTAGGATTTTTTTGAGAAGTTTAATCAGATGATAGTTGCAACTGTATATATTACCTCCCATCCTATCTGAAGCCAGATATACACGTGTGTTCTGATATAGTTTTCTTTGGCAATGGTACGACTAATTTTTAATGATGAGACCTCATTGGTTAATAACTGGTTGAATAAAAAAAGAAAAGTACAGGTTACGTTTCTTTTAATTGAATAAAAATAAAAGCACTACTACTATGCCATAGGTTTCTTTTAATTGGATCAATAAGGCTGTTTAGCTTACGGCCTAATACCTAAGTACAGGTTATCTTAGTATTTACCTTCCATGTTTGCAAGTTATACCATAAAAATTAGAATGGTTTATTTCTCCACCTTATTAAAGGTGTAATAGGTATGTGTATATGTGTCAACCGTAGGTCAAGACATAATGAAATGTCATTAGTGAACTCCAATGCTATAAGAATAAATTGGCTTCTTAAATCAGGATTGCTAACAAAATTCATGGCACGATAATGGTGAGCGAAGCTAAGTGCTACACCATGTGGTGGGAGCCACCTCTAGAGTTCGATTACCGGGTCCAACAGGACATTATTGGCATAAAGGGCAACACCTTCCGGGGGTGTCAGGTTCAGTGGAACCTAGTGGAAAGTCCACATATTGACTCAGCTGATGTCATCACAAAATAGATACAAGTGAATGATCGTGATTGTATGGGAAAGCCGCTAGTGCCAGCGGTAGTTAAGAAAAGGCCTACTCTACAAAAAGAATGAGTATAAGGGTATGTGTGCAACTTTAAAGTACAATTATTGAGAATATAAAAATCTGTATATGTTATGGATGTAACTGTATCGTCATACCATTGGTAACTTTATCAAAGCATTCTTGAAATTTTGTATCCCTCTTTTCGCATGCTAAGTTGTTTGGCTTACGAGCATTTTTTTTCGCTCATGTGGTTTTGCTCTGCCGCAGATTCTTTGGAGGAGTAGCACTTGGAAGCAGTTCGGTGGCTGGTTGAAGACTTATCATTTTCTTTTGGTAGTGCTAGTTCCTTTTCTTTATCTTAGCTATAGGTGTACCCAAGGAACATTTTATGAGTCGTTCTAGTCTAGTTATTGTCTTTGTCAATGAAATCTCTAGAGGGATGAACTTGATCTTTGATTATGTCAAGTTGTTAAGTAATGTTATCCTTTTATTAGAAGTATCTCAGTGACTTTTATATTTTCATTTCTTATCTCTTTACCGTCTCCTTAATTGTGGATTTATATGCATGAGTAACGTTCGGATCCGACGTGGCATGTCGTTTATTATTGCTTCCGCTGGTCACGTGGATCCGGATTGTTACAAGTGGTATCAGAGCCAAATTCTCTCTAATGTGGAAAGGGCTACCCGAGAGGTGGAGCCGCCCCTACAAGAGGTTGGAGGAAATGGCTACCCGGAGCGTGCAGCCGCCACTATCACTGGGAATAAGTGATACAAAGTGTGAGAGTGGGTTATAAGTGGTGGGGATTACTACTTGACAACTTGGGCTTAAGCTTTTTGGGTGGTTGTCAACGGGTCCATCTGGGCCCGAACTCAACAAGTTGTCAGGGCTAGTTTTCCTCGATAACGGACCGGGGACCTAAGCCCGGGACGTTACAAGTTTCCCTAACATGAGGTTATTCACGAGGCTTGTTATCTATAAAGAAGGATTATATCATGTTGTAATAGAATCAAATGCAGTGATATAAAAAGCCTTACAATAAGTTTACTATAGGTGTTCCATATACGACCAGTGACTACACATGACATTACAAGACGTAGAATAAAAGACCAATCAGCGAGCATAGGTGAATTGCCTCATTCCCTAATTAATACAAGAGATAAGAAATCTCCAGATAAAATAAGGGAAAGCAATATTATTTGCAGTGATCATTAAGGGACGACGAGAATACCAACAGCAAGAGGGGATCCCATGGTTAGGATCGAAAACATCATTTAACCTCAAAATGACCCTTTCCAAAATTGGAGTATATGCGAAAGAAAGAAAAAAAGGGAAGAGAGTCGAAGATCCGTTACCAGTGCTAGAACACGCCTCGGATACGTGTGCTCGATTGCTCGATCAAGAATCCAATGAGATAAGTGGCTTTCCCTTACAATGGCACTCCTCCTTTTCCTGCTATCGTGAAGCTATGGAGCTTTGTGAGCTTCTGATAATGGTAGTTGTATCGTTCTCGCTTTGGTTCTCTGGATAAGGAGAGGGAAAATGAGATAAGAGAATGACTTGGGGAGGGGAAAAAGGATGGACTAAGATTTGTAAAGGAGTAGGAATGATGGTAGATGAAGGGTGGCGGTCTTAATATGGTGTTGGTGTAAAATCCTAATTTTAGAAACCCTAAAATAAACCTAACCTGCAAGTAATCATTCAATTTCCGTAACCATTAATTCACATCAAAATCCATGACCCCTCTTCACTAAAACACTCATATCTCACACATGCAAACTTGAAATTATATGTTTTTGGACTCGTTGAAGACCTTGCGATAAGATGCTTTTTTAAGTATCATATCAAATAGCTTTTAAGATTTCAGAAAAAAGCCGAAATTTGTGGGGTGTTACATGCTAGGAGGTTTGGGATGAATGGGAGGCCTAAATTGAGTGAGGGAGGGGAGAGGCCTGAAGCTCCAGGTCTTTGTTAGACCTGGAGGTGGAGTGACACGGTGGAGGTTGTGGAGAATGGGTGATGGTGCTGATTCGACGAAGATAGAGGTGGAGAAGCATAGCTAATGTGGTGCCCAAATGGGCAATGATGATGAGTGAGTGGAAAATGAGGGAAATTGACAAGGGTGAGGAGATCGAATTGCTACCTGGAGGTGGAGCGAAGGATGGTGGAAGGTGAAGGGAAACTGGAAGGTCCTGACGTGGAAAGCGGGAGATGCAAGGGGAGTGAGATGCATGGGGGGATCTGAAGCTCCTAGAATCATAGGTGCAAGTGCTATGGCGTAAAGAACACGAGCTCTACAGCTCTGAAAGAAGAGCTGCTACACGATCAAGCGGCGACCGCAGTGAAGGATATTGAGAATCCTCAAGCGCATCACGGAAGCGTGACGATCGCATCTAATACGATCGGGGCGACTAGTCGTACTAGTCGCAAGGTGCAGCGGAATTTAAAAAATTTAAATCACATGATGAAACCACATGATCACAAGAATAATTCTTGGATCGTTTCATCAAACCACAAAGTATTAGGAATACATCTCGAAGCGTGGTTGCGATCACGAGATCTCTAAAGCAAGAGATCCTCCTGTCTCAAGTCTGATCCACGGAGACAGCACTTGCGGGCGCGATGATGAGACGCGTGACTCCCGCAATCCTCGACGAAGATCCAAGCCTCGAATCTCCTGAGTTCGTCCAACGAAATCCGTCGTATTCCTCTAGAGAAAGCAGCCCCAAAGAAGAAGGAGATCCTCGAGTAGTCGATGGCGAAGGCGAGAACTTCCCTCTTTCTCAACAAAGGTGGTTGGCCACCTTATGAAGAGGGAGAGAGAGAGAGAAGACGAGAATGAGAGAGAGAGAGAAGTAGAGTAGGCATCTACTTGATGTACACTTCAAGGGCTAGGGTTGCCCTCCTTATATACTAGTTTGGGATCTAATGGATCTCAATCTATGGCTCATATGGATCCAACGGCTATTTTCATCCAAGAGCCATCCAACGGCTATGATTGTTATTGGTTAAAAACCAACAACATTAATTTATATTAAATTAAATATATGTTGAATTATTATCAACAAAATTTAGTTAACATAAATTAATTATTAAGAGATAATTTGATAACAAATAAAGAGAGGCAACAAACCACCCTTGATCATAGGGGGCATCACCTATGACTAAGTCATAGGTGACGCCACCTTGTAATTTGGTGGTATTTTGTCTCCTTTTATTTTATCTCATTATTTCTTAATTAATTACAATAATTATTATTGCAATAATATTCACCAAATTAATTCCAAATTAATTTGTGGATATTTCAATCATGCCATTGAAAAAATATGTGAATCATATTCACATCCCAAATTGATTTGTAAATTACATTTTCAATTAATTAACTAATGTGAATCCAATTCACATTAATAATTAACAAATACTATTTACAATGTTTCTCTCTCTCTCTCTCTCTCTCTGATATATTATAAATCACATTTATAATATACACAGATATTCTGGGTAGCACTATCCATGATCTGCTTATCCTTGATAATTAAATCCCATTTAATTATCTTGGATAATCATTCTCACAATATGAATCTTATTCATATTATACTTGATAATTAAATCTCAATTAATTATCTTGGACACATTCTCGCAATATGAATCTTATCCATATTATACTTGATAATTAAATCTCATTTAATTATCTTGGACACATTCGCACAATATGAATCTTATTCATATTATACTTGATAATAAAATCTCATTTAATCATCAAGGCCTTCTTTCTTGGATACTAAATTCATCATAGAAATTATTCTTGAACTCCTTCAAGAATAATGTGCTTTCTCCGTAGATACTTGGAGATAAGGACAAGGTGATTGTATTGTTCCACGTATAGTGACTTGGATGTTGAGATCTCATCTCAAATCCATATCTAACGGACCTCCCACATATGCTTGATTAAATCAAGTCCGCATACTTAATCTTCTCATTACATCTGAATCACATTCAGATCAATGTCCAACACTTGGACTAAGATCAAGTTACTTCTCTACTGAGAGGAGTCACTAAAATCCAGACCTGTTTCATCACTCCCTCGGACTGGAAGCATCATGGTTATACAATCGTTTATGATCACATCACCCTCGGGTATTCCCAATACCTGCACATCCTGCATACTGGAAGACCAATGATCAACCTGAAGATAAAGATCAATTTTACATTGTCTTCTTCATGGTTTGATCACCAAGTTTCTCAACCTTGGTCATTGGGATTTGGTATCAATCATATGCTTTCCCAAAGCATATATCATACCTTCAAATTCTTGTCATGCTTCCAAAGCACGACGACCATGCATGGAATTTGAGCGGTCCCAATACCTCATGAGTGAGCACATGTCTTCCGGTTCATAAGTGAACCTGTATGATCCCTTTTGAGAGATCGTATTACTCATATGCCCTTATATGCACACCAGCTCGCCGGTGTATAGACCTTGGTTAGGTCATCAACCTAATGGTCTGCCAAATGTACATACTTAGATATATAGTAACACATCTGTCTCTGGACAGAGGATGTGTGCCTATGCTGTGACAGTATTCAACATAGGACTTGGGTTATCTCGATCTCGCTAAGTCAACCCATTGACTTAACTAATCTGACACCTCCGAATCACTATTCCCATGTAGAGGACCTGCATCAAGAGGTCGGTCAGATATCAGCCTATGTGAGAAAGGATTGCCATCTCCTACTCAGGCTGGAGATCAACTCTTAATAATCATTTGACGGTGTTTGATGAGTCCTTTATCTAACCCATTAGATATTCATCCAAACACCAGCCTCTATGATTCTTTTAATGAATCAATAGCTATATGGTTATCAAGACGACCATGGTACATAACCCTAATTGTACAGAGGTACCTATTATGCAAATTATTTATTCTTCATTTCAGATCAGGGAATGATATGTGCAATAACATTTATTGCATAATGGCTCGCCGTGGGCTCGCATTTCCAACAATCTCCCACTAGCCCAAAGAGCCATTAATGGGCTAATCATTTAAACCCACACTCATGTGACAATCATAGGCTATTTAGAAAATAGCTAGGTAAGTTGATCAGTCACTCTGTTCTCAAAAGACTATGCCAAGTCCTTTTACGGCACTTGCATATCTCTTAGTAACAGTGCTAGCATCCAATGTGAATGTTGCATCTTATGCAACCAATACCCAATCTTGTTAAAGCAATTAGAGTGTCCTTGACACTATTGCTCAATAATTATTATAACCAGTATTTCTATAATCCTTATCAGAATACCCTTATTCCTGGAGATCATTAAGGTATCCCCATAGTTAAGACCTTTTAGATCTCCATCTATGAAGTCTTAATTTCTTGAAGATAAGACTTAGATATCACTATCTCTAAAACCTTGTCATCTATGAAGATTTTGTTATTACTGCAATTAAGTGTTCTATCTCCATAGCAGGATTAGTAACAGTTTACTACTCCCACTGCATGGCAGACATCTGGCTTTTGTACACATCTAGCATACTTTCAGCTTCTCGTAACTGATGCACAAAAAAGGCAAGCAGTTTTAGCAATCACTTCCTCTACTCTTTGAGGTGCTATCCCTTTAGATAGGTCAGTACCAAATCTTAAGGTAAAAAAGCCTTTCTTGGAATTTCCAGAAAAATGGAACATGTCCAAGGTGTACTACAAATGTGATAGTCCCAATACCCTCTTTTCTTTGCTTCTGAACACCTTCAGAACTAAGATCCAAGAGGCATCTTTTGAGATCATATCTCAAGGTATGGAATAGCCATATCATAAAACACTTATTATCATCCTTATATCATTCCAAATGATTAGGATATTATCTACATTTAGCATGATGAACACAATGGCACTCCCACTAAGCTTCACATGGTACACCAAGATTATATCTGAAATTATAACATTTATAATTTCGTCAAATCTTATGTTCTAACAACAAGAAGCTTTTTGAGTCTATAGATGGATTTCTTTAGCTTTCACACCTCACTTTCCCAATCATGAAGCCATGGGGCTACTTCATGTGAATATCCTCAGAGAGGTATTCTTATAGGAATGCAATCTTGACTTACATCTTGAAGATGCAATAGTCAAGTTGTGTAGCTAAGGTTAGCAATATTCTAATGATTTTAAGCATGGTTACCGAAGAACAAGTCTCATTGCAAGCAATGTCTTTTCTTCCGGTGTGTAGCTCATGGCTATGAACCGTGTTTTGAAGGTCTCTACCTTTTCATCAGGTTCCCTCTTTCTCTTGAAGATTCATTTACACCTTAATGGGTCTAACCCTTATAGGTAGATCCTCGAGGGTCCATATACAACACTTGTATACGAAGTCTACTTTAGACTTTATTGCTAATATCCATCTTTCCATGTCATGATCCTCAGGAGCTTCATCACATGAAGTCCGATCATTGTCAGGCTTAACTGACACATGAAATACATCCTCAAACTCATTTGAAGAAGTATTAGTGTTTCATCTTTAATTGTCCTTTTAGTTTCCGATTTTCAGGAGCCTCATTATCTTCTAAAGATTAAATGAGTTCCTACACTTCATTTTCATCTTGATTCTCAAGAGAGTCATCCTCTAAGAATCACATTCTCAAAGATGAGATCTTTTAAGAATCTCATGATCATAAAGCAGGTATCCAATACCATCCTTTATTTTCCTAATGAAGTAACACTCTCAAGTGCTAGATTCCAGCTTACATGCATGGAACCTTATTAAGGATATATATATATTGTTGTCTCTACTACACACATATACCTGGAAATAAGGGATAATCATGCTAAAATTAATCATTGATGAAATCATGTCACACATGATCCAATTGTATCTTCCTACAACTCCATTGAGTTTAGGTGTGTTAGGAGGATTGAGATAGAAATAATATTCATATCTTCATAAGGTATTCTTTGAATTCATCTAATAGGTACTTGCTACCTCGGTTAGATCAAATTCATTTGATCTTCCTTCAAACTTTGGTTCCAAACCAAAATTATGAAATCTTTGAACATTTCAAAGGTTTCCCAAGTGAAGATAAGAAATCTCATATCATACATAATCATCAATAGATATCACATATCCATAATATTTACTATGATATAGATGATCCACATACATCAATATGTATGAGATCCCGAATACCTTGACATCTTACACCTTTCCTAAGAGAAGGGTGTATTGGACATTCTTCGAATACAATATTCACAAGTATGTAAGATTTGAAATTTTAGACATTCTAAAGTTTCATATCGTACTAGTCTATTGATCTCATCAGTAGACATATGTTCAAAACTTGATGCCAAATCATTGTCAAATGATCTTCATCCTCCTATTGATCTTATAAAGGTTTTGATTTTCAATATTAGAAATCTTAATGAACCATTCATTAATTTTCTAATTTTGTGGAGTCCACTAGATGTTAGATTACTATCTGAAATATATCCATCATAACTCTTTATGATAGTTCTATCTCAGAATTCATGTTCATTTCCAACATTTAGAAATAAACAATGAGTGTATTCTAATATCTAGGTCATAGAGACATTCTCTAAGATTAAGGGCTCTCACACTGAGAATATGAAGTCTATCTATCCAACAGAGATTGCTGCAACAATTACATCAATATCTATGGAGATGACTATTAAACCTTAAGATCAAATTTTTAATCTTCTAATATTTATATATATGTAACCAATTGCAAATGTCATTAGAATATTGGAATACAATTATCAGACTTTATCTTATGAATAAGCAAGTCAGAGTCAATGATTATATGTAGATTATTTGGATGCTCTATCTGAATCCTTCACTAAGGATTTTAGACAGACTTGATAGTCACACTATCAACACATCAACTTATTACAATATTGGCATTCATCCAACCTTTTTGGATGTCATATGAAAGTCACAGAAGTACAATCAACTCTTTGATTTTCCTTCTCACATGGGTCCGACCCACGCTTCCACTGTGTTCTCTTCATCTATAAACAACCATTGTTCAAGACAAAGAATCTCTTATGTTGAATTCAAAAGATTTCAATACAAGAGCACTTTAATATTTATACATGCTTCATTAAATTCATACAAAATGATTATTATGAAGATTCATGAATGACTTGAGTATAGATAGTAGAATGATGACACTCACCACATCCACATACATCTTAACTCTTAGAGACTTAGGTTCAGGTAGGTATTCAAACATTTTTGAATACATCATCTCTTTCGAGCTACCATTCTGCATAATGCAGAGAACCATGTCATTCATGATTAAATGTCTAGAGCACATATGTATGCCAGAACATCTTCTTAGATTTTTATAAGGATTATTTGACAATTGCGATCATCATTGACATGTCACTTCCAAAGTACACTCGATGAAAGATCAAGACTATAGAGACATTCAAACCCTAAGGTGATGTCTTATTGTCTTATTTAATTGTCATTCCTCATTATGTTGAGGAAACTTGCACATTGCAACCACATACATTATGTGTCCAATTGCAAGTACAATATCTGGATCATGAGTCCAATCCATGATATTTTACTAGTTATTATTGAGTATAACATTGAGTTGGTTTAATGAAGGATTATCTGAAATAAGAAAGTAAGGATATATATATATATATTATATATATATATACTTTTTTACTTTGATTTAGGAATTTTTATATCAAAGTTGTCTTGCCTTGTCAACAATGAAAGTTCATTCCCTTAATCACTTTCAATGTAAGAGATATTCTTACCATTATATCTCTAGCAAGATCTGGGATCTCCTTTCCTATCTTTATCACATCCTAATAATATGAGAACCTGCGACTCTGATAAAAAGAAGCGGGGATACATTCTGCATTGCAAGTCCAACTTGCATCTCCCAATTCGGTCTTTAATACCCGGGCCCACCACCCCTAAGGTGATGTTGACCCGTCATTAATTGAACCAACCATCAACAGGCTTAATACTCGCTATACGCAATCCAATATCGCCCCAATAATATGAGGATCCGATATTGGGGTCACTACATATACGGCCTTACTCTTTCGAGAAGCAAAGAACCCAATCCAAATAATTGTATATAGGATCTATCACTTCGGACAGGCGTCTCCTATATACAACTTTTGGCGATGAAATTCTTTGCCTTGACGGGAGACCATGGATGTCACTTATGTGATCCTCCACCTCATATTTAAATTGTAACTAATTATCATGAATCATATTCACATAATTAATTCTTCCAAGGGAAATACACATCTATTCATAATAGAGTGTTTAAATAGGATATAATTAATTTAATCACATTAAATTAACTATCAATCCTATTTTCAATCAACAAACTTTGAATTTTACTTGAATAGTAGGTATAATCTCAAAGTACGTATTATTTCAAATTTTAATAATTAGAAAAATACACTTTGATTTCTCCGACATTATCCAGTCCCTACCCGTTGTCATGGCCAGTACCGGCAAGAGTGGGATGGACCACATATGTTACAACCTGCTACCCCAATGCTCTCTGACTAGACATCATATCCACCTCAGGAAAGGATAATGCTAGATAGATCATCATGTACTTTGAGATGCTCATCTGTCTTTCAACCGAAAATATACTATATAATATACATCAAAATAATTTTGATTATATATAAGGAGATTTGCTAAACAAATTCCCAATCCTATTCAAGCAAGAGGGTTTTGCATGTAAAAGTTGTCCTACAACTATTGTAGGATGACCTAGGGTTTTGCATGAAAACAATGGTTTAGTGGGATGTCATTCAAGGAATTGATTATCATCTTTAAATATTTCACAAATATTTATCAATAACCAATTTCAGAAAATTAACAATTAATTTTTATCAACATGTTTGAATGACTATCACTAGGTTCATGATCAAGTTTTGTCAATTTCCAGCAGTGACCCCTAATCACTAAAATTAACTTATCTTGATCAATTTAAATCCAAAATTCGTAAAATTAATTTTCTAATATTGCTAACTTGATTTAGAACAGAACCCAAGTGATAGTTCACGCATTTCGAGGCATGTCAAAATCGTAATTAATAAATTAATCACGTTCAGTTTCGCTGTTCCCGCAACCGTGAATACATGCTTATTCAAAAGACCATATCTTGAGCAAATTAAATCCAAATTTAGTAAACTCAGATCCTATGGTTTCCTTGTTTAATGGAGAACAAAATCCAATTGAATATTTCGTATTTAAACAATTTAAACAGTGCTGAAAAATCAATTAGACATAGGTGCGAAAATTCAAATGCGCTAAAACTTCCGCGACTCTTTCAAACCCAAGTCGTCCTTGGTTCATGGATCATATCCAAAACCCTTTTCAACCTGGCTCTGATACCACTTAAAGGATATTGAGAATCCTCAAACGCATCATGGAAGCGTGACGATCGCATCTAATACGATCGGGGCGACTAGTCATACTAGTTGCAAGGTGCAGCGGAATTTAAAAAATTTAAATCACATGATGAAACCACATGATCACAAGAACAATTCTTGGATCGTTTCAACAAACCACAAAGTATTAGGAATACCTCTCCTAGCGTGGTTGCGATCACGAGATCTCTAAAGCAAGAGATCCTCCTGTCTCAAGTCCGATCCACGGAGACAACACTTGCGGGCGCGATGATGAGACGTGTGACTCCTGCAATCCTCAACGAAGATCCAAGCCTCGAATCTCCTAATTTCGTCCAAAGAAATACATCGTCTTCCTCTAGAGCAAGCAACCCCAAAGAAGAAGGAGATCCTCGAGTAGTCGATGGCGAAGGCGAGAACTTCCCTCTTTCTCAACAAAGGTGGTCGGCCACCTTATGAAGAGGGAGAGAGAGAGGACGAGAATGAGAGGGAGAGAGAGAAGTAGAGTAGGCGTCTACTTGATGTACACTTCAAGGGCTAGGGTTGCCCTCCTTTTATACTAGTTTGGGATCCAATGGATCTCAATCCATGGCTCATATGGATCCAACGGCTATTGTCATCCAAGAGCCATCCAACGGCTATGATTGTTGTTGGTTAAAATCCAACAACATTAATTTATATTAAATTAAATATATGTTGAATTACTATCAACAAAATTTAATTAACATAAATTAATTATTGATAGATAATATGATAACAAATAAAGAAAGGCAACAAACCACCCTTCATTATAGGGGGCGTCACCTAGCGTCACCTATGACTAAGTCATAGGTGACGCCACCTTGTAATTTGGTGGTATTTTGTCTCCTTTTATTTTATCTCATTATTTCTTAATTAATTCCAATAATTATTATTGCAATAATATTCACCAAATTAATTCCAAATTAATTTGTGAATATTTCAATCATGCTATTGAAAAAATATGTGAATCATATTCACATCCCAAACTAATTTATAAATTACATTTTCAATTAATTAATTAATGTGAATCCAATCCACGTTAATAATTAACAAATATTATTTACAATGTTTCTCTCTCTCTCTCTCTCTCTGATATATTATAAATCCCATTTATAATATACACAGATATTATGGATAGCACTATCCATGATCTACTTATCCTTGATAATTAAATCCCATTTAATTATCTTGGATAATCATTCTCACAATATGAATCTTATTCATATTATACTTAATAAGTAAATCTCAATTAATTATCTTGGACACATTCTCGCAATATGAATCTTATTCATATTATACTTGATAATTAAATCTCATTTAATTATCTTGGACACATTCGTACAATATGAATCTTATTCATATTATACTTGATAATTAAATCTCGTTTAATCATCAAGGCCTTCTTGCTTGGATACTAAATTCATCATAGGAATTATTCTTGAACTCCTTCAAGAATAATGTGCTTTCTTCGCAGATACTTGGAGATAAAGAAAGGGTGATTGTATTATTCCACGTATATTGACTTGGATGTTGAGATCTCATCTCAAATCCAGATCTAACGGACCTCCCACAGATGCTTGACTTCTCATTGCATCTGAATCACATTCAGATCAATGTCCAACACTTGGACTAAGATCAAGTTACTTCTCTACTATGAGGAGTCACTAAAATCCAGAACTGTTTCATCACTCCCTCGGACTGGAAGCGTCATGGTTATACAATCATTTATGATCACATCACCCTCAGGTATTCCCAATACCTGCACATCCTGCATACTGGAAGACCAATGATCAACCTGAAGATGAAGATCAATTTTACACTGTCTTCTTCAGGGTTTGATCACCAAGTTTCTCAATCTTGGTCATTGGGATTTGGTATCGATCATATGCTTATCTTTAGGCAAATACATATAGAAGGATGAAGATGGTATGATAGTAGATCCTATAAACTATAAATTATTTTAGCTTTACAGATTATATATAGTAAATATAATTAGGGGAAAATGGGTCTGCTCGCGTCCCATTTTTCTTCCATTTTTTATTTTTTTTTAAAAATATCGTCATGTTTTTCATTACTATATCCATCTAATATGCCATTCCAATTTCGTCAGAAACAAAGACTCATGTGCCTTCCATCTAGAACATGTAATTTTAACGGTCAAAGAATTGTTGTAATCTACATGTTCTAGATGGAAGGCATATGAGTCTTTGTTTCTGATGAAATTGGAATGACATAGAGGGATATATTGATGAATATACATGATGATATTTTTCAAAAAAAACAAAAAAAATAGGGGGAAAATAAGGCAGGAGCGGCCTGTTGGTTGTCCCTAGGGAGCATCCCTATTTTTCCCATATAATTAATATCATTAGTTAATATATATTACTATATGATTTATGTAAAAGAATAGTTTCATAAACTAAAGGCAATATCACATGTAAAGATGGATCCCTAAAATTGATGGGCCCTTGACCATTGCACCCTAAACTACGTTTAGTACTCGTTTGCTTTCCAGGTAACCATGGCATATCCGGTTCTATCCTTGCATTCCCGGGGCAGAATTTGTTATATGAACCGCATAATTTCTTTGTTATAATATTTGTTAACCAAGTTGAAATAAAAAATTAATATAAAAATATCTTATAATCATTAAAAAGTTAATATAACATATAATCAATGTCACATTACATCACATTTATCAATCTAACCCTCTTTAACCCTCCTAACCATCCAAGTTAATATCAACAGGCAGATGCTCCAACCCAGCCCAGTTACCAAACAGGTCCCAGCCCTAATCTCCCAACAAATTTTGACCTCTATTGGCCATTTCCAACTGTGAATAAGCGCTTGCACTAGCGTAGTGCGCGATGAACCCACATAAAATAACAAACAAGCCCATAAGCATATATTTCCCTCTGTACAATATATACGATATCGGAGTAACTTCTGATATAGCAATAAAAACAAGCTGTAGACAGATCAACTCATCAAGTCCTATTGAAATGGCCAAATAGGAAAGGAAAAACACTTGACAAGTTTCTAACATGCAGATCTCTTTTTGGACAATTTACTGTAACAGCTGAGATTTCCTTTTGTTCACACCTTCCAAAGCGTGTATGTAAAGTTTCAAAGCGTGTTTTCAAATGCTTAAATATGGAATGACTTGATCTCATCCCTCGTTGTAATATATAATTTCGAAATGGATAATACCTTCTTTGAATCAACCTCCGAAATAAGATATTCTCATCCCAAAGCGGAATTTAATGATATATAATGACATTTTTTTCTTTATGTTTATGTATTTGGAAAAAATCGAGCTGGCCACAACAATCTTTCTAAACGTATCGTACTGTTACCAAATTTCGCATTTTTTTATTTAAACAAAATGTTTTTCTCTTCTCTTTTTTCCTACGGAATCTAAATTAAAATTTCTAACAGCTCAGAAAATATCTATTTCTGAAGTAAATAATATGCTTCTACATTGCTTACACATATTTATTAACTGTGAAATCCAAAACCAATCTTTTATAGGTTGCAAAATTCAAATCCTCTCTGTTTGTTGACCCAGCAATCCCCGTAATCTTTTTTTTTGCAAAATCTTGGTAAAAAAATTAAAATGTTTGGATTGAATGTATGACGATTGTTCTACACGGGAGCGGATCCTCTGCTATGCAGCAGTGATCTGCTGTAATCCGTGAGTGTGTCCGAGCCGCTCGATCGAGATCGAGTGTTCCGTACAGTAAGAGCCCAAAAGCTCTGATTTCGTGAGAACCGCTCGATCTCGATGGAGCGGCTCGGCACACTCTGCTGATCCGCTCTTTGTTCTAAACACCAGTCAAAGTTCGTCGTAATATAAAATTTCTAACTAATTTATCTTCAAGTAAAGGAAAAGGTAACATTCAAAAAATATAAAACTCAGTCCATCTCCGCCCTTTGTTATCTAACAACCGAACCTCCCTTCGTCCAAAACCCACCCACCACACTTCCGATCACCACATCCAGAATCGAACCCAAGAACCCCTCCAAATGGAGAGATCGATCTCCTTCCATCTCGGTAGAGGTGTTGGAGAATTAGATGGCATCACAAACACCTCTGCTGAGATCCAGCAACAGCCACCACCTTCACCGCCCCATGTACTGGTGGGTGTCAGTGACGCCAAAGCTGCGGGAGAACTCAAGACCAAGTACCCACCATTTGTTCTCTCCTTTGAACACCTCACGTACAGCGTGAAGGTGCCCAAGAAGAAGGTCATCCCCGCCTTCCTCCCACGCACAACGCCGGCGGATTCGCCTCTGCCGGAGGAACCACCGGAGAAGCCATGGACGAAGACCCTCCTCGCTTCAATCTCTGGAGAGGCCCGCGAGGGCGAGATCCTCGCGGTTCTCGGCGCCAGCGGCTCCGGCAAGTCGACGCTCGTCGACGCCCTCGCTAACAGGATATCGCATGAGAGCCTCCGCGGGACCGTTGCTCTCAATGGGGAGCCGCTCGAAGGGCGGCTCCTTCGTGCGATATCCGCGTATGTTATGCAGGATGATCTCCTCTTCCCCATGCTCACGGTGGAGGAGACGCTGATGTTCGCCGCCGAGTTCCGCCTCCCGCGGTCGCTCCCTGCCGAGAAGAAGAGGGCCCGTGTGCAGGCCCTCATCGATCAGCTCGGCCTACGGGCCGCTGAAGGGACCATTATCGGTGATGAAGGCAACCGCGGGGTCTCGGGTGGCGAACGCCGCCGTGTCTCCATCGGTATCGATATCATACACGACCCCATAATTCTCTTCCTCGACGAGCCAACCTCTGGACTAGACTCCACCAGTGCCTTTCGCGTTGTCCAGGTTCGTTGTTCTTCAATTTTTAATTGTTATATAAAACAATGTATATATGATATGTATTGTCGATCACTAATAGCTCAAAATCCCGATTGCACCACTATTCCAGGTACTGAAGAACATCGCCTTGAGTGGAAGCATTGTGATCACCACCATCCATCAGCCGAGCTTCCGAATCCTCGGCCTCCTCGACCGTCTCCTCTTCCTCTCCCGCGGCAGCATTGTGTACAGCGGGGCGCCCGCCGGCCTCCAGCCATACTTCACCGAGTTCGGCCACCCCATCCCGGAGAACGAAAACCTCACCGAATTCGCCCTCGACCTCATCCGGGAGCTGGAGTCCTCCCCGACTGGCACCAAGCCCCTCGTCGACTTCCACGCCTCCCGGCAGCTCAAGAAGACCGCCCATCTTGACGAAAGCAACAACAACCACGTCCTCCCCCTCATGGACGCGATCGCTGCGAGCATATCCCGCGGTAAGCTCGTCTCCGGTGCGACGGACATGACCGGCAACGGCGACCCTGCCGACATGAAGACTTTCGCTAACCCATTCTGGACGGAGCTGCGCGTCCTCGCAAAGAGGTCCTTCACCAACACGATGAGGCAGCCGGACCTCTTCGCATTCCGGCTGGCCACCGTGCTAATCACCGGCTTCATCCTCGCCACCGTGTACTGGAACCTCGACACCACGCCCAAGGGCGTGCAGGAGAGGCTCGGCTTCTTCGCCTTCGCCATGTCGGTCATGTTCTACACCTGCGGCGACGCCTTGCCGGTGTTCCTCCACGAGAGGTACATCTTCATGAGGGAGACGTCGTACAATGCGTACCGGCGGTCTTCCTACGTGCTCGCCAATGCCGTAGCATCCTTCCCGGCGCTGGTGATTCTCGCGTTAGCATTTGTCGCGACGACCTTCTTCGCCGTGGGGTTAGCCGGCGGGTTCGATGGGTTCTTGTTCTTCTTCCTCATCGTGCTCACGTCGTTTTGGACGGGCAACTCTTTTGTGACGTTCCTCTCCGGCGTCGTCTCGAGCGTAATGGTCGGATTTACCGTCGTCATTGCCGTGCTCGCGTACTTTCTTCTGGTGAGTAATACCATCCTAAACGATTCTCTAATTAGATTAAGTTCAAATAATATTTATTTAGACGATATTATTTTTTATTCCTATTAACAAGGGGTGCAAGTTTCTTCTGGAAACAAATATAATTATTTCAGTTATCAGGAAGAAAACGTCTTATAAAGCACACATGATTAACTAAACGATGTGGGACTAATCTATTGTTGGTAATCACAGATGAGCGGCTTCTTCATTACAAGGGACAGGATACCGAGCTACTGGATCTGGTTTCACTACCTATCCCTTGTGAAGTACCCTTACGAGGCCGTGCTGCACAACGAATTCGACGACGCGAGCCGGTGCTTCGTCCGCGGTGTGCAGATCTTCGACAACTCGCCGCTCGGTGGCGCGACGGAAGCGGTGAAGGTAGCATTGCTGAAAGGAATGGGCTCGACATTGGGGACGAACCTCACGACGAGCACGTGCATCGTGACGGGGCCGGACGTGCTCGCGCAGCAGGGGATCTCGAGCATGAGCAAGTGGAATTGCCTGCTTATCACCTTGGCCTGGGGCTTCCTCTTCCGCGCCTTGTTCTACGTAGCCCTCTTGCTCGGAGGTCGCAACAAGAGGAGGTGATTGCACATATAATACGAAGCTCCTCATAAGTTCATGAATGATCAATAAGTGGTGTTCTTTATGTATAAGTTCTTCGTATCTTGTTTATTAAGGAGATGTTCGTGTCGTACGTTCGGAAAATTGATTACTCCTGCCATAGGTAGCTGCTCATTTCATTGGAAAATACTGTAGTTTTATAGCATTTTGCAAGGATATTTTTGTTTTAAGATTGGCGAGCAAATGTGACCAAAATAAGAACAAAGAAATCTTAGTTTGAAAGAGCCAGTTTGAAAAATGGAGGCACGTTGAAAGATGATGCCGTGAAGATAGATTCCGACGCTCCTATGCATGAGCTTGATGGTAGCCTGGCTCTCAGATTTAATCACCCCCTAGTTGGCTGTTGCCTCTCGCTGCTAGCAAGAGAGCAGCATCGAACGTCTGTTGACCCTCCTCTTCGTAGATATACAAAGTACAAAATCCACCTACGTGAATTTGCAATGACTGCACACGTAGTGGATAGCAGATGGAGTTGGAGGACAGAAAGATTGTTGTGTTTTTTGTATGTTCAAAGGATAAAGGTACAGTCCTTTATATAAGCGGATTGCCCATTAATAAGGAGCCAAAAAAGAATCATTTTTCTCCCATCAAGATATTAAGCAACAACGAGTTCCTATGGTCACATTGTTTGCAACCAACATTGCTGAGGAGACCCGTTTAATGTCAAAAACGGCTATATGAACCTGGATACAAAAGAGGGAAGGCATTTGTTCAACTGGATTTAATGAGTCTCATTTCCGAGATCATTACTGGATTAGGTACTTGTGCGCAAATTAGAAATTGCGTACACTCGAAACAAATCTTGAAAAATGATATTTGTTTAAAATTAAACATGCACGATTGCGGGCGCGGGCGCGGATGTGGGCAGTAAACAGGCTCCAACGACCTTCAAATTCACATGCCCCTACAAAGCCCACATGAACTTGGGGAATACCCACACTTATAAACGCATGCTCTTCCTCTAAAATAGTCCATGTGGTACTAAAGAGGTAGAGAGGTTTTGAAATACAAAGGAGCTCCACCAGATTTAATATTATATAAAGATTAATTTAAGTAAGAGAGATGTACGAAGTCAAATGGCAGCATTTTCGGAATTCTTCACTTAGATTCATCGTCATCGAGGTCGACATGATACTCTTGTACAGTAGAGAAACTGCTTCATCACAATCGAGCCATGACTACGGAGAGAGGATCGTCTGTTGTGAAATCCTCTCATGTAATGCAGGAGATCCGTCGGATGAGAAACAGACATCCCTGATAAGGAGCCGACTATCCCCGACCTCCTATCAGAGGCGTACGTTTCTGACGCGAAAGATCCCCTGCATTACAGAAGGGAATTTTACAGCAGACGATCCACCTCCACTATGGAATGTCAGCTGCAATTGCGACCCCATAGGTGCCGCTCGATCATGATGGAGCGGCAACCACTCTGTTACAGCACTCTGCTGTACAGCAGAGTATTCTTAACAGCCCTGCATCATGTTCTTGTTGCAAAATTGTTGTTAATATGGATTTAATGTTCATACTCGACGAAAATATCCAGCTGTTAATATTTAAATTATTTCATTCCAGATTTCTTTCTCAAAGAAGGCTTCGAATCTCCCGATGTTATAAAAGCGCATAGTTGTCGAAAATCCCCCAAAATGCCACGAATTTGATTGAGTTAGAGCTTATTCCAAACTGAGTTCATAGAGATAAAGGATATGGATCACACTCGGAATGCAAACGGGGGATATATATCTCCATCCCATCTGATATCATATCTATTTTATATAATATTAGCAACTATGTTTGTATTCGTTTTTAAATGAATGTGGATATTTTTATGTGAACATTTTTTAAAAAAAAAGATAGATATAAATTCAGATTTATGCGTAGCTATATATAAACTAAATGTTGTACCTGGTTGGTTCATAAATGTCCGATATTAAGAGTTAAGATTATGGAAATCAATACATTTATTAGGTATGTGTTTAATGTCTAAGGCATCCAATGCATGCATATTTAAACTTATATATATATGAGGAAAATGGGGCTACCCCCTAGGGGGAGCTAACTTAGCTCCCCCGCCCTATTTTCTTCAAATCTTTTTTTTTTTGAAATTTTTTTCGTGAATATTCATCACTACATCCCTATATTATGGCATAAAAATTTCGTGTGAAACAGAGACTCCTACGGCCTCCATCCAGACAGTCATTTTTTTAACGGTTTCGGGATTTTGTAAATCGACCCCGTCTGGATGGAGGTCGTAGGAGTCTCTATTTTGCATGAAATTTGAATGACATAATATATAGATATAATAATGAATTTACATAATTTTTATTTTCAAAAAAATAAAAAAACACGTGAAAAATAGGGTGGGGGAGCTAAGTTAGCTCCCCCTAGGAGGCATACACATTTTACCCTATATATATATATATATGAGGAAAATGGGGTTGCCCATAGGGGGAGCTAACTTAGCTCCCTCGCCCTATTTTCTTCAAATTTTTTATTTTTTTTGAAATTTTTTCTGTGAATATTCATCACTATATCTCTATATTACGTCATAAAAATTTCGTGTGAAACAGAGACTCCTACGGCCTCCATCCAGACAGTCATTTTTTTAACGGTCTCAGGATTTTTTAAATCGACCCCGTCTGGATGGAGGTCGTAGGAGTCTCTGTTTTGCATGAAATTTGAATGACATAATATAGGAATATAATAATGAATTTACTTAATTTTTATTTTCAAAAAAAATAAAAAAAACACGCGAAAAATGGGGCGGGAGGAGCTAAGTTAGCTCCCCCTAAGGGGCATACACATTTTACCCTATATATATATATATATATATATATATATATATATGTATGTATGTATGTATGTATGTATGTATGTATGTATGTATGTATGTATGTATGTATGTATGTATGTATGTATGTATGTATGTATGTATGTATGTATGTATGTATGTATGTATGTATGTATGTATGTATGTATGTATGTATGTATGTATGTATGTATGTATGTATGTATGTATGTATGCATGCATGTATGTATTGGGCCTTTCAGATAGGATGCATCCTTCCTGACTTAAGGAAGGCCACCATCTTTTTGTAGAAAACACGACCACTTTAGTAGAATGTATATACAGTTTGTATTATAACTGCACATTATAAATACAAAACCGCATACAAAACTGTATATTATAATACAAACATTAAAACTGCACATTGTAATAGAATCCGTATACGTATTCTACTAAAGTCGTCATGTTTTCTACAAAAAATGGGCTAGCCTTCATTAGGGATGGAAGGACCAAGTCCTATTTGAAAGAAATCATATATATATATATATATAGGATTTCTTTCAAATAGGATGCAGTCATTCCTAAGTTCAAGAAGGCCAGCCCCTTTTTGTATAAAACGGGATGACTTTAGTAGAATACATATACAGTTTTGTATTACAATGTGCAGTTTTAATGTTTGTATTATAATGCGCAGTTTGTATGCGGCTTTGTTTTATAACGTGCACCTATAATACAAACTAGATACGTATTCTACTAAAGTGTTCGTGATTTATACAAAAAAAGGTTGGCTTTCCTGAACTCAGGAAAGACTGCGTCATATTTGAAAGACCATATATATATATATATATATATATATATATATATATATATATATTCATGTTTTGAAGTGAGCTCATTTTATATAGACACGTGTTTTTGATGATATTTAATTTCTATCCATATCTATATTTGAATCTATATTTACATCTTACGATGGATTAAAGTAATGATAACACATATATCGTTTGCGTTTCCAAATATGTATCATATATTATAGGATTTTGACACTACAAATCCTAAAAACTTTCCAAATTACATTCTCAACCCTGAAGCATCAGAATTACCACCTCAACCCTTAGTCTATTTGACACCGTGGACATTGTCGTTATTATGACTCTTCTTATGCGATTTTCTAAAGTTAGAGTTAATCAAACTTCCATCCGAATCAACGGGGGATTTTTATTTAGGTAAATTACAAAAAAGGAACCGAGTTTTACATGAATTCCCAAATTAGGACTAATCTTTAGTTCGTAACTATTGGAGTTCCCTTGTATTTCAAAACCTCCTTTCCTCTCTTTAGTACCACATGGAAAATTTTAAAGGAAGAGAAGAGATATTTAAGTGTGAATGTTCCCCAAGCACATGTGGACTTTTCAGGGGCATGCGAATTTAAGACCGTTGGGCCTGAATGCACTTAACACGCACACGCGCGCCTCGCCACGCCACGCCACGCCACACCTGGCCCGCGTCCGCGTCCGTGACATGCGTGCGAGTCAAAAAAATTATTTAAACTTTCTTTCTCGGTTTGTTTTAAAACGGATCAATTCCCAGTTGGCGCACAAATTCCTAACCCTCTGAAATAAGACTCATTAATCCACGGTTGAACAAACCCCGTCTTTTGTATCAAGATTTATATATAGCCATTTTTTGCATTAAACTAGTTTCCTCGGTAATGTTGGGTGCAATCAACGAGACCATAGGAACTTGTTGTCATTCAATTTCTTGATGGAGAAAACGGCTCTCTTTTGGCTCTTTGATGGGCAGTCCGTCTATATAAAGGAATGTACTCACAGCTTTTGAAAGACACTGGACAAGAGCTACTACCCACTCCCACCTTCCTTTCATCACATGTGCGTCTATTGTGGTTTTGCAAAGTCTTCATTTTTTTCTTTGCTTTCCCTACGACGACGAGGGACAACAGACGTTCAACGCTACTCTCTTGCTAGCACCGGGAGACATCATCCAACTGGAAGGTGATTGAATCTGGAAGCCAGGTCGCCATCAAGCTCGTGCATAGGAGCGACGGAATCTGTCTTCACGACAACGTCTTTCGACGTGCCTCCATTTCCTAGACTGGACCTTCCAAACTAAATCTCTCTATTCTTATTTTGGTCATATTTGCTTGTCAATCTTAAAACATAATATCCATGGTGACAGTGCTAGAAAACTAAAGTTTTTTGCAACATTGTGAAGGCATATCCGCAAGTTTTCTATCTACTGTTTGATTCTGTCTTCGATAATTAGACTTCTGCTAAAATGGATCCTAGAGCAATGATGACTTCAGAAGACATTTCTACTCTCAGATCCGAAAAATTTGTAGGATTACATTTCCGTAGACGGCAACAAAAGATGAGATTTTGGCTAACCTCTTTAGGTTTTGTCTCTGCTATAACTCCTCCTGAGGAACCCGAAACTCCTAACACTCATGTAGATCTCGTTAACTCTGCCCTTTTCTCAATAGGTGCTACCTACAGTGATCCACTTTCTTCTTCTATCTCATCCCATCTAAAAATATCTAAAGAAATATATTACCTTTGTCATGGTAGGATTCTCTCTGATTTATCCGATGAGCTTTATGACATATACCATATACACCCCACCGCTCTCGAACTTTGGGAAGCGTTAGATGATAAGTTTGGTATGCAAGATGCGGGATTAGAACGATATGCCTTTATCCAATGGCTTGATTACAAGATGGTAGAAAATAAGCTTGTCTCCGCACAAGTTCTTGAATATCAAAATCTTGTCTCTAAGTCTATCGCTAGTGGCTATAAGCTTGAGGAAAATGTACATGTAACAGCTCTAATTGAGATTCTCCCTTCTTCTTGGAAAGATTTTGCTAAATCTCTCTGTCATAGACAAGAAAAGATGAATATGTCTTCTCTTATAAAGTCTCTTCAAGCTTAAGATCATCATAGAGCAAAAGACTCTAAGTTTAACCCCCTGTCAATCTCATAGAACATGTCAACTCCAAAAAGAAACCCCATAAATTCCACCCCAAATCCAAACAACCTTTCAAGAAAGGTAAGAAATCTAATCAGAATAATAACACTGATTCTAAGGGCCAACGCATCTGCTATGTATGTGGCAAACATGATCACCTTGCAAATGTATGCAAGAACCGCAAGGGACAAAAGAAACAACCTCCTAAGAATGCTGAAGTCAACATGATTTCTGTAGGGGCCGGCACTTTTGACAGGTTAGAAACCAACTCAACTATTCCCAATATTAGTTATGTCTCCTATGATAATTAGTGGTTGGATTATGGAGCTGTATCTCACATCTGTTATGATCGCTCTTATTTTTCCACCTATCAGGCCGATAGTAGTCGTGTCATCTCCTAGGGTGATGATGTCTTCGTGAAACACATAGTAGGCTTCGGACGCGTAGATTTGAAGCTCACATCAGGAAAAGTCTTGAAGCTACATGGTGTTTCACATGTTCCTGGATTTAAGAAGAGCCTTATTAGTGAAGTCTTAGTTATGTCTTCTGGTTACTCCTTATTGAGTCAAGGAAATAAAGTTGTAATCTCTCATTTTGGATCTTTTATAGGTGTAGCCGACACTTGTAATGGTCTTATCAAGCTTAGTGTTGAATCATGTAATGGTTCTTCACATATTAATGAGAATTGCATTAGAACTCTTTCTACTATCATGTCATCCGACCTTTGGCATGCACGCTTAGGACATGTGAACAAAAATACAATGAAGCGTATGATTCACATGGACGTAATTCTCAAAACTGACATAACGAATAATGAAAGATGTCAAATTTGTGTGCAAGCCAAATTGCCTAAAAATCCTTTAGATCAATAGAAAGAAACTCTGTACTACTTGAACTAGTCCATACTGATGTATGTGACCTAAACCATGTTCTCACTCGTGATAACATGCGCTACTTTGTGACTTTATAGATGATTCTCAAAGTATTGTTGTGTTTATTTGCTAAGATCTAAAGATGAGCAAATCGAAAAGTTTAAAGTCAACAAAACCCAAGTAGAAAATCAAATGGATAAAAACATAAGTGATAGAGGGGGTGAATATACTTCAAACGAATTAAACCAGTTCTGTGAGGAACATGGCCTTATGCATGAAACCACTGCCCCTTATAACCCTCATCCTAATGGTGTGGCTGAAAGGAAGAACATAATACTTATTGATATGGTCAATGCCATGTTAGCTGAATATGGTCTTAACCAACGATTGTGGGGGGCGCCCTTTTAACCGCAAACTATGTGTTCAATCGCATCCCCTTCAGACACATAGATAAAACTCCTTATGAACTTTGGTTTAACAGGAAATCGGTTCTAAAATAGCTTAAAGTATGGGGATGTTTGACCAAAGTTAAGATTCCTGAAAATAAGAAGAGGAAGCTAGGTCCTAAGACCGTGGATTCTGTTTTCATAGGATATGTAGAAAATGGTAATGCCAATAGATTTCTAGTTATAAAATCTGACATCTAGAAAATTAGAATAAATTCAATACTAGAGATTAGACCCGTAGATGCAGTATACTATGAAAACATATTCCCTCTCAAATCTTCTCTCCCAAGACAAGTTGGTGAAGGAACTACAAACTCTGAAAACCTTGAATCCCCTCAAGATACCTCGCAAATCATTGAAGAAGCAGAACCCTTAAACCAAGAAGTGGTTGAGGCCCCTAATAACCTAGGTCGAGGTAAAAGGACTAGAGTAGCTAAGCAATTTAGTCATGACTTTTATACTCTCTTAGTAGAAGAAGATCCCAAGACCTATGATGAAGCTGTGAAATCCGTAGATCATAGTTTCTGGAAGGAAGCAATTGATAATGAAATATAATCTATAATGAACAACCACATTTGGATTCTAACTGACCTTCCCCTAGGGTACAAGACTATTGGATGTAAATGGATTTTCAGAAAGAAGTTGCGGGCAGATTGTTCCACAGATAAGTTTAAAGCTAAGCTAGTGGCCAAAGGATACAAACAAAAGAATGTGTTGATTATTTTGACACCTATGCCCCTGTAACTAAAATCACCTCTATCTGTGCTCTTGTCACTTAGCTGCGATTCATAATCTTGAAATCCATCAAATGGATGTCAAAACCACGTTCCTAAACGGTGACCTTGAGAAAGAGATTTATATGGACCAACCAGAGGGGTTCGTAGTCCCTGGACAAGAACACACGGTTTGTAGATTAGTAAAATCTCTATATGGTCTGAAACAAGCACCTAAGCAGTGGAATGATAAATTTGATAAAACAGTTTTATATGTTGGCTTCACTGCTAATGAATCTGATAGATGCATTTATTCTAAGACCTTTGAAAATGGCATTGTCATCTTAATCTTTGGATCAAATTCAGCTATCATCTCTGAGACTAAATCTTTTATTGATAAAAACTTTGATATGAAAGAATTAAGAATAACTGATATTATACTTGGTATAAAATTAAGTAGATCTACTTCTGGCTACACTCTAAACTAGTATCACTATGTAGAAAAGGTTTTGCATAGGTTCGATATGTACCATAGTGTGCATGTCACTACTCCATATGATCCTTCCCTGCATCTTAAGGCACACACTGGTAATCATGTGGATCAACCTAGATATGCTCAAGTCATAGGAAGCTTAATGTATCTATCCAATTGTTCTAGACCTGACATAGCTTATGCCATCAATAGGTTGAGTAAGTACACTAGTTGTCCTAATGCTGATCATTAGAAGGCCTTGGTCAGAGTCTTTAGATACCTTAAGGGTACTATAGAATACAGTCTCCAATGCACTGGTTTTCCAGCCGTATTGGAATGCTACACGGATGCAAATTAGATTGCAGACTCTGATGAAACCAAGTCAACTAGTAGTTATGTGTTTCATCTAGGTGGTGCTGCAGTTTCTTGGAAATCCTCCAAACAAACTGTTAAAGCAAGATCCACAATGGAGGCTGAATTTATAGCCTTAGATTTAGCTTGTTGTCAGGCAGATTGGCTAAGAAACCTCTTAATGGATCTGGCCATTATTACAAAACTGTTTCCTCCCATCTCTATTCATTTTGATAGTAGATATGTCATAGATAAAGCTAAACAATCTAAAGGTAACCCGGGAAAATGCTTTATGAGATTGAGGTATGAAGAGGTGAGAGACTTCATTACCCAAGGTGTAATATGTATACAATTCGTAAAATCTATAGAGAATATTCTTGATCCTCTCACAAAGGGTCTAGCTAGAAAGCTAGTACTCAGTGCGTCGAGGGGGATGGGTCTTTTATCCATCGGTTGAACACCATAGTGGTAACCCAACCAATTCAAAATTGGAGATCCCATGAGGAATGGTTCAAAGGTACAACTAAGTTGTGTCAGTGTTCGATGGAAGCACAGACTTAGGAGTTTTACTCCTGACCTATCCCTATGGCGCATAGTGCTTCATTAATGTCCTGGTAGAGGAAGAGCTTTGCTCTAAACGGAGACAAGCCATATATGGCAGGGTGTAGGACCGGACAGTACACCCTTGGAGATTCCCACTATGTGAGTGTAACCCTAGGCCGAGGTTTATGTGAGTTGGGTATTCTCGCTAGAGCACTCATGAAACAGATTCTTGCGAAGACCGTAATGCGCACACCGATATGAACGTCATCATTACCTCAAATATGTTTGCATGATTTATTGAAATCCGAATCAGAGAGTCTGGTTCAAGACGTAGTTCACCATGCCTCTCCGGATGAAGATGAATCAATGCTAGGCAAGGTTCAAAGCTACAAACTACCTATGCTGAATGACATAGTTCAATCGTATTTTATTTTGTCTTAATTTTTTATCTTGTTCTTTCTTTCTTTATTAATAATTCTTAAAATTTTATTTTCTTGTTATTTAAAAGGTTTATGAAATATGTGAGGGAATGTTGGAGTTCCCTTGTATTTCAAAACCTCCATTCCTCTCTTTAGTACCACATGGAATATTTTAAAGGAATAGAAGGGGTATTTAAGTGTGAGCGTTCCCCAAGCACATGTGGGCTTTTCAGGGGCATGTGAATTTAAGGCTGTTGGGCTTGAATGCACTTAACGCACGTGCGCGCGCGTGCGCGCGCCTCGCCACGCCACGTCACGCCCGGCCCGGCCTGTGCCCGTGTCCGTGTCTGTGTCCGTGTCTATGACTGTGACCGTGACATACGTGCGAGTCAAATTTTTTTATTTAAACTTTCTTTCTCGATTTGTTTTAAGACGAATCAATTCCCAATTGGTGCACAAGTTTTTAACCCTCGAAAATAAGACTCATTAATCCCTGGTTGAACAAACTCTATCTTTTATATTAAGATTTATATATAACCATTTTTGACATTAAACTAGTCTCCTCGGTAATGTTGGGTGCAACCGATGAGACCATGGGAACTTGTTGTCATTCAATTTCTTGATGGAGAAAACAACTCTCTTTTGTCTCTTTGATGGGAAGTACATCTATATAAAGGAATGTACTCCCAGCTTTTGAAAGATACTGAACAAGAGCTACTACCTACTCCCACCTTCCTTTCATCACCTGTGCACCGATTGTGGTTTTGCAAAGTCTTCATTTTTTCTTTGCTTTCCCTACGACGACGAGGACCAACGGATGTTCAACGCTGCTTTCTTGCTAGCACCGGAAGATAGCATCCAGCTGGGAGGTGATTGAATCTGGAAGCCAGGTCGCCATCAAGCTCGTGCATAGGAGCGAGAGAATATGTCTTCACGACAACGTCTTTCGACGTGCCTCTATTTCCCAGGCTGGACCTTTCAAACTAAATCTCTATATTCTTATTTTGGTCATATTTGCTTGCTAGTCTTAAAACATAATATCTATAGAAACAATGCTAGAAAAACAAAGTTTTTTCCAACATAAATAGGGGATCAAAGTTTAACTTAACATTCCAGCCCCCAATATCACATGAACGGCTCAATCCATAATTTTACTTGACGAAATTGCCCCTAACCAATTCTACACTCACCCAAACAGAGCTTCCGCCTGTGGAAAGGGAGGAGGATGACGATAGTGCACTTCTGTTGTGCGCTCCTCGCACCCTGTTCTCCTCTGCGATCTCCTTGAACGGCAATGCCATCGGAGTCCGCATATAATCGTACTGCTGCATCACCACCACCGACGTTGTTGTCGAGAAACCTGGCAAGGCCAAGTATGCTAACGCTGCATGGCGCATGCAGAACACCCGCTCGTTCACGTGCTGGAAAGCATGGCCAAAGGGCTCCATTGCACCGTCGACGTGTTGCTGCTTGTGAAAGGGGAGGAGGATGGCGGCTGCACGCGTCTGTTGCGTGCTTGCTGTTGTGTCCTCATCGATGTTGGAGAGATCAGAGATGGTCGTTATCTACCGGATCATCACGCTACTGAGCTGCGTATGGGCCTTGAAGGCGACGACAATGCACTAAAGAGCATCGACATCCACATATGGCTACCCCTCTCAAAACCCATAAGAAAACAAAGCAGCAGAAGTAAATCCATGCGACAAAAACGACAATGCAATTATGTGAATTGACATATTTTCTAACTACTTATTTAAAGCATGCAGAAAAATCTATGGTTAAGCATTGAGATTCCCAAAAAAAGGTCATGTACAAAAAGCGACGTAGGTTATGAGGATCATTACCCTTGGAGGTCCCTTGTTCGCATGATGGTTGATTCTACGGCATTGGTTGATGCAGCGATAGGCTCACATCAACTGCAGAGAGGTCATGCTAAAAACCTATGGATGCTCCTTCATCTAGGAGAGCCCATGCTCTTGCTAGAGTTGCGTTTGGATCCCACACTATGTATTCTTTTGGAGCTCCCGCTTCAACATTAGTCGACAATCCATCACCTGGGTAGAGCTTATTTAAAGGATCTATAGGGAGCGAAGATGCCACTGGCGGTGAGAAGATGGGTGGGAACTCATTCACTACAAGAGAGCATGGGATGGATGTTGGTGGAATTGGGTCAACTTCAACAGTGTTAGGAACCAAGAGAAAAGCTCGAAAGGTAGCCTGATAAGGGAAATATGGGAGGTTGGGTTGTGTTTGTTTAAGAGGTGTGTGGGTAAATAAGGTATTTCTTGGTGGAGGGGTGTAGATGAAGGTGCAGGTAGCTGGTATATGTGTTTAGGGTAAGAGGTGATACAGAAAGGTGCAGTAGCGAGGGTATAGGTATGTGGTGTTCTCATGTATGAAGCATGGTTTTTCACCAAGGACAAGTATGTAGGTTTCACGATTTCGTCCAGCCCACCCAGTACCAGGAAGGATCTCCTTGTAGCTCAGTCCTTGCGCTCCTCTCCTTCAATAACTTCATTTGAATCTGCGGTCACCAGTTGGTAGAGCACCTGGAGAAGAAAGGAATGTTAGATCTTAGACAACCTTTTAAGAAGATGAGATACTTTCTATATATATGCATGTCGTCAGTACCGAAGGCCTTGAAGGCCTCCTTGAGGGACTGCAACGAGACACCAGGGTCTAGAATGAACACCACCAGGGACCCATTATTGGGAGTCGAGGGCGCTGGCGCGAACCGCACCCACACAGCACGCCCAACGATGAGCCCGACTTCGAGTGTCATGGAGCTATTGGCCCTCCACTGTTATCGCATGGTAATGATAGCCTCGGTGGAAAGGCAACCCATCTCGACGGTGCGTACGCCGTTGAACGACTCGAGCTCCATGCGAATGACGCCCTCCGAGATGTGCAGGGGAGCTACGTTGAGGAGGTTGGTGGAGCATGTGGGGACGGCGTCCGGCAGCGCCTCCGTTGGGTTGTGGCTGACGTAGGTGGGGCACGTGCATGAGGGGAGGGGAGGGCAGAGGTTGCTCTTCGTCATAGCAAGGGGAAGGAGAAGAGGCTGTAGGGGTAATTTCATCAAATAAAATCATGTATTGAGCCGTCCATTGACGACATTGGGGACTCATCCGTTAAGTTAAACTTTGGTCCCTTATTTGTTACAAACTGAAGATTAGTCCTTAATTTGAGAATCCATGTAAAGATTAGTTCCTTTTTGTAGTTTACCCTTTTTATTCTAACTCCTTTTTCTCTTATTCTTCCTTTTCATCTTCCTCCTTATTTTCCGTTTTTTGTTGGAAAATATCTTCACATGTTTTCATCATTATATCCATATGATATGCCATTCTAATTTCGTCAGAAACACATATACCCTCCATCCAGAATAAATAATTTTAACAGTTTCAATAATTCTGTAATCGACAAGTTTTGAATGAAGGGCATATGAGTCTATGTTTCTAGTGAAAGTAGATTGTCATATTAGAGTGATATAATGATTAAAATAATGGCATTATTTTAAAAAAATGTCGAGAAATAAGGCGGAAAGTAGGCCGTTGGTTGTTCCGAGGGAGCAACTCCATCTCTCTCTCTCTCTCTGTGTATACACACACAAGGGAACCTTCCAATAGGATGTGTCCTTCTTGAGTTCAGGAAGGTCACACTCTTTTTGTGGAAATATAAACACTTTAGCAGCATACATATACAGTTTGTATTATAGCAACACATTATAAATACAAAAGTGTACATTATATACAAACATTTAAACATCACATTATAATAAAAAAATGTATATGTATTTTACTAAATTCATCGTATTTTTTTTACAAAAAATGATCGTTCTTCGGACAGAAAGTGTGGCTATTTGATGCAAAGTTGAAGATATTCTCCGGCAAAATAAAGAGTAAATAGATAGGGTCATTCGGAGTGTAAGAAGTGTATGACAACAGAAGCATTATGATATCATATTTGTCGCCTGATGCACAACCGTTCGCCGTCAACGGTCAGTTACTGAAACCATACCTTGAGCATGGCACTTTTTTGGTCGGTGTCGACTCTACCCAAGTGATATGCAATGAAGAAGCGTCCACACCCTCAGCAGCATCGAAAGATTCAGATAATGTTACTAAAAAACTCTTCCTTTAGTTTTATGCTTTTCTTCTTTTCTTTTTTTCTATTGTATTTTATATTTTCTGCTTTGTTTTCCTCATTCATTACCTCTACACTTAAGATATACTTCATCCTAAGTATACGGGGGATGAGTGACTTCGCATGTTCATTCCTTGTCTCACCCACATGTCTCCTCTCTTGTCGATATTACTGTCTATACTTAGGATATCTTACTCTAAGTATAGGAGGAGACATGATGAACCATTGAGTTGTTCATTCTCACCATTATCCCTCCTTGTCTTGTGTACAGTATGCTATACTTAGGATTATTCGATCCTAAGTATAGGGGGACGGTCGACTTCTCATACTTTCATTCATTATTCTTTAGTCATTGTAGTATGAGATCTTTTATACTTAGTATGAGTTATGTGTATTCTTCTCTCTTCGATCTATGAGGACATAGCTCAAGCTAAGTATAGGGGGTCATATATACTTTAGCCATAACTCGTATTTTCGTACTTTTAAATAAGTATGGCTAAAATACAATTAAGCAAATGTAAAGAACACACTTGTACAAAATACATTAAAATTCTTTGTATATACCGATTAATAAATATGGTCAAAATGTTTGTAAAATATTTGAAAATGATTTGGAAAAATTTTTTGAAAAAACTTTTGAAAACTATTTGGAAAATATTTTGTAAATATTTTCAACTTTGTAAAAGTATTTTGTTTGTAAAAATTTCTTTTCTTTATTTGAAATAAAATATTTTGAAAATCTATTTGAAAATGTTTGAAAAATGGTTGCAAAAATAGTTTGAAAAATCTATACATACTATTTGAAAAATCTTTACAAAATAATTTTCAAAATCTGTAAAATGTTTGTACAAATTATTTGTCAAATTAGTATGCAAAATAAAGTTTTCAAAATGATTGTAAAATCTTTTCAAATTATTTTGAGAACTATGTACATAACCCGAACAAATAAAGATTCTTTACATGCCTTGTATATGCAACCATGTAAAGTCTTACAACATGACCCTTGTAAATAAAAAAGACGCACACCTGTGTAAATATCTGCACATACTCCCTTCTGTTTCAAAAACCTTTTGTTTTCGAAAAAATCTTAATAATTTACAAAATCAAAAATCTCAAAAACATTTGCAAAAACCTTTTTCAAAAATTGCATAAAAACTTGAAAAAAATAAAAAATCCATAAAAAGTTCATAATTAGAACACCGCATCGCAAAATGTTTTTCTTGCATTGTACATAGCATTCGTATTTTTGGAAATAACCTAGACAATTGAATAGGTCCAAAAATAATCTGGAGACTGGAGCTTGGAATATACCTTAATACACTTAATTTTAGAGGAATCCATTGAGGACTGGAAGTGGAGATGTTTCAGGTCATCTTGACTTAATTCTTTAGGTTCCATAAGACTATGTTCATGACTTGACTCAATTCAATATGCTTAACTAAGACCCTTCATATCATTCGTAAGACTTTTGAAACAGTGACTTGACTCTTGTACCTAGCACTTAGCTCAACTCAGATGGGTTGTTAAAAAACATTGGAGTCTAAGTTGGGACAATGCAAGACCGCTTCATCAAGGGTAGCTTAGAAACCATTCTTGGGGATTGCCAACACCATTACTCTAACCCACTCCTTTTGGTAACAATGATATCTAAAGACTAAATTGAGATAATGCTTCAGATGAGGAATGGTCTACCGACGCAACTTTTTCAAGATCGCAAGAAAGTAGGTGGAACAAAAGATGCTATATCCACCGGGACATAAACAAGAATGCGGAAGTTGTACAAAGCTAAAGAAAATATCCAAAGAAGCCTATACCAAGATTTCCATAAAATCTTGAGCTTCGGAAAAAGCCTGCTTATTGGTGAAGAATTGGTTACATTGACCGACTTCACGAGGGAATGAAGACTACACTGATCCATTCCCACTTCTTTTATCATTCTTCTAAACTTATCCCCATTCGGTTGTAAATATCAAAAGCTCCTAACCTTAGAAGGGAATATCTGTCTCCACGAGGACAAGCTACCAGAAGATTAGATGCCTTGATGGTTCAACGATTTTGTCTAGAAAGAGCTAAAGAAATTCATACACATGGTTCTATCATTTCAAGGTAGCAAGAGTATGCGACTGAGAGGATGGTTCTGACCTGTCTTTGAATTGAATTGGATTATATGAGTACGGAATCTAAGGATTGTTATGTCACACCCCGACTTCCATGTGATTCCGAACACATTATAAATCCAAAGGCCTTCTCCGAACTCCAAACTTTGACTTTATTGAAGACTAGTTTAAAAAACGACAATTATTCCAAGTTATTTCTTTTTCTTTTCTTCATTTTTATTTCTGCACTCATTGCATACTTGTTTGCTGGGGACTAGCAAAGGCAAGTATATGGGATGATGAATCATCATTTCATCACTTTATTCTTTCATTTTTGGCCTTTAGACCCTAGTTAAATGCATGTAAATATCATTATTTTGTACAAATTAGCATTTATTATTTATTGTATAATTATTGTAGAAATTATCTGATTTAAAAACAAAACAAAAGAATAAAGAAAGAAAAGAAAAACAAATAAAATGCCAAAGGAATTTTATGACCCTAAACCCCAAGATCAAGTCAAGAAGTGGTTTGGTCGACAAGGAATAAACTAGGGGAAGGTAATGGCTAAAGATACATGAAAAATTCCATTTATTTATTCATCAATAAAGCATTTTGGGGATATATTTTATTCTTACCTCAAATCAGTAAACTTTGTACATGAAAGTTGTAGCTACAAATACAAATAAAATACAAAATTGAGTTTACACAAAATTAACATACAGTGTACATTCTATACTCAGAATAAAGGCCAAAATCCAATCTTCTCATATACATATCTCCTCAATAAAAACTCAAAATGTATCAAACTCACTTTAATTGTATATAACTTTTAATAATCTATTTAATAAAGGTAGTTTCATCTAATTTGGAGTTAAGATGTGAAAGTTAGGTTTTGGACCCTATTGTACAATATACCCGAATAAAATATTCATTTTATTTATTCTTTATTATTTTTATAATTTTATAACTAATATTTATAGTATATGTACATGTTTAGAATAGAATAAATCTTGAAGAAAACACATAAATAAAATAGTATATAAAAATACATAGATGAAATACCTACACTTATACATAAATAATGCATACCCCTATTTATTCAAGTATATACAATACATCAAAAAATACAATAAAAATATATTTATGTATCTAAAATTAAACTGTAAATATATAAGATATGAAACTAAAATAAAATAAATAAAAAATGCAAAATAAAAATAAAATGAGCAAAACATAAGTCAATATACCTATAAATACGCTTACAAAAAGTAACTTGTAATAAATTGACTCATAAAAATAAATAAAAAATATGTCAAAATACTACATAAAATAATAAACCTTTCTTTTTTATGCTAAAAAATTAATAAAATTATTTATTATTTTAATTAATTATTTTCAAATAAACCCATCTCTTTTATCATGTAGTGCCCGAGGTGAACAATGAGGAGGCGGAGATTGTTGACCTCGGTTAACTGTCCATCCCTGCTTTTGACTCCTATTAGAGCCTCGAGCACTCTCACTTCCTCGAATTTTCCAGGCCGCCCTATGTCTCCATTCACCTCAAGTCCTTCAGAGATTTTGTTCACATCACGACCACTAACCTCGCCTCTTCATTAGATCTCATCGATCTGCCTTGAGCTTCTCAATAATCCATCTCGAAACTCTCCAAAAACTTGTCTATAAATAAGACCAAAGTTTCTTCCTTTCCCTTTTGATCCCTATCCAAGGTATGTAGTGTCCCCAATCATGCGTGTGAGAGTTAGTCGGTGACAAAGGACCTCTCCATGAGGTTCGGAGCACCACAGGAGAAAGAGAGGAGGTCCATGCAGCACTCCGGCGGCCGTCATGCTCCCTAGTATACCACCAGGTCAGAGCTGTGCCTTTTCTTATTTCTAGGTAGCTTTTGTTCGTAGATTTCATTTCCTGTCTTTTGTTTTGCATTTTAGTTAATGTTGTAGCCTAGGGTTAGACATAGCCAGAGCTCTAGAGCTCCAGCCACTGTGATTCATCGTGACTCATTGTCTCCGACACCCGCGACCATCTCATCTCCTAGACCCTTCGTTTCTTCATATCCTCAACCCATCAACCCCTTCGACTCCTTCTAGATCTAAGGATATGTTCTCCATCCATTGCCCTTCGTCGGAGCATGTCATCCATGCCATCTCTCACGCATTCCAAGCCTAATCGGGTCGAGGCACTCTGCCCTCAACCATGACTTCGTTAATGCAGGTTTTACGCCAAGAAGGCCCCCATTTGGGGGGATTTGAGACTCGAGAACACCTCCAAGAAGACTCGACCTCCAAGGCTCGATCAACGACCTCCATATATTTGTGAGGTCGTCAATCAATGCGGAACCCTTACAACGTGCTCTCGAGCACTTCAGCAGCTTGATCAGTGTCCGGAAGAGGGAACTAGGGCCGATTGAACGAGCTCCTGGGAAGCATGCTTCCCAGTTCTTCCAGGACCATCCAAGGTCGTTCGATCGTGCCATGTTCTTCGTGAGGAGCAAGAGACGTCAGATCAACCAGCGTCTCAACTGTTGGATCTCCTCCCGAAATCTAATCGTGGACGTCAGATGCGAAGGGATATCGATCGTCTAGATGAACACACGTGTTTAAGTTAGATGATCACGGTAGTTCACTAGCACCATATATTTTGCACACTTTAGCCCCTGTATTTTTGCTTGTATTTATTAGTCATGTAAATAAAATTTGTAATGTAAAAAAATTTGATAATTTTGTATGGAGACCCATGTACTTATTTGTTATTGCATATGGGTCTAGTCCAGAGTTGCTCATGTGTTGCCCCACGTAAGCTGGGCAAATTGCATATATGTCTTGGTGATTTTGTGAATTATAAAAATGATCCATAAAGTTCCGATCTCCCACCAGGGTTCAGCCCCAAAGTTTGAATATTAGTTGTATATTTTTGGGAAATTTGCACATATGCACCTGATTTTAATTTAAATTGCAAATATGCCCTCGCTAGTACATGCTATTTTTGTGCTTGTATTTTATTTATTAAAAATAGCATCCGTACTCCAAAAATGATGCAAAAATAGGATTAGATGCATGTCAGCATGTGCATTCACATAATATTTTATTTGTATATTTTAGGAATTTTAGCTATTTATTAGAAATCAAATGAGCATGTTCTTGTCTCTGTTTGACTTTAAAATTACCAAAAAATATAAAAAAATTTGAAAAAAAATCCAAAAAATATATTTCATTTATTTTAATATATTGTATCTCTAGACAAACAAATCCCTAAAAATAGAAAAGGAAAAAAATAAAAATTAAAAAGCTCCAAAATCCAGTAAAAAATATGAAAAACCACAGAAAATCTTAAAATATTTATCTTTGTTTCTCAATTTCCTTTCTATTATTATTTATGTATTAAATTGATTTGGAGAATTTTGAACTTTATTTGCTATTTTAATCTTCAAATCTATTATGCATGATTATTTATTCCATGATTTGTGATATTTTTGCTTTTAAAAATACCTAAAAATATGCAAAAAAATCCAGAAAAAACAAAAAATATGAGGAAAATATAAAAAGCCTAAAAAGATAATTTCCCTATATATCTGGACTATTTATATGTATATATACCATACATTATCTATATGGATATATATATATGTATGTATAAATATATTACTTATACACTTATATTATTTACTAATATATTCTATACCATGATTTTTAAATATATCTTCAAATATCAAAAAGAAATAAAAAATTAGAGAAATTATATATATATACTTATATATATGTGTGTAGACATATACCTTATATGTGTACCCCTACCTATATGTGTATGCATATAATATATCTTACTACTACTATTATTAAATTACCTTTATTCACTATTAATATTCTTAAAAAATAAAAAACCCACATAAAGACAAGTATGTACAAAATGCACATTGATTAGCAATAATCATATGCTTCCTCGTTTGCTCTCTGTGGTTCGACCTCTACATGCTTACATGATATATCTTTCTGTTTGTAGAGTATAATAAATTGTGCCTCACATTTTTGACTATTCATTGCTTATTTATATTGTGGGTACTTGTCGATTGACTAGAGAATTCCTGTGGGTCGCCTGAACGATAATTTATCTTCGCATTCGGTGAGGATACTTTTAGACCTGCATGAAAAATCTTAGTCATCAAGGGCATATGATTCTCTGTTTCTAAAGAAATTCGAATGACATATTGGAAGGATATATAGATGAATACACATGGTGATATTTTTCAAAATATTTTAGAAAAATTACAGAAAAATAGGGGAGGGGCAGCCCCATTTTTTTCATATATATATATGGGTTCATTGGGGCTCCCCCTTGGGGGAGCTAACTTGGCTCCCCTGTCCCATTTTTTTATTTTTTTATTTTTTTGAAATGCTTCCGTATAATTTCATCACTATATCCCTATATTATGTCATTCAAGTTTCGTGTGAAACAGAGACTCATACGACCTCCATCCAGACAATCATTCTTTAACGGTAACAAAACTGTTGAAATCGACCCCATCTGGATGGAGGCCGTAGGAATATATGTTTTACATAAAATTTAAATAACATAAGATAAGGATGTATTGATAAAAATCTACAGAAGTAATTTCCAAAAAATAAAAAATGAGGAAAAATGAGGCAGTGAGCCAAGTTAACCCCCTAGGAGGCAGCCCTATTTAACCACATACATACATACATACATACATATGGTTCGATGGGATTGTCCCCTTGTTGGCGGTCCCCGTCCCATTTTCGGTGTTTTTTTTTAAATATTACCATGTATATTCATCTACTATATCTCTCATACATGTCATTTAAATTTCATCAGAAACATGGACTCATATACCGTTAATCTAGAACAGATCCATTAGAACAATGTTTAGACCGTTAAAAATACATGTTATAGATGGAGGGTAGAAGAGTTTCTGTTTCTGATGAAATTCAAATGACATATTGAAGGGATATGTAGATGAATATATATGGTGATATTTTTCAAAAAATAAAAAAATTCCAGAAAATTGGGAATGACGCAGCCCCATTTTTTCATATATACATATATGGGGTTGATGGGGCTGCCCCCTGAGGGCAGCCAACACGGCTGCCCCACCCCATTTTTTGGGTAAACTTTTTTATTTTTTTGAAAAATATCGCCATGTATATTCATCCCTATATCACTGCTATATGTCATTCAAATTTCGTCAGAAA
The DNA here is from genome assembly GCA_037367405.1 of Ottelia alismoides. Taxonomy (NCBI): domain Eukaryota; kingdom Viridiplantae; phylum Streptophyta; class Magnoliopsida; order Alismatales; family Hydrocharitaceae; genus Ottelia; species Ottelia alismoides. The sequence continues at coordinate 990,172 of JAZKJV010000039.1, forward strand.
CAGAGACTCCTACAGCCTCCATCCAGACATGGTCCGTTTAAAAAATCCTGCGACCGTTAAAAAAAGGGTTTTTATCAGTTGTGCCCCTCTGAGATATCGCAATTTCAGTTATGCCATATCTTTTTGGTAATATCAGTTGTACCCCTCACTTCTTCTCATTTTATCACTTGTGCCCCTCGGGTTAGTTTCTGTCCATCCCTAATACAAACGGACATTAACTTCGAGGACATAAGTAGAATTAATTGAAAAAAAATGGACTGGAATGTCCAACTCTTCTTCTTCTTCCTCCCCCATCCTCTTCCTCCCCGTTGCCCCTGCCCCTGGGCCTCCCCCTGCTCCCCGCCGCCCCCGCCCCCTGGGCCTCCCCCACCCCTGCCTCGCGCCGCCCCCTGCTCCCCGTCATCCGCAACCGCCTCGACCGCTGGTTCGAGTATGCCCCACTTATCCCTTCCATCGCCCAGGAGGGCTTCACCCCCCATTCCATCGAGGAGGCCACCAGTCTTTCCGGCGTCGACCAGAACCGCCTCCCCATCCTCTTCCTCTGCTCCGTCGTCTCCAGCTTGAACGCCACCGCCTCGTCATGCTCAGCCTCCCGTGGAAGTTCACTCTCCTAACTGAATCCAAGATCAGGACCTGCTCGGGGTGGATAGGAGCAAAGACCAACTTCGCAACGGAGCGGGCCCTCTCAGACGGAATTTGGCGGTGGAGGGCGAGGAGCAGGGTCCCTGGGGAGTCCGGGAGGGTATAGAGGATGGAGGAGTGTGAGCGGGGAGGTCATGAAAGAGTAGGGTTCCCACGAGGGACTTGGAGGATTGGAGGAGGCGGAGAGACGGGGTGGAGACGGCGACGAGGAAGAGACGGGGCCGAAGGAGGCAGGTGGCGGGAAGGACGAGGAAGGGAGGCGGGGTTGGTGGCGGAGGAGGTGTAAAGATGTAGAGATCGTCCGGGAAGAAGCGGGATGGAGGGGACTCATGATTTTATTCTGACCATAATACCCTTCTTAACCACACCATGGTTTGAATAAACCATGGTTATTTTAATTTTTTGACGGCCAATCCGATGGAAGGGCACAAGTGATAACGGAGAAAGAAGTGAGGGGCACAACTGCTATTATCAAAAAGATAGGGGCATAACTGAAATTGCGGTATCTCAGAGGGGCGCAACTGATAAAAACCCTTAAAAAATGGCGTCTGGATAGAGGCCGTAGGAGACTTTGTTTCCGACAAATTCGAATGACATATAAGAGGGATGTAGTGATGAATATACATGATGATATTTTTCCAAAAAAAATAAAAAAAATGTGAAAAATGAAGAGGGGGCAGCCCCATTTTTCCATATATATATATATATATATATATATATATTGTGTATGCGTAATATATATAGGTATGTAGTATGCTAGTCCAATTTTTCCCTATATATATTGTGTATATGTAACATATATATGTATGTAGTATGCTAGTGAGGCATATCTTAAGATTATGCAAATGTTCGTATAATTACCTCTGCTATATTTTCTGTTCAAATGATACGAAAATTTGCTCCACCGTCGCCCGTGGATCCGTTAATTACATATTTACTGCTCAAATTAATTATTTTTGCTATACTTTTTAGGACAATATGATAGCTATATGCTACTAAAACGTTATTAACTTTATGCGTAGCTCGAGTATTTAAAAAATGTCATGAGATAACTCATACGAGGTCTTCTGGTCTGAACTTTTCCCGAACGGAGAAAGCTCTTAATTTCAACTGTTATATTTATACTGAAATGAACCGAATGAAATTATTTTCGATGGAATTCACATGTTCATTCGTTCAATAATGAAATCCATGGGTCAATTTCATAATTACTTCAGTTTTATTTCAAACCATTTTTTTGACAATTTTTTTAAACAAATCCTAATCGATTTTGAATGATTCGAGTGTCTTAGCAACCCTACTTTCATAGATGGCTTTCTATTATTATAATATTTTGTTTTATATTTTTATTACAATCTCACTACTCCGTCACATAGCAATAAATAAACATCTGTAAAACAAGATCTATAAGGTTCCTTCGGATTGGGCTACATCCTCGATGACATCGATGGATCTCTTTCAATACAGTAGAAGAATATGCATACTTAGGACAATAGAATGATTCAAAATACTGACCAATAGAATATGTAATAGTACCCCCTCCCATACAAACAAATCCTACAGCATGCAGCATGCAGGATCCAAATCCTAAATCAAACATGAATCCAACCACAAATCAAACAAGACTTCAAATACTAAAGCAAACATGACTTTGAATATGGAGGTTCATGTGATTTGAATTTGGAAATGGCACGCGAATCGATGCCATGATGGCAAAATTTTATTCGGGCATGAGGGTTTATGAAAGAATCATGCAAAAAAGAAGAATGATCGGGTCTGGATAAACCAGGGAAGAAGGATGTCCAAGCAAGTTATTCGGGTTTAGAGGGAGGAAATGAAGTTGACCTTGGTCAACAGACCTGGGTCCGGCCAATAGGAATTATGCCCACTAAAGGACAAACATCAAAAGACAAAATAATTAGAAAAAAATAAATAATTATGAAATAAAATAGAAAATAAAACTAAATAAAAAATATTCTAAATAAAATTTTACATAAATAAACAAACTTGATTTAAGTGATTTTTAATAAATTAAATTAGTTAGATAAAGAGATGAAAATAAATAAAAGTATTTATTCATAGGTAAAAATACCTATATAAACAACAACCCAATTTTTAATAAGTTATTTTTTTATAAATAATTACATAATTTATTAATTTAAGGATTTAAATATATTTTAATTTATTTTTGTGAATTAATTTAATAACTTAATTATGTGATACCTATACAATAAATAAATGATTTTTATTTTTGGTTCTTTTTTTATTTTCTGTAATTTTTATTTTCATTTTATATAAATAAAATAAAAAATATTAAAAATACAATATATGAAAATGTACAAGAAAAAAATAAAAGAATAAATAATATAATGTACAATATAGACAAAGTATACAATAGCAGTCCATAAAGCCACTTTTCATATATTGACTCTGATTTTTATGAAACCATTTTCATTAGGGCTAGATATTGAGTCACGGCTCGATGAGCCAGGCTCGGGCTCAGCTCGATAAGGGCTCGTGAGCTGGGCTCATTAAGCTATTGAGTCGAGCCCGAGCCAGATTTTTGGGCTCGATAGCTTATCGAGCCGAGCCCTGCTCAGCTCGATAACTCACTAACGGGCTCAATAAGGAATATATATATTATATTTGTGAAACTACAATGATTTTTATTTGTACTAGTTTTGCAACATTGTTAATGTGGATTATGTGTTTATGTAACAACAATGTTGGGTGGACTATGTTGTAGACTCAGATGTTCTACCTTTTATCTATGTTAATCTAGGTTATAGTTAGATATTTAGTGTTTTTTTCTTTTTTATTAACAAGCAGAATGTTACAATATATATTATAATTTAACTTTTATATACAACTTGGATGGTGGCCTATTAGTAAGGTGGTCGGTCTTTAAAAAAGAGGTCTCAGGTTTGAGCCCAGACAAAACACTTTTCACCAAAAAAACACCTATTTCCTTGACAACCCTGAATAGGCTCGAGCCCAGACCAGGCTCGATAAAGGGCTCGGCTCCAGACTTATCGAGCCCGAGTCGGCTCGATAAGGGCTCAAGCCCGAGCCAGTTCGGCTTGGCTCGATCAAGCCCGAGCCCGAGCCCGAGCTGGCTCGGCTCGTTAGGCTCGATAGCCAGCCCTAACTTTCATTTTAAAGCTTATTTAATTTGAACACAATGAAAGTGAGTTTGGTTTATTTTCGGTTTTGTAGAGAGGATACTAATCTAACAAGATTTGTTTTGCAGCTTTTTCAGAGTGTTTGTTATTCTTAATATGTACAATGATGATTCTTGCAGTTATTTTTAGTATTTAAAACTTATTTTTGTGTACAAGTTCCAAGAAGAAAAATATTTTTACTTGAGTTTGTTTTGGTGATAAATAAAATAGTAGAAGATATGTATAATATATACAGTGATGAATACATGAGTGAGATTTGGTTTTCTTGGTTTTTTGGACAACATGCCTTATCTTCCCCTACTTTATTCCTTGTCGATTAGGTCGAGTCTTGACCTACTCATGGGGTTAGGATCAACATGTATTTATCGTATATACAATCTTTATTTCTTTCTTTATTTGTTTTTAGGTTAAAATGGTGATAAATATACAGTATTTACGGAAGACCTGGAATTATTAAGAAGATATTTATTGATATTTACAGGTATTTTATAAAGGATTTTAAGCTAAAATAAATGAATAAAGATGATGAATGAGTGATTCACTCTCTCTCACGACCTTCATTTTTCCACCGTGAGGTGAAGTTCTTCTCTTCTCTCAGCTGCAGTTTTCTAAGGTACTTTCGAGGACGATCTCGTCATTGTGCGTGGTCGACAACTATGTGTCATCATATCCTGAGAGCGGATCGTCGGTACCCTACTGATGAATCTCCATTTCATCACCTTTATTCTTTTATTTTGGCCTTTAACCCCTGGCTACATGCATGCAAATAGCATTATTTTGCATAAATTAATATCTATTTTTTATTGTGTAAATATTTCATAAAGGATTGTTCTCGATGCCCAAGGGCCTCAAATGGGGCAAGACCAACAAGTTGTGTGGACAAGTTGTCCTCAACGATGGCTCAAGTCTAGGGCCTGAATTGTTACATTAATGTTGTACGGGATCATTTCCTCCTTGCTTCATATACACATGCCTTCGAGACCAATTATTGGCACAAATGAAGTTGAATAAAAAACATGGACAAGCAATCAAGGAGCAATCATAATACAAGATTTACAAGGTTCGCACATGATTGAACTAAGTCCTTGACGGTTGCAGATATCTCATAAGATGGTGGAAGAGTTGAAGTGTTAAGGATGATTCAAAATAATAAGCCTTTGGAGGTTTATATATAGTACTCCCTCATGTACAAACAAATGTCAAAACAGGAAAAGATACATATCCTAAATCAAGCATGAAATAACAAATCAACCAACCATGACTTCAAAACTTACTAAAAACTTTAATTTGAAATCCCAAATCACACATGATTCCAAGCCCTAAAGCAAACATACCTTTGAATTTCAAATCAAAGAGTATTACTAATCCCAAATTGAGCATAACTCTTAAGCCCAAATCAAACATGAATTCAGATCCCAGAGCAAAAACATGACTTTGAATTGCAATGGCAAACACAACTTCAAAATCCAAAGCAAACATGACTTTGACTCGCAAAACAAACACACTTTTCCTGACAACATCGAGGAAGGTCGCATCACAAGATCTAAAATGTATCATTGCAAGGTCAATTTCAAATTGTGCGTTAACTGTGAAAGTTTTTACATATGCAATACAGAGTTATTTGAAATGCATGTATGCATTTATTACATAATTCAAACATTTATCGAACGAACACATGTTACACTCATGTTTGGTTCGTTAGGCTATCAAATAAAATTCAAAGATCGTGTTTGGTCCCTTGAAAATGGACAAACATTCTTTAGACAATTTCCTATGAATTTCTATTTTTTCCTTTTTCCGAGCATTCGAAAAAAGAGCAGAGGACACAGTTCACCAAGCCATGTTATTTTAAATGAACCATCTTTATCCCAGAGAACATGAAATATATGCAATATGTGTTGATTTTTAAAAAATCTCGTTGAGAGAAAGTGATTCCATTGCTTTCAAATGCTAAATTACTAGACTTGATTGTTTGGAAGGCTATTAGCAAGGGTTCTAGTGCCCTTGGAGCAGGGGCATATAGGAATATTGGGTCGAGTGAAAATCCTATTCTTGTTGGAGCCTTTCAATGATGATCCTCTTATGAAGAACTTGTTCTCAAAGCTTTAAACGTACATCAAAAATAAGTGTGATACTTGGATCGTGGCTATTGGCAAACTAAGGGCTCATAACAACCGGTACACCCTCATTGGAAGAATAGGGTTGTACTTAATACATGGTCAGTACTTCAAAAACTTAGACAAGTGCTAATGGAGTGGGGATCTCAATTTATTACAAGATCGCCATCGAGCCGAGAAGGTTAAACAACAACCTCTACAATTTATTACAACATGAGGGAGTAGTGTCAGTTTTCCATATTTTTTGGGGGGGGGGGGGGGGGGAATGGAGCAAAAACTTTCTGTGTTTCTGTATTTCTTTAGGAGTGAGTAATGCAATATAAAAGATCCTTCATACCGGATTAATAAAGCTAACATATTGTCTATCTAGTCATTCATATGGAAGCAACGTTATAGGGGATTATTTAAAAATGTTAGAACACAACACTAGAGCTTTGCTTCTCGATATATATATATATATATATTCCTTTGATTTCATTGTAGTTAATGTTGTATTAAAAACTATGTAATTATGTTTGAACATGGTAAACCTATATAATTAAATTGAATTGACTAATTGATTTCAATTGGGAAATCAAATGATGTTGGAGGGAAGTTGGGAATTCCTAAATTTGAAACAAGGGGAGTTTTGGATAGAGTTTTAGTACCACACCTAGTAGTTCTAAAACTTTGATGGATTTATATATTAGTTCACACCCTAAGTTCTTGTAGCAATAACAGAGATGAGGGATGGATGACCGTGCAAACGCATACGTGCGCTTCTATCCATCTCGGGCTCGGGCCTGCGAGAGTCAATTCGGATCTCGAATCTTGATAATTTTGCTACGAGTTTTATTTTACGGGTCGAGTAAATCAATCCCACGGATTAATTGTGGTTGACCACTACAAGAATTCGACTTGACCAATGGCACAGACTTAGCCGCTATTTCAGAATCCGAAGAGGCGATCGTTGAGGGCATTCTCGAAAGCCAGAAGGTTATGCGCTAGGTTTTCTTAAACCCATCACCGAACGTCATTTTCTTCGCATGCAAGAAACCTTCTCTCTCTCTCTCTCACGATCTTTGTTTTCCCCCCGCTAGGCGACATTCTTCTCTTCTCTCGCCTGCAGTTCTCTGAGGTACTTTCGAGAACAATCTCGTCGGTGTACGATAATTGTGTGTCGTTGTATCTCGGAAGCAGGTCGACGGTACCCTACACACATGCATCTCTCTAAGGACAACCCATTATATTGCCGTTTCAATGATCTATGGTCTAATACTTTTATTGTTTTGGTTACCGCAACTTGTCTATTGCTTTACCTTTCATGGATTGCGTCCCTAAATGTTGTGTCAATATTTTAATATGTTCATGCATGCATGTTATAATCAGACTGTGAATCGGAAATGCATAATTGTCATTTTGTTAATCTGTAATGCACTTATAATGATTCGTATGGATCCGAAAAATTACTGCACATTACAAATCCATCCCCCGCCAAATGCTTGACGAGGGCTTCAAGATGTAATCAATCCGCATTGCGCGGGTGGTGGAGGCTGAATGATGACCTTTCGTACCCTTGTCCCGTGTCTTCTGCATCGGAATGATTCTATTATCTTATGATCGCGAGCATTATTTTTTTGTTATGTCTCCACTTAAAACATTACTCTTTCGCGAGACGAGGGTGATGGTGTCATCGATAAATGTTTTTGTTGGCTTGTAAACTAAACATTGACTATTGTGAACTTTGTCTCACAGCTTAAATGATTAATGAAGATTTTTTCTGAAAAATATGTTTCTCAGCTTAAATGATCAATGACCTTTTTCCCAAATAAATGAGCAACCCTAGCTTCAATATAATCCGTTTCCCAAAAAGAGGCACGGAGGACCAATTCGAGGTGGACTCTCCCACAAACCCCTCCTATCTCGTTTTCGCGGCATTTCCCGCTCCAAACTCCCACCTCCCCTCACTGGACGATGCTCGAGCTCCAACCCCCCAACCCCTCCCCGGCAGACCTCCGTCGAGCCGGAGCCTTACTCCTCGACCCCTCCTCATCCGACGCCTCCCGCCTCGCCGCTCTCGACTCCACTCTCCTTCCCGCTCTCCGCTGCGACCCCCTTCTTCGCCGCCGCTCCCTCGCGATCCTCACGGCTGCCGCCACCCGCCACCCGCCCCTCCTTCGTCGCGCTGCCCCTCATCTACGATCGCTCCTTCTGATTCCTGGTCGGATCCCGTCCGAGGTCCTCGCTGTTCTCGTCGCTTGCGCTGGCGAAGGAATATCGGTAGTCAGATCGGTGTTGGACGATGATCTTGCGCTGCTGCTCGCGTCGAGTCACTCTATTGCCGTGAGGTCGCGGCTGTTGGATCTGTTGCTGGTGGATGCCAGAGGGTGCGTGGAAGCGGGGGTTTTGAAAGCCGGATCGGCCCTCGAGGTGTTTCTAGGGCTTTCGAGGGATTTGTATCCTTTGGTGCGGAGACGGGCGCTGGATGGATTGGCCGCGTTGTGTAACGGGGGAAATGTGGAGGTGAGCGGGACGCTGGCGGTGATGATGGCGGTGTATGATCGAGCTGTGGGGTCTCTTCGGGACGAGGATGTAGAGGTGCGGGCGGCGGCGGTCAGGTTGGTGAGGGTTCTTTTCCATCATCTGTTTTTTTTCGTTGGTTGAGCGTCTGTTGCAATACGGAACGGGTGCAAAGATGGATGGATGTCTTTGATTTGTATGTGTTGTTAAGGGAACGAATCATGGATGTGATTGCAGGTGAGTGAATGGGGGAGGATGCTGGCTGCGAATCACATGGAAGGAGTGGATGTTGAAGGGATATCAGATGCGGTATTTGTCCAGGTGCTTACTGGTTGTGCTTAACGTTAGGTCGCAACTTGTGCCGGATGCATTTCTTCGTTTGGATTTCTGTGATAGGTCTATCTAGATCGTCGCAAATAGCATCATTGTTGATCTTAGAGATGACCTATCATCGAGCATGGAGTCAGCTCGCAGCTGATGACCATGAGTGGCTTCGGCATGTGTATTGAATGTATGAAAGCATAATTGCAGGTGTTACCTTGAGATGTTTATACACTTATTTTCCTTTACATGTGTGATGTACACTCCAACTCTTTCAAATCCTGTATTTATGCTTGAGCCCATTTTATATTTTTCCACGTTACATCCTAATTGTTGGCATCCGCTTTGCTACTCCAAGTTATTCAAATATCCTTCACCTACCTTTTGTGCACCCTTTCCACTGCATGCTCCATTTTAATGGTATGGAAGGGCCGTGAATAATATGAAAAAGTAAGTGCATGCGTGTGGGTGGGGAGTGGGGGGTGGGGGGAGGGGTTATAAATGGAGGGTCGGGTAGTTCGGTAACTTGGGTTTAAGGGTCTGATCTTGTTCATACTTGTCTTCTAGCCGGCTACAAGCAAACAACTCCGAGGGAGTAGCTGGTCCGTGAGAGAGGATGATCAACCACTTGATTGCGACTGAGACAGTGCCCAAAGTCCCAACCTCTTTGCAGTTTTGTGAATTTTCATAATATAACAGTAGACCATGGTTTTTTGCTTTCTCTCTTTCTTGAACCTACTCTAAAACAATTATATGCCGATCTTCAGAGCAAGAAACACTCAAATATGAAGTAGAAATTGAAAAAAATCCTGAAAACCCCACCCCTTGAATATATAGTAGCGCTCGTAACTATATACATCTGTAGAATGAAACAATGAATTGCATTATTGAGAGATCCTAGGGTTCTTTTATATAGGAGAGAAATTCGTTGGGCAAATTATAGGATGAACATAAAATCGATCATGCTCAGCTTGGAACACCATCTCTAATAAGGCCATATGGCTAGAGCCTTAGTAAGAACATCTGCTATCTGGTTTCCAGAGCTGACATGCGTAGTAGCGATAAGACCCTTCTGTACCATGTCACGAGTGTAGTGACAGTCCACCTCTATGCGCTTGGTCCTCTCATGGAAGGTTGGGTTGTTTGCAATGAAAAGAGTAGCCTGATTGCCACTTGGAGGTGCATGGGAAGAGGCACCTCTATAGTTAGGTCAGTAAGAACATATCTGGCCCATGACCTCAAATTTCAGTGAAATTCGATCGCATTTCTGTCGAATATCAATATCCAGTTGAAATCGAAATTCGCTCGAAATGGTCGAAATGACCGAAATATGGGGGCCCTAGTACAAAAAATGACTGAAATGACCGAAATTTCGACTGAAATTTGACCGAAATTCCGTTTCGGTCTGTCACCGAAATGGTGACAGAAATCGACATTTAGAGCCTTGATCTGGCCCACATCATCTCGATGCTAGCATGCGTTATAGTCCTGTATTCTGACTCATCACTTGATTGGACAACCATGATCTGCTTTTTGCTCTTCCATGAAACAAGTGACTTCCCTATAAACACAACGAGGCCTAATATATACTTCCTATCCTTTGGACACCCAACATAATCTGCATTTGCAAATACTGTAACTGAAAGAGATGTACCTCTGCTGAAAAGAAATCCCATACCTGACGATGTCTTCAGATACCATAATCATATGGACTGCATCTATATGTGCCTCTCTGGACTACTCCACAGACTGAGTCACTTTGCACACGACAAAGGATATGTCGAGCATAGTAACGGTCACATATAAGAGCTTGTCAACAAGCTCCCTATATCTTCTCTTGTCGATCTCCTCAGTATCATCATCATAGAGGTTCATGCTCGCATCCATAGGAGTAGTGACATGTCTGCAATATGCCATGTCGGTCTCTGAAAGAAGATTTGTATCGTACTTCCTTTCGGTCATCACAAGACTTCACTGGTTCTTGACAAACTTCAATCCAAGATAGTAACGTAAATTACCAAGGTCCTTGGTCACAAATTGTTGTCCTAGGAAGTCCTTAGCAACCTGAATGCGCTGCTCGTCATCCCCTGTAACAATAATGTCATCCACATAAACAAGAATGACAACAATACCTTTCTGGGTCCTATGCACGAACAAAGAGTGATCAACAGTTGATTGCACAAACCCATGGTGCTTTATCAAATTTGAGAGCTTCTGGAATCATGCTCTTGGACTCTACTTAAGGCCATAGATAACATTGTGTAGCATGCAAACCTTCTGTCACTCCCCCTCAACAACAAACCTAGGTGGTTGTTGCATGCAAGGTTGCAGAAAGCAGTAGTCAGTACTCGATTGGCGGGGTCACTGACTAAGGATTAATAGGTAGTCAGACGACTAATTGGATGCAGTCGGACGACTAATTGGATTTAGTCGGTCATTAGTCGGTTTTGATTTTTTTTAATTATTTTAAATATATAAATCATTTTTACATAGATTTGTACATTTTCTGTACTTTCATAATAAACAAAAGAAGTAATTGACTTTAAATATAACATTATTGCACATTAGAATAAGTTTGCTTATATATTAACATAGATTTGTACATTTTCTATACATTCATAATGAAACAAAAGAAATATTTGACTTTAAATATAACATGAAGCATATTAGAATAAGTTTGCTTTTAAAAAAAGCAAAAAACAAAAAAATATAAAACATTAATGTAAAAGTCGACCGACTAGTCGAGTGGGGGGGGGGCTACTCGACTAGGCCTAGTCGGCCGACTTTTACAAGCTTGGTTGCACGTAGACCTCCTCCTGCAAATCATCGTAGAGGAAGGCATTCTTCACATCAAGCTGGTAAAATGGCCAATCTTGTGTCACATCAACAGAAAGAAGAATACACAGAGTAGAATGTTTGGCAACTGGAGAGAAAGTATCCTGCACATATGTTTGGTTGGACCCACGTGCCACATGTCTCGCCTTATAGCGATCTACACTGCTATCTGCACGGTGTTTCACAGTGAACTCCCACTTGCACCCTACGACGGATGCACCAACTGGAGCTGAAATAAGACTCCAAGTACCGCACGACTGTAGCGCGACCGTCTCCTCCTCGATGGCTAACCGCCATTGACTGTCCTGAAGAGCCTCCCGATATGACAGTTGTATCTCCAAGGATGATAATGCTAAGGTAAAACTCATGAAATCCTTTGACAGTCTGCTCAAGGAAACCTGGATTACAAGAGGATAAGTTGCACATGCACATCTCTGCTTTCGCAGAGCAATCGATACATCAAGATCATCTGTCAAGTCCCGAACCTATAATGTCCCCTATTGAGCGGGCCCCTCTTGGGGGGAGGGGGGATGCTTGAGGGGGGGGGCAGGTAGGGTTATCGCTTGGCGAGATACTGGAACTCTGGTCTAGGACCGTCGCTCCAACACCATGTAGAATGAAAGAATGAATTATATTATTGAGATTTGAGAGGTCCTAAGGTTCTCATATATAGGAGAGAAACCTGTTGGGAAAATTACATGATGAATACAAAAGAAATAGAAAATATGAAAACAATAAGAAAGATAACTAATATTTCAACAATAACAGATTCAATAATGGAGGGGGGGTGGGGGCTACTGTTGCACCAAGCTATAAGTGGTGGGCTAGCTATGTAAGGCAACGGAAGGTGAACGATCACGAGAGAGAGGAGATGTCTTTGGGCCCTGTATGAATTGGAGGGTTGCACATACAAGGGTGTGTAGCAGTAAAAGATACATAAGTCTAGGAGGGCCATTGTGGATGTACATTTTTAATGCCTTAGATATGGGTGTTGCGTCTATTTGCATATCAATCTGGTCTGGATTCTTTGGAGGGCTTGACTTTAGCACCATATTTCCTTTGTTGACACAATTTTCTTCATGGGGGGGGGAGGGTCCAATTAAATACACACCATTAGAACTCTCCTTGATTTGTTTAGAAAAGCATCTGATATGAGCGTCACTTCCATAATAAACCGTGCTGTACCCTTTTTGCATTATGAGGATACACTATTGACCTGCTCATTGTTGATCTCCACACTGACAGAGAGCTTTGAATCACCTTGGATGCTCCCTTTGGGCCTCTGCGAGGTTTGTCTATGAGAATTGTTGACTTTAGTTTGGTTTTAACGAAGATGGAATCATTGGAATGCCATCTTGATGGTTTGTCTTATAAGGTTTAGTCCAAGGGGGGCATGGTCATACTATTGCTTTCTATATTATTGGCCATATCCCTCTACTTTTAGTTTCTCTGTTGCCTATGGTGTTTTAAGGAGAATAGATAGCTTGTGGAGAAGGTTTTTCTGGCATGGTGCATGGGGAACTTAAGGGGGATATGTTGGTAAGGTGGAACAATGGTTGCAAGACTACGGTGGTTGAAGATATTTGGGCATGGACCTAAGGATGTGGAAAAATGTGTTCATCTCTGAATGGTTTTTGTGTACATTTTTGAACTTAGAGTGGGTTCTTTGAGAACACTATGTTTGCTATTTACGAATGGATGCTGAATTTAGAAAGGGAAATTCTTTCTTCCATGCCCTTATTATTTATGTAGGGGGTGGTGAAGATAATTCCTTTAATCTTATATCAGGGGATGGTTCTCATTTCTCTATTGAGTTATTCTTTTACATGAATGATTTTAAACATATATAAATCCTATAAATACGGAATCCTACGAGGATGGAGATGACTTGGTGAGCAGAGAGAGGTAAAAAGCTGCAATGAGATCCCATAGATGCCTTGCACGAGCTTGCTAAACAAGTCATCCCCATCCTCGTATGACATGTTCACCCACTTCGATAGAAGCTCCTTATTCATCTCCTCAAGCCTCATGACCCATAAGCTTCTCTTTTCTGTAATTGACATGATCATTTCCCAATCTACCTGCATCATACCTCGAGCCTCAAGGTAGTCCATAAAAATCTCCTCGTTATAGCAAACAATGACATACTCCCATTGGCAACAACCTAGTGTGTTGGATATTATGTCTTTCCATTATGTAGTTTCGTTTTCTCCCGATCTTTATTATGTAATTTGTCCAAATAAGTTTCTTCTCTTATATAAGATAACCCTAGAACCTCATGAATAAACAATTCATTTATTTCTCTCCACATGGTATTAGAGCAACGATCCTAGACTAGAGTTCTCTACCCCGTGCGCTATCCTACCCACCACCCTCTTCTCTCTTCCCCACACGCGCCCTACGGAGTCCAATGAAGATCACCGGCGAGACCACCATGCCGCAAAGGGCCGACTGCTTCACCATCAAAGCCCCCTAGGGCTAGCAGCATCGCCATCTGGGGCCACCAAGGCCTCCGTAGCCACCTTGGCCCCTACTTAGGGACTGCTGCAACCTCCTAGCACCTTCGCTGGCATCGCCAAAGCCCCCTTGAGGCTTCTGCTATGCCAAAAAAGGCCCTAAAGCATTCTTGAGCATCGCCAAGGCTCCCTAGGACACACCTACACCGCCTAAGATCACCGATGAAGCCCCCTAGAGCCACCACGATCTCGTTCATTGGTATATCTTTGTTATAGATCTTGTTTTCGGTCTGATTTTGATCGAAAAAGGTGATTTCATACCTCTAGAACATCTCTCAAGCCCTCACGTGGATCCAAGTTTGAAGGGGATGGTTATATGAGTCAACACGTACAACCAATCCTCTCTATGATCGTGTAGACTCGCTTGGATTGGTCTACTATCCAAGTCGAGTTCCGTTTCAGCCCTCTTCTTCATCATGTCAAAGAGCAAAGGTGATGTCTTCTCTTCGTTCGATGCCTTCAAGGGCCTGGCTCCCATCGTCAAGATGGATATGAACAATTATGAGTTGTGGTCCATGCATTTTAACCTTTATGCAGTGCAATAAGAAGAACCACATTCTCAGATAGTCAGAGCCGACGAATAAGACTGGGGAGAAGGCTTCGTGAAAGCAAGATGACATGTATGCATGTGTCCGGCTCTCTGGGACTCTCGTCACGGAGACTGCCAATGTTGCCCACCACCAAGGCGATTTGCGATATCATGGCTGCCACATATGGCCAAGCGAAGAATGAGATCAAGATTCTTCAGTTACAATTTGACATCTTCATGACCAAGCAGAATGATCATTCTTTGCACAACCTACTCTTTGCTTCATGGTATGTCTGAGAAGTTTCACAGCTTCATGTATGTAATCACATCTACTAAGTAACAGATGACATACAAGACCGCCACGATGGTTGGAGTTTTCCTGGATGCTCTAGTCACACACCCAACTTCTTATCGGTGCGGCTATTACTCCCTTGGAGGAGGCGCAAATTCATCTCAGCAAGTACCATTAGCCCACCCCTGCTACCACATAAACCTCCTCAACGATGGCCGCATCTCATGACAGGGGAAGTACTACTCAGTTCAGAGGGCGTGGTCTCCATGGCAGAAGAGGCAGACACCTGCATGGTCCTTGCATTATTACCGTCATCCTGGACATTCAAAGAACATGTGCTATCTGAAGCACGGATATCCCATTTCTGCTTGTGTAGCCGAGCAATCAGAGCCTCTAGACAATTCGATCCCTTCTACAGATTCACGATTAGATGATATTGTCTCTCGTCTAATTGAGATATGACTCATGCTGCTGGGACTACTATTGGTCCTTTAGATCTTGCAACCTTTGCTAGAGCTTTTTCGAGCT
The DNA here is from genome assembly GCA_037367405.1 of Ottelia alismoides. Lineage (NCBI taxonomy): Eukaryota > Viridiplantae > Streptophyta > Magnoliopsida > Alismatales > Hydrocharitaceae > Ottelia > Ottelia alismoides. The sequence continues at coordinate 1,005,633 of JAZKJV010000039.1, forward strand.
CCTCAGATTTCAGCGAAATTCGGTCAAATTTTTATCGAATATCAATATCCAGTCGAAATTGAAATTCGACCGAAACGGTCGAAATGACCGAAATATGGGGACCTTATTATAAAAAATGACCGAAATGATCGAAATTTCAGTCGAATTTCGATCAAAATTCCGTTTCGATCGATCATCGAAATGGTGACCGAAACCGACATTTAGGGCCTTAGGTAACCTACGCTTTTACTAGTTGTAGTAGAGCAGATGGAGACATCACAATTTACCGTATATAGATCTGTATCCCTGGCAGATCAATTGTCATTGCGAATGGGGCTCATCTACCTCTTACATGACAGGGGGATGTCCATTTGACGCCATCCATGCGCCCGCAGAATATGCTACACACCAGATCTTGAGATGAATTTACCTTCTATTAGTCAAATCGCTAAGGACTTGCATTGTCATGCCATCTTTAACCCCTCTTCTCTTGTGTTTTAAGACATACTTAGGGTCAGGGTGATTGGATGTGACCGTGAGCAAAGATCCAGTTTCCATATGCGGGTGCCTCCTTGTTCCTACTGGGTCGATCTAACCATACATGCAACAACTTCAGTTTGGTCACCTTCATGTACAGAAGCTACGTTATGTCCTCCCACATATATCCATGTGTTTACCTTTCAATGCGAGGCTTTCCTACTTGGGAAGCATCATCGGTATTCTTTTCCTAGTCTGTAGAGTCGTAGTAGCAATCAATTATTTGAGGTTGTCCATTTTAACATTTAGTGTCCCAATTTTGTTTGTTCAGGGACACATGTTTTACTTTGTATATGTGGATGACTTTTCTAGGCTATCTTGGCTTTTTCTTTTGAAAAACAAGTTCTAGACTATCTTGGAATTTTCTTTTGAAAAACAAGTCTAAAGCTTGGTCCGTCATTAAATCTTTCATTATTAAAATAAAGAATAGTTTCTCTGTTATGGTTAAGTTTGTTCGCTTTGACAATGCCTTAGAGTTTTGCACATTATAGCTTTCCTGTCACACTCATTACTTACAATCAATCCAAGATTATATGAAGCCTGAATCGGTCAAAGTTTGGGTATTTGATAGGAGCAAAAATAAACGCAAAAAGATCACTCTTTCTTTGCCTACATCCACTAGAGACTGTACTAAGACACAAAGATCGTGTTTTGCCAATTTCATTCACCAGAAGAATGCTTCAATAACTCTCTTTATAATTGAGAAATTAACTCATACAAACTGATATACTGTCCACGAGAACTTCATAGTGAATCCTAACCAAGCAAACAACATTAATCATTGTTATACTGATGCTATCCAATCATTGGAGATCATCTTTCTCAAGTTCATCATTTTCTTTTCAATAACATTATTATTCATTCTAGTGTTTCTTCTGAACTATACTCATCAGAAATTGATTCTTTGAGAACTTTTCATCTACTTTCAAATTGATATGAACAGGCTTGGTATCAACCCATCTTTTTTTATTATAAGCCTTCACTCTCCTTGATATTACTGGTATCCCTAGTGTATGCTCAGTGACTACTTGTCTGACTTCCATCTTTTTCTTATCAACCTTGAAAGTACTAGTGACTTTGACTTTGGTTTTCACATCTTCGTCGAGCAACTATTCCTTGAACCATTTATTCGTCACATGAGGCTTAGCAACCCTCTTATGAACTTATTTGACCACATCTTTTTTTTGGTTATACTGTAACTCTTAGGAGCAAGAAAGTAACCTTCTTTGACTATGTGCTCTAACTTGAACTTAGGAGTTCTTCAGGTCTATTGGCATCGTACACTAGACCTCGTATCCTTATGCTTCTTAGTAGAATGGTGGTGCCGAACGTAAACACCGTCACTTACTCGATGCGATCTGGACACTTTTGATTCAGAGTTTTGCTCCACTCTCTTTCTGAGGTGATGCCATTCTTTCTGCCTGTTACTTGGTGAACCGTGTACCTTCCTCTGCTCTAGGATAGAAGGTCCCTTTCTCAATTATGTTTTCCGAGAAGGACCTGTTCTTTCTTACACCCAATGTGTTTGGCTCTGTGGGTTTTGTTCACCACCTGACTCATGGTTGTGACAATTTCTCCCCTAGAGCTGTCAAGTGTGTCTTTGTATGCTACTCTCGTGCCCAAAAGGGGTACCGTTGCTTGGACCTTGTTAAACGAAAGTGCTATGTTACTTATGATGTCATCTTTTTTGAGTCTATCATGTATTTCTCTTATACTGGTGATAGGTTGACTCTATCTGACTCTGGAGAGGAGGTATACATTCCTCCTCCTATGGCACCACCACCTTCGGTCCCACCAGCACCTTCACCCCCTCAAACCCTTCCACCACCGCCACCAACATTAGTACCATCTGCTTATGTGGCTCCACTATTGCCACATAGGGGTAGAAACGAACCGAACCTGAGCAAAGCTGCGAATCTACCCATGTTCGGTTCGGTTCGTTTACCATTTTTAGAGGCTCGGGTTTGGTTCGGTTCGATAAGATGAAAATGGTGTTTAGGTTTGGTTCAGCTCGACCCTGATTCGTGAAGGTTCAGTTCGATTCACTTAAGGTTCGATTAGCAGTGAAACTCCTTGGAATCTAAGTATTTTGGGAATGTGGAATAATCACAACCCTTCGACATGTCTTAATCAAGGGCCATGAACTTTTATGCACATCATGGTGCAAATTCTTCATTCCTCATATAATTTTTTTGAGGAAAAAATATATAAATATAAATAGGGATTTTTACCCGGCAAACCCTATAATCTTTGCCAATTGCCTCCACGACCTTTGAAACAACAAAATTCTCCCCTCGACCCCGTAAACTTGCCAACTCTTACCCTATGAACCTTGTGGTTACTCTGTTTGAAGCTCGCGAGGGTTCTTGGGGTAATTTATAAGGTCGATAGGGTAGTTACGTTATGCAAAAGGTCGTAGAGGTGATTGACAAAGTTTATAGGGTCTACTGGGTAAAAATCCATATAAATAATATATATTGTGTATTGAACTTTTAACAAACCGAACCTAAGCGAACCTGTTATTTCAAGGTTCGGTTCGTTACTTCAAATAAATGAGCCCAAACCTGTATCAATGTTCGGCTCATTTATTTTTGAATCGAATCTAAATCGAACCTTTAACGAATCGAACATGAGCGAATATCGAATTCGAGATTAACCTTTAATGAATTGAACCTGAGCGAATATCAAATTTGAGATTTTTCCAACACCCCTACTGCCACATAGTACCCTGGCCCACTTGTTGCCATGTTTATACATTCACAATCCTCCCACTATTCCTCTGCTCATGGACCTTCCCCATCATCCATCACGCTTCAAGTATGTTCTGAACACATTATTTCTGCTGATGGCATTAGTAATTTGTCCATACAACATGCTACTTTACAAGATGAGTTGGTGCCCTCTCAAGAGGCAATGTACATGTTGAGGAGGAGGCATGTGATCTTGATGTGCCTATGCTCCGCGGAAGCGGAGACATTGTGCTACTTATCCTCTTGCAACCCATGTATATCTGGAGCATCTCAGAGGATTTTAGGAGGTTTGGCGTGGGAATGCCAGCCATGGAGATACTATATACATGCGAGGAGGCGATATAGGAAGATCGGTGGCATCTTACTATGGAAGAGGAAATGGTCGTGTTGCAGTCACGTCATGTGGCAATGAAACATTGTTACAACTCCTACAAAGGCATCTGTCGTCAGATGCAAGTGGGTGTTCATAGTGAAGCACCAAGCAGATGGTAGTGTGGATCGCTACAAGGCGAGACTTGTGGCTCGTGGGTCACCTGGGTGTATGGGGTGGACTATCATGATACGTTCTCTCCCGTGGCTTGAAATTCTACACTAGAGATCCTTCTCTCTGTTGTAGTGACATGGGATTGGCCCTTATACCAGCTAGATGTGAAGAATGCCTTTCTTTCTAGTGATATGTAGGAGGAGGTTTACATGCAATGACTGCTAGGGTTCGCTGAGGGGGAGCGCCATATGGTATGTAGACGTCATAAGGCTATTTATGGTCTTAAAGTAAAGTCCAAGAGCATATTTTAGAAGCTCTTGGACTTGATAGCGAAGCGTAGGTTCACAAGATCATCCACAGATCACTTACTGTTCGTTCAGAGGATTGAGAGAGGTACAATTGCTACACTGGTTTACGTCGAAGATATCTGTTACATGAGATGATGTGCATGTCAATGATGTCATTGGTACAACTAAGGATTTCCTTGTTGAACAGTTTGTAACCAATGACCTTGCGATTTATGTTACTTCATTGGACTTGAGTTCTCTAGTAACCATCGATCTTTTTATGATGCAAAGGAAGTATGCTACATATCTTACATATATTCTCTTTGAGACACACATGGTAGATTGGTGGCCTACCACTATGAACCTGAGCATGGCATTATATAATGATGACACAAAAGTGGTAGACAAGAGGAGGTAAATGGAGCTCGTTGGGAAGCTCTTTTATGTAAGCATCACCAGGTCGGGCATATCCTTTGCAGTGAGCAGAGTGGGCCAATTCATGGAGCAACCTAGACATGCACATATGGATGCGGTCCGTATAATTCTGAGGTATTTGAAGACCTCTCTTGGCACTAGATTTTTATTTAGCAAAAGAACATCCCTTGCCGTTACAACATGAACAAATGCGAATTATGCGGAATATCCCAAGGATATGAAGTCTACCTCAGGCTTTGCTGTGTTCATATGGAGCCCCTTGATGTCAAGGAAGAGCAAGAAGCAGACGGTGGTAGTGATGCAGCGTGATCCCAAAGTATAGGGCCATATTTATTTAATTAATTAATAGTCAATTTTATTTATGTTTTTAGGTTGTCGTAATCGTCCAATTAAATAATTGAGATCGCCTGTGATCTCAACGTTTATTTCGTAGATTTTAATTTGAAATGGGTCAATTAATTAGTTAGAGTCAGTTTAGGCAAGTCGGTTGTCAATTTTAGTTAATTTACTATTTTTGTAAGCCCCATCTCTCCTATATAAAGAGATGGTAGCCCCATGTTTTTATTCAGTCAAGTATCATGAAAAATTGAGTTTATCGCATTTTATCTCTCTCTCTCCCTTCTCCCTCCACGCGGTCTCCGCGGTTCTCCTCCTTCAACCCCTCGCTACCGGCGAGTTTTCTTCTTCTCAACCTCTCCTTTTCTCCACCGATATTCAACGCCCAATTTATTTTATTTATCGTCGACGCGCCAAATCGCGTTTGCATCAATTGGTATCAGAGCATGGCATTTAGATCGTCCTCACGATCTAACGATCCGCCCCGGCGCTCGCACCGGCATCATCGTTCGTCCGAACAAACACGACGAGCCATCTCCACCATCGACGCCACCTTCAAAGAGACGGGGGATATGATACGTGATTTGCAGAACAACCTCCAATCCATGTCTCGGGACCTAATGGCCTACTTTGAGGCCTACCGCGACGCCCAATCAAAGCCGTCAACCACTGAAGCCGCTGTCGCGAGTTTTGACGAAGAAAACGTCGCCGTAAATGAAGATCCGGCCGCTGTCCAGCACCTTCCAGATCCGTTTCCGCCACCGGAATCGGTGCCACTGCCTCCTCCGGCCGTCCCGGCATGGCCCCATCTATCCCAGGTATCTTTCCGACCTTCCTCGACCACTCCTCCAGTCCTCCGCCCCGAAGACCCCTCTCCCGCGGCTCTCACCATCCCGACAAACCCTCCAGCCCCACCCCTTCCCTCACAGCCCCTCTCCCTGGTTCCAACACCTGCCAGCACCCCATCCCTTCCCACGGCCCCCCTCCTCATCCTGAGGCCCATCAACCCACCCGTACCACCCTCCAAACCCCTCCTCCCACGCATCAGCCCTCTCCCCAGCCCTCCCCTCCTCCTCCGATACTTACCCCCACCCCCACCCCTGCTGCCGCCACCCCCACCCGCAGGGCCGCAGCCCCATTCCCCACCACCGCGCCCCACAACCACTCCCCCGCCATCACCCCAGTTCCCCTCCGCCCCCCTTCGCCTCACCCGAAAACCCAGCGAGGCCCCACCCTCTTCGTACCGCGCGTCGCGCGCGCCAGCCCCTCGCCATCGCCACGCCGCCTCTTCCTCGACTTCGCGGCCTCCTCCCTCTCGCCAGCCACCCCCACGACCCCTGCTGTCACCACCTCTCTTCCCCCTCCGACTTCCCGCGCCCTCGCCCCTTTCCCCCAGACCCAACTCGCCCAGCGCCTATCCAACCACCATCGTTCCCAGGCCCCGCCGCCCGGCAACCCGCGCCTCTCGCGCACAGGCCCCGCAACCCCACCGCCCGCGACACCGCCGCGGTACCGAGCCTCGTCAACAACGCTCCCGCAAATCCCGGTGCCGCCGCCTCTCGTGGGGAAGGGAAGGAGCCCTATCGAGATTTGAGGGGACCGAACCCCTGAGATTAAGGGATTGGACAATCAATTGGGAAAATTGCAAACCCAAAATCCCTAAGTTCTATATTTACAAAAGGGTCCAAAGCAATATGAAAGAAAAGAAAAATGAAGGGGTGCGAAATTCGCGCACACACCCCTGGCGGCATAAATATAAAAAAAAAGGCTGTAATTGGGAAATCTGGGGATCCTCCTTATCCAAATAGGAGTAGGGCCTTGGTTTTTCCCTATATAAGGACCCCATGGCTTCATTCCTTAGCCACATCTCTTCTCCTCTCCTTGTGCCATTGCTTCATTATGGATTCTCCAAGGACTATATATTCTCCTTGCCGCATCAATTTTTTGAACATCACGGGAAGGAGACAACAACCAAGACGCCGCCGCCGTTCGCACCGCACATGTTCTTCAACCACGACGGCCGCACCATTCCCGCCCGCATATGGATTCCGCCGTTCGCTCCACATCAGTTCTTCCAGAAGACGACGGGATGCGCCGAATCTTCCTCCGAGCCTGCAGGTCCAGCAATTCGTCGGGAGACGAATTTTTAAAGCGGAGGAGAGTTGATGCAGCGTGATCCCAAAGTATATGGCCATATTTATTTAATTAATTAATAGTCAATTTTATATACGTTTTTAGGTTGTCGTAATCGTCTAATTAAATAATTGAGATCGCCTGTGATCTTAATGTTTATTTCGTAGATTTTAATTTGAAATGGGTCAATTAATTAGTTAGAGTCAGTTTAGGCAAGTCGGTTTTCAATTTTAATTAATTTACTATTTTTGTAAGCCCCATCTCTCTTATATAAAGAGATGGTAGCCCCATGTTTTTATTCAGTCAAGTATTATGAAAAATTGAGTTTATCGCATTTTATCTCTCTCTCTCCCTTCTCCCTCCACGCGGTCTCCGCGGTTCTCCTCCTTCAACCCCTCGCTACCGGCGAGTTTTCTTCTTCTCAACCTCTCCTTTTCTCCACTGATATTCAACGCTCAATTTATTTTATTTATCGTCGACGCGCCAAATCGCGTTTGCATCAGGTAGCCATGTCGAGTGTAGAGTCATAGTACATAGCCATGACACGTGAGAGTACGGAGATGATGTGTGTCAGATCCGTTCTTACCGACCTTGCTATTGAGGCACCTCTTCCCATGCATCACTGTGAGGCCCGCTCCCGCGGATCTGGGAAACCCGTTTACATAACATCCGTAGTATCATGTTTGTTAATGACCACATTAGAGTACTGAAAATTTGGAGAAATTTTTTTTAATGACATTCACATTAACTAACAGGCCACAAAACTATAACATGTCACACTTATATTGCATAAATTCCATAGCAGTTAACATGTAACAACAGAAATTGCATTATGTACATGCATCCCAATTTTATCAGAAGAGAAATAAAAGCATATAATATCTTGAACAAACTATAGCATACATACCTGATTTGTTTTACTGCAGAAACTGACATTCGACTCTCCTAATACAACGGTGCAGGTATTTTGCCTGCAATCCATGGAATAGGGAGAAAAGAACATCAACAATTGTTGAGTAAATCTTAATTAACTAAACTAACAGGAAATTTAGTGGTTCCAAAAGAAGCAAGTAATTTGGCCCTGAGAGTTAAAATTTAAACCTACTTGCAATGAATCAGGCTTTCAAGTTGTTTGGTATGTAAAACCCCAGTCTACTCATCCTACACTAATTACCCACATAATCATTTATATATAAATATCATATGGTCCATATTTGAGTCATTGCCTTTTTATTAATTATAATATAAGTTTGAGTGGTCTTGAAAATATGATTGATGAGACTGATATGATCATTATCTCTATTAAATGCTTATAATGATGTTTAAGAATCTTGTAGATTGATCATAGTACGGGTATATGATGGATATGGGGTTTTGATTCTTTTCTTGTTGATTTTCTCAAGCCTAGTAGATAGTTTGATAAGGATGATTTTCATGATATGGTCTTTTCTTTTTGCCAGGAATTATTGGCAGAAAAGTAACTAGTTCAACGGAAACCAACTCAACTGTAATTCAACTTTAGCCAACTCAATTGTGATTCAATCCAATCTCAAATGTATCTTTTTCAGATTCAATTGTAACTGATTCAGATGTAGCCATAGAGGATTCAGATGTATATATGGATGATTCAGATGTAGCATCGCCAAGTCTGCTGGCGAAAAATAAACAAAACTCAAGCGGTGAAGTAGCCTACAAAAGGCTCTTCCGTCTCGCCCTCTAATTGGAAGGGCGGTCCAATAGAGGGATAGGTCTACTCCAAAACTACGCCACTGAGACGGGTGAGAGAGACTCTCTAGAAAAGTCGCTCTAAAAGAAAAACCGGCCCGACCGGTACGGGCTAACGAGCTCGAAAAACTAAAACCAAGGGTCCTCCAGCCTAGGTACCCTAAAGAACAAGGGTCAGCGGAACTGGTCTTTAAAAGAAAACCTGTGGATCCCAGAGAGGCGTAAAAACTGCGAGCGCTCGCGAGAAAACCGAGAAGGGACTGGGATCCTAGACCCGCGCATTAAGCGGCCGCTGCCCTAACTGGGCTTCCTAATCTCCCGCCCAGCTGAGGGTCACCGCCCCCTCGCACAGTCATGCGTAAAGGTCACCATGACTGGCATTCATAATTATCGATCATTGTTGAATTACCACCACTGACTTGATTTCTCAACCTTTCTCAATCTCTGTTGTGGTTGACTTTATAGATGTAGCTCTTTTTCATCAACGATCTTATGGTTATAACCGATTCATCATTGATTTCCCTTATTTGTGTACCCCATCCTTTCATTAGTTATATGTATAAATAATTTATACATAAAGATCAATTGCTTGAGTATTACTTATTCAAAATGATCTTGAGAAATCATGTATTGATTCTAAGAGAAGAGCATTGATATTAATATTTGTAGTTCGATATTGATCTTAGTAGAGTAAGTATAAAGAATTAATTCATGAAGATGATCGATCTTTGTGGTCATAGTTTATCATTTCTATATTTTTTCTTCAGAGATTCATTGGATCTGGTTTCAACAAGTATCAAAATTTCCTATTATTCTTATTTAATCATAAGATTAAGTGTTATAAATCTAATTCGAAAACTTGCCTCATCTTATATACTAATTCATGTCCAAATCTCTAAATTGTTGCCATTTGATTAATGGCTAATTAGTATTCTTAAAACTTGACTTAATTGTGTACATCTAATCCTTACTTTCTCCTTAATCATCATGAAATTTGTAGCTATATAATGGTCTAAGGGTATATTTGAGTTGTATGCTAACCCCCAATTTCTTATCCTTTAAAATTTAAGATCAAAACTACAATTTAATATCAAATCATGTTACCTAGTAAATCGAGCGACCTTAGAACCATATAAACCAATTTGTTCTTATTCCATTTTCCACTGACAATGACTTTGATCTCATTTCCTTTACATGACTATAAATTTCCCCAGCATTCAAAACCCATTAAGATAAAAGTATTACACAGTTTTCATACTTTGCTCTCCAAGGTATCAGTTTACCTAGAATTTTTTAACATATCTTGCATATCATAGCATAGATTATGCAACATACCCGCTATTACGGAATCTTCTAATTATAACAATATCCTCCAAACTTAAGATGTGAGAACTCCTAAAGAGTTTAATATATATATAACAGTTTACAACTTAATTTACCTCAGTTGTCCTTGTACAAATCCTTTATGGTACAGAGTAAGATTATAATTCAAATCACTCCTTATTATTTTTAATTAAGGGATATTATATATGTATATATATATATATTGAAATACAAAAGGATGCAAATACGTTCTCTTTACCGCACCTTGACCCGTCTGTTAGAACATTACTTGATAGATAATACTTAGTTGAACCACATCATGAATTAGACTTCTCATAATTTGCATAATGATATTATATATATAATACAGTTGAGACTCCAGATTCTTACGTACATGTTATGAACCTAATTCTTGAAGCATCTGTCAATTGGGTAAAACAATATATGACATCTGAATCCAAGTGGTTCACTGAAAATAGAGATGAGATCTTCTTTTTTTTTTGGCTTGCAATGAAATTCCAATATTTACATCCAAAAATGTATTTATTTAATCAATACACCTGAAAATCTAGAATCCAATATTTATATCCAGAACTTGATCTGAAAATCTATTAAAACTCATGATCTGATTGTTAAGAAGATCTATAATCCAATATTTATTTAATCAATACACCTGAGAATCTAGAATCCAATATTTACATCCAGAACTTGCACAAAAACATGGATTGCAGCAAGAGGGGGAGAAGATTGTACCTAAATTTCTGTAAAACTTGAAACTAAATCTGCATGCAGTGCATGAACTGTTGTTGGACAGCAGCAGGAAGGTCTCTATTTTGGAAGAAGAAGTGGTTAGAAAGGCTCCTACAGCTTTGGAAAGATATTGCAGGAGAGGGGTTGGTGGAGAAGGAAGCTTGCAGCCTTGCAAGCTATCATAACATCAGTAAGGTTCTACATACCTTCGAAGGTTGACTTGCAACTTGTCTCCAGAGCTTGTTGGACAGCAGCTGTTGGTGGAGAAGGAAGCTTGCAGCCTTTTACTGCTGGGAGTAAAAGCACCATCAAGAGCAGTAGATGTTCCAATAGGTGCAACGACTGGGCTGTTTGGAGAGCTCCAATAGTTTCAGCCGAAAATGGAAGAGGAAGGGGCCTTTCGTTGTAAAAGAGGAAAGAAACGAGAGAGAGGAAATATGTGAAGTAATAAAAAGGAAGGGGGTGGTATTAATAAGGAACGAGGAGGTTTGAGTTGTTGACAAGTGGAGGGTAGTAAAAGCCAACTGTTGGCTACTGGAACTTCTGGAATTCCAGAAAAAAATATTATTTTTTTTAAACCAATAGTTTTCTTATATTTAGATAATCGAAGTTAGCCGTATACACACCTCGAGTGTCTGATTTCGGCACCAAATAGCTTGTTTCGATCGTCTTAGAATGACGGTTAATATGAGTATAATATTGATATACTTCCGATCGGGTTTTGAATGCCCGAATTTTCCGGATACGGTTTCGGTTTGGGGGTAAATTTTACGAATTAAAAATATCAAATGATATCCGTTTGACAAACGGTCGATTCCGTTGGTCTTCTTTCATTGAATAGGATTTTTCGGTAGTCTCGATTTATTTCGCGGTTTACGAATTTGCGTCGCGGCTTTTTCGGGCACGCATTACGATGCGATCGATTTTTGATCAATTTTGCCCGAACGACTTTTGATTCATGATCAATTGATCGATTTATGTTATTTAATCATTGATAAATAACTTTATTGAGTTATACGGACCCTAATCGGGTCGGGTTCGGGTTTGTGCAGATCCGGATGTTACAAATATAAAAACCTCAAAGGGAGTCTCGTCCTCGAGACTCGAGTCAAGGTTACTTTGTGTTTTGTTTGGATCTCATCTGGCCATAAAAACCTCAAAGGGTTTTGAACCCATAAAAATCTCAAAAGGAAAACAAGCCATGTTCTTTCAATATTCATAATCTAATGGCTTGTTTTGACAGTTACTTGAAAAGAGCTGCAGGTATCTTGCTTGCGTGCTGCTTCGGTTTCTCATGTCACCTCTTTGACACCATGTCGGCGCAATGGCACTTTCACTAGGGAAATTTCTTTGATGTGAATCTTCTTCACAACATTTTCGAGTATATGTAGAGACCTCTCCTCGTATGTTAAGTCGGGCTCGACGTCAAGGTTTTCGTGGATGATGATGTGTCGAGGTCGTGTACGTACTTCCGTGGATTGGATATATGAAAGATATCATGTATGGTTAATAGGCATTGAAGAATGGTTACTCGATAGACCATCTTACATATTCGAGTGAAAATTTCAAATTGTCCAACATATCGTGGTGTCAACTCACCATGAATACCAAATCTCTGTATTCCCTTCATGGGATGTATATGAAGAAACGACCCATCTTATTCCTGTGTTTACCGGAATTTCCAAAAAGATTAAGTCGGATATTGATAAGTATATTTGAATGGATTAAGAGAAGATGTTGGATTACCTGAAACTCCAAAACTCTTCTGTGACTATATGCATAGTTTTTCTGACAGGTCTGCACCGTCAGAAGCTTTCTCCTAACTAGGTCAACCGCCCTTATAATCTTTTCAAGGAGATCTATGGAGTAAAGAGCGTGTTCACCTACTTCAGAGCAATGGAGAGGTATGAGGCATATCCGCTTGTATAGGGCTTTGAATGGTGTCATACCAATACTGGAATGATGGTTGTTGTGTGGGAGTTTCACCAATGATAAATGGTTCTTCCAGAACCCTTTTTACTCTAGAGTACATGCACGTAGCAAATCCTCAAGTGTCTGAATAGTATGCTTGTTCTGTCCGTCGGTCTATAGATGGTATGTGGAGTTATCTTTCAGCTCTTGTCTAAAGTGCTGACATGAACTGGTATTTATAATGACATATAACCCTTGAGTCTCTATACACTATCTCAAGTGGTATATTACAAAATCTGATAATGTTATGCACATGTAATCTAGCTAACCTAGATGGAGGTAGGTTATGCTAACATGTATAAAATGAGCTGACGTGGTCAATCTATCAACACTGATCCAATAGCATCGTGGCCACCTGGTGTCTTCGGCAATTCGATGACGAAATCCAAAGAGATACTCTCCTGTTTCTACTCAAGAATGGGAAGAGACAATAATAACCTAGATGGTGTCGTGTGTTCTGCCTTGGCCATCTTACAGGCCATGCATTTGCTAACATGTAGCGCCACATCGCGCTTCATTCCATCCTATCAGAAATGTCGACGCAGATCTCGGTACATCTTTGTGCTGCTTGGATGGATAGATAACCGTGAACTGTGTGCCTCATCATGTATGACTCTGCGGAGCTGCTCGTCGTCGGGTACAACGACTCAACATGCCTTCCATAAAATGGACTCCATTCATGCGACCTCAACTGACATGATGCATAAGCCATTATGTGACCTTGTTGCATCAACACCGCTCCTAAACCTTCTCCTGAAGCATCTGTATATACTATATAATCCTGAGTGCCTGAAGGAAGTGAAAGCATGGGTGTGATCGTCAATCTTTCCTTCAATGTCCTAAAGGCCTACTTGTATGAATCATTCCAAATGAAAGGGGCTCTCTTTTGTGTCAATCGTGTCAAGAAAAGAATGACTCGGGAAAAACGACTGACGAAGCGTCTGCGATAAGCCACTAGTCCAAGGAAACTCTGAATTTGAGTAACTATCTTGGGTCGCTCCTAAGTCATGATTGTTGCAATCTTCATAGTGTCAACTACGATACCTGCTCCAGAAATGACATGCCCAAGGAATGAGACCTGGGATAATTAGAATTCACATTTGTTCGACTTGGTTTACAACTTGTACTCTTGAAGTATGTCCATGATTGTCTTTAGATCATTGATGTGATCCCTAATTATTTCGGGAATATATAAACATATCGTCAATGCATACAATTACAAACTTGTCCAAGCATGGACGGAGATCATGTTTATCATATTCATAAAAAGTTGTAGGGCATTTGTAAGCCCAAACGACATTACGACAAACTCATAATGTCCATATTGAGTCTTGAATGTTATCTTCGGACTATCTGACTCTTTAAAGCCTCACTTGATGGTAGCCATATCGAATGTCGATCTTCGAGGATACCGAAGATTCCTGTAACTGATCAAATAAGTCATCTACGTGTGGCAGAGCATAATGGTTGTTCACTGTTTTCTTGTTCATCTGAAGGTAATCTATGTACACTGTCATCGATTCATCATTCTTTCTGACAAAATGAACTGGAGCATTTCAAGGTGGAGTGTTCAGCCTTACGAAACCTACGCCAAGTAATTAATGCGATTTCATCTTCAGCTCTCTCAACTCGGTCGGTGCCATGTGATAAGGAGCTATCGAGGTCTAGCTGTAATGTGATCTCAATCTCTCTCTCTCAGGCATTAAACCTGACAAATCATTAGAGAACACATTATGGTAATCTAACACTAGCATTAGGGCTGTCAGGAAAGCTCGAACTCGACGAGCTCAACTCGGGCTCGGCTCGTTAAGGGCTCGCGAGTCGGACTCGAAACCTTAACGAGCCCGAGCTCGAGTTGGGTTCTATGACTCGTTAGCTTATCGAGTCGAGTCCGAGTTGGACATTGTTCAACTCGGAAACTCGACTCGATAACTCGTTTTCCATCTTAATAAAAAATTAAAAACATATATACCGAAACTTCCACATTGAGTTTGATATAAAATAGCGATTAACATTTTTCTTGTCCAAAAAGCTATAGAAAAGAGTATAAAAAATCAAAATTACAAATGTCATTTGCATAATTTAATGTATAAAATGGAACAACGACTCATTAAGAGGTTCATGAGCCTGCTCATTTTGAGACTCGTGAGCCAGCTCAGAAACTCATGACTCGATAAGAGGCTCATGAGTCAGCTCATTTTGAGGCTCGTGAGCCAACTCAGAAACTCGTGGCTCGATAATCGACTCGTGAGTCAACTCGAACTCGACGAGTTCGAGTTCGAGTTGGTGATCCAGGGCTCGACCCTTATCGAGCCCGAGTTCGAGCCGTATGTTTCTTATCGAGTTCGAGTCCGAGTTGAGGCCAACTCGGCTCGTTGAACTCGATAGACACCCCTAACTAGCATGATGTCTTGAGCCATCGGCCCTCCATCAGATGTCTCTCGAGCAATTGTTAGATATGAATCATATCCCTGATCAACAAGTCTCCGAGCTCTCAATACTGAGACACACTCTATTTTGGTGTCATGTAATGTACCTTTATAGGTAGACTCGGGTAAGTCTGGAATCTTGAAGACAGTCGTCTTCATGAATTAATTACCCAAGGCATGATGAGCTGACATTCAATTCATACCCAAAGTTAGGTCAAACTTATTGAGTTGTAGTAGCAGACAGTCTGCTATCATCTCATGTCCACCAATCAACATTGGTAGCTATCTGACTATTAGTCTTATAATGATCAATTTGCCACATGACCCATAATGTGACGAGGATGATCTAGGGCATCTACACCTCTACCTATTGAAGTTAGAAAGTCAAAGTTCATTCATCGCTCCAGAATCAATTAAAAAGATAGAAAGGTCGGCACTAGACGCCATGGTTCTATATAAGAACCGATAACCTTAATTACAATAGTTGATGTTCGCGAATATTTCTATTATGCTTTTTCTCTTCTTGGGATACATATGGAAAGTTAGTTGCAATTAGTGACATCTGTGGTTATAAATATTGAATGTCATATTTCCCTTTCAGACTCGCAATAAGTCAAAGGACCGTCGCAATCCGAGGATTTAATGTGATCAGAACTATAATATTACGAATGTATGTAGCGGGGTACCACTGCTCTGATACCAAACTGTGAGGCCCGCTCCCGCGGATCTGGGAAACCCGTTTACATAACATCCGTAGTATCATGTTTGTTAATGACCACATTAGAGTACTGAAAATTTGGAGAAATTTTTTTAATGACATTCACATTAACTAACAGGCCACAGAACTATAACATGTCACACTTATATTGCATAAATTCCATAGCAGTTAACATGTAACAACAGAAATTGCATTATGTACATGCATCCCAATTTTATCAGAAGAGAAATAAAAGCATATAATATCTTGAACAAACTATAGCATACATACCTGATTTGTTTTACTGCAGAAACTGACATTCGACTCTCCTAATACAACGGTGCAGGTATTTTGCCTGCAATCCATGGAATAGGGAGAAAAGAACATCAACAATTGTTGAGTAAATCTTAATTAACTAAACTAACAGGAAATTTAGTGGTTCCAAAAGAAAGCAAGTAATTTGGCCCTGAGAGTTAAAATTTAAACCTACTTGCAATGAATCAGGCTTTCAAGTTGTTTGGTATGTAAAACCCCAGTCTACTCATCCTACACTAATTACCCACATAATCATTTATATATAAATATCATATGGTCCATATTTGAGTCATTGCCTTTTTATTAATTATAATATAAGTTTGAGTGGTCTTGAAAATATGATTGATGAGACTTTGATATGATCATTATCTCTATTAAATGCTTATAATGATGTTTAAGAATCTTGTAGATTGATCATAGTACGGGTATATGATGGATATGGGGTTTTGATTCTTTTCTTGTTGATTTTCTCAAGCCTAGTAGATAGTTTGATAAAGATGATTTTCATGATATGGTCTTTTCTTTTTGCCAGGAATTATTGGCAGAAAAGTAACTAGTTCAACGGAAACCAACTCAACTGTAATTCAACTTTAGCCAACTCAATTGTGATTCAATCCAATCTCAAATGTATCTTTTTCAGATTCAATTGTAACTGATTCAGATGTAGCCATAGAGGATTCAGATGTATATATGGATGATTCAGATGTAGCATCGCCAAGTCTGCTGGCGAAAAATAAACAAAACTCAAGCGGTGAAGTAGCCTACAAAAGGCTCTTCCGTCTCGCCCTCTAATTGGAAGGGCGGTCCAATAGAGGGATAGGTCTACTCCAAAACTACGCCACTGAGACGGGTGAGAGAGACTCTCTAGAAAAGTCGCTCTAAAAGAAAAACCGGCCCGACCGGTACGGGCTAACGAGCTCGAAAAACTAAAACCAAGGGTCCTCCAGCCTAGGTACCCTAAAGAACAAGGGTCAGCGGAACTGGTCTTTAAAAGAAAACCTGTGGATCCCAGAGAGGCGTAAAAACTGCGAGCGCTCGCGAGAAAACCGAGAAGGGACTGGGATCCTAGACCCGCACATTAAGCGGCCGCTGCCCTAACTGGGCTTCCTAATCTCCCGCCCAGCTGAGGGTCACCGCCCCCTCGCACAGTCATGCGTAAAGGTCACCATGACTGGCATTCATAATTATCGATCATTGTTGAATTACCACCACTGACTTGATTTCTCAACCTTTCTCAATCTCTGTTGTGGTTGACTTTATAGATGTAGCTCTTTTTCATCAACGATCTTATGGTTATAACCGATTCATCATTGATTTCCCTTATTTGTGTACCCCATCCTTTCATTAGTTATATGTATAAATAATTTATACATAAAGATCAATTGCTTGAGTATTACTTATTCAAAATGATCTTGAGAAATCATGTATTGATTCTAAGAGAAGAGCATTGATATTAATATTTGTAGTTCGATATTGATCTTAGTAGAGTAAGTATAAAGAATTAATTCATGAAGATGATCGATCTTTGTGGTCATAGTTTATCATTTCTATATTTTTTCTCCAGAGATTCATTGGATCTGGTTTCAACAAGTATCAAAATTTCCTATTATTCTTATTTAATCATAAGATTAAGTGTTATAAATCTAATTCGAAAACTTGTCTCATCTTATATACTAATTCATGTCCAAATCTCTAAATTGTTGCCATTTGATTAATGGCTAATTAGTATTCTTAAAACTTGACTTAATTGTGTACATCTAATCCTTACTTTCTCCTTAATCATCATGAAATTTGTAGCTATATAATGGTCTAAGGGTATATTTGAGTTGTATGCTAACCCCCAATTTCTTATCCTTTAAAATTTAAGATCAAAACTACAATTTAATATCAAATCATGTTACCTAGTAAATCGAGCGACCTTAGAACCATATAAACCAATTTGTTCTTATTCCATTTTCCACTGACAATGACTTTGATCTCATTTCCTTTACATGACTATAAATTTCCCCAGCATTCAAAACCCATTAAGATAAAAGCATTACACAGTTTTCATACTTTGCTCTCCAAGGTATCGGTTTACCTAGAATTTTTAACATATCTTGCATATCATAGCATAGATTATGCAACATACCCGCTATTACGGAATCTTCTAATTATAACAATATCCTCCAAACTTAAGATGTAAGAACCCCTAAAGAGTTTAATATATATATAACAGTTTACAACTTAATTTACCTCAGTTGTCCTTGTACAAATCCTTTATGGTACAGAGTAAGATTATAATTCAAATCACTCCTTATTATTTTTAATTAAGGGATATTATATATGTATATATATATATATTGAAATACAAAAGGATGCAAATACGTTCTCTTTACCGCACCTTGACCCGTCTGTTAGAACATTACTTGATAGATAATACTTAGTTGAACCACATCATGAATTAGACTTCTCATAATTTGCATAATGATATTATATATATAATACAGTTGAGACTCCAGATTCTTACGTACATGTTATGAACCTAATTCTTGAAGCATCTGTCAATTGGGTAAAACAATATATGACATCTGAATCCAAGTGGTTCACTGAAAATAGAGATGAGATCTTCTTTTTTTTTTGGCTTGCAATGAAATTCCAATATTTACATCCAAAAATGTATTTATTTAATCAATACACCTGAAAATCTAGAATCCAATATTTATATCCAGAACTTGATCTGAAAATCTATTAAAACTCATGATCTGATTGTTAAGAAGATCTATAATCCAATATTTATTTAATCAATACACCTGAGAATCTAGAATCCAATATTTACATCCAGAACTTGCACAAAAACATGGATTGCAGCAAGAGGGGGAGAAGATTGTACCTAAATTTCTGTAAAACTTGAAACTAAATCTGCATGCAGTGCATGAACTGTTGTTGGACAGCAGCAGGAAGGTCTCTATTTTGGAAGAAGAAGTGGTTAGAAAGGCTCCTACAGCTTTGGAAAGATATTGCAGGAGAGGGGTTGTTCCCTGGAGCAGCAAAAAGGAGAGTTTTAGAATGTACCTTTGGTTCTCCAAGCTTGGAGATCCAACTGCATGCAACAACACCTAAAATTCCCTTGGATTTGGAGCATCAAAGGGTTGTTGTAGCTGCTTTTAGGTTGAAATATATCTCCAACTGGAAATTAAGATAGCAGCTATGGATGCTGCTATCATAACATCAGTAAGGTTCTACATACCTTCGAAGGTTGACTTGCAACTTGTCTCCAGAGCTTGTTGGACAGCAGCTGTTGGTGGAGAAGGAAGCTTGCAGCCTTTTACTGCTGGGAGTAAAAGCACCATCAAGAGCAGTAGATGTTCCAATAGGTGCAACGACTGGGCTGTTTGGAGAGCTCCAATAGTTTCAGCCGAAAATGGAAGAGGAAGGGGCCTTTCGTTGTAAAAGAGGAAAGAAACGGGAGAGAGGAAATATGTGAAGTAATAAAAAGGAAGGGGGTGGTATTAATAAGGAATGAGGAGGTTTGAGTTGTTGACAAGTGGAGGGTAGTAAAAGCCAACTGTTGGCTACTGGAACTTCTGGAATTCCAGGAAAAAATATTATTTTTTTTAAACCAATAGTTTTCTTATATTTAGATAATCGAAGTTAGCTGTATACACACCTCGAGTGTCCGATTTCGGCACCAAATAGCTTGTTTCGATTGTCTTAGAATGACGGTTAATATGAGTATAATATTGATATACTTCCGATCGGGTTTTGAATGCCCGAATTTTCCGGATACGGTTTCGGTTTGGGGGTAAATTTTACGAATTAAAAATATCAAATGATATCCGTTTGACAAACGGTCGATTCCGTTGGTCTTCTTTCATTGAAGAGGATTTTTCGGTAGTCTCGATTTATTTCGCGGTTTACGAATTTGCGTCGCGGCTTTTTCGGGCACGCATTAAGATGCGATCGATTTTTGATCAATTTTGCCCGAACGACTTTTGATTCATGATCAATTGATCGATTTATGTTATTTAATCATTGATAAATAACTTTATTGAGTTATACGGACCCTAATCGGGTCGGGTTCGGGTTTGTGCAGATCCGGATGTTACAATCACCAATGCGACAACCATGCTGCTCTTTTCATTGCCAACAATCCTGCCTTCCATGATAGGATCAAGCATATCGAGATCGACTATCACTACACTTGTGACATGATTTAGAAGGGTTTTATCTCCACTTCTCATGTCCAAGCTTGCAAAAATCGACCGACTAGACCGACTAGTCGGCCTGATTAGTCGAAGCGGCTACCTGACCGAACCGATTTGGCCTAATCGGCCTGTAGTCGGGTAGCCCGAGTAATCGGGCCGACTAGTCGGTCTAGTCGGCCGATTAAGCGGCCGATATTTGCAACATCGATCCATTTGCCCGAATCCGAAAAGCCATCGTGTTTTAGGTTACTGTCAGACAGTAACCTAAAACGCAACCCTTTGACATTCGCAAGCGTTCCAATCCAAACACCAAAGCCATTCGCCCGAGCTCCCCAGTCGCCCTCATCGCCTTCGTGGTCGGTCGCGCGCCGCGGCTAGCATCCTCCGATCGGCGACCGCTTCGGTGTTGCCTCCTTCTTCATCCGGTCGCCGACTCCCTGCAACTCGGAATCCCTTTTGCTCCAACCGATTTCATCTCGGTTAGGGTTTTATATTTTTTTACCATTTTTGATAATAGTTTGTTTTTAGGTTATACTATGCATTTGTAGATTATTATGCATTTTTTGTCATTGTTGATAATGATATGTTTTTAGATTTAATTTTTTTTAGGTTACTATGCTCTTTTTTGTTAGATGGTTCATGGTTCTTAAGAATAGTTTATTTATGTTGGTTTAAATGCAAGTGTAGGTGGTCTAGCTAGTTTGTTTTTTAATGCACTTGTATGAGTTGTGATTGTTTGTCCTTATTTAAATGCAAATCAAAATTATGTGTTCTTATGTGAAGTTGTAACTTGATATTGTGATATTTGTAGTATACAATTATTACTTACAAAAAATTTGAATTTTTTGTATATGTGAAGTTGTAACTTGATATATTTGTAACTTGTGTGTTCTTATGTGAAGTTGAAATTGAAGTTGAAATTGTGTGTTCTTATTTAACTTGTAAGTTTCTGACAATGTAGATGGCAACCCCTCCCATGAACGTCGTTTCTGGTAGCGACTCGTCCTTCTATGTGCCGCCAGGATCAAGTGATCCTGCGTGGCAATTTGGATACCTTTCAAACCGTGCGGATCCGAACACGGTTACTTGCAGGTTGTGCAAGAAGGTGGTGAAAGGAGGGGTTTTTAGGTTCAAGCAACATCTTGCGCACCGTAAAGGCAATGCTGATATCATACTTGGATGATGATATCATACTTGGATGATGTTGCTAGAAAGAAGAGTCAAAAAGCCATTGAGGTTTCTGAGATGAGAGATGAGGTTGATATTGGCATTGCTGGAGATGCTGGATCTGCTAAAAGACATCGATCTTCCGAATCTTTGGAACAGAATGTCGCCGTTCAAGGAACACGCCAGATGAGCATAAAAGACGCTTTATCCAAGGACCATCGTGAAAGGGTTGTCTCCTATATATGCAATTGGGCATATGCATCGGCAATCCCTTTCAATGCATTCACCACGAAACAATTCAAGCAGATGGTGGAGGCAATTGGGATGTATGGCCCAGGCTTGAAGACTCCTACGAGGTATGAGATAAGTGGTCCATTTTTGAAGAAGGCAGTCAAGAAAATATCTGATGACTTGCAATGTCATCGAATTACATGGAAGAAGACATGGTGCTCTATAATGACTGATGCATGGACGGACATGCGAGGACGGAGCATCATGAACTTCTGTGTCAATTGCTCCTTGGGGACTTCATTTTTGAAGTCTATTGATGCTTCTGATGAGACACACACCGCCGACTATATCTTTCAGCTCGTGGATGAGTGCATAAATGAAGTTGGCGTGGATAATGTTGTTCAAGTTGTTGCGGATAATGCTTCGGCAAATGTAGCAGCAGGGAGATTGCTACTCACAAAATATCCTCAGATATGGTGGACTTCCTGTGCTGCTCATTCTATTGATCTTGCTTTGGAGGAGATCAGTAGAGATTCAAAAGTGAAGAGCGCGGTTAAAAAGGCGAGGACGCTCACAATCTTTATTTATGCTCACACTAAAACTTTGAGCTTGATGCTGAAGTTTACAAACAAGAGAGACATTGCTAGACCAGGGCAAATGAGGTTTGCTACTACTTTTCTCACTCTAGAAAGCATTCTAGAGAAAAAAGACAAGCTCAGGTTGATGTTTTCGTCAGATGAATGGAGGGCTTGCAAATGGTACAAGACCAAAAAGGGAGAACAAGCAGCATCCATTGTCTTCAGCGCTACTTTTTGGAACCACACCGCATTTGCAATCAAAATTTTTACACCTTTGGTGCGTCTATTGCGTGTGGTTGATGCAGATTGCCGCCCATCCATGGGCTTTGTTTACGGAGGGCTTGAAGAGGCAAAGAGAGAGATAATTGCATCTTTAAATAGCGTGGAGTCATCTTACAAGTTTTTTGTGGATGCTATTATCTCCAAGACCAAAGGCAGGCTTGACACTCCATTGCATATAGCGGCTTACTTTTTGAACCCATACTTCTTTTTCATGGAGTGTGGTGGTGATGTAGACATTGTGGTGAAGAGAGGTTTTATGGATTGCATGGAAAGATTTTATCCAGATTTGGATATACAAGATGCTATCACCACAAAGGAGCTTCTTGATTACAGACATGGTCGTGGGGCATTTGGGAAGCCATTAGCCGTGAGACAGAGGATGAGAAATGATGAAAATTTCGATCCAGGTATTTCAGGAATTATTTTCCATTAATGTCATTTTGATCATCGTTGATTTCATTGACTTAACCATTATATATTTTATTAGCTAATTGGTGGTACAATTATGGAGATGACGCACCACATTTGAAAGACATGGCCATCAAGATCTTGAGCTTGACTTCTGCATCCTCTGGATGTGAGCGCAACTGGAGTACATTTGACTCGGTAATGACTCTAGTGACCCACCAAATAGAAATACTAGTTGTAAATTAGTCATTAGTCTTAATGTTTTGTAATGTTGCTTACAGATCCATACCAAGAAGAGAGGCAGGTTGGAAACAAAGAGGCTAAATGATCTTGTGTACGTTCGTTTCAATTCCAACCTGATGGAACGTCGTCTTGAAAAAGGAAAAGATCCTCTTTCCTCTCGTGATCATGCATATTTACGTGAATGGACTGGAGAGGTCAACGTACAAGCTCAAGATGAGGAGGTCTTTCCAGGTTCCGGATTAACTTGGGGTGCTGTAGCGCATGCAAGTGGTGCAGAAGAGAATTTGGAGCTGAGAAGAAGTCAACGAGGTGAACGTGGCAAGGGAGCTTCATCTTCGAGCTCAAATGTTGCACCTATAAATGAAGAAGAGGAGGAATTTCAACCTGAAGACATAGATGATGATGAAGAAGATGATGAAGAAGATGAAGAAGAAGAAGAGATTGATTTGGATGATGACCTTGATGGAGATGAATGACTTTTAATTTGATGCTTCATGCTTGCAGGAATTATTTTTGTTTTGACATGTTGTATCTGTTAGTGAACATTAGCTAATAGCCTAATATTATGTAGCAAACATTTATTCTTAACTTGGTACTTTTTTCCTTGAATTGCTTCTTTTTTTAGCTCTTATAAAATTGAAAATGGCTAAATCTATGCATATTTATGATTGAGTATATATATATTATATAATAATAAATTATATATTAAAAATAATAAAAAAATCAAAACCGACTAATGGCCGACTAAATCCGACTAGTCGCCCGACTGCCGACTAATCCTTAGTAGGTGACCCCGCCGACCGAGTACCGACTACCGCTTTCTGCAACCTTGCTCATGTCAGATCAGGGGAAAATGTTGCAGATGTGTTCACCAAGGCCGTAGCCAGATGATCATTCCAGAGACGTTCCAACCTGAGCATAATTGATATCTAAGTTCCATCTTGAGGGGGAGTGTTGAGATATTATTTATCTTTCCATATGTTTATGTATTTTCCGTTTCTTTCGGTCTCTATTATGTAATTTGCCTAACAAATTTCTCCTCTCATATAAGAGGATCCTTGGACCTCATGAATAAACAGTTCATTCGTTTCTCTCCACATAGTGGAGATGAAAAATGCAAGAATTGTGGAAAGAATGACCTTAATTTCTCAATCAATGGTGGCCATTCCACATGCTTAAACCTACCACGTCAGTGGAAGCCCAATATAGAACATGGGGGAGGCTCCCACGATTTGTGGCGAGGATCCACCCACACTCCTCCAACTCTCCATCTGAGAGACCAAAAGCAATTGAAATCTGATTTTATCCTATTCACCCCGATAACAGACAACTCACTGAAGAAATCCAAAACAGTGGAGATCCCCTTAGCCTCTACCATTCATCCGCAATGAAGAGGATGATATCATCAATGTAACCGTGATCAAGATGCCATCGAGATAGTAGCCAGAGTTAATGCCTTTGCACAGCTTTGCCAACCATAACAACTAAAGCGTCAACAAACGGTAACAAAAAGAAGAGGGGTAAAAAACAATCCCGTCGCTTGTCTAAAAATGTGATTCCTATGTATTTCCTAATTCGGATATAAATCATTTCTCCAATCTTGTTGCCATAATTTATGAACAAAATCAATGCAAAGACGACAAATCAATTGCAATCATGTTTATTATATCATAGATTCGAATGTTCAAGTTTTGACATCAAAAGTTAAAGCGTTAACAAGGAAACATAAAACAGGTGGAAATCATGAGATCCAAGTTCAAACCGCATAGTTGATGACATAAAAGAAATGTAAAATCGAAGAAAATTGTCACTGAAGCATTCGTTAGTAACTCCCTTTGGGGAAACATTGCCCCGTAATATCGACACACAAGATTCTAGCAACTTGCTTTCACAATCTGACGATACACTCACCATGGTTGCACTTTGCATGGTTGTCTTCGATTGTCAGATATTGGAACAAAATTGAGATCTCTCAAAAATCTCACGGGGAAGAAAGCTCTTGAGAGGAGATGGGAGAAGAAAGTCTGCTTATATAGAAACAAAGGCTCCCATTAAAGAGAGGATTATTTCAATCTTCTATCTTCCAACAGTTCTTGGAATTTGATGCAAATGGTCTAAAAATATCTTCCAAATATTATACCACACGGCACACGCATGCCGTGGCTCACACAACAAACCCGAGCTCAGTGCGGTACACATGCATGTGCGTGTGTTTCCAGAGTCTATCATCAGTTTTGCAGTACTAGTTAGACTGCAACACATCATATAAGGCCCCCAGTTTTTCACTGTTCTACGATATGGGGCACAATATTAACAAGGAATTTAACTCTACTGCATCTATAATTTGAATCCTTTAGTTTGTTAGAGGCTGTCGAATTCATTAAGTGGCAATTACTTGGTGAAGTTGGGAAGCCAAGTGCTGTTTTTAACTATTGATATTGTTTAAAATTTTGTTTATTCATTAAGTGGAAATTACTTGGTTATGTAGGGAAATCAAGTGCTGTTCTTAGATATTGATATTGTATACCAAATTTGGTTTTCATGTATTGACATCTTGTATAGTCCAGTTATGCTCCATGGCAAGAGACATGGATATGAAGGTCAGGGTTGAAGCTTTTTTGGCTCTTGAAAAGGTGAAGGTGGTGTCGGAAAGCTTGTTGTTGCAGTCACAGTCCAAGAAACTATTAGGAGCTTCCAATGGAGGAAGTCAACTTGGTGCGCATACACTACATTTGATTAGAGAATATAAATTTTCACTAGCTGGTGCTGCTGGTGCATTTATTCATGGATTAGAGGATGAATTCCATGAGGTACTGGTTAATTTTATTCTACAATGTTATGCTTACCCTTCGCTACTGAAGTTTCTGCATCTATTCACAATATTATGTTAAAGTTGTTTTTTCTATAACACATTTTAAACTTGTTTATTACATTTACTTGAAGGTCAGAGAAGCAACATGCATATCCATGGGGATGCTTAGCATTCTATCCATTAAATTTGCTGACAGGGCTTTAAATTTACTGATGGATATGTTGAATGATGATAACATGGATGTCAAGCTGCGAGTCTTGAGGACTTTTCTTGATATGGCTAGATATGGTCGCCTTAAGGTGCAGGAAGCACACACACACATGGTATGTTTACATTATTCCGTGACTTCAACTGATCATATATGTTTATTTAGTCAGCAATGGTAGTTTGTTTATGGTGCATTGCTCTTCCCTTTATACTTTTTTTTATACTTGTTAAACATAGGCATGAATTCAGATCCTTTACAACATGGCCCATCATTTTTCCCATGGACCTGATCCCGAGAATTCAAATTAAGAGTAGTCTACTTCTAGGATTTTAAAGACAGGGGTAGTAATCAATTAGGTACTTATTAACTTGGTTTGCACAGTAATAATCCTCAACTATTAGTAACCGATCAGATTGGTTGACTGAAGTTCTCTATAATCTTCTTTGTTTGGCCGAGGTTCTCTAGTATTTTCTTTGCTAGTCAATTTGATGCAGTCCATCTGTTTAGGCCTGATTTTGATGTACTTATTTATTTATTTTTAAATCCAAGGGTTATATTGTAGGTGGATCTTTGTGTCTAAATTTTGAAAAGCAAGCACGGCTTGGTCACTGGGCTTGTTTGGTTGCCAGTTTACCCCGGGTAACATGGATACCCATGATGTACCCTTCATTTGGTTCTGGGTTATGAATCCCACATTTTATTTGTTATTGTTAGAATCTGATTTAGATGGGCAATTGGGTAGTTTAGATTCTCCAAGATCCATTAATACTACTCATGTTTAGTCTCATGTTGCCTATTTATGGGACTGTGCACTGTTAGTGGTTCTATACCCACATCCTTTGGAATCTCTTGAGAGAAGTGAATAGAAAATACAATCCTAAAGGCTTTCTCCTGTGGTTTCATCTGTCTCCTTAAGGAGCATGATTTCACAAAAAATGCAAAGTTTCTTATTCTTTTTGTTCTTGATTTGCTTTTGCATTCTATTTTTAATGTGGTATCGGAGTGAGCTGTTCTTGGATTTGCTTATTGTTTTGGAGTTTTGTTTGTTATGTCAAATTTTGTGCTCGAAGAAACTGCTACTTTCTTCTTCTTCTTCTAAAAAATTGTGTAAGATCGCTCAACAGCATCCCAAGGATTCTTTGAAGTCTAACATACATTAGGAAATTGTTGCTATCAAACTGCCACGTATGACGTATGTTACAAGAGATGAAGCTTGAAGGCATGTAAAATTGTTGCACGTCGTGGCACAATAAGGCTGACATTGTACAAAAGATCCAGGATATTGCGCTTAGAACGAGCAGAACATAACAAAAATCAGATATGATCTAAGGTGCTTGCAGCCGCACAGAATCAAGCACCAACAATGAAAAAAAGAAAATGAAGCAGGTTTTCAGGATCGCAGCCTGACAAGCAACAACGATTGCTTGAGATCGATACTCGAGAGTAGGCGATGGCTGCAAAACTCCCTGTTGAGGTGTGACGACTCACCGCGATGAGACTAGTGATCCGATTGATGGGTTCTCGGAACCCTATTTGCAAATTTTGAGAAGGAGATAAAAGGCGGCACTGTCGACGACGGGTTCCGCAGTGGAACCCTAGAAGAAGTATTCACGTCAGCCATATGTGGCGACTGGGTGTTGGGTTTTCCCCATCGAGAACCCAAAGCATACGATAATGAGACATGGGTAATGTTCTCTGCAGTCAAGGAGCAGTTGGGCCTCTCATTTAATTTTTTAAAGTTCTGTAAGACCCCATCAAGGCCCGTCTCTGCCCTTAAAAGGCGGAAATGTGTGACATAAAAAATAGTGATACAAAAAAAGGGAGAAGAAGAAATATGAAAAAAAGAGAAAGAGATGAGAGAAAGAAGGGACCACTGGGTAGGTGTCTTCTCGACGTTATATCCTCTTTTTCCTTTTCAAAAGAAAGAAGGGGCCGATGATTCTGATTTTTTAATACCCATTGGGCCATTTTATTTAGTTTGTTCATTTAGATGCAAGAGACTAACACAAAAAATGAGAGAAATTTTGAGCAAAGAAAGGAAAAAGGTTGCATTTTGAAGAAAAGAAGAAAAATAAGAAGATAATTTGTTTCCCCCCACTTGTTATCCCAACTTAGTCGATTGTTGATGCAAATCGGATTTGGCGCGGCGATAAAAATTGATTTGAACGGTGGATTATTGGTGGGAGGAGAAATTGGAGGGGAGAAGAGGAGAAGGCGCGCCTGTTGCGCGAGATTTGAGGAGGAAGAAACGTGAAGATCACGTTGAGAGAGGAGAGAAATTAGAGAGAGGGAGATAAAATCTCAAATGGATTATCAACTGAACTGTCTAAAACAATGGACCATCATCCCTTTATATAGGAGGGGTGAGAATCTAAAAAATAGAAAAATTAATTATCCTAAATAGACTCTAACCGACTAACCGACTAATTTGAAATTCAAATTTCTAACTAATTGAGATCACATGAGATCCCGTTTATTTAATTAAATTTATGACGACTCAAATAAACATAAATAAAATTAACATATAAAATTAAATAAATATGCAGCCCTATATTTCTGTTCCATGCTGCATCAACTCTCCTCCGCTTTTAAAAATTCGTCTCCCGACGAATTGCTGGATCTGCAGGCTTGGAGGTTGACAATTTCGAATCCGCGTTCTCGGTCATCCCCTGGAAGAATTGGTGTGGAGCGAATGGCGGAATCCACTCACGCGCGACACGAGCGTTGGTGACGTGACATTTGTGGTGGAAGAGCAGGTGTGGCGCATAGGCGGGCGTCCATCCGGATTTCATCCCGTTGACGTGGTGTTCGAAGAACTGATGGGGCATCTTCATGGTGATCAACCCGGCCCGTGGAGAGTCCATAGCGAAGCAATAGCAAAAGGAGAGTAGATGGGGAGATGTGTCCTGGGAACTAAGCCATGGGGCCTTTAAATAGGTGAAATCCATGATCCTAGTCCTATTTGGATAAGGTGGTCTTCCAGATTTCCTCTTTTCAGTACTTCTTTTAAAATATTTCAGCTCCAGGGGGTTGAAGTGCAAATTTTGTACCCCTTCATTCTTTCTTAAATTCCTGTCAACTTTGTCTTATTTGTAAATAGGGATTTCAGGGGGTATTCTTTTGCAATTTTCCCCTAAATCCCATACATCACTGGATTGTTTCTTGGAAAACAACATAGGAGTCCGCGGGACTCGGTCTCCGTTCTCTCGATGGTCACGGCGCTGAGCCCTACGCTGAGGGTTCCTGCGGCTTAGTCGGCGGCCGTTCGTGTCGAGGTGGTGCTGGCGAGATCGGTTGGGCGGACGACAGCAAAGGGGGGGGGTCGTACTGTAGGAGGGGCTGGAAAGGCGGGGCGGGGTCGTGGTCGCGGGGAAGGTGGCGCGACAGCGGCGGTCTGAGGAATGATAGGAGGCGGCGTCGGGGCTGGGATGGGGTTCGGTGGGGAAAGGCACAGCTGGGACAGGGAGGGGTAAGGGACGATGGGGTTGCAGACGCGGGGGGTGGCCTGTAAGGGGTTGGCGGCGAGGTGAGGGAGGCGGGGCTCGAGGGTTAGCGCAATGGCGTTTAGGGCGAGCGACGGGGGGGAAGAAGCAGGGGGAGGGGTTGCGGTTGCGTGAGACGTGGGGAGGCCTTGGTAGGCGGTCGTGGGGTTGGGAAGGTTGTTGGGGGTGTGGAGGCAACGAGGGAAGGGGGCGGCTGCGATGGGGTTTGGGTGATGGGGAGGGTTTGCGGTGATGGCGGGGCTGTGGCTGGGGTCGTAGGTGCAGGAGCTGTGGTTGGGGTTGGTTGTGGGGCCGGCATCGAGGCTAGGATGAGGGTTGGAAATGAGGTAATGGTGAGGGGGACCTGCGAGGGGGTCGTGGATGGTGCCGGAGTCATTTTCGGTGGCGTTTGCAGGTCTGAAATCGCCTGGACAGCAAGCAGGTCGACGTTTTCCTCCTCTGAAATGGTCGGGACAACGAGCATATTGTTGAGGACGGCGCAGTTTTCTTGGCTCTCTTCATCAGGAACTTGGACGAAAGTTTCATCGGCCTTTTTGGCAATGAGTTCTTCTAGTTGTCGCGTCAATGACTCTCTATTCTGTGAAAGAACTTGGAGCATATTCGATAGTGTTTGTCTAACCTCGGCACGCCATGCACGGTCGTTGGGGCGAGATCCGTTGAACTTTCTGCGTGAATGACAAGAGGGATCGCCATATCGTGAGGACGACCTAGATGCCATGCTCTGATACCAAATGATGCAAATCGGATTTGGCGCGGCGATAAAAATTGATTTGAACGGTGGATTATTGGTGGGAGGAGAAATTCGAGGGGAGAAGAGGAGAAGGCGCGCCTGTTGCGCGAGACTTGGGAAGGAAGAAACGTGAAGACCACGTTGAGAGAGGAGAGAAATTAGAGAGAGGGAGATAAAATCTCAAATGGATTATCAACTGAACTGTCTAAAACAATGGACCATCATCCCTTTATATGGGAGGGGTGAGATTACAAAAAATAGAAGAACTAAGTATCCTAAATAGACTCTAACCGACTGACCGACTAATTTGAAATTCAAATTTCTAACTAATTGAGATCACAGGAGATCCCGTTTATTTAATTAAATTTACGACGACTCAAATAAACGTAAATAAAATTAACATATAAAATTAAATAAATATGCAGCCCTATATTTCTGTTCCACGTTGCATCAACTGTCCTTATGTTTCTGATAACTATGGGGAAATAACGAGTTAGAATAGGGGATAGTTATTCTTTTATATGAGATTGCCTAGCATAAATTTTGGAGGCAAATTCCTTAATAGTATACTTGAAGAACATGGTCCCAAAAATGCTAATTCCTTAAATAGTGTACTCAAATCGCACAGAATTTATGCGATATACATGTCACATATATAAAATGCGACACTTGTACAATAATAAATCAAAGTTGACATTTTTGACATTTAATAATAATGAAACTCACATGAAATCTATGCGATATACATGAAAAATATGAAAATCACATTTTTTCTATGCGCTATAACTTTTTTGACGGACAATAATATATGATGCTGCATGTCTTATATGCGATATAAATAACGCATTTTAGACATGCGATTTCACTACATTACTCAAGGAATTATCATTTTCGGGGCCATATTCGAGGAATTATGTTCTTCAACTGCACTACTAAGGAATTTGCCTCATAAATTTTGTATCATGTCCATCTTCCTCTGCTCGTGACTCAAAAGGAAATCTCATCTTTATGGTTTCTTTATAAGAGAATTGACTTCCTGAGATCCATATATGAGAGACTCTCTCTTTGTGGTCCTTGCATGAGAGAGCAATGATGACTTCTATGCGGAAGATGTTCTTTTTAGAGTTTCTATAGAGGAGAGGCCTAAATTTGAGATCTTTATTTGGGAGATGACCACTTTACTTCTGATGCTTAGCATCAACTTTGTACGAACTTCTGAACTACTTGAGATCATCTTCACTATTGCCACAATATATGATTGCATGAAGATCAACACTCCAACCCATTTACTGGCTACTGCCTACCGACCACCTTCACTAAGCATCAACTGAACTCTAGGCACAATCTCCTCCTAGTGTAGCTTCCTTCGCGTGCGTCTCTTCCATGAGATGACTACTTTGAACGGGTCTCCTCCCAACTCTTTTAAAGATGCATTAAGTAAAGATGAGTTAAGTATTTTCTTTTGTAACAAGCTCCAAGTGTTTCAGCTTCAGTTAAGGGGGAATGCTAGAGTTTGATTTGGATGATTTCTCCAAGATCTAACTATTCATGTTTAGTCCCATATTGCCTATTCATAGGAATGTGCAGTGTTAGTGGGCTATATAAAGAGCCTTATGCCCCTTATAATCTCTTGAGAAAAGTGAATAGAAAACACAACCATAAAGGCTTTCTCTCGTGGTTTCATCCGGCTCCTTAGGGCATATGATTCCACATAAAAAATCCAAGTTTCATATTTTTTTGTTCTTATTTGCTTTCGCATTCCATTTTTCAACAATTATAATATTTCCAGAGATTATGTCTGCAAGAGACAAGAGAGAAAGCAAGGGAGATTGAGAAGATATGCTTTAAACTCTGGTATTCACGTAAAGATAAGGGCAAAAAATGGTGTTGAAGTGGTTTTCATAAGGATTTGAAGGATTGTGTGGTTGAGGCGCAAAGATTCAGCGATCGGATTATTTTGCTAAAAGTAGTGCTCGAAGAAGAAATTCTGAATATCATCTCAGTTTATGCACTGCAAATTGGTTTAGATGAAACGATTAAAGAAGATTTTTGAGATGATTTGGATAAGATTATGAAAGGAATCCCGCAAAGAGAGATGATTTGCCTAGGTGAAGATCTTAATGGACATGTGGGAAAGGATGCTACATGGTATGCTAGTGTTCATGGAGGACATGGCTTCGGGGATAGAAATGAAGAGGGAGAAGTCATTTTGTATTTTGTAATGGCATATGATCTTTTCTTAGAAAACACTCTCTTCAAGAAGAGGGAGGAGCATTTAATTACTTATAAGAGTGGTTTGACTAGAACTTAGATAGATTACTTTGCATTGAGGAGAATAGATAGGTTGTGTTGCAAAGACTGCAAAGTAATCCCAAGAGAGAGTCTGACCAACCGACATCGCTTGTTAGTCATGGATGTGCAAATAAAAGGGCTGGTAAAGAAAATGAGAGTTTCCAAGATCACTAGAACTAGATGGTGGAATCTTCAATTGAAGCAATCAATCTTTAAGGAGAAGGTTTTAGAAGAGTTATCTTGGGATTGTAACTGAAGTGCAAACGAGACGTGGGAGGCGGTAACATCTTGTATCCGAAGGGTAGCCAAAGAGATGCTAGGCGAGTCAAAAGGAGGAGCTTCATGCCAAAAGGAGGCTTGACGGTGGAGTGGAGGTGCAAGAGAAGCTCAAAATAAAAAAAGCATGCTTTAAAGCTATGCCTAGGGATAGAACAACTGAAACTGTCACAAACTACAAAATAGCGAAGAAGTGAGCGATAAAGGCAGAAGGATATAGAGATGGATGGAAGCAGTACTTCCATAAGCTTTTCATTGGGGAAAGAAATAAAGAGATCACTTTGGGAGATCTAGCTAGTAGTGAAAGTTGCTTGAGTCGTGCAAGCTATCGACGGATACGAAGGAAGGAAGTACAGGAGGCTTTGAAGGTTATGAGACATGGGAAAGGTGTACGACCTGATGACATTCCTATAGAAGTTTGGAGAGTTTTAGGTGAGTGTGGTTTGACTTGGCTTACAGATTTATTCAATGTTATTTGGAGAAGCAAGAAAATGTTTGATATTGGAGGAGAAGCATCGTGGTACCTCTTTATAAAAACAAATGAGGCATTCAAAATTATTCAAATTACATAGGTATCAAGCTAATGAGCCACACTATGAAAATTTGGGAACATGTGATCGAAAGAAGGTTGAGGCAAGTTTTTAAAGTAAAAGAAAACCAATTCAGATTCATGCCAGGTTGTTCAACTATTAAAGCCGTCCACTTGTTGATGAGAATAATGGAGATTTATAAAGCTAAAATGAAGAACCTCGATATGATTTTTATTAATTCGGAGAAGGCTTATGATTCTGATCCACGAGAGATATTGTTGAGAGTTTTGGAGAAGAGACAGGTACATGTCATATATATTAACCTCATAAAAGATATGTATGATAGTGCTTCATCTTGTGTAAGGATACAATCTAGGAAGATTGACTATTTTGACATCAACATTGGTCTGCATCAAGGTTCAACTTTGAGTCCATTCCTTTTTACTTTGATTATGGATGACTTAACAAGTCACATTCATGATGAGATACCTTGGTGTATGTTATTCGCTGATGATATTGTGTTGATTGATGAGAATAGAGATGGAGTAAATGAGAAGCTTGAGTCTGGAGACATGTATTGGAGACTAAATGATTCGTAGGGCTAAGATTGAATATATATAGTGCACTTCTGATGGAAGCAATGGTGAAGGAATCGATGTAAAGATTGGTAACGATAATATTCAGAAGAGAGATTCTTTTAGATACTTGGGATCTATTTTGCAACATGATGGGGAAATTAATGGAGATGTTACACATAGAATAAATGCATGTTGGCTAAAGTGGAGAGAAGCCTCTTCTATTCTCCGTGACAAGAAAATTCCTTTGAAAATGAAAGTAAAGTTTTACAAAGCAGTTATGAGATCTGCTATGCTCTATGGATCTAAATGTTGGCATGTGAACCATAGACATGTGCAGAGAATGACAATATTAGAAACAAAAATATTAAGGTGGATGTGTGGACACCCCCCACAGACGTAAAGATCGGATTTGGAATGATGCCATCAGAAGGAAAGTTGGTGTTGCTCCGTTCGAGGATAAGATGCGAGAAAATCGCTTAAGGTGGTTTGGTCATTTGCAAAGGAGGTCAACTGATGCACCGGTGAGGAGATGCGAGTTTTGGGATGTTGAGCCGGCTAAGAGAGGGCGAGGAACGCCCAAGAAGTGTTGGAATGAGACTACCCGAAGGGATCTTAGTTTTTTAGATCTAAGATCTAGAATGACCTAAGATATATTTAAATGGAGGCAAAGAATTCATGTAGCCGACCCTGCTTAATGTGGGAAAAGGCTTTGTTGTTATTATAATATTTCCAACCACCTTCAAATAAAAAGTATACATCAAAAATATATAATCATAAACATAATTAATATAACATATAAGCAATATTATCACATTCACATCACATTTACCATTCCAACTATGCTAAATATCCATATAAGTATTATTAACAAAAGGTTGCCCATTTGACTAGGCCTTTTGTGGGATTTTTTTGAGACCAAAAAAGGGGGAACACACTAAGGCGCCTCCCTTATAAAGAGAAAGAACACTTACAAAGGCCAAGACTCAATGGGAGTTTTGGCATGAGAAATTACATTTTTCACATAGAAACGACGCGATGAAAAAATAACACAATTTCTAGCCAACCAAATAGCCCTAATCACAACCAACCCAATACTGCCAAAGGGAGAGGTCTCTACGATGATCAGACATAGGCATTTATTCTCCTTGCTTGTGTTCTTGGCTCGGAGCTTGAGGGGGACATGGTGATCCGCTTAGGAAAGACTCTTCTTCTTTGTGCCACATTCGATCATGTTGAAGTATAAAATATTGAAGCGTAATCAGAATAAGAATGAACAAAATAAAGAAATATGAAAACATGGAAGACTCATATTTTTCATGGAACCCTACTCCAAGAGGAACAAGATGAAGCCACCGAAGAAGGCCTCCGAGGGATGGATAATCTATTTCAATCTCTTATAAGTACATGGGATGTGGGGTTCCTCATATAGCCCCACATTCAAAACGGATCCAACAATCCCCCTCAAGTCGGAGCTAAGAAAGTTGCAGCTTGCGATAAAAGAAAATACAATACACTTCATTCAATACATTTAAGAGAGATGGGGATAGGGACAAGCTGCTCGGATGGGGATAGAGACACCTTGTTTGAAGTAACCGCTATTGGTAGAAGACCTCGGACGGGTCTACGATGATCATGTCACCTGGAAAGAGCATCAGTCATGTAGGTAGTAGTTGCCGCGACAACTAGGTCATGCCTGGAGTAGAGTCGCCACAAATAAAAAGAAAGTCCATGCCTAGTAGTAGTCGGGGATAGAGACACCCCGATGAAGTAGTCGATGCTCGATGAAGATGGTAGACAACTGTAATAGTATGGAGTATCGGTCTGTCAGTCGTGGATGTGCAGTAGAAGTCCTATAGATACTGTTAGAAAATCGGAAGCGGAAGCGTAAACATGGAAAAGATAAATAACAAGAAGAACAACGGGATTTTACGTGGAACCCTACTCCGTGAGGAGCGGGATGAAACCACGGGAGAAGCCCTCAAAGGGGCGTGTTATGCATTGCACTTTCTCAATGAGTACAGGAGGTCTGGGGCTCCTTATATAGCCTCTCCAGAGCCTCCAAGTCCCACCACTGGACGATGTGGGACTAAACACTGGATGG
Source organism: Ottelia alismoides (assembly GCA_037367405.1). Taxonomy (NCBI): domain Eukaryota; kingdom Viridiplantae; phylum Streptophyta; class Magnoliopsida; order Alismatales; family Hydrocharitaceae; genus Ottelia; species Ottelia alismoides. The sequence continues at coordinate 1,041,910 of JAZKJV010000039.1, forward strand.
GGTAAATGGATCTTCTCCAGGATCCATTTACCCTGCTACAACTCAACATGGCGCACTACCAAATACTCTAACACTCCCCCTCAAGCTGGAGCATGCAATGCTCAGCTTGGACAAACAGAAAGATACTCAACTCAACGCTACAGGACACTACGGACAATATCAACCCAACGCGCACATTGCTGCAGTCGAGGACGTTGCTTCTCATGCCGTGCAGGTGAGGAGGATGAACGGGCTGGAGTGTGAGTCAACTGAAGACTCGTAACCTGACCATCGAGTCTGAACTTGCGCCTGAAGTCTCCTCGTCGGAGAACTGTGTCTCACCCATCTGGCTCAGAGAATGGTGCACTGCTCTGGTGTACCTATGATACCACATGAAAACCCTTGCCCTCAATGGCATAGGGAATGGTCCTCTGCTCTGGAGTCCCTATGGCTCACATGAAAACTCTGGCCTGACAACAAGAATAATGATGGGGACCGCGAAACAAATGATGGCAACTTATGCTCATCTGAAAATGACCGCACACTCGTGCGTGTCTGAAACTGGAGACTCGGAAGACAATCATCGAGTCTGAACAACTGCGCATCAAACTGGGACTCGGAATCTGACCGTCGAGTCTGAATCTTGCGCATGAAAATCTTCATCTGTAGAGTCTGAAAAATCGGTTGGTCTGGAGAATCTGCATCTGAATCTGGAAGAAGACCTGTGACTCTACATTTACTCCCCCTTTCTCCCATACTTGTCGGAAACTCAACATCGACAAAGTTGGGAGAAGACAAGATAAATAGGGGGTAAACATAACATGAAAATTCTTGAATAATTCATTGCGGCTTTCCGTAATTAATTTTTTTTAAAAGCCGTCACATTTTTTTCCATAAGCCGTTCAACTCTCCCTTTTTTTTACGGCTTTGCAATTTTTTTTTGAATTTGCGTACGGCTTTTTCTAGGTGTACGCGCCTTTTTTTCTCTCTTTTTCCTTTTTTTTTTAAACTCATCTCCCCTTTTTTTTACGCATGCCCCCCTCCTTTTTTTTCTCTCCTTTTTTTTTAACCAAATAAATTTGGCCCAATTGGGCATAAATACGCATCATCTCATCTTCACTTTTTTTTATAAAGGGCCCACATATCACGGTTGGGCCAAATCTTCACAAATTCTATTAGGGTTCCAGTAGGGAACCCATTCCCATCGCATACGCCCACCCGATGGGGCTTGTTGATCTTGAAGGACGCCGCCGCCGCTGTGCACTGGATAGATTAGGAGGGCCATCGCCTGGGACATATGTGGAAGAGGAGAGCTCCTACGTTGCTAGAGAGGAGCACGTCGCCGAGATGAAGCGGCTTGCCTGGAGCCGCCGCCTGTTGTGCGGCTTGAAGGAACGCCGCCCCCAAAGGGGCTCCCTGAATGCGCCACTGCGAGAGGAACTGGGGGCACGCTCTGGGGCCCGATCTGGAAGAAGACCGTCATCGCGGAGGCTTGAGAGCCTGTGATCGCGCGAGGCTCGCGCGTTGAGGCGAGCTCGAGGACCGTTGGTTGGGGGTGCGCGTCGCTCGAGACATGGAGGCTCCGCCTGGACGTTGTGCGGAGGGGTTTTGCGCTGCCGCCAGGAGTCATCGCGTTGGGTTGCCATGCGCAAGATCGGGGTTTGCTCAATGATGCGCGCTGCCTGCGCACGATCGAGAGGAGAGAGGGCTGCGCGGGGCGCCGCCGCTATGATGCGCTCCATGATGCCTGGGCGCCGCCTGGGTGAAGTATGCCGCATAGACTAGTGCCGCATGATGCGGCTGGAAGTACGAGGCTGGATGGCGATGCAAGATGGTGCGGCTTGGAATTGTGCAGGTCGCGTGGAGGGCTTCTGACCTGGAGAGGCATGAAGAATATGCCGTTGTGATCTGAGACTTGAATCGCGGCCTGGACGGCTGTTCGCTGCTAGAGACGTACTAAGAACCCTAATGGCTTCTTTCCAGCAGCGCCGTCAACATGGATCTTGGAGAGCAGATCTTTACGAACAAATCTAGGGTTTCAGAAAACCCTAGAGCAAGAACTTTTGACCAATAATAATCTTCAATAACATAATCTTCAGGAATAAACAACAATCGAATCTCGAATAAATAAAGAACACAAAATCCTCGAGAATCGAACCCGCTCTGATACCATGTTAGAAAATCGGAAGCGGAAGCGTAAACATGGAAAAGATAAATAACAAGAAGAACAACGGGATTTTACGTGGAACCCTACTCCGTGAGGAGCGGGATGAAACCACGGGAGAAGCCCTCAAAGGGGCGTGTTATGCATTGCACTTTCTCAATGAGTACAGGAGGTCTGGGGCTCCTTATATAGCCTCTCCAGAGCCTCCAAGTCCCACCACTGGACGATGTGGACTAAACACTGGATGGGGTAAATGGATCTTCTCCAGGATCCATTTACCCTGCTACAACTCAACATGGCGCACTACCAAATACTCTAACAGATACATCTCAAGAAGAATAATAAATGCCATATCTAACTCCCCCCTTGCTCCCATACCTGATAGAATAAGATCATGGATAATGAAGTTGAGAGAGCCAAAATAGAACATGCATTTTTTGTGTTTCTTTTTTTTTGCATAGATCATTCATTTTTTGTAGTGGTTCCTTTTTTCTTTCGGCTATTCTCTTCTCTCTTTTTTTCTCGTATGAATTTATTTTGTACAATAGTCTTTTTCAAATAAAAAATTCCTTTTTTATATCCATCCATTTTTTGACTTTCGTTTTTTCTCAACCATCTCTCATTTTTTCCCAAATCATTCTCCTTTTTTTGCGAGCGTTCCTTTTTTCTTCTTCAAAACATAGCTCTCTTTCTTTAAACCTATAGTCCATTTGGGTCCATGACAACAATAGTACATGGCCTCTTTCTTTATTTCATGGTTTCAACGGCTACTTAGGGTTCCATTGGGAACTCTTTCTCTCACGATGCCACTGCCAAGGTGTTCCAAACCCCTCTTCTTCCATGGATTCAGCAGCTTGGGAGGAGACGATCACGCCTTTGGAATCTTGCTGGAGGGGTTGCTGCGAAACGTACTTAGAGAAACTGGATTGGAGGTGCATCGTGCGCTTCTTCTTCATCTCCTTTGGGTTTGGAACCCAACACTGCAACCTCCTTTGATGCTTCTGTTGTAGATCTCTTGAATAGGGTTCCAAAGAACGAGGAAGATATTGCGCTGCTAGGAGTGTCGCTGTAGATCTCACGCTTCTGTACATCTTCCTTGGGTTGGAGTCCAACATGGAAGCTACCTAGAGCGGAGAAGGAAGGCTCTGCCTTAGATCAACACAAGAAGGATGTATCGTAGAGGTGGGTGCGTCGCCTGGAGATGCTGCGGCTGGAGTTTTTATTTTAGGCGTCAAGGTTTCGCTTGGAGATGGTGCTACGCCGCCTTGCACGAAGGAGATAGAAGACATGAGATGTGAGCCTTGCTCGAATCTAGGTCATCGCCTTGAGTCTTCGGCGTCGCTACCCTAATCTAGAGCCAAGAGATGGCTTAGCTTGGAGTCGTGACTTGCATTCAAACTGTGCATGATTAGGGTTGCTGAAGAAACCCTAGAAGTTGAACCGCTCTATGTTGGAGATGGTCTGTTGAGAACCCACACGAACAAATCTAGGGTTTCAAGGCAACCCCTAAAAAGAAATCTGACGAAGGTTCATAGCATAGGGTTTCATAGCATGAACCCACATGAACAACAATGTTCAAAGAGCTTTGAGCAAGGTTGCAAAAAGCGGTAGCGGTATTCAGTCGATAGGGTCACTGATTACAGATTAAAGGGTATGCGGGAGTTTAAACGGAAATTAAACGGGTATGCGATTTTGCATTTTTAATTAATAAAAAAATATTAAATACATATGACCAATAAAAAAGTATAAAGAAATAAAAAATATAATAATAGATTCACAATATATATCAAATATTGTCAAATTTAAGGAAATGTTTCGTCCAAATGTCAAAATAAACAAGATAAACAATTACAATTCATAGCATGAATCCAAAAAGTCATGGATAATGATGATCCTTTTAAAAAAGTAGATCTATGTTCTTAAAGGAAGATTTCAAACCGTTTAAAAGGCCGCGTAAGATCGCTTAAGGCCGATTAAACGGCCGTTTAAGGTCGTTTATGCAACCCGACCGTTTATGGGCCGCTTTTGGTTAAACGATGCGGTCGGGTACCACATACGTTTAAATGGCCGTTTAAACGGTTGTTTAGACCTTTTTTTGCATCCCTGGCTTTGAGAGAAGAAGATTGGATCTTTGTATGACATGAACATAATCTTTGATACAGTAAAAACATGGATAATAATTTAGCTTGAAAATAATATCGAATCTCCAAGATGAACCCAAAATTGAACTGCTCTGATACCATGTTGAAGTATACAATGTGGAAACGTAACCGAAACAAGAACGAATAAAATAAAGAAATATGAAAATATGGAACACTTAGGTTTTACGTGGAATCCTACTTCGAGATGAGCAGGACGAAAGCACAGGAGAATGCCTCTAAGGGTCAGATCGTCTATTACAATTTCTCAATGAGTACAAGGGGTGTTGGGTTCTTTATATAGCCCTCTAGAAAGACCAAATTCTCACAATAGTAGATGTGGGACTAAACATGAGTGGGGAGTTAACTGGATCTTGGAGAGATCCAATTACCCATCTATTACATATTCTAAGGGCCTGTTTGGTTGCTGGGTTGGACTGGGTTGGGTTGGGCTGGGTTGGGGTGGGTGAATAGTAATCTGTGAGGAGGAAGTACTCTTGTGAATAGTAACCAGGGTTGGGCCAACCCTGCCCAACCCTGCAACTAAACAGGCCCTAACAGATCAAAATACCACATTATTAGAGGATGATGGTGACATCCCATTCGAGAGTCATTGTGCGATGGCGGAGGCCTTTAGTTAGTGTTAGAGAATACACTTAGGTGGGTAATTGGTTCTCTCTGGAATCCAATTACCACACATGCTCATGTTTAATCCCATATCGTGAAGTACTAGGACTTGGTCATATTGGTGGGGCTATATAAGGAGCACCACACCCTTTATACTCATTGAGAGAGATTCATAATAGAACATCAGCCTTGCGAGGCATTCTTCTGCGGTGTCATCCCGCTTCGTATTGAGTAGGGTTCCATGTAAATCCACACGTTCTTTCTTTTTCATATTTGTTTACCTTGATTATTGCTTCCGCATTATATTTTCTACATCGTATCTGAGGGGGTTGGTTCTTGGACTTGTTCATCTTGAGATCCGATTCTTAATTCGATCATATCTGTGTTCAACATTTTCTCGAAGATCGGATGTTTCGATTCAAGGTTTGTACCTCACTTATGCGTAAGTTCTAAAGATCAGGTCATTGCTGAGTTTAAGAAAAGCCAGGATTCATGGAACCCTAATTCTGGAATGCGTCAACATGCAAAAACCTCCTCCGTACACGATTCTCTAGGCAAAAAGCAACTAGGGTTTCTGAAGGAACCTTAATTCTGGGCATCAGTTTGATTGTGCATATGAGTAGTGAGGGTTCCCCTATTGAAACTCTAGATCATCTCCACGTAGCAGCAACAATGATAGCCCTACCGCATACGCGTACAGTTCAATGCTCTTAGTGTGCGCATCTTCTCCGCGCGTATCTCCTCCGAATGTACCCAACACAACATCTAAGTGATCTCCCCATGCATGACTCCCAACACCACCAACACAACAACATAAAAGCCCCAACCAAGGTTTAAAAAAGCACGAGGCGGTTCGAGGCATTTTCCCAAATGTGAGGCGAGGTGTAAGCCTCGAGGCGGTCGAGGCGTAAGCCTCAATTTTTTGGAAAAGATTAAAACTGAAGCAAAATATATTGGAATAAATAACAACACAAACTATTGCAATATATTGCCTAAAAGTTCAATACAAACTGCAAACTACAACTATGATTGTTCAAAGTTCAAATACGATTGCGAAATTAGAAAAGAAAACATAAAATAGGAAATAAGTTCATCATAAGCATAAATCTAATGTAACATATTGTCCATCACATTTATGTGATACACCAAAAATCGCTAATCATCAACATTGATTTAATGAATCAAATCAGTCGTCTCGCTACTCAGCATTGTTGTCGCCGCCATCGTCGCCACTGCTGATTCTACTCATTGGATCCTCATCAAAATCATCCATATAATTCAAATGCACATCGTCATTGGCTTCATCATCGCTTCCATCCTCAGAATTGGAGAACTCCTCCTCTTCAACATTAATTGGACTTTTTTCCTTTACCTAATCAAGAAAGTAATATGCATAGTCGTTTATTTTAAAGTTAATCGCAAAAGAACATCGAACATTCTTTTAATTTGTAATATTGTATTGCACCATTTTCGCATTTTTTTCCCTTTCTTTTTACGTTGAGCGACTTGAGCTCCTTCACCTCTTTCACCTCCTTTTTCAAGAGGATCATCCTCAAGGGGTATGTTTGTATCAAGATCCTGATAGGCCTCGACATCTTGAGCTTGTGAAATCCGTTCATCACCGAAGTCAATGTCTTCCAAACATAAAGGATCTTCTATTGTTTTCTTCCTTAATTCTCTATGTTTCAATTTGAGATTGAACATGATGTAAACCAAATCATTGGACTTCGCTTGTGATAAACGATTTCTTCTCTTTGTATGGATCTATATAGACATACTTAAGGTTTAAGTGTTTAACATGAAACAAAAACACTTTCATAAAAATATATAATGCTTTAAACGCTTACTTGATTGAACGAGCTCCAATTACGTTCACACCCATAAGCACTACAAGTCAAGCTCAATACCCTAATAGCAAATGTCACCAATTTAGGTGTTTCATCTCCAAACAACATCCACCAATCCACTGATAATGGTCAACACATTTTAGTACTGTGTTAAAGACTAAAGTATATGCAAAACTCTTTAAATTTATTTACAATACTCACCGAGACTTCTTGTTTTCCTTGAATTAACAACATTTGCCCATCCAAAAAATCCTCTGGCATGTATAAAAGAATCAAGTTGTAAATCTGCTTTCACCCTCGCATCTTGATCAACGATCAATCTTTCCATGCACGAAAACAATCCCATTTTTGACCTCTAAGTGATTAGAGAATGCTAGTTAATAATGAAAGTGGGGATTGAGGAAATACGCAGCAACATGTAAATGCCTGTGTAGTTGACGATCCCAACGACTATCCACAATATCCCAAATAATCTTATATTTGGTCTCGTCATTTTCTAGATTTTGAGCTATCTCTTTCTTGGCCCTGTCCATAGCTTCATATATAAATCCCATCGGTGGATATTTTTCAGAATCTACCAACCTCAAAACGGTGACCAAAGATTTCGTGGTGTTTAGAACATATGCAACACCCGACTAAAAAGACTTGCTCTTCACAACTATGTTCACCACACTTTGCCCCAAGGATCGATTCACATTAGAACTATTCTTCCATGGTCTTGAAGTGAAGAAGGATTGAAGTGAATCCTTGGCTCTAATCAAGCTTTGTAATGTAAGAAAGCTTGGAAATGGCGAATCTTTCAACTTCTGGACTGATGATTGGACCGGGGGGGGGGGGGGGCTTTGTGCTCGCGGTTCTCTCGCATGTTCGCTCTAGCGGCTGATAAGAGTGCACGAGTTGCGTCTTGCTGGTCGGACGGTAACTGGTTCCCAGCGTTCTCATCTAACTTCTCGGACCAAAGACTCGAGGATTTTCTTTCCTTGCTAGACTCTATCAAGGATGCAGAGCGTCCTACTGTGGAAAGGGATCATTGGGCTTGGCGTTTGGGCCCTTTCTCGACGAGGAAGGCGTTTGGGGCGATTTGCATGCCCCCACCTTCGCGGTCGGAGACTCTGATTCGTGATTGCGGTTTTTTCTGGGGTCTCCGGCTCCCTGAGCGGATTGGCTTCTTCCTATGGCTATTCCGTAGGCAAAGATTGATGACGAGAGATCGATGTGCTAGGCTTCTGGGCTCCGTCTCTGATAGGTGCATTTTGTGCGACACGGCGGTGGAGTCCCTTGAGCACCTTTTCTTCAGGTGCCCTAAAGTGACTATGATCTGGGAGGAGGCAAGAATGGCTTGGTTATGCACATCCGATTTGGCTTCCTTCTGCGGTTCGATGGTGGCCAACAGAAGCAGAGCTCGGCGGGAGCTCCTTGGGCCCGTGGCAATTTTGTGGGCAATATGGCTGGGAAGAAATGCTGCTCTCTTCTCTGGGCAACGCTTCTACAAGGAAAATGTGGAGATGCACTACGCGAGATTGATTGATGAGTGGGCTTTGTAGGTGCTTTGCTTGTTTCATTTTCTCGTTCCCTATGTAAATTCCCTGTGTATTGTTTCTTTAAATAAATTTTGAGGAGAACACCACTGAGTGTCTCCCCCTGTTTTTGGCTTCAAAAAAAAAAGAAATGCAGTGGCAAATCGAGTAACGACACGTTTCATCAAATCACAACCTGCAGATTTTCTCACCATCGCCGAAACCCAAGCATGGGCATACACAAGATTAATTATTTTCTTTGCTTTTTTGAACACTGATGCATGAAGAGGCAATTTGAGGATATCCTCCAACATCAAATCTATGTAATGCACTGCACAAGGTGTCCAATAAAGATTCTTCCGTTTTTCCATCAACTTTTGTCCATCTACTTTATAAGCTGATGCATTATTTGTTATCACTTGGACAACATTTTTCTCTCCATCCTCCTCAACAACTTCATCCAACACTTTAAAATGGATCCTGGCATCTTTAACTTGATCGGATGCATCAATTGACTTCAAGAAGTAAGTGCCTTTGGGATTATTCATCAAAAAATTAATCAATGTGCGTCCTTTCGTGTCAGTCCAACTGTCAGACATGATGCTACAACCGGTGACAGTCCAAGAAGCCTTTACCTCATCAACAAGAGTGGTTATGGCATGCTTCTCTTCTTTCAAAATCCAAGTTCATAGTTCATGCATGGTTGGTGGCTTGAAACCCCTTCCATATCCACATACATCGGTTATTATCGTCAGATAAGGACTATTGGCTATATTGAATGACAATGAATTTTTAAAAAAAATCTTCCAATGCTCCTGCAAATCCTCCTTCTCTCATCTTTTTTTCAGCTTGCATTTACAGTGAGTTGTTGTACGGGAGGATACGAAATACCTGCACCCCTACCTCATTGTGCAATAAAAAAATCCATCGGTCATCGAGCTTGCTTGATACGGCTAGAATCTGTCGGTGCTCTTTGTGACAGTTGATTTTCATCACCACCCGATGGCCCTTGCATCCCAACTCGACAAACTTCTTCCATTTCTTCAAATCTTCTTCTCTTCTCAGTACCTTTTCTTTCCATGAACATCTTCATCTCTTGTTGAACTTCAATGGGAACGCTTGGACAAGCTCTCACATTCTTGCATGTCTTTGCAAGATGGTCTTTTAGTCGTTTCACCCCACCAGTGATCTTCATCAAACAAAAATTGCATTCAACATATACATAGACTTTCCCTTTGTGATGCTCGCCCATTCAAGTTCTCGGTAGTATCTCCATCCGGGATCCGATCGCCCCCCACTTTGGCCTTTCCTTCCCATATCTACAAGTTATACAATAACATACGTATATTCTTACATTACAAGATAAACGTACATGTAATCTTTCACCATGGATCATAATTTAACCCAAAAAATTGGAAAATCCATAAAGAAGAAGAACACATCAAAAACCCTCGAAAAATATAACTACATCCTCCAACATAACGAGTCCCTCCAATAAAAAACCAATAAAGAAGAAGAATACACGGAAAACATAAAAAAGTTAGAGCAAAAAAACCAAAAGAATACCAAGTTGGAGGCGGCGGCGGCGTAGGGCTTCTCAGCGATGCTTGCAGGAGGTTCGGCGGCGGAGATGGAGGCGGCGTGGCGATTCCGGTTGGGCGGCGACGAGCGGCTTGGTCTCCTCGCGAACCTGGCGTTCCAGAGAACAGAGGCGAGGTGAGGGTTTCGTTTCTATCGAACAGAACGACCCCCTCCCCCCTGACTCTCCTGTTTTAGAAACATAAGAGGTCACATGCTTTGCACTGATCGGAAAAAGTAAAAAAAAAAACAATTTGTTGAGGCTTACGCCTCAGCCTCGCTTCGAGCGCCTCAAGCAAGGCTGAGGCGTATGCCCCTTGATCCAGAACTGAGGCGTGCGCCTTGGGGCACTTTTGGCCCGCCTCGCCTCGAGGCGTACATCTTTGTGCCTCGAGGTGCCGCTTTTTAAAACCATGGCCCCAACACAAACCCTCTCGTCAAGCACATCGGGGCCCCTCTACACCTCGTCTGGTCTTTGGCGAGGAGATTCGATCATCTTGAGAAGTAGAACATCATATCGCCTCCTTACAAAGCCCATCAAGAAATTAAAAAGATGCGATTTTTCATGGGATCACATGGTCGATTCAAGCACCTATTTGGGTATGAGGTCAATTGTGACACCCGTCCTCCCGAGGACCTTAGGTTACCCGTCAAACACGTCATTTGCACACTTAATAAGCTTAAGTTAATCTCATGCTATGAAAACCTGGGGAAATTTTTTTGGATTTTTAAACATGACATTCACAGGATTTACTTTGGCTAATCAAGCTACCACAAGAAAACTAAAAGCGGAAGTAAGTAGTACACCAGAACTGAACAACAAGGATATCCATTCATTTTCATTTCATTCATATAACATGCTGAATTCCACAACATTCAATATACATATAATATATCCCAAAATGAGGCTACAGAGGAGATCACAACATACAACTGTCTAATGAGCTCCAAAAGAGTATACCTGCTCTGAAAGTGTAGGACAAAAAAAAACAACAGCAGCCTAAACTATGTCGGCTACTCGGTCGCTGGGCCCTTGCCTGCCATAATAGAAAAAGGACAAGCAAGTATCTGTCACAAAATTGTCAAGTACAAATTCTACAAAGTGCTACTAAGAAAAGTAGTAAGCACAAACTAGAACAGCTAGAAAAACAGTAAGGTAACTGTAGTGGACAAAAGAAACTAGCAAGTAAAAGTGCGTTAATTGATTCTTTTAAATTATTTACTTGCTTTCTGAAGTCTAACAAGAACACACTCGCTCACTACCACACTGTGTCTCCCTCGATCAATGAAATTAACCACCAACAACTCAAGCCTAGAAGTAAGTCTGTGGTCTTGGTCCGGTTAGGACCTCGATATCCGAGTAGGACTTCAAAGTCCATGTTGAACCTCACACTATGACTCTGAGGTATGGTGTACGCCTCAGGGTTGGGGTGCCTCCGTAGGCATGCGATGGTGTCTTGCATCCTAACTAAGTTCCCAACACTCCTTCTAGCTTGTTCTCTCAACTCACATTGATCCTCGGTCGACACATGTGATAGCTCGCTCCCGAAAGTATGTGTACTCACAACTCTCTCTCAACATTCACTCCTCGTTAGTCTCGACTAACAGTACTGTCGTCATTAGTCTCATAGCGGAAGAGTCTAAAGATCACATATCTCTTACCCCATCACGAGGTCATAAACCTGGCGGAAAGGTATTGATGAAGTTTTTAGTGTTTGTTACCCACTACCCCATCACCAGTGCACGACATGGTGGAAAGGTAATAATGAAGTCATCAGTGTCTGCTAACCACTACCCCATCACCAGTGCACGACATGGCGGAAAGGTACAAATGGTGACATTGATGTCTACTGACCACTACCACATCACCAGCGCACGACATAATGGAAAGGTATTTATGGGACATCAATGTCTACTGATAAAACTTCATCTTAACTGGGCAATTGGTGAAATGCCACAAGTCTGTTAATCACAATCCCATCACCAGAGCACAACTTGGTGGAAGAGTAATATTTTTTTTGAAAGCTGGAAGAGTAATAATTATAGCGGTGAGGAAACCCCCGAAGGGATTTGTCTTCTCTCGCCAATCCCAGTGGAAGTGTGGTCCACAGAAAGGCAGTGGTAGTACGACTACTACACCACTAGAGGCAGGAAAAAGAAGAGGTTAGCCTGCCGGACCCGACTTCCTCTCTCGTTGCTCAACTCCCGGAGGAGAAAGTAAAAACCAGACGAGCTCATAACTAACTACGGAGAGCCCCCAACCTAGGTTCTCTAAGAAAAACCAACGGGTCAGCGGAATGGTCTAGACAACTCGTGGATCCCAACGAAGCGAAAAAAACCGAACCGGCTCGAAGAAAACACGTAAAAAGACTGGGATCCTAGACCCATGCTCTCAATGTCCGCTACCCAAGCCTGAGCGACCTCATCTCCTGCTCAGGTAAGGGTCACCGCGCCCTCGCACAGTCGGAGCATCAATCTCCATGACTGATCATATGTGACATCACCATTTCTTTATTTTCATGTTTCACCCTAAGTGTCTAAGGTTTCTTTGATTTATTTCCCATTCACAAGCTGTCAGTCCCAGACCCAAACTTGTTCTATAAGAACCTTAACTGATCCTAGGTAAGGGATACTGACCTGTTACGATAGTCTCTCTCTAAATTCTTACTGAAGAAACATCTATCTTATGATCTTGGCTATCTTAACGGAAAACGTCTTCCTTTCCTATGCCCCCATAAGATTCACAATTACCTACAAGGATCGGGCTACTCTTAGAGGAAGACTTGCTTCATGGCAAGTTCATAAAGTTTTGTTTTCCAGTATGGCACTACATATATATATATATATCCTTAAGATCATCTCCAAATCTCTAAATTTCATAATAGGTGTTTCAAGCCCACCTTTATATGTAACAATTATCCTAAGGCTTGCTCTAAAATGGTTAATAATAGAGGTTTACCCTATCAAATTTTTATCACCCCAAAACATTGACATTGTGCGTGTATACTTCATAATAATCCAAGGCATCTAGTCCTTTTAAGTTCACACCCAAATTCATGACTTTAAAGACACCATTTAGGTGTTTAATTTACTTTAAGGTCTATCATTTAAAGGGGTCTTTTAGAGGGTATCACATGCTCCAATCATGCATCTATTCCACACATAGACCTATGTGTACAGCAAGTATATGGCTGCAACCTTAAGGCAATATATCCTCTCTTAATCCTTCTCCTTAATGGGATTAAACCATTATTTATTTCCCCAATTCAATACAGGGAAATCAATGAGGACTTTGGGTTTTTAAAACTTATTAAAGGATGCCTAAAAGTTTGATTAAACATGCACTCTACAATGGAATTTGGTCACAGTTTTGTTCATGGACAGCAACCAAATTTGTCTCAAAATCTTCATCAAAACCAATCCAAATACATGGATTTCATGTGTATTACATTCCCTAAATATCTATAGTCAAATCCACCAAAGGGTGTCTAAGGATATTGTCAAAATCATGTATGTTCTTAGTCCTAAGGCAACCATTTCCAATCTGAACATTCAGTGGAGATATCATATAGGTAGTCAATAACTCCTCAAAAACTCCTCATTTTTCTAAAACAAACCCATGGATTAATAGTTGATATGAAAGAGTATATATTAACCAGTAATTACACTTAATGAAACATGAAGAAACTCCCCAAATGCATCCTAAAACTCTAATTTAAAATGCATGGACAGATCTGGACATTCAATGTCATGTAGGATATAGGTAGTCAACAACTCTTCAAAACTCCTCATTTTTCTAAAACAACTTCATGGACTAAAGGTTAATATGAAAGAGTATATATCAACAAGTAATTGCACTCAAGGAAACATGAAGAATTTCCTTAAATGCATCTTAAAACACTAACTTAAAGTTCATGGACAGATCTGGACACATTCAGTTACATGCATATGTCAACATCCAAAACATTTCTAAATCACCTAAATTTCCAAATTAAAAATCAAGAATCATAAGCCAATTTATTGGGGTCATAATCAGTAAGTAAATCTACTCAAGGGATCTTAAAGAAGACTCCCAAATCATGCAGGTTATTGACCAACATTTAACAACAACAACTCTGAAATTTTCAGTATGACCGTCCATATATAGCCTCTTTAAGATGTTATAATCACATGCAATTTCGTATTTAACCCCATGGATTTAAGTCTACCTTAATGGAGTATTAATCAACATATGATTCTACCCAAGAGAACCCAAGAAAGATCCCAAAATACATGTCTAACTTGGATTAAAAGGAAGACACACAGATTCTGGACACAATGAAAACCGTGCACATATAGTCTATTTTTCTTAATTTTTTTTGCAACGAAAACCCCAAAACTAAGGCTTGATTTTAGATCTGAGATATAAGTGGTAAAAACTCTACATATGGCAGCAAGAGAAGGGCTAAATTTGTACCTCAAATCAAGCTTTCAAAAGCTTGAAGAAGAACTCTCCAAGAACAATGTTGGGCTGTCCACACCTTGAGCTTCAAGCTTGGATTCCTCCTCTTCTTTGGCCTTTGATCTTACATGCAATGTAAGATCCAAGATCCTCTCCTTCCCAGCTTTGATTTGAGCTATTGAAACTCAAATTTGGGTGAGAAATGGGGAGTGGATCAAAGAGAGAAGGAGGAGGACATAAGGTGGTTGGCCATGGCTAAGGGAGGTGGAGAAGATGAAGAAGATGAAGTAGGAGGGAGGGGTGGCGCTTATGGGGGTTATAACCTTGGGAATTTTGCATCATAAACCCCACCAACTCCTCCTAAATGCAACCAAGGCCCACCCATGAATAGTAACCCATAATTAATCACTAAACATTACTTAGCCTCTTAATCTTACTTAGCCACAAATGGCATCTCTAATTTCCATCAAGCTCACTAATGATTCACCATCTTGGCTTAATTAGTCATTAGGATTTAAGGATGTTACATCAATGGAGGTCGAGCAAATTCGGACACACCTGCAACTCTCTCACGTGCACCCATTGCGACCCTACTGCCCACAAGATCCCAACGCCAAACCCTAGCATCCATCTTCTCTGATGCAATCTAGCAAAACTGCCAAGAACAACCACCGCCCGATCCAATGCCCTCTGTTACAAGATGCTCCCACGTGCCCCTTGCGACCCTAGCACCTCCTTCCCACATCACCAGCCTCGTACATACCCGTCGACGACACAATTATGAGATGGGTTCCTCTATCGGAACCCTATGGTGATGATGAAGAGGCGCTGGCGGTGCTGACACCCTCTCCAACCTCTGGTCCTATGTAGCATCTCCAAGAGGCACCCACCTCCTCCAACTACACAAGGGATCCAATTCGAGGGTGGCATGATCGTGAGATGGGTTCTCGATGGGGAATCGTAAATAACATGCGATGGTAAGCTTTAATTTCCCCTAAAGGCCCCCAAACCGTGACCTATTTTTTGTACTTTGAAAAATTTATAAAAGCCCAAGATGGGCATTCTCTTTTGTATTTCAAAGAAGGCCTCGAATTTTGATTTCGGTTACCATTTCGGTGATTGACCGAAACAAAATTTCGGTCGAATTTCGATCGGTTTTTGAACTGGGGCCTCCAAATTTTGGTTGGTTTTTTAATCGGGGCCCCCAAATTTCGGTCGATATAGGCCATTTTGGCTGAATTTCGATCAGTTACCGAAACTGAAATTTGACCGAATTTCACGGAAATTTGATCCCATGATTTTAACAAAGGGAAGGTCCAAATGATGACCCTAATTGGATCGCAACTACAAAAAAGAGGGAAGAAAAGGCTCACAAAAAGGATATGTTTGTGGGCCTAAAAATGATGACAAAAAATATGCAAGTATGAAAAATATACAGACCAAAAAAGGTGCTAGTCCAAAAAATTATGAATGTAACTAAGAAAGGTATGATTGAAGAATGATGTTTTTTTTCCTTTTCATTTGTTCTCCCAACTTGACTTAGTATCCCTTATTTTCTGACAAGTATGGGAGAAAGGGGTAGTATTATGTAGAAGATGCATACTATTTCAAACTTTACCATTGATCGATACACTATATATTCGAGTGGTCAAGTTTCTTCGAATTCTTTAGAGAGAGACTCAGTGCCATCCTTTAGTCACTGTGAATTCCAGTACAGATATTCCCACAACTTTCTCCGACGACCGTGAACACCGGGGTTGTAAAAGTCGCCCGACTGGCCCGACTAGTAGGTCCGACTAATCTAGTCAGTGGGGTTGCCGACCGAGTACCCACTAATGCCAACTAGGTACACCGGTCGATCAATTTTTTGCTTGAAGATACCATATTCTTATATGTTTTGCTTTTTTATAAGCAAACTTATTATAATATGCTTAGTGTTTTATTTAAATTCAATTACTTTTTTTATTTTATTGTGATAGTATAAAAATGTGCAAAATCTATGTAAATATATGTATAAAAATGGGTTATATTTTTAGAATAATCATAAAATTCAAAGCCGATTAAAGTCCGACTAAATCCGATTAGTCGTTCGACTGCTGGTTAATCCTTAGTCAATGACCCAACCGACCGAGTACCGACTACCGACTTTTGCAACCTTGGTGAACACCTATACATATAAATATTCCTACGACTTGCCCAATGATCATGTACTCCAGTATAGATATTTCTATAGCTTTCTTTAGTGATCATGAGCTTAGTACGAGATCCTTTCGAGGTCCTGATGAGAGTGACCTACTTCTCAGATCTACGTATGAATATTTCGATGGCGTTCTTTGTTTGGCCCTTCGGTTAGATGGAGCAGTCTTCCACATGTTGTGGTCCAAAGTTCTCCTTAAATTAGACTCATTTCACCACCAATGACTCTGACAGACGCAAATAGAGAGCATACGAGCTAGTCGTCGATCCAAATTTCTCTAGGGATCGCCATTCACACTCCAGCTCTCCAGTTCCTCCTCATCAACATGATATGAGAAGCAATGTTCTCAGCATGTATCCAATAACGTATGTATTGAGTTGAGATTGTTCTTTGTAACAATCAGTGAGTAGGTAATTGCCTTCTTTCTATTTGTCCAATCTGAGGATTGCATGCTTCAGTTTGAGGAAAAGTGTTAGAGAATACACTTGGTGGGTAATTGGATTTCTTTAGCATCCAATTAGGATTTAGGACACACAATCATGTTTAGTTCTACATCATGGAGTAATGGGACTTGGTAGTGTGAAATTATTTTTAAATGTGTTTTTTGGCAAAAACTTAATATCATCATATACTTTTATTGTATTTTGCTTAATTTTATTTTTTCTATCCAAAAAATTCAGGCTTGTGCCTTGACCGCCTCGAGGCTTACGCTTCGGACCGCCTCACGATTTTTTAAGCCTTGATTGAAATCTCATCCCATAAAGGGAGCCATCCTTGGAAATCTGGTATGTACTCTCGCAACTCAGCCAAAACGTTAGCATTTGTAGCATACTTGACTGACCCTAGACGGATGCCACCACCATTCAAACTTTATTTCTAATATGGTTCAAGACCACATTGATCGATCAACTAGATAATAGTTCATCCACCCAACCTTGCAGCTCCCCGTTCCACCTAATGACAATGCTACACGAACTGCCATTTTCTTCAATGACCTTAAATTCAGAAAGTTGTGGACTTGAGATGGATCTCCACTTTCACTTTCCTGTTACCGAACTTTATTTTCTTGCATGCATAGGATATTCGCTTGCCATGACTCGACTAGAGCCCCATTATCGTTCTTTTCTCCGTTCGGCCCGATCCTCCCATGTTTCAAGACACGAGTTTCATTGGGTAACAAAAGGGGCCTCCCCAACCATTTGGATCCTAATAAAACATGCCACCTTGCTTATAAAGTACGATTTTTCTACCTAACTCCCTTCTACAAAGGTCAAACTACTCCTTATCCGCTTCCTCTGTGGTAATTTCGCTCTTAGAATGAACAATGATTATCTGTTCTTTATTGACAATTGTTTGAACTACCACCCTAGCTTTTGCTACAAAAACGACCTCCTCACTCATGAATCCCCTCTTTAAGACCATTGTTTTTAACTCAGAGCGTCAAATCTTCATCATCATCTTTAGTCCACAAGGGATTCTCTGGCAATTGGATTGATTAGATGAAGAGATGTATTACTACTTCTTCGTGTTTGGTGCTGGTTAATGGAAAATAAGAGGGTGGTTTCTTTCAGTCGTAACAAGGAGTGAAACATGGGTGCCAGCTGGCCCCCTTGTTTGTTTTCGCTGCAGATGCATTGACCCTTATGGCATGGCTTGTTGAGGAAGGATGTATCTACATAGAATACTTCAGGGATGACTTCTTGATCCCTTTGCTATAGTATGCAGATGATACCAATTTTCTCGTTGAAAGATGAGTGGCAAAGTGCATGGAAATTAGGGCGATTTTGAACGTTTTTCGGGGTTATTGGGGTTGAAGGTTAATGGGGGCAAAATCTGCCTTTGTCCCCTTTAATCTTTTCGCATATGATGTCTCAACTTGTGTGGATATTCTAAAAACAGCGTAGAAAGACCTGCCTATCAGTTATCTCAGCATGCTGTTGATGTGTGGGAGAACTAGGTAGGTGGACTGGTTACTTATTGTGGAGAAGCGAGAAAAGAGGTTGAGAGGTTGTAAATCATCTTTTCTTTCGAGGGGAGGGATGCTATTCTAGTGAAGTTGGTGCTTTATGCTATTCTCATCTTTTTTTTTTCTGCGAGGGTGCTTCCGGTTGGCATCCGTAAACAACTTGAGGTTTTGATGCACCATTTCTTTTGGTCAATGCCCCCTGACTATAAAGGAATTGTTTTGGCTGATTGGAAGTTGGTGACAATGCCTATCGAGGAAGGTGGCCTGGGGCTGCAACATGTAGGAGATATGAACAAGGCTTTACTCGCGACGTGAGTGTTGAGGGCAAATCTCTAAATGTCGGTTTCGGTCACCATTTCGGTATCAACCAAAATAGAATTTCGATGGAATTTCGTTGGAATTTCGACCGAAATTTCGGTCATTTTTTGTACTAGGACCCCCATATTTCGGTCATTTTGGTCATTTCGGTCGAATTTCGATTTCGACTGGATATCAATATTCGACAGAAATTCGACCGAATTTCGCTGAAATTTAAGGCCATGGTTGAGGGTATGGGGTGATGTAAATGACTTGATGTCTCGGCTGACAAGATCTGTTTCTGGGGTGTCTTCCAGTTTATGCGTGCATAGTGATGCCGTATCTTTGCTTACTACACTTTGGGGAGGTGTTTGCTCGATTTTACCAGACTTCATGATCTCGCTACGACCATTTCTTGGGGATGGTATGGATGTCGATTCTGGAAGGACGATTGGTCAGAGGAAGGAGGTCTTTGCGACATGTATCCTAGGTTTTTCTCTTTGGCACAATATAGGGATGCTAACATTGTTGATATAAGGTTCGAGGGATCTTGGACTCCTGTTTTTGCAACAGAGTTATCAAATTAGAGTAGATGAGTTTCTTTTTCTTTCAGGCGGAATGTCAAGACTGGAGGGACATCTGATGGAAGGAATTCGCGATGCTGGAGAGATGGAGTTTTCACTGTCAAAAAAGCGTATGACGTTATTTCTAGTCTTGCTGTGGCGGTCGATGAGGAGTCTACTCGGGATTGTGCTAGGATTTGGGGATGGAATATGCTTACAAGGATTTGGGTCCTTCTGTGGTTATTGAAAAGAGGGAAAATTATGATTAGAGTTAAGCGGACCATGCATTTTCTTGGGACAGAGGAGACCTGCGAGAGATGCAGGAAAGTGACGGAAAATGTTGGTCACCTTTTTTCAGTGCTCATGTTCAAGGGAAGCTTGGGGAACTGCGGATCTTCCTGGCGTTCGGTGGATAATGTGGATTTCTTTTGGAGTTCGACATGCAGGGATTGGACATGGTCGCCTGGTGGAAGAAGAAAGGTTTGTGCGCACATTTGGGCCATTTGGCTAGCTAGGAACAATGCCATTTTCAAGGATAGAAGGTTTTGTTGTGAAATTGTTCTTGAGCAAATTTGGTGCTTATAATTTTTGTTTATATTTAATATGTATTCTTTAGTTGGGTCTCTAAAGGAGACCCATCCCATAGTTTCTAAAAAAAACTTTGCCTCTCATGAGAGAAAACCAACACATTCTTGGGAGAAGGACCCACCTATTTTGGCCGACAACCCAACTTCGCCCTCTACCAAACTTATAATTTCCTACACAGAAGGACTCTTGACCCTCATTGGAAATCACTAAACTTGACATGGACTTTTGCCCCCAAACCCTCTCCCATGGGTAAAGAAGATGAGAGAGTGAATTCGCACGCATGGTTCGAAAAGGCTAGCCTCGAGGTGGTCAAGGCGTACGCCTCGAGGCGAGGCGGTCCCTTTTAGCCTCGAGGCTTACGCCTCAGACCAGTCCTGTGAGGCGTGCGCCTCGAGTGGTCGAGGCGTAGCCTCGAGGCGGAACGACTCGAGGCGTTTCGTGAGGCGTTTTGATTTTTTTGAAGTAATTTTTATTATTTTAATGGTTTCCTTAGTAGTTTGAGAAGCTTATCAATATCTGTTTATTTAGGATAATGATTATATAAGATGAATGCCTAAATATGATGTTTATTTCATGCCGATAACTTCATATTTACAATTAATATATCCAACTATTTTGGCAAACTCTTACTGTTTCACTATTAATGAATGAATTCATAAATATTAAATTAAACAATACTTGTAACTTAACAAGATTTGCAATATATCAAGCAAAACAAAATGGATAAGGTTCTTGGTTTCTCATGTTGCCTTATATTATATATTAGACACAACATAAATTTCTCTTTGATTGGATGAAAATGTGTAGAAATGTATATGATGTTGTTCCATCTTCTATTTTGGGGTTCTTATCTTTATTATTTCATCATATCTTGTAGTGTAAATTATTATATAGTGGGCAGAGAACATATAATTATATATATATATAATTGTAGGTTTATACATATTTTCCTATATAAACTGAGGCTTACGCCTCAATCGCCTCGAGGCTACACCTCGCCTCAATTCCAAGCAGACCGCCTCGTTCCACCTTTCGTTTTTTCAAACCTTGTTCGCACGTAGAAGCAATACAACGCAATCTGTTACCCAAGAGCATAATAGAAGGGTGCACTAGAGCCGAACCCACACTAATTCGTAGCTCGACATTCGAAGGATGGACCTGAGCTGTAGGGGCTGCATAGGATCTGTGCGGCCATTGAAGATCCAAGTGGACCACCTCGTAAAACTTCTTGGACCTATTGATACCTGGATCTGAGTTTGTTTCTGGATCCACCGCAATAGGAGCCATGTTGGGATATCTCAACAATGCATAGATAAATAAGGGTTTAAAACGAAATCCTCGACTCCTTCAATCACACCGCCATCATCACTCGATTCTTGCTCCACAACCTTTACATCTGCAATCTTCGCATGCGTAATCTTTACCTTCGTATTCTTCGATTGAGATCTCTCGACGAGTATAGTCCTCGTTCTTGTTGCCTCTGCATCGGTTGCCAGCTGAACATCTATACAACCACTCATTCCTTCAACCTAATCGGAACATTCACATGGTTGATTTACAATGTCAGTCGAATGGGAGCTTTCAGTATAAGACCCTCAACCATGACCACCATCCTCAAGTCCTCACCAACCTTCATCCTGTGGAAAGAATATAATTGCATATGATTATAGAGACCTTAGGGCTCTCTTATATAGGAGAAAAGCCCTAGGTAAATTACATAAGTGGCACATGAAAGAAATAGAAATAAGGAATAAACACAATGAGATGCAAATATCTCAACACTCTCCCTCAAGATGGAGCATATATGTCTATCATACTCAGCTTGGAACATCTCTGAAATGGACCTCAAGCAAGGGCTTTGGTGAATATATCAGCAGTTTGATCTCCAGTAGAAACATGGGAAGTGGATATGAGACCCTTCAGGATCATGTCTATGGTATAGTGGCAATCCATCTCTATATGCTTGGTCCGTTCATGGAATGCATGATTATTGGCAATAAAAAGAGCTCCTTGGTTCTCGCATAGAAGCTGCATGGGAAGAGGTACCTCAACTGCAAGATCAGTCAAGATCGATCTTACCCACATCGTCTTTGTGCTCCCCTGAGCCATGGCTCTGTACTCAGACTCTACACTGGATCTAGCAACCACTCTCTGCTTCTTGCTTTTCCATAACATGAGTGAGCTCCCAACAAAAATAGCAAATCCAAAAGTAGACTTCCTGTCTCTAGGGCATATCTGCATCTGCACACGTCGTCACCTCAAGAGAAGTACATCTGTTGAATATGAGACCAGTACCTGGTGAAGTCTTCAAATATCTTAGAATCATATAAACAACATCCATATGAACCTTCTTGGGCTGCTCCATGAACTTGCTCACCTTGCTTACAACAAAGGATACGTATGTCACGGTGATAGTAGCATATATGAGCTTCCCAACAAGCTACCTGTATCTCCTCTTGTCTACCTCCTCAGTGTCATCATAACATAATCTCATGCTCGGATCCATAGGGGTAGTAGCAGGCGTGCACCCTGTCATCCCTGTCTCAAGAAGATCAGTCACAAACTTCCTCTGGGTCATCACAAGTCCATGCTGATTCGTGGCGAACTCTAATCCAAGGAAGTAACGAAGACTACCAAGATCCTTAGTCACAAATTGTTGACCTAGGAACTCCTTGGCAGCCTGAATGCCGTGCTCATCATTGCTCAAACATAAACCAAAAGGGCAACTATACCTCTCCGTGTTCTCTGAACAAAAAACAAATGATCCACAATGGACCGTGCAATCCCCTGGTGCTTTATCAACTCTGATAGCTTATGATACCAAGCTCTTGAGCTCTGCTCAGGCCGTAGATTGCCTTGTGGAGCCTATACACCTTCTGAGACTCCCCCTTAGCAGTAAACCCTAGTGGCTGCTGCATATATACCTCCTCCTGTAGATTTCCATATAGAAACACATTTTTCACATCTAGTTGGTAAAGAAGCCAGTCCCGAGTCACACCAACCGATAGAAGAATGCGCAATGTCGAATGTCTAACCACTAGTGAGAAGGTATCTTGATAGTCTACCCCATAAGTCTGGGCGAACCCTCGTGCTACAAGCCTTGTCTTGTAGCGTTCCACATTGCCATCTGCCCGTTGCTTTACCGTAAAGATCCATTTGCACCTCACAACAGAGGCACCTGGAGGAGCAGAAACAACACTCCAGGTACCACGAGACTAGAAAGCAGCCATCTCCTCCATGGCAAGCCGCCAACTACTATCCTGTACCACCTCCTAGCATGGAAGGATATATCGATATCGATATCGTTTTGATATCGTATCGATATCGATATATCGGCGATATATCGCCGATCATGGAAGGCCGTATCTCGATATATCGTCGATATATCGGCGATATATCGGTATCGACAGGTCACCGATATATCGCCGATATGTCCGATATCGGATATCGACATGCAAAAAAGGCTAGCCAAATCCCGGTATCGGCGATATGGCGTCGATATATCGGCGATATATCGGTATCGACATGGTACCGATATCGATACCGATATCGATATGTCCTTCCATGTCGCCGATATATCGCTATATCTAGGAATTTTTCTGAAGAAAATGCCTGAAATCGGATATATCGATATATCGATTTCGATATCGATCCCATGTCGATATCGATATATCGGCGATATATCGCCGATATATCGGGATACGGCCTTCCATGCCTCCTAGTATGTTCGTGGGATTGTGACAACAGAATAGTCCCACAACAAACCTCCTGTACTCCTCTGAAAGATGATCCAAGGAAACGTGAACACCAAGAGGATAAGTAGCTCATGTACGATGCGGCTTCCGTAAGGAAATAGGTACATCAAGATTACCAACCTCTCTGTTCTCTGGTATCAACTCCTATGTACAGTATCCTATGGTACAATTATATCACCAGTGCTATCAGTAGAAACAATGTGTTCAGTGCATACATGAGGCATGCTGGATAACGGGGAAGACGCATGAGCAGAGGGGCAAGTAGAAGGCCCGCGAATGTAAAATCGTGGTAGGAACTGTGTCAGGGTAGACAGATGTGGAGTTGGTGGAGGAGGTGATGGTGGAGATGACTGTGACTCAACATGAGGCGGTGTTGGTGGAGATAATGGAGGTGATGGAACAAAAACATCCTCTTCAGAGTCGGAGTTTGACAACCTGTCACCTGCAGGAGAGAAATACATAATAGACTCAAAAAATGTGACATCAACACCCACATAATACTTTCTCCCTATAGGATCAAAACATCTATACCCTTTTTGGGTGTGAGAATAGCCAACGAACACACATTTGACAGCTCTTGGAGAGAGCTTGTCACGACCATGAGTAAAATTGTGGACAAAGACCATAAACCCGAAACCCTGATAGTAAGAGAGAATAGGTCCTTCTCGAGAAACACAATCAAGAAAGGAACCTTTTCTCCAAGTACAATGGAAGGCATGCGGTTCACTAAGTAGCATGCAATGAGGACCGCATCACCCCGGAACGAATAAGGAGCTCGACTATGAATCAACGGAGTCCTCGTGACATCAAGAAGATGACGATGTTTGCGTTCAGCAACACCGTTATGATGAGAAGTGTAAGCACAAGAAGTTTGATGAACAATACCAAGAGTAGACCTGGCCAATGAGCCGGAGACCCGCCCGCCCAGCCCGCTCATGGGTCGGGCTTGGGTCAAGATATTTTATTAGCGGGCCGGCCCAACCCGCTCTTTGGCCCGCTCTTTGGCCCGCCCGTCAACTGGGCGGGCCGTGGACATATGCCACAAAACTCGGCCTGGCCCGGCCCGACCCGTAAATATATAAAAATATATATCAACTAACCACCTTGATATATCAATTATACACGAGCCACGGAAGATTATGGTGCTGATCATGGTGTAGAGGTGTCACAGTTCCAGCTGGACCGAACCAGGCATTAAGAGACTGAAGTACCCCACCAGCAATAAAGCAATAATCAGGAACTATTATCTCATTTCGAGGTTACTGGATCTATAGATCTCTACAAGTCAAATAAATTAAAAAAAATAAGAAATAGAATTACCATTTCAAAGACTAGCTGCTTAAACATATGACCTGATCAAACAATGGATGTTGATCTAAGTTGTTCTTTGTGGACAACATTCTAACTGGATTCTCTCCCGAATCTCGGAAAATGTAATAAGCTCATGCTACCACTCAGGGGTAAGATAATTCTTCCCCACATGCAATTTAAAAAATTGTATTAGCGTGAGAACTCAGAAGAACATAATTTCTTGGGAATATATACTAGGCATAATATATACTAACCTCAGGTTCAAATATAATACACACAAGTTAACAGATATCATATTTGATTCTCTTGACATGGGGACACAATCCCCATTTGAGAATGATAAGAAAAATATACGTTGGGAAAAAAAGAATTCGTAGGAAAATAGACAAGGAAAAGTTTATGTACTCTGAAGTGTAGTTCTATTCTGTCCATGATACCAAATCAGCATTAATATCTTCAGCTACAAGAGATAAGAGAAGTTATGGATATTTTTGAAAAATATAAGAGCAGCTATGGGATGTAGAGCATTTGCATAATAATTGGCATCTATTGATGGCTAGAGGCTAGTAAAAAAATCGGACCACAAAACCCCAATTAGATGAAAGAAAATTAATTTAACAAGTCTTGATATATAAAGCAAGTCAGGTATATCCAGGCCCACACCCGAATTACATGTCTAATTGGCATTGTAAAATAGCCGACAATGAATTGGAGAACCACCAGTATATCGAGATAGATGGCCGCCAAGCATATCCCCGCATGATTATCTAATTTAGATTAAAAATGAGGGAAAAAATACTTTACATTTGGCCCATGGGCCGGCCCGGCCCGCACTTTGGCCAGGTCTAACCAAGAGATCTGAGAAAGTCAGACATTTGTAAAATGGAGAATTCCAAGGCATTGTCATTGCGAACAAACTTCACATTAGCAAAAAAAATGTTCTTAATTTCAATAAGAAACGATTTAATGACATGACCAACTTCAGATTTAATCTTTAACATGAAGATCTAAGATAATCTAGAAAAATCATCCACAACAACCATATAGAACTGATGTCCCTGAAGATCGGGAACACGACTAGGACCTCAGATGTCAAAATGAAACAACTCAAATGACCGATTGCTGTGACGACTCTTGCGACTCAGAAAAGAAAAATGATGGTGCTTCCCAAGCTGGCATGCCTCACACCCCAAGGTGGTACGAAACAAGTAGAGATCCGCAGGAGAAAACAAGAAGTGGGCATGAAGAGGTCGACCATTCTACTTGGTCGAAAAGATGTCATACTGAAGTTGAAGGATCTTGCTCTCATTCTTTGACTGCCCATATGCGGCAGCTAAAATATCCCACATAGCCTTGGCTGTGGGCTGACTGACTATGTCATTAAGAATCTCCGTGGTGAGCATCCCGGATAGCCAAATCCTTGCATAAGCATCATCTTGTTTCCAAGATGCATTAGCCCCAGTTTTGTCTGTCAGCTCTAGATCATTCAATATATGCTCCTTGTTATTGCATCGCATAAGGGTGCGGAACTGCATGGACCACAATTCGTAGTCGGTCTTATCCATCTTTACGATGGGCGCCGGGTCCTTGAAAGCACCAGACGATGAAAATAAATCACCCTTGATTTCTGACATGATAAAATAGTAGCTGGGAACAAGAACTCGACTGGCGAGTAGATAAATTTGAGAGAGTTTACACAATCATACTGAGGAGTAGTTGTTTGTGTACACTCATACAACCATTCTCCTCAATCTTCGCTGTGCGTTAGGGCCGGAAGCATGATTTGTAATTCATAAATCATGTTTTTCGGACAAAAGCAACTATGCAAGTTGCAACCGGGAGGCCTAACGGTCGGAGAAGAGGGTCGACGACAGCAACTCGGCGGCCTGGATAGGTGACAACAACAGCTGTGGCTGCTATGGCTGTTGGGTGGCCTCCTGGGCTGTGGTCGGAGCTGCGGCATGACGCCCTGGGCTGCAGATTCGGACAGCCGAGGGGCGATCGATCTGCCTAGCATCAACAGGTAGCCTAGGCGGCAACAACCTAGGGAGGCAGGAAACCCTAGGCTAGGGTTTCACGAGAGGGGGCGATGGCTGGTGGGGGAAGGTATTTAGGTCAGAGCTCTGGTCTAGGGACCGTTGCTCTGATACCATGTGGAAAGAATATAATTGCATATGATTATAGAGACCCTAGGGCTCTCTTATATAGGAGAAAAGTTCCGGGTAAATTACATGAACGACACATGAAAGTGTTGAGAAATAGAATTGTGTTATGAGAGGCCCTAGGGTTCTCTTATATAGGAGAGGAACCTATTGGGCAAATTACAGAAGGAAGAACAAAGAAATAGAAAATGAGAAAAGAATAATAAAGATAACTAATATCTCAACACTCCCCCTCAAGCTGGAGCGTAGATATCAATCAGACTCAGCTTGGAACAACATTTCTGATAAGGTCCTCTCACTAGGGCCTTTGGAAGTATATCTGCTGTCTGGTCTCCAGAGCTGACATGCGTAGTGGCAATAATACCCTTATGTATCATGTCACGAGTGTAGTGATAGTACACCTCTATATGCTTTATCCTCTCATGAAAGGCTGGGTTGTTGGCAATGAAAAGAGCAGCCTGATTATCACATTGGAGGTGCATGGGAAGAGGCACCTCTATAGTCAGGTCAGTAAGAATAGATCTGACCCACATCATCTCTGTAATAGCTTGCGCCATGGCCCTGTATTCCGATTCAGCACTTGATCTGGCAACCACCGTCTGCTTCTTACTCTTCCATGAAACAAAAGAATTTCCTATGAACAAAACAAAGCCTGATGTAGACTTTTTATCCTTTGGATACCCAGCATAATCTGCATCTGCGCATGCTATAACTGTGAGGGATGTGCCTCTACTGAAAAGAAGTCTAGTACTAGGTGAAGTCTTCAGGTATCTCAGAATCATATGGACTGCATCCATATGTGCCTGTTTGGGCCGCTCCATAAATTGACCCACTTTGCTCACAACAAATGACATATCGGGCATGGTAGTAGTCACATATAGTAGCTTGCCAACAAGCTCTTTGTACCTCCTCTTGTCGACCTCCTCAGTATCATCATCATAGAGCTTCATGCTCGTGTCGAGAGGAGTAGTGGCAGGTCTGCAATCTGTCATGCCTATCTCTGAAAGATCTATAACGTACTTCCTCTGGGTTATCACAAGACCCCACTGGTTCCTGGCAAATTCTAGTCCAAGGAAGTAACGTAACTGTCCAAGGTCCTTGGTCACAAAATGCTGACCTAGGAAGTCCTTGGCACCCTGAGTGCTCTGCTCATCATGCCCTGTAACAATAATGTCATCAACATAAACAAGAATTACTGTAGTATCTCTGTGGGTCCTCTGTATAAATAAGGAGTGGACAACAATTGATCTCACAAACCCCTATTGCTCTATCAAGTCCGAGAGCTTCTGGAACCATACTCTTGGACTCTGCTTAAGGCCACAGATAGCCTTATGTAACCTGCAAACCTTCTGACACTCCCCCTCAACAACAAACCCATGTGGTTGCTGCATGTAGACTCCTCCTTTAGATTACCATAGAGGAATGCATTCTTCACATTAAGCTGGTAAAGGGGCCAATCTCGTGTCACAACAACAAAAGTATAGTATGCAGAGTAGAATGCCTGACAACTGGAGAGAAAGTATCCTGATAGTCCACCCCATACGTCTGGGTGAACCCTTGTGCCACAAGTCTCGCCTTATAGCGATCCACGCTGCCATCCACACAGTGTATCACAGTGAACACCTATTTGCATCCCACAACAGATGCACCAACAAGAGCAGAAACAAGACTCCATGTACAACGTGACTGTAGCATATCCATCTCCTCTTCCATGGCTAACCTCCACTGACTATCCTTGAGAGCCTCCTGATATGTCCGTGGTATCTTTACGGCTGATAGTGCCAAAGTAAACCTCCTGAAATCCTCTAACAACCCGCTCAAAGAAACCTGGGCTGCAAGAGGGTAAGTAGCACACGTTCGTTTCTCCTTCGCAGAGTAATCGACACGCCAAGACCATCTGCCAAGTCCGGAGCATGTAGGTTTCCCTCTGGAGAGGGCACTTGCTCATCCTGTCTAGAATCCTGCTGTACAGACAATTGTGTAGTGCCATCAGTAGAAACAATGTGCTCATTACATACCTGAGGCGTGCTGGATGATGTTCAAGGCCTGTGAGCAGGAGGAACAGAGCGAAACCTGCGAGTAAAAACACGTGGCAAAAACTGGACCAAAGGAGCATGTGGTGGAGGTGGAGGTGGTGGAGGTGGATGTGGTAGAGGTGAAGGTGGTGGAAGGGCAGGAGTAGAGGAAGGTGAAGGACCAATGTAGGAGGTGGTGACATGTATATCTCATTATCAGAGTCAGATGGAGCAAGTTTGTCACATGTAGGAGAAAAGTACATGATAGACTCAAAGAAAGTAACGCCAGCACTAACAAAGTACTTCCGCCTTAGCGGATCAAAGCAGCGATACCCCTTTTGGGTACGAGAGTAGTCGACAAACACACACTTGACAACTCTAGGAGAGAGCTTGTCACGCCCTAGAGAGACATCATGAATAAAGGCAACAGATCCGAACGCACGAGGTGTAAGAGAGAAAAGATCCTTCTCGGGAAACACAATCGAGAAAGGAATCTTCTCTCCTAACACGGACGAGGGCATACGGTTCACCAAATAGCAAGCAGTAAGGACAACATCACCCCAGTAAGCATGAGGAGCACGACTCTGTATCAACAAGGTTCTGGTCACATCAAGTAAGTGACGATGTTTGCGCTCTGCAACACCGTTCTGCTGTGAAGTATAGACACATGAGGTCTAGTGAACAATGCCATGAAATCTAAGGAACTCAGAAAGATGTAAGGTGCAAAATTCCAAGGCATTATCAAAACTGAGATATTTGACATTGACAGGAAAAATATTCTTTATGTCATTAATAAAATACTTGATAAAAGAACCTGCTTCAGACTTATTCTTCATTAAGAAGACCCAAGAGAGTCTAGAAAAATTATTGACAACTACAAGATCAAAACGGTGTCCTGGGTGATCAGGAACACAACTAGGATCCCAAATGTCTAAATGTAGGAGCTCAAATAGCTAAGAACTGCCCCGACTCTGATGGGATGGAAAAGAAGAACGATGATGCTTCCCAAGCTGACATGCCTCACACTAAAAAGAGGATCTCGTAGAAGTAGGAGGGAGTACATGACATAGCTTCTGCAGAGAAAGATGTCCAAACCTAAGGTGCCACATATATGGAGAGACATGTCCAGTATGTATAGTAGAAACACTAGCATGAGGAGGTTGGACCAGTCTATAGAGTCCCTGCTGCTCACGACCACATCCAATCACCCTGCTCGTGAGTATGTCCTGAAACACGAGACGAAGGGTCGAAGATGGCACGACAATGCATATCCTTAGTGATCTGACACATAGAAAGTAAATTCATCTGAAAGGCATGTGCATGTAAAACATTCTTCAGACACATGGATGGTGTCAAATCCACCTCCACTGTCTTGTAATGGGTAAGTGATCGCCATTAGCAATGACAACCAATCTGCCAGGTGGTATAGTCCTGTAGGACCTCAGGTGCGCTCTGTCTCCACACAAGTGGTGACAAGCACCAGAATCCACAATCCACTCTGTCATGTCTGCATCCGTACTACCAGTAAAAGCATAGGTGATACCTGAGAAACTCGAAGAGGCTCTGGCTGCTGCAGCGGTAGTGGTGGTGTCAGCAGTAGGAGTCATGATCTCCCGAATACAAGAGGCAATATCATCCAGGCGAGGATCGACATGGGGAGCTGAAGTCTCTGAAGACACAATCTGCTCTGCTACTCGACCAGAAACATGATATCCATGCTTCTGATAGCATGTATCTTCTGCATGTCCAGGCTTGCTACAATAGGTACAAGGACCAAGTTGGCGTCCACCGCCTCTTCCGTGAGGGGTGCGCCCTCTGGACTAGATCGCCCCCCTTTAGCCACGAGAAGCGGCCATCACTGAAGAGTGCGAAGACGTGGCTGTCGAAGGGATGATGATATGGCTGAGACGGCTATAGGCCTCCTCTATGTGAGGTATGGTAGCTCCACTAAGAAGTTGAGTGCACGTAGCATCGTACTCTGTATCAAGTCCAGCCATGAAGACTCCAACCATCGTGGAGTTCCTATACGTCTTCTGCTGCTCAGTAGATGTCATAATGGGCATGTAGCTGTGAAGCTTCTCAAACATGCTGTGAAGCGAAGAGTAGTAAACATGCAGAGGGTGGTCATTCTGCTTGGTATTGTAGATATCAACTGCAGCTGAAGGATCTTGGCTTCATTCTTCGCCTGAGCATAGGTGGATACCAAAGTATCGTACATTACCTTGGCAGTGGGCTGAGTCAAAATATCATTGGCTACTTCTGTAGTGAGAGTCCCACAAAGCCAAACACGTGCATACGCATCATCTTGCTTTCAAGAAGCATTTGCCACAGTCTTAACCTTGGCTCTGGATCCGTCAAGATGTGCTCCTTGCTGTTGCACTGCATGAGGGTGAGAAACTGCATGGACCACAACTCATAGTTGGTC
Organism: Ottelia alismoides; assembly: GCA_037367405.1. Taxonomy (NCBI): domain Eukaryota; kingdom Viridiplantae; phylum Streptophyta; class Magnoliopsida; order Alismatales; family Hydrocharitaceae; genus Ottelia; species Ottelia alismoides. The sequence continues at coordinate 1,073,480 of JAZKJV010000039.1, forward strand.
CCCTCCATCTTAGCGATGGGAGCTGGGTCCTTGAAGGCTCCAGACGAGAACATGTTACCCTTGTTCTCTGACATGATGATAACACGACCAAATAACGAAACTCAACTGGGGAGTAGACTGATATAAATGAGTCTACACGATCATACAGAGGATTGGTTGTACATGTAGACTCATACAACCATCCTTACCAATCTTCGTTGCTAGGGCCTGAAAACGTGAATTATAGGTCTGAAATCACGCTTTCCGGTCAAAATCATACCGCTAAACGACTCGCTGATATGTTCGGAGGCGCACAGAAGGGTTGACGGTGACCTGGGCAGTCAAGGTAGCGATCTGGGGCGGAGGCCCTCGAGACAGAGAGGCGGCTTAGGTGGCCTGTGCAGCAGCCCACAGGCCGATCGGCGGCACGGGTGGCCTGTGTAGCAGCCCATCGGCCGATCGACGACGCCGGGGGGTGGGTGATGGGTGGGGAGACCGTCGGGGCTGAGGGGCGGCATAGGGGCCTGGGAAGCAGCCCAGAAGCCACGCTGCAATGCAAGGTGGGGCTGGGGAGAGGCTAGGCAGCGTTGAGAAGGGTTGCATCGGTCTGGTTGGGGGGGGTGCAGATGAGTAGGTTAGGGTGGGCAACGGGAACTTTGGTCTAGGATCGTCGCTCCGATACCATGTTGAGGAGAAGAAATAGAATTGCATTATGAGAGGCCCTAGGGTTCTCTTATATAGGAGAGGAACCTATTAGGCAAATTACATAAAAAGAAAAGAGAAATAGAAAATGAGAAAACAATAACAAAGGTAACTAATATCTCAACAGAAAGAAATAAAAATAAGGAATAAATACAATGTGATACAAATATCTCAACACATCCCATATTATGACGACGTAGTGGTGTGCTCGAAAATTTTGCACTCCAATGCTCGACCATCCTTGAGGACCCATTTAAGTACCTTGAATGCTGCCAAGTGAGAGCGCACGTGACCTTTGCCAAACCCGTGAATACAATTGCTTCAACCCCCTTGCCGTACAATCCTTGGAGACATGATATTTTTGTGTAGCCACACTGTATTTGATTCAACTTCGTTTTCACACATCCATCCAGCTCTCTTTGAAGATTTGGAGGTCCTTAACCGACACCTCCCCTATCTCTCAATCCATCAAGCGAAGAAGAGGTTCTATCTCCGCAACCTACCATCCATCGTAAAGATCAACAAGCCCTTCTCCTATGGTGACGCCATCGCACTTTTTTCCCCAACTTCGTCAGTGTCTCCGTTTCAACACTCCCATCGCAGTGTCTTGGTTGATTACATCGGAAGTAGAGTGACTATGAGGATGGACATGCCTTGGTCATGTGCACTTCCTTGCTGTAACGGTAGCACCAACCAATTTTCATTACGCCTTTAGGAACCCATGGAAGCCTCCTCCTTGGATACCAACATTTTCTGTCCCCTAGCATCTTGCATAGAGACGTCCTCCATAGTCGCATCGCCTCCATGCCCCTCAGGGGAAGTCCGATCTTCACCTTACTATTGGGTTTGGGGGGAGGGGTGCCTCGCTCTACAGGCAGAGGATGGTTTCCTCGTTATGCAAGGGCTACATCATGGAAGGCGTAGGCCCATGTGACTGTTTGGAGGCATGGAGAGGTTGCCTAGCAGAGACCGGGGCATTTTGAATACGGTTTATGTACCCACATATCCACTTATACCACATATCTAGTCTTTATTCTAAAATGAATTGACGTTAAACCTTATTTTCTATGTATTTTGAGAGATTTCTTTCTTTTATTGGTAATATAATCACTAATTTTAAGGATATTAGTGTTGGTAAAATTAATGACTAACGTAAAGGATATTAGTGCTCACGTTTAAACTTTGATGGGCGCCAAAGACATTTTTCTAGCATAGTGAGTTGGAGATCCATTCTCCTTTGGATGGATGCTTTTCTAGGTGGAACCTGATGCAATCCCCTCATGCATGCTTGTTTGAGTGTTTGTCTGTCCCCAGCTGTCTTCATTCTAATGTTGTAGGTCAGCTCCTAACCTCAGGAGATTCCACTAGTTTGCGGAGGTCAGTTCCAAGTCAAAGATGTGAGAAGTTTGATGAGACTTGTAAACTTGATTAGGAAAGAACTTGGCGTGGTTGAAGGAGACTTCAAAGATATTCCTGATTATTCAGACTGACACACATTTACGCCTTAAGATAGATTTAGCGAGAAATCTATATAGCTTAATCCGGTTATGGGAGTGCTCTGTCTAATTTTGTTTAAATTCCTGTGCATGAATTATTTTTTTACCCTTCTTCTGAAGGAAAAACTCTTTGTTTCTTTCGTGGGCATAGACATGCGATTGTTTCTGCTGTGTTTTCTGCATGTTTTCAAAGTATTTTGAATTGTATACATCTGATTCAAACACATCTCTATCTTCCTGCTTTCATCAACTATTATCTACCCTGCAGTTCCTCGGTATGTTTGTTGATATTAGTTCTTCAATCAGACGTGCTGCAAGAGAAGTAGTTTGTGTAGTCAAACTTCTTGACATGAACATGTTCAGAAATTCTGTGCAAATGTTACTTTCTAGCTTGGAGAAATATCCCGAGGTTTGTTTGTATATATATTGCAACATTAGTTTAGTAATCCTCTGATTAAAAAAATTCCTTTGTTGATCTAAGAAGTTTTTAGAAAATGTGCTCAAATTACTAATTATGACATGTCCTTTTGACAAGAAAAGAGTTGTCCTTTGAGCTTCTTGCTTCTCCAGAATAAACATGTGCATCCGCTTTGTATTCGATTCACTGATAAAATGAAGGCCTACATATTAGACATGATAATTGTTGGAGTTTCTTTTGCCGTAAATAACGTTCTTTTGGAATTTTTTATAACCTATCGATTTTCCATTGAAGGGTGCATCTGTGTACACTTCATATATATGCATATATTATATCTACATCTATGTATGTATGAATGATGTACATATGCACACACGCGAACATGAACATAGCCAGAAAATTTTTGCAGAGGGGGCACAAAGTAAAATAATTATTTATATGTTGATTGTAATATTACCAAGTAACATGTGGAGTAATTATTATGCATGATAAAAGTGACAATTTGATTAAACTTAACATTTTGCGAGCATGACATTGAGAATTTCTTGCTTCCATTTTTTTGGAGAATATCTTCATTTTGTTACAAATCTATAAAATCGTAAGATTGAACATCGGATTCATACACATCCATTTATAATTAGGACAAATCATATATTGAGTAAGATTTTGAAACCTTTCCATATAGAAAGAATCTAAAAGAGCTAGGGAAAAAGTGTACACAAACATCTAAATTTAACATGGATCATAGGATCAAAATAGAGTCAACATAAAAAACAAAATCATAAAATAAAGTATATTTCGTATTAATACTCCTTTTTCTCAATGAGAGAAAGAGAGATAAATATGAGTGAGAGAGGGAGTAAGAGAGATGTATGGAGAAAGGGTGAGAATAAAGTTTTTAAAATCCAGATCATACATTGAATCATTCAGTCACTGGTTTGGTCTTTAACCGAGTTCGACTGTTGGGTCAAACCGGTTGGACTATTCATGACATCGTCGTTTGTATCAACCTCAAAAAATTGGATCGAGCTTAATTTGTTGTTCATACTGTGGAACTGATATTCTAAATCATGAAAAATGTATGTGCATATATATTATCCAAGCACTTAAACCGTTCATGTTGAATCTTTGTTGATTATTAATAATATCCAAATTATTTGTACCAGTTCGATCCGAGTCAAACTGGTCAAGTTCAATTGGACATGATTAATATTCAAACTCATATTTTTAATTTCTAATAATACTTGCATGGAACCCGTCGAACTGAGGAGATCAAGGGTTGTATCCAATCCAACCAGTCTGACCAGCAAGTTCAGTTTGATTTTTTGAATTATGGCTGATTGGGTGAGTAATATTCTACAATGAAAGAGAGAAGAAGATATGCATGGAAAGAGATTTCAGCAGATGAGATAAAGGAGAGAATTGTGGAGAGATGATAAATCAACTCCAAATTTGGGGAGGGAGTTACAAAATTTAAGTTTATAAGTGCATTTAGTATAGGAAAATCAAAATACCATTATAATTTTAATATCATATCAATAATAAAAGTTGGCATCCTAAAATCTAAGGGGGGCATGTGCCCCTACATGCCCCCTCTAGATTCGTTCATGCATGCAAACACCTACATGCATGTTTGAACTTCTCCTATATTCTTGTCGGTGGTTGTATATTTGTGTGAACGTGTGTATAAATGTGCATGTATGTGTTCTTTTTTTGAATTAAAATGGGGGGGGGGCTCTATGGAGTTCACCCCAAAATTAATATAATGAAAGGAGAAAAGTTACAAGGAGACTTATATCTTGGAATGAAAAATTACGTTATTGCAGTAAAAACACTGTAAGGAAAAAAAGCATCATTTCTAGCTAACCAAATTGCCCATAAAGTTACAACATGACGTATGAGCTCCTCTCTAAAGCGTTGTTTAGCATGATACATCGAGTCTTAAAAAGATTCCATATTATGTATGTTCAGCCATTCTATGTCCAGCTCCAACCAGATAGCAGATGTCTTCTCACAGTGAAAGAAGAGGTGTTCAATCGTCACAACATGTGTTTTACAAATGGGACATTTATTGAAGATGTCCGAAAAAAGTCTGGCATAATTCACTTTCTTCGTAGGAGCCACAAAAAAATCGATTCTCTTTGGCATCTTTAAATCCAATACAAAGTTGCAGCCGCGAACCATGTTGTCTGTCCTCAACTGTGGGGTCTACAGATAGCTTTATAAGCTCGCTATCTAAGAAAGAGTTGCTCTTCCAGACCCAATGATCTCGACCCTCAGTCGGTCTGCCAACACGATGTATTGATTCTAGGAGGATAAGGATATCCTCCATACGCTGATCAGAAAAGTCCATCCGGAATGATGGCATCAAGTTGCCATCTGACGAGCAGTCGAAAACCCACACTTCACGATCGATAGCTAAAGCAAAGAGGCGGGAGAATTTAAAGGAGAAGGTTCTCAAACCCGGCAAATTATCGGTCCAAAAAGCAAAAGATTTGCCATCATCCACCACTAGATGAAAGAGCTCACGAATGTGAGGCATCACTGAGTTAATAACTTTCCAGAAATCCAAAGGGTGAAACTATGGATGTTGAGTCACACTGTTCCTGACCCCAATGTTATATATGTTTCGAATGAGACTGCAGCACGAGTTTTCACTTCTCCCCCAAATCCTAGACACCCATTATTGTTCATGGTTTCCAAGCGAGAGATCCCAAGGCCCCCTCCTTTATCGACAAAGTAATTGTCTCACAACCTACAAGATGTACCCCTGGTCCCTCCTGACTTGATTTGCCCCACATGAATCTTCGCATGATCATCTCTAACCTACACCTGATACCAACGGGAAGAGGTAGAGATGACATAAATAATACCAGGATAGCTAAGAGAACAACCTTTACGAGCACCAACCGTCCACCGCGCAATAGAATAGCCGTCTTCCAACCGGATAGTTTCTTCTCCATCTTCTCAATAATAGGTAGTCAATCAGACATCTTAAGTATGTTTGTCATCAATGGAAAACCAAGATAATGAATAGGGAGAGAGCCATGCTTTGTACCTAGCGCTTCACAACAAACCCACACCTCGAGATCTGAGATTTCGAATGGTATAAATGTAGATTTCGTATGATTCGGAATAAGCTCAGACAATTCCCCAAAAATTTCCACTGTACTTGCTAGCCCCTTTGCTTCCTTTGTGCCACCTTCGACGAAAAAAAGTGTCATATGCATATTGTAACATAGGAATAGAGATATCCCCATTGGAATATCTGGCTGTGAGAGCATTATGTTGTACCTTTTAAACCATGCATGATAAGACATCAACCGCAATAACGAATATCATCGGGTCAAGGATGCACCCTTGTCTCATCCCTTGTTGCGGTTGAACGAACTCCTTCCCCCTCAGGTCTACCATTGACTAGCACCGAATAAGAAACCGTTGTGATGCAACGCTTTATCCATGAAATCTAGGTATCTGGGAATCCCCGCTTTGATATTGCCATCCATAGAAAACACCAGTCCACCGTGTCATACGATTTAGTAAAATACACCTTCCAGAGAACGCCCTTCGATTTTCATCTTTTCGAATATGCTATAATCTCAGTTGCCATTGCTAGGAAGTCCCCAACCTGCCTTCTCGGAATAAAAGCTGACTGGAGCGTTGAGATGATATGATCTAGTACCCTATTCAACCTAATTGCCAAGACCTTTGCCACTATCATATAGATCACATTGGAAAGAGCAATTGATCGAAAATCCTCTAGTCTCTTAGAGATCTTAGGTAGAAGGAAGATAAGCGCTTTGTTAATCCTCTCAAACCCAACATTTTCTCTTGTAAACTCCTTCACCACCTCGACAACTTCATTACTAGCCACCGGCCATAACTCACGATAGAAGAAAACGTGGAACCCGTCGGGACCCGATGCACCTTCCACGTTCAAGTTCCAAACCGTCACTTTCAACTCCTTCATAGTTGTCTTGCACCGGATGACTTGCATGCTGCTCCGATAGTTGAGATCCCCCCTCGACTAGACCACCTCCATGGCCTAGCCACGTTTCTCCTCAAGAATTCATGAAAATGATATGCACTTGCTTGCCCCCTCTCCCGACCCCCTCCGTCCTCTGCCATTCACCAGCATCTGGCGGATTAAGTTATGACGATGTCTCCTATCGACAATTCTATGAAAATAGGCCATGTTTGTGTCTCCTTCCTTGAGCCAAGAATGACGTGCTCTCTGTTTCCATTTCATTATTGTCCTCAGACATGATGACCTTTATAGTCGCTGATCTATCTGACCTTCATGGACAGGATGCCCTTCATGCCTATGTTCTTATCAACTATTAATTTCACATTTTTCATGTATTTCTTCGAATTAACTTCTATTCAAAAATCTGCTGCCATGTTAAGGCTACCATGTTCCACCATTAATTGCAAAGAGCCTTTTGCAACATGGAAACTCATTCTGCTGAGCTACATTTTGAGAAATCAATTGACATCTGTTCATCCTACATCCATGTGAGGTGCGGTGCCTTTTTAACCCTCATCACGGTTGCACCCTATTATGATAATATAACGGGGTTGTCTCCCTTTGTCGATGTACAATGTACAAGGGAAGCACTGCGATATTAACCGGAATCAGTTATGCCGGAATGTGCTAGATGTATAGCTGAAGAACGTCCACTTAAATGGTTTTGTAGTTGATAAGAAATTAAGCTTATAATAGATTGTATTCAAGGCTCACTCTGCTAAGAAAGTATAATACAAAACATCTCGGTGATTATTATAAGCTGGAAACCACTGAGAGTAATGGTCTTTAGACATAATGCACACAATAGATGTTACCAAAATTAGGCCATTTTCCGATGTTGAGGTATCATCTGTGAGGCATATATGTGACAAACAAGATGGGATTGATGGGGAGGGAGCGAGAGGGTTATAGTAAGCACGAGAGGGAGGGAACAAGAGCGAATGGAAAGAGGGTAAAGGTACTGGTAGCCTCTTCCATGGATTCTCCACTACATATTTTAAAGTGCAGATGCCGTTTCACCATCTAAAAAGGGCATGATGCTAGCATGTCTATGAAATTCTAGAATTGTGTCGAAACTGATTAGAATCTATTAATTTCAAATAATAAAGTTTATACTAGTTCCTAAATGTATATATAATGTAATTCTACTATCATCGTACATTTGGAAGTAGAAGGGAAGTTGATTTGGGAAATCATATACCTTTTTTATATCAGTATTTGTTATATTAGCAATATGATCTATAATTTCATATATTCAAAATACATGCTATTGAATTATTTCGTTATTTAACAAAAATGAGTAGCAATTAAAGTAAAAGGTTAAATAATAAAAGGATGTTGTGGATGTCCGAATGCCATTTGTGCTTCGCGTAGCATTGTTAACTATCAAGAGTCATGATTTAGAGGCCTTGTGTTTGGTGCTCTCAGTTGCATGTGAGGTGTTATCTGTGTTGTCGAATGGCCTCTTTTCGGGGCATCCTTAACTTGGTCGTCGAGATTGTCGGGCCCTCTGCCGTTTACAATGGATCTTGTGTCTATGTTTGGTCATGTTTCCTTTATCTTTTATATGTTGGGGCAAGTGTATTTGAAGCTTTATCAACTATTGTTGCCGGTGGAGGGTTGTGGCTAGGGCGACATGGGGTGGAAGTGTGGGTGGTTCGAAGTAGTTGGTGGTCAAAACCATTGTTTTTAAAAACGCGCCTTGAGGCGTTGAGGCATACGCCTCGAGGTATTTTTCAAGGAAAAACGCCTCGAGGCTATAACTTCATTCAACCTCAGTGAGGCGTGCACCTCGAGGCGTATGCCTCGAGGCGTATCTCGAGGCGCTGCCTCATATATGGGATGTTTTTTTAATTTTTTTCTGCAATATTTTTTCCTTTTCTTTTTGATTGTGAACTTTTCATATTTCGTAGACAAGTATTTTCAAGTCTTTAAGCTCATGATTCACTGAAATACATTTTTTTAATTTATTAACATATTAAGCTTATTTTTACTTTTTTATGCATTTTTTTATAAATCAACATGAACAAAAAATTGAGTCTTGAGTCCTTAAATCTAATGCCTCTACTCTTTAGTATGAATCAAGCATAAATGTTTTTTTTTTATTAAAATGTTTGGATGCAAGTCCCCTACTTTGACCTAAATTTTGAAAAGTATATTTTGTAAACATGTCTCATTTTTTCTTCTATTCAATCAGGACTAAATTAATTCATATCAAAGCATGCATGAGCAAAAATGATCATAACATGCAATATTCAAGTATTTTATCCCACAATCATTATGGTAAAGTAAAAAGTGATCACAGATTCACAGATTCACTGTTTACTCTCTTATCCTTCTCAATTGAATGACACGTATCTCATCTAATTTTGGAAATGGTATGTTACATCTAATCCCTTTAGTTAAATTTTATTCAAAACTTTAAATTTTTCGGAGAGTGACCCATTACTGTGCTTACATATCCATATTTATTTGGCTCCTTACAGATTTAGAGTTTAAAAAAAGAGAGTTATATAACAACTTGGATGTTTAAACCATGATGTTACCCTTGAAGTATCATGGAGTTATGTATTAATCATAACTATTTAATTTTTACAACTTGAAAATTGTAATTACGATTAATTATTATATTTTGGGATTTTTACCTGGCAGACCCTATAAACTTTGCCAATCACCTCCACGACCTTTGAAACAACCTAATTCCCCCCTCGACCCCGTAACTTGCCAACTCTTACCCCATGAACCCTCCGGGTAATATGTTTTAAGCCCGTGGGGGTTCTTGGGGTAATTTATAGGGTCGATGGGGTAGTTACGTTGTGCAAAAGGTCGTAGAGGCATTTTAAAACGTTTATAAGGTCTGCTGGGTAAAAATCCCTTATATTTTATGAAAAATTTTCTTTCACAAGTAAGGCTTACGCCTCGATACGCCTCGAGGCAATACTCGGAAAACGCCTCGACACGCCTCGCGTTTTTCTAAAACCTTGGTCGAAACAACCTCATTAATGGCAATGCTTGTTGCGGAACAACCATGAGTTTCGGTTGACGTTGGTAGCGTGTTGCTTCAAATCCTAGAGTTTGAGGGATCTTTTCTTGGTTGATCTTTGATGCTGGATAGGTTCGACCCTGTCATGGGTTTACCCATGCTTGGTCTCTATTCCATAGTTACAACCTACAGAAAACAATGCAAGGTATGCCCAGAAACTCACCAAACACAAAGGGTAAAGTCACTCAAGAGATGCTTCCCTCCAAACCCTTCTCATCTGATAACATGAAAAGAATTGATTTTTACAATAGATACGCCACATGCTCCTCATGAGAAGGTGGGGAACCTGGTTACAAATGTGGGGTAGGGGCTCGACCATGAGTGTAGTGGCCATAATAGTAGTATGGTTAAAGGGCTGCTGGTACTTATGAGAAAAAAATGACCTATGGAGTAGCTGATTGGCATGATAAAGAGCTGATGGGTGTGAGTGAGGGTGATCCAATGTTCGTTGCATTAACTCAAGTGGGAGAGGATATTTTGAAGGTAGGGAAAGTGGTGGGCATAGAAGAGGAGAACTATTGGACATTGGTGGCCAATATGGAGTTTTATTCTGGGAGTTCACATGTTATTCTCGAGTGAAGATCATTATATCGATTATCGAATATTCTGGCTTCAAGGAGTCTGAGAAGTTCCAAGGCGAAGAAGACTATAGTCTGGGGACTTTGCTTTTGTTGGTGAGTTCTAGTTGGAGGCATGGAAGGCCGTATCGATATCGATATTGTTTCGGTCCGCCCAGAAATGGATATATCGGGATATCGACGATATATCGACGATATCAGTTGAAATGTCGAAAATGACGCAAAAAGGCCAATTTTTTGGCATTTTTTTCAGAAATTAAGGTCATCCAAGATATTAAAACAACAAATAATGTACAAATACACACACTTATGTCACACATATCGACCCATTTATAAAACATATATCGCACATATCGGTATCGCTGCTATCACACATATCGGTCATGTCGATGTTAATAACTTAATGTTGATTCTTGACTTATAAATATTGGAAATGGATTCCATTCGAGTTCTTATAAGTTTATAACATGAAAAACTACAAATATACACCTCATAAGTCATAACACACATAGATAATTTATGAGGACTATGGTCCTTAAACTGTACATATCGATCATATCGATGAGAATATATAACGAGACAATCATTGTTTGGCATAAAGATTTATCTATATAAAAGCTATAAGCCTACATCAACAAATGAGAAATATCCAAATCAATTTAACAATGTAAAATGAGATGACCTAAAAGGCTAAAACCAAGAATTCCACGACGGATCTAAATCGGCCCCCCTGCCCTGTTGTCTCTTATAGCGGATTGCGGACTCAATGAACTCGCAGTAGTTTTCCCATGTCATGTACGAGTACATGGCCTTATAATCCATAATATACTGCCTGTATTGGTGGTCATCAATCCCTGAGTATCCCGAGTCGAGGATAAGCATTGCTAGATCCGGTGTCACGAGGTGCACGTCGAGGTTGCGAAGTATTAGTTTGAGATCCTCGGGATGACGACGACGGAGTAGGAGAAGATCTTTACGGAGGAGGAGGACATGGAGGAGGAGCGTAATACTCAGGGAAGAAACTGAAACTGTCACCACCAAAGAAGCTGCCCAGGCTGAGCTGGCTCTGCTCGGGTTGGCTACCTTGGTAGTTCTCACCGCTGTAGCTGTTATATCCTCCATACCTACCGTTGCTACCATATCCATAAGATGGCGGGGTATACGCCTGAGGAGGAGGAGGAGGTCCAGGTGGAGGAGCAGGAAAGTATTCAGGGAAGACGTCAAATGATCTTTCATCTTGTGAGGTTCCATATCCGCCCATGGGACTGGGTGTTCCTTCACGGTATGAGCTGTCATTGTCCATGCAACGCAACGAACATACAGATGATATCAAATCGTCCATGTAGCTATCTGTAGGATGATGGCCACGTCGTCCATATGCATCGTAATCCATAGGTCCTGGACTCGGACTTGGGACAAACTGCCTATGCATGTTTCCACGTCTTTCCATGTATTCTTGCCCTGACTCGAATCTTGTATCATCACGTGGTCCACGACCACCTAACCCCCCTGAATATGTGTCCCCATTACCTGATCCACCACGGCCACCAACATCATCATCATCATCATCGCTCCCACTGTCATCTTTTGATTTGGATTTGGATTTCGATCCAGTAGAGAGAATGTCGTCCACAATCGCATCAAGCTCCACACCTCCAAGAGGGTCCGTGATTCGCCCAGATCTGGCCATGTAGTCGCCAACATCTGCTCCCATTTGTTAGCTTATATTCTGATTCGGCCTTCCTCCCGGTTGATCGAGCAATGGAGCACCGTTAGAATCCAACCACCTCTGCAGAACATCTTCATCTGCATCGTTGTCGTGCATCTTGAAAATATATGCAATATCGATTGGGTCTGTGTAGTCCTCTTTGTCATGCTCCTTTCTTGTATGTTTCATCTTCAGCCTAAAGTTGTAGTGCACGAAAACAAGATCGTAGAGTTGTTGTTCTCCCAACTCGTTCCGTCTCCTCGAATGGATCAAGTTGAATGTGCTCCAATTTCTCTCACAACCACTGGCAGATGCTGTTTGGGACAATACTTTCACTGCCACTTTGCGGAGGTTGGGAGCTTCCATCCCATACAGTAACCACCATTCGGCTGCGAAAAATCAAAAGAGGTAAATCATAAATCAATAATAGTCAAATTTTTACACATCTCAGATTCTCAATCAGTAGACGTAGTCCTTACCAGGAAGAGTACTACCGCGTCCATTAACCGCGGTTACCCTGCCGAAAGAAACCAAGCCATCCCTAAAGTATTTAATCTGCACATTAATCAAAACTTTAAGTCATAACATGGTTTGTGCCTCAAAATAATTTTATAGACACATACAGTACTGTAATTACATTATACAAGCGTTCTTACGGTCTTACCTCATTCATGCACGAGGTTTGTGCCTTCTTGTCCTTGACGAGCTTCTCCACCACAACTTGTACAACTGCTATAAGGTCAGCATTTGTACCAAGACTGTTCTTGTATTGCTACTTCGGATTCAAGTAATATGCTGGAGACGAACAATTCTCAAATATTAATTATTCAATAGTACATACCTACGGAAATGGATTAAAAAAACTAAATGGATAACAAAACATACCAGTGTGAGATCATCTTGGACCATCGTTTGTCTATGATGTTCAATCATGCTTTAAATCTTCTCCCAACTGCTTCTCTAACCTTCTCCCTCATGCAACACATTGCCTCGTAAATGACTCCCATAGTTGGCTTCTTATCCCCATCTACGATACGCAATGCAGAAACAGCAGGTTCCATTATTTTCGTGACCCTTGTCAGGTCATCCCAGAAATGGAGATCATTGATGATTGTCTCCACTCTCCTTCCTCGTTCAGTTCAAGCTTCTGGGTTCTCGAACCATTCACCTTGGCAGCACATGTTCTTCAACATTGCCTTGTGCTGTTTGAGGCTTTGCAACGCTATAAAATTGGTTGCAAAGCGTGTGATTCTAGGCCTCACCAACTCACCATTGCATGTCCGCCTCATCAAAGCCAACACTTTGGAATGGTTGTAAATGAAAGTTGTGATCGCCCGTGCTTGTTCCATCACCTTCACGACGAGCTTCTTCTTGTCGAAGTCTTTCAGAATCAGATCTATGCAATGCGCAGCACACGGTGTCCAAAAAATGACATAGCTGCTGGGCTTCATTCTTGTTTCTCCTGCTTTCTTAAAGTTGCTGCCATTGTCCGTCACAATCTGTACGATGTTCTCTTCCCAACATCCTTAATGACGTCCTTCAGCAATTTCAGCAGGTACTTGTAGTCTTTGACCTGTTCAGAAGTATCGACGGATTTAAGGAAAATCGTCTTACCATCGCAGTAAACGAGGAACTTGATGATATGCTTCCTCGTATAACTTATCCAACCATCACACATCAGCGTCGCGCCGTACTCTGGCCATCTTTTCCTCAGGTCCGAGATGTACTCGTTCATCTCCTCCTCCTACGCAAGATACTTGTTCATCAACTCTTTGGCATTTGGAGCCTTCACTCTCGTTCTAGCTGTGGCGATCTCATCAACGACGTGCTGTAAGAAAGGTCCACTAACGACATGGGCTGGATGCTCTCCCCAAAGAAGAGCTTGCCGATGGCCCTGCCCGCTCTCTCTCGTGCATTGGTGAACATCACCTTCACCGTCTTTTGCTTCGGGTCCTTACTTGGCTTGTACTGCATGGACCCACTCCTCATCAAGAATGGTTCTAGTCCCTTGCCCTTGTGTTTCTTGGTGGGTGGTGGTATTGGTGCACCTCCAGAACCACTCCCACTGCCACCAGCATCGGGAAGCCGCCACGTGCACCAGCGAGTTCTCTTCTCTCAAGCTCGCTCCTCATGGACTCTTTTGTCACCTTCCTGTACGCCCTCCTCTCCGTTTCGGTCTGAAGGTCATCGGGGTAGACAAAGTCCTCGTCGTCTGAATTTGAGAGGACATTGAACTCCTTATCAAATATGAATTCCTTGAACTGTTCATCCCGTCTTGACCTCTCCACATCCTTCTTCTTTTTCCCCTCCATGCTGGCCTTCACCAAGTCCCTCACGTCTTTTGGACATCGAGTGTACTTGGCAACATTTTTATTGCTGCCAACAAGGTGATGCTTCAGTCTAGTAATACCCCCTCCTCCCAGCCTCTTATCACAGAAGTTGTATTGCGGTTTCGCTTTGTTGCCATCTGGAACGGTGGCATACTTCCAACTAATCTCTCCACTCTCGAAATCCATCTGTCCATGAGAACCATCAGAGTCTTAACCGGAGTATGCCATGATCTTGAATCCGTGATCTGAAAAAAAAATAAACAACAAAATTCAGAAGCCCCAAAAATTCAACACCAAATTACTCAATAATTTGAAGAATTAATTCTACTATTTTCGGATTTAACTAATTGCCCCAATGTACCTACCATAAATCACCACGAAAAAAATTTAACTAAGTCTAAATCATGAGATCCAAGCTCATCCGACGTATGAGTACCTAATAAACCTCAAAAAACCAAAAGCCCCAAAATTGAACACCAAATTACTCAATAATTTGAAGAATTAATTCTACTATTTTCGGATTTAATTAATTACCTCAATTTACTTAACATAAATCACCACAAATTTTTTTTAACTAAGTCTAAATCATGAGATCCAAGTCCTTCCTACCATAACATCACCTAATTAACCCAAAAAAACCAAAAGCCCCAAAATTGAACACCAAATTACTCAATAATTTGAAGAATTAATTCTATTATTTTCGGATTTAATTAATTACCCCAATTTACCTACTATAAATCACCACGAAATTTTTTTAACTAAGTATAAATCATGAGATCCAAGCCCAACCATATGAGTACCTAATAAACCCAAAAAACCAAAAGCCCCATTAATTTGAAGAATTAATTATACTATTTTCGGATTTAATTAATTACCCCAATTTACCTAATATAAATCACCACAAAATTTTTTTAACTAAGTCTAAATCATGAGATCCAAGTCCATCCTACCATAACATCACCTAATAAACCCTAAAAAATTAAAAGCCCCAAAATTGAACACCAAATTACTCAATAATTTGAAGAATTAATTCTACTATTTTCGGATTTAATTAGTTACCCCAATTTACCTAACATAAATCACCACAAATTTTTTTAACTAAGTCTAAATCATGAGATCCAAGTCCATCCTACCACAACATCACCTAATAGACCCAAAAAACCAAAAGCCCCAAAATTGAACACCAAATTACTCAATAATTTGAATAATTAATTCTAATATTTTCGGATTTAATTAATTACCCCAATTCACCTACCATAAATCACCACGAAAATTTTTTAACTAAGTCTAATTCATGAGATCCAAGTCCATCCGACCATATGAGTACCTAATAAACCCCAAAAAAACAAAAGCCCCAAAATTGAACACCAAATTACTCAATAATTTGAAAAATTAATTCTATTATTTTCGGATTTAATTAATTACACAACAAGACTTAACAAAAATCAAATGGAATATTGTTTCCTAAGGCCTAAAACATGTAATCCAACTATACTCATTCCAAATTTTACTAAAAAATAGATGATTATGAATCAAATAACCATCCAGAACAAAAGCCCTAACAAATTTTGAAATTTTACTCACTAATTAAGAGAAGATCATAGTATCGTAACTCAACGGCTCAAAATGCAATGGAGATGGAAGAAGGGAGGCTTGGGAGCTTCAAATTTGGGTGTTGGCGATATGAGGCGATATGCCTATTTTATAACCGAAATGAGGCGACATGGGCCCTTCATTTCGTGCAAGTAAAGAAACGAATATGCCAAGTGTCGGCGATATATCGCCGACAAACGATATATCAGCGATATATCGCCGACACCCGGTATTTAGATATACATAGTAATATCGATATCCCGGCTCCATCGATACCGATATATCGGCGATATATCGCGATACGACCTTCCATGGTTGGAGGTTCTGTATTCATAGAACTCTAGGTACACTTGGCTGAACTCAGGTTCACAGTCTCACCTTGATTGATTATTTCTTCCGTTGAGAGGATGCACCTTTTCTAAGTTTCTAACTACTATAGTGGGTTCAAGTTATTCGTCGTCCAACTTTTGGAGGAAAATTCGTTCAATTTTACGAGGGGTGACCCTTTTTAGGATCCGATGTTGGGTGATGGTATCTCATTTTGGTTCTAGATGGATGACCGGGCTCAGATGAGGCTTTGTGTGATCAATTTTGGAGGACGAGGCTTTGTGCGATCAATTTTGGAATCCTTTTGCTTTGGCTGCCAACTAGACATCATGAGGGACGTAGTTTCTTTATTTTAGAGGGGGCCCTTTGACGAGCATGATCATTGAACGTGGGAGGATGGGGACTTCTCAATGACAGCTTACATAGCTGTGCTTATTCACCACCATGCATCACATATGATGTTCCACTAACCCATCTTTCCTGTATAGGGTTTAATGTGACTAACCAGACTTTTGATTAATATGTGTGCTAAGTAAACTCCTGATCTATATAAGAAATGCCACTATCTTCATCTAATTGCTATGAGGCGATCCTAGGATCAAAATCAAACATTCATTTCCAAACATAACATTATGCATAATAGTAAGAATACATGATTTAAAGGGAGAAGGTTGAAGAACCGTAACCTCACATTCATGAATACTCGTACATACCTTTGATACTTGTTTGTGGTCCTTGTACACAATCGAGCCAATTAAGAATTTGTATGGGGCATGTGCCTTCTCCTTGGAATGTTGCCCTCTTATCTTCTTTGCAATGCTTCAGAGCTTCGCATCTCGCTAATGGGGCAACTCTCCTCTTGTCTCTATAAGCAAGAACAAGAAATGCAAAGGAAGATTGGAGAGGAGGTTACAGATTAAATAGATGAAGGTGGTGGTTAAATAACCAATCAAAGGGCTTTAATGGAGTTGTAGGTGACGATCCCAAGGCTAACTAGCACCTAAAATCCCTTCAAACTAGAGTTGGATATTTTCCTCTCCTATAACTCATTTTCCTATAATTTTTAGGCTCTTTATCACTTGTGCCCTTCTTAGATGCTGCAATATCAATTATGCCCCTCCCTTTTGTGAAATATCAATTATGTCCCTGACTTCTTCTATAGTTATCACTTGTACCCTGTAGGTTAGTTGGTCAAACATATGCTGACTTTTGGGACACAAGGGGCATTAGATTAAATAGCTAGGGCAACCAGGGTCATCCTCCTTCGTACCCTCTTCCTCCTCTGGTCCCCTCCTCTGCCCCATCTTGTTGCCGTTCTTCCTCAAGAAGCTGTCGAGCTTCTCTTGGTCCTTGTTGGCTTGGATCAAGGCAAAGCTTCACGTAGACCTCTGGTGACATCACAACACATGTAATACTCCTTCCCTCTTCCATTTGCCCTCTTCTTCCCTCTTCCTTCTTTCTTCTCCTCCTCTCCATAACCTATCTTCTTCACCTCTCACTTTATTTCTTCCTTGGGGGTCTCCCTCCATTGAGGGATCCTGATATTGAGAGAGGAGATGAAGGATCTCTTCATCGTTTTCCAATGGGTCTTGATGATTGGGGAGGTGAAAGTCTTAACAAACCTTGCAAAACTCCAGGTGCTAGTAAAGAGGAGGTAGGGATGAGCATTGGGCTGGGCCGGCCTAGCCCGACCCGAAGCTCGACCCGCATAGCCCGGCCCAGCCCGAACCCAAATTATTTATGGGTCGGGCTTGGGCCAAAGATGTAGGCCCATTTAATAATTGGGCCGGGCTCGGGCTTAGCCCGGCCCAACCCGTTAGGCCCGATAGCCCGGCCCGCATAGAAGCCCAAAATTAGGCCCGTTAGGCCCGATAGCCTGGCCCGCATAGAACCCATATGTGTCTAGACTTTGATCTCTCACTTTGATATATTCATCTGGATTTAATGAGGGAGTTGGTGATGTCGACAGATTAATCCACTTGAGGTACATTTTCTATCTGTTTGTTTACTATTATCTGCACATGTTTCTATAATATCTTTATGAAACTCTTTCCATTAGATACTGTAGAATCATAGATATGACCAAATCCGTGCAAAACAGTAGGATAACTAAATAATAAAGACCTAAATAACTAATAAATACTTCACAACGAAGATTACAATCAAAATAACCAAATGAGGGTGCGCCAAGTTTATGGGTCCACCAAGTCTAGACTCATAAGTTTTGGGCCGGTCCAAGCCCAATTGATTTTTGAGACATTATGGGCCGGCCCGACCCAGGCTCGACCCATAATAATTGGGTTGGGCTTAGACCTGGGCCTTAAAAATTTTTTTAGTGGGCCTAGGCCCGACCCAAAGCCCACAAACATAAATGGGCCTGGGCCCTCTAGGGCCAGGCCCAGGCCCGACCCGTGCTCATCCCTAAGAGGAGGTAGAGCTTCATGCGTTGATTAGGTTTGGTGGTGCGGGCTTGCTTATGTGATGGGGATTTGTGGTTCTTGCGATTGAAGGTTGGCTTGATGGGGGATATACTTACCTGTTGATGGTATTGCTAGGAGTTGCGGCTTCAGGTATGAGATCAACGCTCAATCGGCCTTCGATAAAACTCCTTAAGAGGGACGAACTCAGATTATGCAATGGAGCTTGGCCATGATGAAGTGGATGCCTCCTTTCGTGATAGCTGATGTAGGTTCAATACCAACGACCCTTTCATTGGTATTCGTTCAGTTTGTGATGAGGCGTAGCACGTGAGACTCGGCCCAAGATTGCTATTGTGTGGAACTTTCCTTTGTTAATGGTTGGAGAGCTCGTGAAGCTCGGGGTGGGAGGCAGAGGAAGGAGCTAGAGGGGAGGGGGCGAAGGTGAGAGGCGAAGGAAGAGTCTGGAGGGGAGTTGGGGCGAAAGAGCAGGGGAGTGGGGTTGGGCGGAGGAGAAAGAGGGGTTGTGTGAGGGCGGAGGAGAGGCGATGGAAGGTAGATCGGGAATGGCAGAGGAGAGTGGGGGTTGTTGGGGGGACGGAGGTGGAGGTCGGGCATATAGGCGGGGGGAAGAAGAGGATGTGGAGGGGTGTTTGGACATTTATACTCCTCTTAACCTAACCATGGATTGAAAAAATCATAGTAAAGTTCAAAAAGATCAATTGACAGCCAAACTAACGGAAAGGTACACGTGATAACTGTGGAAGAAGTCAGGGGCACAACTATTATTCCACAAAAGGGAGGGGCGTAACTGATGTTGCAATATATAAGAAGGGCGCAAGTGATAGAAACCCTAATTATTAATATCTTGGTCACAATAAAACATCCATAACTTTTATATTGTAATTTTGAATTATGTATTCTTGGACTCGTTGAAAGACTTACGGGGGGCGCTATTTCAATCATGTCTATTATTGAATAGCGTGGAGAGAGAAGGAATGACATGTCTTATTCAAGGGGTCTACGATTTTTTATATATCGTGAAACCCTAGAGAGTCAAAAGAGAAAAATACATAAAGGAAACTGAAGGGATACATGACTCAATAAATAAATAAAGAGAAATAAGCCAGTAACAAAATAACTCTAATACTCCCCCTAAAGTTGGAGTATATCTATCAATCATGTCCAACTTGGAAACCATGTACTAGAGGCGTTTATTTGGTAGTGCCTTCGTGAATACATCTGCGAGCTGAAGATTTGCGGAGATATGAGGGGGTAGTGATCTTCCCTCCTCATATTGCATCTCGATTGATGTGGTTGTCAACTTCAACGTGCTTAGTCTGCTCATGAAATATTGAATTTGATGGCAATGCATGTAGCAGACTTTTTGTCGCAATATCAAGGTGTAGGAGTAGTAGCAGGAAGTCTAAGCTCATGTAGAAGGAGACTAGGCAAGTAATCTCACAAGTGGTTTGGACCGTTGCCGTGTATTTTGCCTCTGTACTCGATCTAGAAACCACTGCTTGCTTCTTGCTTCGCCATGAGAGAAGGTTGCCACCAACACACATAGCATAGCATGTAATGAATCGTCGGTCCTCATGTGAACTTAGCATAATTTGCATTTGCATAAGAGGTGACATCACTGTGACCATTAACCCTTTTGAAGAGGACTCGTCATGGTGTTTCCTTCAAATATCAAAGGATCCGAAGAACATCCTGCCAATGATTGTAAAGAGGTTTCTCCATGTAACGGTTGGATTTACTCACAAATACTATATATCAGGCCTAGTAACAACGAGCTAGATTAGTTTGCCCACTAGTCTTCTATATCGTGTAGTAGGGTTGAGCATGGGCCGGGTCCGGGCCGGGTTCGGCTTGGCCCGGCCCAAGCCCATTTTAGTATACGGGCTAACGGGCCGGGCCTAGGCCCGTTTCATTTTTCAAAATCTAGGCCCAAGCCCAAGCCCGGCCCAAACATTATGGGCCGGGTTCGGGCCGGGCCGGCCCAAATTGAAACTCCGGGACATATTGAGCTTGTTTTTATCTTACAAATACACCACCTATCCCCAACAAAAATGAGTATTCTTTACACATGCAAATATGTTTTACACATTGATAATATTAAGAAATCATGTTCATGATACGAATTGGCTATGTACAACAACATGCTCTAAACATGACAAATATATTACCAATGTAATACAATTATTTATAATATATGTTTGTTAACATGGTAAATTATTATCATGATGGTATATATAACAATGGTGGTTGTTAACTTTACTAAATTAATATGTTTAGAATTTAATATCCATCTAAATTCTTTTATCACTCATATGCATAAGTAATGGGTCAAGCTAATGGGCCGGGCAGTTTGGGCCCTTGAAACGGGCCTAGCTATCGGGCCGGGTTATCGGGCTTTTGGGTTTGGGCCCTATCAGGCCCGAACCCGGCCCGAATATACATTTGGGCTTGAATTAAGGCCCAAAGCCCGGCCCAATTCTTTGCGGGCTCGGGTTCGGGCCGGGCTACATGGGCCGGGTTTCGGACCGGGTCGGGCTGGCCCGGCCCAATGCTCCACCCTATCGTGTAGTATCCTCAAACACAGGATCCACGGATATAACATGTTTCCGCAACTTTGTTGGGATGCTAGATGATTTGTATCCAAGTAAACCAACCTCTATAAGAATATCTAGGCACCACTTCCTTTGCGATAGATGCAATCCCTCTACAGTATGTATCGCCTCAATGTTGAGGAAGTATCTGAGTTGATCAAGGTCCTTGGTGTCAAACACCTTCTGGAGAAAGGCCTTGATCCCTAGAATGCCTGCTTCATTATCACCAGTAACCACCATATCGTCAACATAGAGAACCAGTATCACATTGCCAGTAGATCGTCGTTTAATGAATACAGAATAATAAGATGTTGTCTTATGGAAGCCAACATAGCTGGTCTCAGTGGTAAGCCTATCAAATCAAGCTCGTTGACTCTGATTTAGGCCATAGATGGCCTTATGGAGTCGGTATATACGCTCCCCCTTGATGGAGTAACCTGGTGATTGCATCATGTAGTCCTCCTCGAGGTCATCGTATAAAAAGACATTCTTTACATTGAGCTGAAAGATTGGCCAATCCTTGTTGTCTGCAACTAAGAGAATAGTACGAATTGATCCCATCCTTGTCACATGAGAAAACATCTCAAAGTAGTCAACTCCATAAGTCTGAGTGAATCCTTTTGTCACTAGCTTAGCATTTAGCCTGTTAATAGAACCACCATTAAACTGTTTGGTCATAAAGTCCCAGCGATAGACAACAAGCTTGACACCTGTAGGACACGCCATAAGATCCCACGTGCCCTTGGATGTAAGCGCGTCCATCTCCTCATCTATGGCCTTTTTCCGACCATGGTCCTTTAATGCACTATCATAATCATGTGGAATAGTAATAGCCATAACAGCTTCTGCATGTCGCATATCACAGTTAGATAGGCCTTTTTGGTGGAGCATCTGGAGTTGCAGTGGTGGGGACACTGGAAGATGACACATCATCATGAAAATAAAGAACATGTAACAATACATGATAAGAATAACTAGTGTGTTTTCTTTTGTAGATAATGGGTGGTGGTGGAAGCTCCAAGGGTATGTCATTGACCGTCTGATTAAAATGGCTAGTCTGTTCAAAGAAAGTGACATTAGCAAAAATGTAGTAGCGATGACCAATAGGGTCATATCACATGTGTCCCTTTTGAGTGCGAGAGTAGGCAAGGAAAACACACTTGATAGCACGAGAAGATAATTTATCTTCTCTGGAAATTGTGGACAAATACAGTTCAATCAAAGATCTTTAATAGGAGCGGAAAGTGTGTCCCACCAAGATATAAGAGAGAGAAAGGAGTGACCCCTTTAGAATAGAAGAAGGGACCCTATTGATGAGGTATGTGGCAGTGAGAATGGCAATCCCTGGTAGGTCTTGGGAACCTTTACGTGAGTAAGCAATGTACGGGCTATGTCGAGAAGGTGGTGAAGTTTTCTTTATGCTATCCCATTCTGTTGAGAGGTACACAGACATGATGTCTGATGAAGGGTTCCCTGAGAGGAAAAAAAGACACTAAGTCATGTTGCGTAAACTCTATAGCATTATCAGTCCGTATAGTTTGGATACAAGCAGGGAAAGATGTGCTTAACTAAAAGAATGACTTGACAATTTTGTTGATATCTAACCATTTCTTGAGTAAATAGATCCATGAAGATATGCTATAGTCATCTACTAAGACAACAAAATATATCTGACCACCAGTAGTACGGACCAGACGAGGACCCCAAACATCAGAATAGACTAAGGAGAGGGACATATCGATGTGGCTCAGTCTTAGGTGGAAAGGATGACTGATGATGTTTTCCAAACTACATGCTTCTCACTCAAACAACTTCAATGATGAAAGTTCAGGAAACATTTAGGAGAGAGTTTTAGTAGAGGGGTAATGCTATAGTCATCCACGAAGACATCAAAATATATGTGACCACCGGTAGTACGAACCAGATAGGGACCCCAAACATCACAATGGACTAAGGAGAAAGGGACAGATCAATGTGACTCAATCCTAAGTGGAAAGGATGATCAATGATGTTTTCTGAACTGCAGGCTTCGCACTCAAACGGCTTCAGTGATGAAAGTTCAAGAAACATCTGAGAGAATTTTAACAGAGGGGTGACCTAGCCGCAAATGCCATAGGAATGGGCCAACAGAAATGGAGACCGCACCGGCAAAGGTAAAATCAATAGGGATATCTAGGTAGTAAAGGTCGTTTTTCTCATGTCCCCACTAAAAATCTGCATTGTTCGGATGCCATGAAAATAGTAATGGCACCTATTAAAAATAACTCGACAGTTCAGTTCAACACATAACTTGTGAATTGATAATAGGCTCAGAGGAAAATCTGGTGCACAACTAATGCCAGAGAGCTTGAGCTTGGAGGAAAACTCCATCGTCTCGACGGTGGTGATAGGAGAATGATTACTGTTGGCTACAAGAACCATCTTTACGGTGAAAGAGGGTTGAGAAGATGTCAGAAGAGTACTATCTCCAGTCAAGTGAGTAGATGCACCGGAGTCAATGATACAGCCATCCAAGTTGGTGCTGTGGCAGATGCAGAGTGAGCTGCAATAGCTGAGGTAGTAGCAAAATGCGTACTAGAAGTAGACGTACTGGGAGTAGAATTCTGCAGAAGCTTCATCAAATGGGGGATCATCAAATGGGGGATAGAAGTCCTTGGATAACCAACGAACACCTTGCAAGCCCAAGACCAAAGGATGTAATTATCTTTACCCTTGGGTTTGATAGATGTACCATGTACCATCATAGAATACATAGCGTACATTTATTTGGTCTCGGTAGAATTTGATGACATCGTGGTTTGATAGAGAGATCGAAAGATTGTAGTAGATCTTTAATCTTGCATGAGACTAGGGCACACACGCCCTCGTTGTCGTTTTAAGATCTCAACGCAAGTGTTGGACATATCAATTGCATTTAGGAGGGCCCTCAATAGGTCTATTCACAATATCGAGACCTTCATAGATCCGGATAGATCAACTTACGACACTCGAAGCTGCTGATTGCATCTCTAGTAGCCCTAGAAGGGCGTTGGCAGTGTCACAGGGCCCTAAAAAGGCTGCTGGCGACGCTAGGGTAGTGCTTAGGCGACGTTGGGTAGCACTTGGAGAGTGCTTGGGTTGCGCCTAGGCGGTATTGGGGAAGCCACCGAGGCCTCATGCATGACCCTTAGATGAGGAAGAAGGGTCCACGCTAGACTTGAGGAGGATAGGCTGGTTGCAGCAATGGGTTTTAGGTATAAGCCTCGATCTAGGATCGTTGCTCTGATACCATGTTGAAAGAGTGCATGATATGTCTTATTCAAGGGGTTTAGGGTTTCTTATATAGCATGAAATCCTAGAGAGCCAAAAAGAGAATTATACATAAAGGACCCCAAAGGGTTACATGACTCAATGAATAAACAAAGAAAAATAGCCCAGTAACAAAATAACTCTAACATATAGCTTTTGATATATTTTGGAATGTTACTTTATACAAACCTTAAAACGAGTTTAGTCTCCAAGACTTTGAAGGAAATGTGTGTAACATAACAACCTTGAGAATATTGAGTCACATCGTGTCAAGTAATAAATATCTTTAAAGAGTCCAACTTGTCATTGAAAGTGATGACAACCTTAAAAAATGGACTTAGGATTTAGAGGTTATCTTAAACACATGAGAATAGTGTCTTCGTATGCATGCCTATGGATTTCATGTGGCATCATAGTTTTGCCGTTGTCACCTTTACCAAATGTGCCTCCTTTTATCGTAATCGCTTCGTTGAATGTTTAACAATATGGATAGGCTCCTCAGGATAACTTAGGTTTGTACCTTACTAAAGATGGGTCATGCAATTAGCTTTTGAGATTTTATGACAAAGTGGGTGGTGCGGATATGCGGGAGTTCTGATGATCTGGTTTGCAAATTGCCGAGGAAGATTTATGGAGTGGATATGTCATTGGTGGTTAGGTCGGGCCGCTTGCCATCATCGTTGTGGAGGGGGGTAATTGCGGTGGTTCCAGAGATCTTTGGTTCGCTGCGACCGGTGCTTGCGGATGGAGTGAGATTTCGATTCTGGTTGGATGACTGGACGAGAGATGGGGCGTTGGGGGAGCGGTACCCGCATTTGTTGCGGTTAGCGGGGGACAAAGGAGTGTCAGTGCAACAAGTATGGGAGGGCGGGGCTTGGACGCCATTGTTCTCTTCCGAGTTATTTGATCAGAGGGTAGCGGAATTTCTTGCTTTGCAAGCAGAGCTCTTGCAGTGCGAGGCACCGACTTCGGGAAGGGACCACCTTCAATGGAGCGAC
The DNA here is from genome assembly GCA_037367405.1 of Ottelia alismoides. Classification (NCBI taxonomy): domain Eukaryota; kingdom Viridiplantae; phylum Streptophyta; class Magnoliopsida; order Alismatales; family Hydrocharitaceae; genus Ottelia; species Ottelia alismoides. The sequence goes on from JAZKJV010000039.1 coordinate 1,098,999, forward strand.
GGAAGATTCACGGTGATAAAAGCGTATCGATACTTTATGAATGAGGGAGTGGCAGTGTAGGATGAGTTGGTAGTGGACACGAATATGATCTGGAGGAGTAGAATGTCGAACTACATTAAGGTTTTCTTTTCGCTGTTCCGATTGGGGAAGGTTCTTATGAAGGCTCGCTGAGGTTATCTGCTGGGAGCGGAGGATGTTGGTTGAGACAGATGCGATGCGGTTGATGAGGATGCGAACCACTTGTTCTTCTCTTGCACGCTTTTGGTGCTGTAAACTTTTATATATTCACTATATCAAATAATTAATTATAAGGACCAAAAGTCTTTAGATTTTTTGCACGCTCTATAGTATTTTCCATGTATATTCTTTCGCCCCAGAAAATAGTTCCATTTTATGCAAGCCATGCTTACCTTAGGATAGTTGCAACCCAAACCTTGGTATGACTGCTCTCATGCCCCAACTCATCGTGAAAGCCCCATAAACCAACCCAGTCAGAGATTGACACCAACTCAACAAGAGCAACTTCCTATCTCTCTCTCGCAATCGAGTAGCCAAAAAAAGATGCTCAACCTACTCCACTGCTGCTAAACAATATTAGCAAGTATCGTCGCTCCAGGAAAATACCTGACCATGCGCTCACTAGTCGATAGACGTCCCTTTCTGATTACAGAGAAAGAATTGAACCCGCAGAGGGACTTTCCACCTCCAAATGTCTGCAAACTAATTTTAAGTGTTCGTTGCACTCTATAGGTTTTCTGCATGTGAAGTGCCTATCAACCCAGTACCAATGATCAACTATATCGATAAAATCTTCACAAACTGGCAGCACCTCCAACAAGTGAAAACTTCATGAAACACTGGTTCGATAACTCTGTATGGACCGGAGGCAACCGACCTCAAGCCTCAAAATGCTCTCTCACAGAACACCCTGCATCTGTTGCTAAGAGGAAAAGGTGAGGGAAACGAGCATGCAACGATCCTTCCCATTCCAATCATCAATCTGGAAATAAAACCATAGCCATCGTCAAAATCTAGTCTTGTGAAATGAGAGACATACACGAGGTAAAACCGAGCAGATTCCCTTCCAGAAGTTGGAATGCCTAGGAATGGAATAGATTGCATGTAGACATGGTCAATGGGTCGGGGCCTGCCTACCCATCCTGTTCATAGACCGAACTTGGTGCAAGAGATTTCATGAATAGGTCGGCCTGACCCATCTCGCTGTTTGGCTCGCCTGTCAACTGGGCGGGCCATGGAGATTTGCCACAAAACTCACCCTAGCCCACAAATATAAAAAATGTATTTACAAATTACAATTTACGTACATTTAATATAATATACTTCAAGTTTTTGTTTTACATTATCAAGATTACATCGTTTTTTATGATTAACATGCCAAGTAACATATATTATGATAACTTAGATTCAAATGATTAGATGATGCTTAAAAAACTTATTTATCTCTATAAATTAGATTGAAAAATGAGGAAAAATACTTTTCGTTCGACCCATGTGTCGAGCTTGGGCCTTGAAGTATGGCCCATGCTCCGACCCGAGCCCTGGACATGGGTTTTTAGAACCCTGGCCCGCTCGGCCCGGTCCGCACTTTGTCCAAGTCTAATTGCATGTAGGGTTCCATCGAGCAACATATAATGATCTCAATGTCTTGCGGAGCAAATCAGAACCTCTGTCCCATATTTTTTTAAATACTTTTTTTTACTAGTAGGATTCGAACCCTGGTCCTTTATAGTGGGAGCCACTGTTTCTACCACCAAACCATTAAAGGGGTCCTCTGTCCCATATTTGGGTCACCCATTTCGACAAGAGGGCCCAATTCATCACCTTCAAGCTCCAAATCCCTAGCCCACCATCCTCTTACTTAAGCATCAAAGTCTTCCATCCCACCAAAGGCAAACCATTAGACTCCCCAAATGAGCTTTAGAAGAATCGTCCCATAAGCACCTCCACCTCCAGCTTCACCTTCACCCATCAAGCACCAAGCACGTTGATAAGAAATCATGAACCATGCATCCACCTCTCGAAAGACAAGCTGCGCGCTAGCTTGTCAATGCCTTCTCCATCCCCTTGATGACAGGTAACCAGTCAGATTGCCTCAACTTGCCGTCCACCAAAGGCAACCTAAGCTACAAGATCGATAGGGCCTCTCTTTGCGTATGTAAAACAGCCTCACAAATCGCCACCTCCCCCTTGTCCATCCCAAAAAGGACAAAAGCGGATTTAGCATGATAATCTTTGAGTTTGAAATCGACCTAAACAACTCAAGAACAATGCCCATCACCTCTGTAGTTGTAGCCTTGCCCTCGAAAAAAAGAATGATATCATAACATCATGAAGAATAGGGATAAAAATCTCTCCTATACTGAAGCTTGCCATAAAATCTCCCTTCATAGCCGTTTTTACCATTCTAGTCAAAGCATGCAATCATAAATAAAAGCAACTGTATCAACTGGCACCATTGTCTCACATTGCGTTGTGGCTGAAAGAAACTGCCCTCATGCCATCCATTAACTGATATTGCATAAGAGGAAGTCGTCACACATCTCTTCATCCAATCAATCCACGCACTTGGGAAGACCCGTTAGTGTAGGGACGCTCAAATAAATCTTAAATCCAATCATAGACATTCGAAAAGTCCACCTTCCACAACAATCTTAGATGCTAGCACAATCTCATCCATCATGTGATGACCATGGATGAAAGTCGTTTGCTCCACATCAATAGTAGTGCGAAAGACCTCTCGTAGGATGCGGGCCACCACTTTAGCCACAATAAGATGAACAACATTAGGTAGAGCAATAGACCACACTTCTTTCACACACCGAACCACGTCCTTCTTAGGAAAAAGAAACAGAAATGATACGTTTAGCTGCTTGAAACCACCATTTCTCTGAATCGTTTCTCTGAAGCAACTCCACCATATCCAACGTCTCCTGACCCACTGAGTCCTAGAACTCCCTGAAAAGGAAGATTGGGAGACCATTTCTGCATAGAGAGCCATCCATTCCACATTAAAATCAAAAGTGGCATGTTTGACCTTCGAGAGCAGGAAATGCCTCATCAACTCCTCTGACTCAAAGTTACCCAAGCGTCGAACATCTCTTCCGATCCATCTGCCCCAGTTCCAAGCGCACACCTATGTTGTTGATGGTAATGTCGCCTCACAACATCACTAATAGGACGATCACCTACCAACTCAACCCCATAGCACTTTAATCGAATGGATCAAATTGCACCTTAGATGCCTGCTAGCCACCACATGGAAGCATGGAAGGACATATCGATATCGGTATCGATATCGGTACCATGTCGATACCGATATATCGGTGATATATCGACGCCATATCGCCGACATCGGACCGAAATTGTGCATTTTTGGCCTGTCGATATCCGATATCGACCATGTCAGCGATATATCGGTGACCTGTCGATACCGATATATCGCGATATGGCCGTCCATGCATGGAAGAACCGCATGTTTGCATCTCCCTCATTTAACCATCTCTGCCTCGTACATTTCTTCTGTTCAATTTCCCTCTTCTCATCTTTTTTCAGATGAATTCAATTTTGCTCATATCTTGTCGCGTTCTCTTCCACTAACTCCCTAGCTAACAGATCAAGCCACAACCTCTCCTGTTTTCAATCCCTTCGCCAGCCTCTGAACTCGCAGGATTTTGAGATTGATAATATATAATGCAGGTGTTCACCTTTTTAGTTGTCCACCCTGTTTCATTTTAATATATTGTTGATGTCACCTATTACAATTCCTACATATACGCACTAGAAATAAGGACCTTGATTGAAGGGTGACATAGTTCAAAAGAAGAGATTATGTTTTGAGGGGTTGGCGTGACCGATGATTATGCACATTTTAAGGTGTTAACCAATAAGAATTCCAGCTGATCATGAGTTGTCACAAGGTACCCCGTTTCTGTCCAATCTGGATAAACATTAAGATTTAGAAACCAATCAGTGGGCGAGATCTCAAGCATGCATGGTTTTGCGAATCACGGAAGCGGAACACACAAAATTGATAGATCACACAAGCACGGACACACATTTACAAGGTTCACCCGTAAGCGGGCTACATCCTTGGGCAGCGACGATCAATTTTCACTATGTAGAGAAAGAAGAATACATAGGATACACAGAGCTTTAACCCTAGGGAGTTTATATACTACTTCTGCACAGATGGATCCCTGATACAAACATATCCATATAGCTGAAGACAAATAGAATCAAAAGTTCGCTAGAGGCATTGACTCTACACCCCGGGCAGGGGGGTGGGAAGGGGGGGGGGGAGCGCACATGCTTCTCCCCTAGACACCTCCCACCACCCATGCTCGCTGATCGGGCAATGGTGGGGTGAGGGCGCAAGCCAATCAAGGGGTGGGATTGAGAAGAATCCTAAGGCACCATTGCTTGTCATCATGTTTAGTTGCTGGCTCATGAGCATCAATGTTAGGTTGGAGGACTGCTACTCGATGACTGAACTTTTTGGTTGAAAATTTTAGGAATCGATCTACTGGTTTTCCTTGATGATTCGGTAAGCTGTTTGTGTGACTTGACTCGTGTTAGTTCCAACCACCCTATGGACAAGTATTAAGAATCCTGTGAGGGATATGCTATACATGAAATCATAACAATATTAATGAACATACATAGTACGAATATTTATTACAACTTAGAAGGGACATATGCGCAGAAGTATTCTCTTCAGTCAAAATGATTATACATTGTGTAAAGTCTTTTAAATTATATGAAAGATTGATTTCATTTACTTCAACTTCTAGGATGAGGAGGACATCTTTTTTGCTCTGTTTCACGTTGGTAGAAACCATGTGAAATTTGCAGCCAAGTTTACTGAAGAATCTTATCGTGAGGTAATATTTTTCATCGCTTTTGTAATACCAAGTTTTTATAGTCTATTCATTTTCTTTGGAGTCTGTTAATCAACATCTCTTTCTTATGGTTCGATCACTGATAGCAAATTTTACTTACTTGGTCATAGATTATTAAACGCAAATCCCTACCCCCATGGAAAAAACTATTTTTTTCTATTTTATTTCTGATTTTTTTCATCAAATTCATGGATTGGGGACAGTTATTGCAGGTGTTATTTTTTTTATAATCTTTTGACTTCGAGTATATTATATAAAAGGCCCAAAGTTTGGGGTAAATACTGGAAAAGACCCTGATAGGAAATCGTGACATTTTGGACCTAACATTGGATGGTATAAATCTTTGTTAACAACATTATATTTTTTTATTAAGCCTACGGATATGATCTATGATTATGTGTAATCCAAGGTTTTGAATACTAGTACTGATTAGCCATATGCCATCATGGTAGTTATTATCACAATAGTCATGCCACACTTCAAATATTCTGGTGACAACAATAGTGATGCCAACATATAGTTAACCATACACTACTTGATTACATTGATCATATCTGTAAGGTTAATTTGCCCTATCAACTCAACCAAGTTTCACTACCTATCAATATGAGACTAAATTCTCCACATATAGAAATTGGGTTACAAGTATCTCCACACTCCCCCATGGAATGTCCAGCTTGAACAATACAACACAACATACGCAAACTGAGTACATATAGTACCCCGCTACTTTATTCTATTTTTAGATCTAAAATCAACTTTAGTCCCCTAGCTATTCCACAAAATGCGTGCTACCAATAATAAGACTCATATAGTACCTCTTCTGAAAATTAGGAGGTTTACAGAGCAGTTGGTGTGGCGAATCCAAAGTTTTGAAAAATTTCCCATTTCCACCCTCATGCAGCCATGTCTACACCAATATGTGGACAACTCATGATCTCTATTAGGGGCATTGGCTTTTAAGTTGGACTTATTTATTGGAAGAAACGATTAATCTATGTATTCAAGGGAACCCTAGGGTTCTCTTATATAGGGGAGAAACCCAAAGGGTAAAATACATAATGTAGATGAAAAAAATAGAAAATACAGAAACAATACGGTAACATAAAAATCTCTCTACACCCCCTTCAAGATGGAGCATAGATGTCAATCATGCTCAGCTTGGATGGACACTTCTGAAAGGGTCCTTTGGTTAATGTCTTGTTGAGGATGTCTCCAGTTTGCTCCCCTGAACTTACATAGGAAGTAGAAATGAAGCCTTTCTGAATCATATCACGTGTATAGTGACAATCTACCTCAATGTGCTTCATTCTCTCAAGAAAACAAGGATTTTTAGCAATGAATAAGGCTGCTTGGTTGTCACACTGTAATTGCATAGGAAGTGGTACATCAATGCCTAGATCAACTAGAACATATCTAATCCACATCATTTCTGTGCTTCCTTGTGCCGTAGCTCTGTATTCCGATTCAACACTAGACCTGGCAACAACCATCTTGCTCTTTCACGGCACTAAAGAGCCACCGACGAATACAACAAAGCCTGAAGTAGACTTCCTGTCCTTAGGACATCCTGCATAGTCTGCATTTGCATAAGCTGTGACAGTGATGAATCTGTGATTCATCATCTTAGTATATCAATCTTATCTTGAATCCCTGAACAAAATACCAAATAAATGTCTCTAAATTTAATAAATTAAAAAAACAACTCTTAATAAAAATGGAGTAATACTGTATATTTATCTTGTAAATAAGTCCACAAAATTATTCCAAATAAAAATCACAAAATAAAGTGTTTGTAAATAATTCCCTATAAATAACCAAACTTCCTTGTTTTTTTAATTAATTCATACTAACTCCTTTTGACTTAATTCTTTTTCTAACTTGTATACAAACATGTATACAAAAATACAAAAATATAAAACAATTCCTACATTGAATAAATACTCTTAGATCTTGAACCGAAAAAGGCGTAAAGTCCAACTTCCTGGCTAAATTCTCGCTTCGTATGAACTTCAAATTTGCCAAATCACTTTTAAAGTTCAAGTTATAAAATTATCTATCCAATGGAAGTGATTTCATTAAAATCGGAGCTCGTTTGCAAAATGTTGGTTTTGGGACCTAATTGTATATTATATATTTTGTACATACTCTATTTTTGTTGATTTTATTTCACCTTTTTCTTAAATATTAAAAATAAAAAATATATTAGTGTGTATCTATTTATTTTATATTTTATCCAATTTTATCTTGAGTTTTCTCTTTTTTAAAATTTACAAAAATAACAAAATACAAAAATACACGTATTTTATATCTATAGAGTACCACCAAAAATACATTTTGTATAGATGATCTCTTTTGATTCTGATAACTTCACGAAAGTTGTAGATCTCGTCGAGACGATCAATTTTTATGAAGACCGCTTTTTCATTTGACTTCGTTTGCTATTTTTTTATGGAATTGTCTTTTATATTATTTTTTGAATTTTTAGGGAGCGACGCGTGGCAACTCTTTGAGCCGCCACCAGTTTCACTAAAGCGGTCTGTGCGACCGCATATGCTTATGCGCCACTCTTGGCGCACTGCGTGCCTCAAGCGTAATAGTTTGCGGCCCTTGTGTATAAGAGGGCCATAAATGCGGGTCGTGCGGCCGCATATTCGGGTCATGCGGCTGCTTAAGGTTTAGTGAGTCCGAAAATTGTACATTGAATCACATAAATCTTAAAGTTTAATATATCCATTTATAAACCCTAATTGCATGAATCATGGTACGATTATGAATGTTCAAATATATATTTTTAAGCTAAATTGAATCATAAACATCCATTATTCTTTGTAAATGATGCCAAACTTTATAGAAAATATAGCTTCATTAATGTACGCCTTTTCTAGTTCTTAGTACATTATTATGTTATTTGTGTTGATTTTTAATTTAATATCGGATACTTGCATATTTTGGCAATTGTTGTCAACTAGTATGTGTGCTAACTTTTCTATTCATATTTGGTGGAGTGATTGTTTTGATATCTAATTGAAAGTTATTTTTCTTAGATCTTCTATTGGACCATATTTATTCATAATTTAATTCAATTGTAGTTACTTTTGTTGATATTTATTTATTTTAAATAAAAAACTAGAAAACCACGTAGAACTGCATATACGCCGCATATGTCTCCACATACCGCTTAATCACTATTCGGTGATCTGTTCGAACGCATACGCATACCGCTTTCCTGAACATTGGCCGCTACGTGTCACTTCTCTTTTATTCATTTATTTATTTATTTTATCATTTTCTTTTCTTTTATTTTACTTTTTCCTTTAGTTTTTAATTTGCTTTTCCCCCTTTTCTTTCTTTTTTCTTTTCTCTCCTCTCTCTCAGGTACGTGGAGTGCACGTGCCTCCCGCTCACCTTCCTCAGTCGTTCTCCCGCAACCCTCGTAACCACGAACTGTTCTCCCGCCTCCTCCGCATAACGCCCCGGACCTAATCCCTCATATGTCACTGCTACCCCTCTGCCCCCCTTCATCCGCCACTCTTGCGAGGAAGGCACAACTCCGATCAACCCCAGGTGACAGTTAGGGTTGCGAGCGTTGAGCGAAGACGACACCCTTCTCCTCTAGTGAGATCTAGAAAGGGACTCCTCCTTCTGCTGCAGCTGCTCCTCTGCCGCTGCTCAGCTCGAGCTCTCGAGCGACGATGGTGGTGATTGAACGGCACCCACAGGTGAATCCCTCGCCTCCCTTCCTTCTTCCCCTCTTCGCTCTTCTCTCGCTTCCTCTTCTTCTCTCTATTTCTGATCAAATCCCAAGCAAAGAACCTTTGATCTTCCCCATCGCGGCCTTCATCTTCGATTCCATCGACCGCCTTCGCCCCTCTCACCTCGGGGCTTGAGCCTCTGCCTTCCAGCACGCCACCATCCACCTGCGCTCCGCTCTTCGCACCTGGAGCCCCTAGCCGGGTGCCACCGCTACGCCACAACAACATCGCCCCGCTCCTTCATCGTCTTCACATCGCCTCGACCCTCGAGCATCCGACCGTCGCTAGCCGCCTCCGCCCCGACATCCACCCGCTCCTTCGACAACTGCTTCGCTTGAGGTCCGAGCTCCACCGCTCACCTCTTCCACTCGCGCCGAGCGCCTCCATCGCCTACCACCTCGCCTTTCAGCCGCCCGTGTGCCATCGCAGGCAGCCGCACCACCTTCGTGGAGCCCCAGCTCCGCCTGGTGTAGCCATTGTGCCTCCAACGCCCTCGACCCCTTGCCTGATATCCACTACCCTCAGGGATTGGGGTTTCCCGCCATTGGAGCCCTGTCAACTTCACCCGCCTCAATTTCCCCTCTCACGTGAGCAATACATGGGGCAGGGGCAAATTACATCAACCCCCCCCCCCCCCCCCCCGATTCCAGCTAATCACCAGAGACCCCCCACTGTTCCAGCTAATCACCGGAGACCCCCTTGAGAAATTTCAAAATATCCCTTGAGGGATTTGGTAATTAAATTTAGGTCCTCTTTTTTCAGTAATTTTTAATTTGCATTTATATCCCTATCTTTACACTCTATTTTGAACAATCATTTATCGTCGTATTATCATTCCAAAAATTGCATGTTGTAGAACGATTTATTTTCTACCTTGTAGTTGGTTAATGGTATTTTTTGAATAGTTGTTGATTTAATTTAATTAATTTGGTGAAAATTATCATATTTTACCTACTGCGTGCTCTTAATTTCATATTAAATTATTCCGTGCTCCAAAATTGCTAAAAAATCACACTAGTAATTTAATTGTTCTCTATCACATGCCTAAAAATCATTACATTTGCACACATATCTAGGTCAAAATAAATGGTTTTGTGATTTGAGTAATTGATTTTTAAATAACAATACACTTAGTATTTTAAGGAAATAAAAGTTATTTAGGATACCTCTCACATAGACCTATACAGGGTAATTTCATTTCTGAGAAATAATTATGTTTGTTATTTATTAAAAGTAAATTACTCAAAATCACATAGTCCGCATATTTAATTCATAATAAATTCTGTGTGCATCCGAAAATTCCAAAAGAAAAATCAGAGTAGCCTAGTTTTGCATATTTTCACATTCTGACCAAGTTTCTTGATTTTTGGAGATCATTTGATTGAAATTTATATTTTTTCCTTAAACTTTGTCAGAATTGCATTTTCGTCATTAATCACGTAAAAATAAAAAAAAAGTTTGTTTTGAAAACCATACACTAGCTTTGATAGATTGAACCTTAAATTGTTTTGTTGCCTCCTTGAGTTGACCCTAAGGCTTGCCCAGGTTAAATAAACACATAGCCGCTCATTGCTTAAATTGATTAAATTATTTATTCGTGCGGTTAATTTTTGATTGGTTCCTAAGTGCTTAACTACAACATAAAAATGACAAATTAATTAGGTTATTTTTCAGGATCGTCAAATGGCACCGTTGTCGGGGAGGCAAACAACTTATGTTCATTTTAGAAAACTTAGAGTCAGGTTTTCCATCCACTCGGGTTGTCTGATCCCAGAAAATTTCTTGTGAATATTTTCTATGTATTTTTTCTCTTCATTCTTTTTCTCTTTTTCAACATTTATTTTCTTATTTTTGTATATATATTATCTCTCTAATATAAATATTTATTTTCGTGCGAGGAATGGCTTGACTTGGAAGCGGTTCTTCTTGAAGCCGACTTTTGAGGTGCGACGAAGATATTTTCTTTGAGAGAGTTTTTATTTCTCATTCATTATTTGTAATTGTTAGAAAATAACATAGCTCTGATACCATGTTAGAAAATAGGAATGCAGAAGCGATTTGATAAACAGAGCACCAAATCAAGAAATATGAAACATGAAGAACAAGATTTTAAGTGGAACTCTACTCCCTAAGGAGTGGGATGAAACCACGGGAGAAGGACTCAAAGGTCCATATGCTTAATTGCTTTTTCTCATCGGATACAATGGGCGTGGGGGTCTATATATAGCCCCCACTAAGTCTCCACATCTCCAAACTGGTAGATGTGGGACTAAAGACTGGATGGGATAAATGGATCCTGAAGAGTTCATTTACTCATCTACAATATATAAGAGGCGCACAATCAAATACTCCCAACACTCCCCCTCAAGCTGGAGCATGTAATGCTCAACTTGGACAAACAAAAAGAAACTCAACTCAAAATACATGACACTACAGACAATATCAACTCAACGCGCACAACTGTCGGCTGCTGTCGAGGACGTTGCTTCTCATGCCATGCAGATGAGGAGGACAGTGTGAGTCAAACTAAATCTCCTCGTCGGAGCGTATGTGCTCTGTATTGTGCCTGTCAGAGTCACTGCAACTAATGAGTCTCCTCGTCGGAGTACTATGGCCTGCCACAACATGTGGACAATTGCTCCATCTCCGAAAAGGGCCTAACTGAAAAGGTCGTGAAGTGCAATCCTCGTCGGAGTCCATGATCGTTGGAGAATGGAGTCTGAAAAAGTCTCCTCATCGGAGAACTAAGTCTCTCCCATCTGGCACAGAGAATGGTACTCTACTCTGGAGTCCCTATGAACCACATGAAAATCCTATCCCACATGGTAGGGAATGGGATCTCTACTTGCGTGCCTTGGAGATGTGGGGCTCCGTCAGGGGGCATCGCGTACAAGGGTGAGCACGCCTAGCGATGGGGGTTGCAGCAACGCTGCCTGTGTCGTGCCACCATAGGCTGAAGGGGAGTCGTGCTGCCTGCGTGAGGGAGGAAGGCCGAGAGAGCGCCTGGGGGGCTTCGATGTTGCGCCCTGGAGTTCGAGCGACACGTAGGAGAGGAAGCTCCGCTTGCGCCGCGAGGTCTGGATGGAGTTGCGACGAAGTGGGAGGATGCTGGAGATGCCTCGTCTTCTTGTGCTTGGAGTTGGGCAACGCATCTTCTGCATGTGCACAAGGAGGGGAAGATCTCAAGGAGGCTGCGATTTGGAGAGGTAGCCCCGCTACCTGCCGTCGCCAACTTCTGTGCTCGCTTGGAGATGGTGGCTCGCGTTGGGTGGAGCAGAATCGTTGGAGAGGTGGAGGCCTTTACGCATCAAGATGATGGTACGGATGATAGTGCATCCCTGATTTGGGTGCCTCCATATTGAGGGGCATTCTGGAGCGAGGGTTGATCTACGGATCTACGCCGCCTCCATCTACGGTCAGGAGAGAGCCGTGATTAGGGTTTCAGAACCCATGAACCTGTTGCCTGGAATTGGAGAAGAACTTCGATGGCGGCATAAATCTTTCAGAAATTAGGGTTTCAATCAAAACTCTAGAACTTGGACAGAGCTTGAACAACTCAGATCACACTAATCTTCAATAAGAACATAATTGGGGTTTTAATGGAAGCCCTATAATTGAATCTCGAATCTCAAACAAAACAAAGAACATAATGAAAATCATGAGAATCAAACCTAATACCATGTTAGAAAATAACATAGCTCTGATACTATGTTAGAAAATAGGAATGCAGAAGCGATTTGATAAACAGAGCACCAAATCAAGAAATATGAAACATGAAGAACAAGATTTTACGTGTAACCCTACTCCCTAAGGAACGGGATGAAACTACGGGATAAGGACTCAAAAGGTCATATGCTTCATTGATTTTTCTCATCGGATACAATGGGTGTTGGGTTCTATATATAGCCCCCACGAAGTCTCCACATCTCCAAACTGATAGATGTGGGACTAAAGACTGGATGGGGTAAATGGATCCTGGAGAGTTCATTTACCCATCTCCAATATAAGAGGTGCATAATCAAATACTCCAACATTAATTATTAATTTATAATAATTTAGTTAACTGCTTCACTTACATCGGCTTTTGTTCGAGAGCTCACTGTATATCAGAGACTCAAACACTATTTTTCTTCTTTGTTATATTTGTGTCGAGAGTAGTTCTCGACTTGAGTGGTGAATTTAGGATATGCACTTCGATTCAAATTCCATTCAAATTCAAATTTATTTTTGCCCCTCGTAATATATGCTACACATATTCATTGATCACATCTTTCTTGAAGGATTAAAAACACACACATAAATACGTACAATTAGCTCAAATTCAAATCTGATTCTTCCCCGCTAATAGTATCCTGTTTAGGTGCGGCTTTTTCGACTTGCATGCGTTTAGTGTAAATTTTTTTAAATTCAATCTAGCATAACACATGGAGAACACTGGGAATCACTATAAGTATATTCTTACCTGAGCATACATCATAGTTTCTTGCTTGCATTATGTTTTCCGATTCCTCTCTTGATTTATAACCCAAGTCTAAAAGGAAAAGAGACTGAATGGTAGGCGTGTGTTTTGTGCTCACATAAATATAAGTGGTAATCAAAAGTTTTAAAATTAGGACTGAATTGATGCAAGTCGACCAAAATCGGAATAAAATGAACACTTGTTTTACGGGTGCATAAAAACTTCATTGAACACATGTACTTATCTCCAGACATTAAGGTTAGAGCCCAAATCCCTTGACTTGCCATCACAAGTCTTCAGGTTTGCCTCTTACGGGCTTGGAAGCTGCAAGGGCTTGCCTTCGTCCTTAGTGTACATTTAGGTTGTGTAAGCTTGTGTGCCTCCTTTGAGGTGTGATATTGAAACCCGGCAGCCCGGGCAGATCACCTCATTAATTGGGAGCAGACATGAGCACCGCTGGACATAAGGTGACACCATGTGTGTAATGGACTGAAAATATTGTATCACCACCGAATAATATTGACAAGATAATTCAGCCAAATCTTTATGGCCTTCACGTGTTCAGTTGGTGAATTCAAAGGATTTGCATTGTGTTTGATTTGCGTGAGTTCTCTCCGCACATTTACGTGCCCTGTAGTGCATAGATCTTCCTTGGTATCGTGTTCATATACGATCCTCTTAAAATAGAAGATGACTAGTTGAAGGGATTTTTATTCGGACTCTGCGAATGCATCATTGAGACCTTCAAAGAGATCGTCTCAGAGGTCCCTTCACTTCCAGGACCTCCCTGGACTCATGACCCTCTTGAGTCCACGCATACTCACTTTGGGGATGATCAACCACTGACCATCCCCTTCCTCTCTTCTCCACTTACCAAGGAAGACCTTCGCCTTGGTGAAGATGATTTAAGTTCATCAGCCTCGACTAATTCAAATCCATGTGCTGATGAAGGTGACAAAGAAGTTTCATTCAAGATGCCTCCTAAGAAGAAAGATGATGAGGAAGAGCATTGTGACGATCCTTTCCAGATGATACTTGCTAGCTAGCTGCATGTGAGCAGTAACATGCGCTACTTAGAGCTCAGATAGGACAATTAAATGTAGGGGTTGATGTACCCAATGATGCGGCAAACAATCCGGGACAGTACAAAGTGCAAAATTACCTTAGTCCCGCAAAGTTAGAAATAGAATATGAGTTGAAGCCACCCTTTCTGAATTTGCTATCATGTTTCAACATGAATGCCACAGAGGAACCATATACATTCCTGAGGGGACTTTGAGCTCGTATGTGCTAACCTACGTCACCCTAAGGTTAGGCATGATTATATTAGGCTCATCGCCCTTCCAATTGCCTTGGGGGATAATGCTGATTACTGGGTTAAGTATTTAGGTGTGACAGTGACCACCTATGCCCAGTTCAAGGACATGTTCTTAAAGAAGCTCTACCTTGTGAGTAGAACTAACTGGATGAGGACACACATAAGTTTTTCCCAGCTGCCCAATGAAATTTTCCGTGATATCTGGGACAATTTCAAGGACATACTACAGAAGTGTCCATGTCATGGATTGGATGATAACATCACGGTCCACTCATTTTCACTAGTTTCAACCCTGAGATGCAAGTTTTAGTGAGCGCTGCATGTGGAGGCAGCTACATATCACGTGGAGCGGATACTGTCTGGAGGGTATTCGAGCAGATGACTGGCACTAGACGTGCATTGATGATCAGTAGGGCACACACTGACATGGCCTTAAATTTCGGTGAATTTCGACCGAAATTCGGTCGAAATTCGGTTTCGTGGCGATACCGACATCGAAACCATGTATAATATCTGTTTCCAGGATTTCGGCCGAAATTTCGGCCGAATTTCGGTCATTTCGGTCATTTCGGTCCATTTCGGTCCATTTCGGTGGAAATTGTTCACAGATTTCTCGGATTTCGGTGGAATTTCGGTTCATTTCGGTCCATTTCGGTCCATTTCGACTGAAATTGTTCTAGGTCACCATATGTCATGCCTAGGCCACTTATTGATATTCATAGGTACTATTTGGTCACTAAATGAAATTTATAGGTCACTATTTCAACCACCATTGCAATATAAGCCACTATTCCAACCACCATTGTAATAAATAAGGCCATTAAGGGTCCTATTTAATCCCAATAAATATAATGTATATGTTCTCATTCCATCTCACAACTTCACAAGTCACAATTCACAACCTAACTTAAGTCTTGGAGAGCCAAGTTTCCAAATTCCAAGTCTCGTATAACATACATTTTACGATCACAAGCTCTACTATGCATTTATTTTGGCATACATGTTAAAATATTCGTGTTTGTGTGTGTGTCTTGTTTTATTGTTAAATAAAAGTATTATTATTCTTTTGAGAATTGATAGAAAAATTGAATGCCAAAATTTAACCGTGTACTGAAATATGAAATTTCACTCTGGACGGTCATTGATATGATGACCGAAATCATTATTTTAAGGTACTGAACATTATAACATCTTATTATAAGCAAAAAAACTTGTATTTATGCCTCTTTTATTGATTAAACAACATTACAAATCTTAAATTTTAAAAAAAATGAGTTTTCAAGTCGTTTTCCCAATTTCCGGTCATTTCACCGAAATTCCACCGAAATTCCACCGAAATTCCTTTTCTGGACTTACCGAAACGAAACCGAAATCCGACATTTGAGGCCTTGCACACTGAGTCCCCGGTTGCATTCATATTGTTAGAAAATCGGAAGCGGAAGCGAAACATGGATAAAAGATAAAGAACGAATAAGAACGCGGGATTTACGTGGAACCCTACTCTGTGAGGAGCAGGATGAAACCACGGGAGAAGCCCTCAACGGGGCATGTTTAGCATTGCTTTTTCTCAATGGATACAGGAGGTCTGGGGCTCCTTATATAGCCTCTCCAGAGCCTCCAAGTCCTACCGTTGGACGATGTGGGACTAAACACTGGATGGGGTAAATGGATCCTGGAGGTATCCATTTACCCGTCTACAACTCAATAGGCGCTCAACTAAATACTCCAACACTCCCCCTCAAGCTGGAGCATGCAATGCTCAGCTTGGACAAACAAACAGAAAGAAACTCAACTCAACGCTACAGGACACTACAGACAATATCAACCCAACGCGCACATGCTGCAGTCGAGGACGTTGCTTCTCATGCCGTGCAGGTGAGGAGGACGAACGGGCTGGAGTGTGAGTCAACTGAAGACTCGGAATCTGACCATCGAGTCTGAAACTGCGCCTGAAGTCTCCTCGTCGGAGAACTGGGTCTCTCCCATCTGGCTCAGAGAATGGTGCACTGCTCTGGTGTACCTATGATACCACATGAAAACACTTGCCTTCAATGGCATAGGAATGATCCTCTGCTCTGGAGTCCCTATGGCTCACATGAAAACTCTGGCCTGACAACAAGAAGAATGATGGGGACCTATGACAATGATGGCAACATATGCTCATCTGACAATGACCGCATACTCGTGCGTGTCTGAAATTGAAGACTCGGAATCAATCGTCGAGTTCGTCGAGTCTGAACTGTAGAGTCTGAAATATCTGGATGGCCTGGAAATCTGTATGTGAATCTGGAACATCTGAATCAGGACCTGTGACTCTACATATATACTCTCCCTTTCTCCCATACTTGTCGGAAACTCAACATCGACAAAGTTGGGAGAAGACAAGATAGAAGGGGAAAAAACATACTTGCGGCTTTTCTTTTTTTTTTAAGCCATCATCATTTTTTTTGATAAAAAATTTTTTTACGGCTTTTGATCAATTTTTTTCAACTAAGACATTCATTTTTTTTTCGACTTTTCTCTTTTCCCCTTTTTTTCGTACGGATTTTTTTTGTACGATTCCATTTTTTTTTCAAAATCACACACTTTTTTTTACAATTTGCGTACGGCTTTTGAGATATACGCGCCTTTTCTCCCTTTTTTTAACATAATATCTCCTCTCTCTCTCTCTCTTTTAAACAAACTGCTTCTCCCTTTTTTTTTGTATTCGTAGCACACGGGCCCACTTAGGGCCTAAATATAGGCAGGTCCGCCCCTTTTTTTTAACAAGACCCATGGTTGGGCTTATTTGCCCCCCTCCCAATTTTTTTAATAAAATAGTCTTTAGGCCCAAAAATACAAAGTAATTGAACTGGGCCTTTGAAGGAAAATCAAGGATCGCTTCTATTTAGGGTTCCCTTCGTGGGAACTCCTTTCTTCCCACGCCCCCGATGAGAGCCCCTGTTTTCTGCCGCTGCCATGGTGGCCTTAGCCTTGCTGCGCCTGGAGCACCGCCGCTGGGAGGGAGGGGGTCGCGCCTGCGACGGGGGGGGGGGATCTCACGTGAGGAGGGGCAGGCATCACCGCCTTGGAGCTCGCAGCCTAGAGCTCCGCTAGATCTGCGGAGGAAAGAGAATGCGGCTGGAGGATTGGAGGCGTCGCCTGCCTGGGGTCCACGCGCAAGAGCCTGGAAAGGTGCTGCACCGTTGCGCGTATTCTGGAGGTCGCGCGAGATTGAGGGCAACCGCTTGGGACTCCTGCTTGATATTGATCGGAGATGATGCCCGCGGCATCATGGAGGAGCCACACGAGGGAGATTTCACTGGTGGAGAGATGCGCCGTTGATGGGATGCGTCGTTGATGAGAACTTCGCGCAAGGGTAATGCGCCTGGGTAGCCGCTTGGGGGTGCGATGCGAAGCCTGGAGGCTGCAACTTGGATCTTGAGACTGAAAGAAACCTCCGCCTGGAAAAGGAGGCCCGTGTGGGGTTGCGCCGCCTCTGGATTCGGCCAGAAGGTACATGCAGATGCCGACGAGGGGCTGCACCCGAAGAAAGGTCCCGCTTGGGCTTGGTGGTGATGAAGAAGCACCGCATGCCTTGATGCTGCATAATGCGGCTGGAGATGATGGAGAATCTGGAAGAGCACAGAGCCACTGCCTTGAACGCGGGTTTCAAAGGAAAACCCTAATATGGATTTTCCACAATAAAATCACAAGAAACAATCTTGAATAATCGAACTTCTTGCTACTCGAATCTCGAAAAAAAACGTTCAAGAACAAATCCTCGAGAATCGAACCCGCTCTGATACCATGTTAGAAAATCGGAAGCGGAAGCGAAACATGGATAAAAGATAAAGAACGAATAAGAACGCGGGATTTTACGTGTAACCCTACTCCGTGAGGAGCGGGATGTAACCACGGGAGAAGCCCTCAACGGGGCATGTTTAGCATTGCTTTTTCTCAATGTATACAGGAGGTCTGGGGCTCCTTATATAGCCTCTCCAGAGCCTCCAAGTCCCATCGTTGGACGATGTGGGACTAAACACTGGATGGGGTAAATGGATCCTAGAGGTATCCATTTACCCGTCTACAACTCAATAGGCGCTCAACTAAATACTCCAACACATATTATAGGGGGGAAAGACTGTGAGCGATCTCGCAGAGGACCTGATCCCCACCATGGGGATTATTACAGATAAATTGACAGTGGTCGAGCGGATCGATAAGAGGATGAATGCGCTTGAAAGCTTAACCAGGCTCCCGAAGCAGGTATAGGAGTTATCAGAGAGGGTATCCAAGATTAAGATACCTGTCGCGCTTGCATAGGTTGCTCATATTTTCCGTGTACACCATGTACACGAGTAATTGATGTCAGGGCAATACCAGCCATGGGTAGAAGACCACTCTTATACCCAATTCTTCCCGCAACAGGCACCACCAACTGAGACAGTACATGAGGAGTCTCCCCCGGTGTGGGAGGTGGACAATATATGGTACACCCAGGGCCCTGCTTGGTAGAGAAGCACGAGAGACCGATAATCTAACCAACGTCCCTCGACCTTCTACAACATCGCGTTCATCTATGCAATACATCCCACATAGCACATCCCTAGGTCTTATCAGTCCCAATAGAGGCAACAACAACAACAATACCACCGTCAGGGCCAATACCAGTCGGGCCAGCAGAGCCTGAATTACCAACATCACCCCAACACCATCAACATTGGTTTACATCAAGGTTCACCTTTGAGTCCATTTCTTTTTACTTTGATTATGAACGAGTTGACACGTCACATTCAGGATGAGTTACCTTGGTGTATGTTATTTGCTGATGATATTGTGTTGATTGACGAGACTAGAGATGGAGTAAATGAGAAGCTCGAGGTCTGGAGACATGAGTTGGAGAGTAAAGGATTTCGTATAAGTAGGGCTAAGACAGAATATATGGAGTGCACCTTTGATGGAAGCAATGGTGAAGGGATTGAGGTGAAGATTGGTGATGATAATATTCAGAAGAGAGATTCTTTTAGATATCTGGGATCTATTTTGCAACTTGATGGGGAAATTGATGGAGAATGTTACTAATCGAATAAATGCAGGCTGGCTAAAGTGGAGAGGAGCCTCTTGCTGTTCTTTGTGATAAGAAAATTCCTTTAAAAATTAAAGGAAAGTTTTACAAAGCAGCTGTGAGACCTGCTATGCTCTATGAATCTGAATGTTGGCCTGTGAACCATAGACATGTGCAGAGAATGGCTGTAGCAGAAATGAAAATGCTAAGGTGGATGTGTGGACACATACGTAAAGATCGGATTCGGAATGATGCAATCAGAAAGAAAGTTGGTGTTGCTCCGATCGAGGATAAGATGCGAGAAAACCGCTTAAGATGGTTTGGTCATTTGCAAAGAAGATCAGCTGATGCACCGGTTAGGAGATGCGGGTGTTGGGATGTTGAGCCGGCTAAGAGAGGACGGGGACGGCCCAAGAAGTGTTGGAAAGAGACCATACGAAGGGATCTTTGTTTTGTGGATATAAGCCCGTGATTGACCCAAGATAGATCTGAATGGAGGCGAAGAATCCATGTAGCCGACCCTACTTAATTGTGGGAAAAGGCTTTGTTGTTGTTGTTGTACCCCAACACCAGCAACACTAGCAGCAGTATCAGGGCCATCATGTCCAATCCTCATGCTCTTATTATTCTCAGCAGAATACCTTCTTCAACACCCACTGACTTGTAGCGTCAGATTCTCAATGAGCTTCGTTCCTACCAGAACGAGATTCAAGACATGTGAGTTGACATCAATCGCCTGTCCCGATGGCAAGACGAGCAGACAACTCAAATACCTCCATTCTCGTCCAAGTTCAGGCTGACCTCAATAGCCTGAACAAGTTTCAGTCGCAACAACACATGGGTCAGGTATACTACTCAAACACTATCAGATCTGAGCATGAGATTCTTTCGTGTGATGATGCTTATCATATATTACTCAAGAGCAGAAGGACCGTGGCCTTACCTGACTGGCAAGGGATACAGAGATGATCACCCTTGGAGCTCGACCTGAGGAGTCTTCAGAGGACGAGGAGGAGAGGCATCACATTTAGCAACAGACCTCTCAGCAGCATGCAAGGTTACCTACTCAAGAGATAGAGAGGAGGAGGAGGAGAACACGAGGATCACAACTTGGACACACTTTGGAGTTTACAGAGGGCCTTGCACCTCCAATTGTGGAGAATTCACCGACAACATCTATTCCGCATTCTATTGTAGACGAATTTATTTCTAATTCCAAGTTGTATAAAAACAATGCATCTTTGAAGAAGTCTGTTTCTTGTAATACAATGAATGATGTTTTCGATTCAGATTGTTCTTCTGTGTTATAAGTCTCTATCCCTTTCCCTCGTACTCTTATGATAGGAAAGCGCATCAAAAAGATTCAAAAGGATGACCCAGACATGACACGATTTTAAGGAAAACATCATGTTTAAAGTGCCTTTTGAGTATTATGTGGCTAACAATCCTGCAGTTCAGAAGTACCTAAAGGCGAAATGAACACCTACTAGGGCTAGGAGGAAGAAATCAGATCAATATGCAAAGATTTAGGTCGTATCGGTACCTACTGTCTCAAGAATCAGAAACTACCCAATGAAAAAGAGAGAAATGAGTGCTCACTACATGGAGAGTCATATTAATGGCATTGCGTTTGCACGCACTCTCCTAGATAATGGTTCTTCTATCAACCTTCTGCCCTCAGCACTTTATGAGAAATTGGAGTTAGAGCCACTTTGAAAATCATGAGCATTACTCTAATTCACAGACAAGTCAACGAAGAGACCCAAGGGAGAAGTGAAAAATGAAGTTATCTCGTTTGAGGGACAAGACTACAAGGTGGACATCACAGTCCCTGACATAGAAATCCCCAATCATTGGAGATAATCTCATATCATTCTTGGACGACCATTCTTAAGGACCTTTGATGCAGGATCTGATTATCAGACTAGAATGATGGCGTTCCATTCTCTTGGCAGAGAAGTGAGCTTGGAGATGGAGCAAACAAAATGGCGCGACCTGATTTCGAGACCACCACAGAGTACTCATCTTCAGAGGCAGATTGCAAAATGATCAACACAGTTGGGATTTGGAGACAGACCCCATCAGGGCCCTCTCATCTGGAGAGGATTTAGTGCACGATGTCGTTTGCCAGGTGTTGCATGATATCTTGAGAGATGCGTCCCCCCATTCCCTTGACGACTCAGGGTTCCCTTTGGATCTGTCAGTTCCACCTCCTTCGGAACAGTCAAGGGACATACATGATAAGTCGGACGTGACTTTGGCCGAATTACCGCATTTCTTTGGTGATCCGACTCCTTATACAATAGAGTTGGTGGCTAGTACATGACAGATAGATCCATATCTGTACAACACTCAGCCAGATGCAGATGCGATTCAACCAGATTTGATTGATAACACGGTGTTACCAGAGCTGAAGCAGCTCCCTCCTACACTGAAATATGCCTTTCTTGCGGGATCCAATAAGAGATATCATGCTGACCTTACCTTAGATAAAGAGTCTACGCTCATAGAGCAGAACCACAAAGTGATTGGATGTACAATGTCGGATCTCGTGGGGATTGACCCTGCTCTTTGCTTTCACCACATATATGCTGATAATGTCAGACCTTCCTGTGAATTCCAGAGGAGACTTAACCCAAATATGTAAGAAGCAGTTAAGGACGAGATTGAGAAGTAGTGTAAAGTAGGATTTATATACCCATTTTCTGATTCCAAGTGGGTGGCCCCACTCCATGTTGTCCCAAAGAAGTCGGGAATCAGATGGTCACCAACGAGGAAGGGATAGAGATCGCGGCACGAGTACCCATGTCGTGGCTCGTCTGTGTCGACTACAGACGCCTGAATGCTGCGACCAAGAAAGATCACTTTCCCTTGCCATTCATTGATTAGATTTTGGAGAGACTAGAAGGGAAAGCACTCCTTTATTTTCTTGATGGATACTCGGGCTACAATCAGGTAGCCATCGCTCCTGAGGATATGGAAAAGACCACGTTCACATGTCTATTCGACACTTACACGTTCATGCCCATGCCATTTGGGCTCTGTAATCCCCCGGGCACATTTCAGCGGTGCATGATTGTCGTATTTGTTGAGATGGTGGGAGATTTCCTGGAGGTTTTTATGGATGACTTCTCGGTCCATGGTGATTCATTTAATACATGTTTAAAGCACTTGGACCGAGTCCTCAAGAGGTGTAGAGAGGTGAATCTAGTACTCTCCTGAGAGAAAAGACATTTTATGGCGACGAAGGGTATTGTGTCAGGGCACACCATCTCCAAAAAGGGAATGAAGGTTGATCCTGTCAATGTAAATGTGATCAAGAAACTCGTTCCACCAACCAACGTGAAGTCAGTGAGGTCTTTCCTAGGGCATGTTGGATTCTATAAGAGATTCATTCAGGATTTTTCCAAGATTGCCTGCCTACTGACTGAGCTCTTAGGAAAAGACACAAAGTTCATTGTAGATCACAAATGTTTTGAGGCTTTTGAGCTCTTGAAAAGGAAGATTTGTGACTCGCCGATCCTACAAGCTCCTAACTAATCTCTTTTCGAGATTATGACTGACGCTTCAGATTTCGTTATAGGAGCTGTGTTAGGACAGAGGCGAGATGAGATTCCGTATGCTATACACTACGCAAGCAAAGTTTTAGATCCTGCACAGAAGAATTATACAGTGAATGAAAAGGAAATGCTTGTGGTAGTATGGATCCTCGAGAAGTTCAAATCTTATGTTTTGGACTCCAAGATGACAATTTTCACCAATCACACAACCATTCGGTACTTAATGGAAAAGAAGGACGTGAAAGTACGTCTTCTTAAGTGGATTTTACTACTGCAGGAGTTTGATTGGTGATTAATGATAAACTTGGAGTGAAGAATGTAGTCGTTGATCATTTATCCCGAATTGAGTTGAAAGATTCCCCTAAATTTGAGCAGATGAGAGAGGTCTTCCCAGACGAGTCAATCTGTGCTATTGACTCACTCCAGTGGCATGGCAACATGGCGAACTTCCTTGTCTCCAAGTAGGTTTCCCATGGTTGGACTAGGAGCAGTATTGACCGACTGAAGTCGGATTCGAGGAGGTACCATTGGGAGGATCCATTCCTTTTCTTTGAAGTGTTGGATTGTGTCTGGAGAAGATGTATTCCTCAGGAGGAATATCATAGTATCCTCACACATTGTCATTCACTTGAGTCTGGAGGATACCATTCGGGAAAGAGAATCACGCACAAGGTACTCCAATGTGGATTTTATTGGCCGGCCATATTTAGAGATGCCTTTGATTTTATAAGAGCATGCTTGATTTGTCAGAGGATGGGAGGAACTGTTGGATACAGAGATGAGATGCTCATGCAACCGGTAATTTTCTGCGATGTTTTTGATGTATGTAGCATAGATTTCATGAGTCCCTTCCCAACAGTCATGGACATGAGTACATCTTGTTGACGGTTGACTACTTGTCTAGGTGGGTAGAGGCTATCCCAACCCGAGCCACAGACAACAAAACTGTCTATAAGTTTGTAAAAGACCACATCATTGCAAGGTTCGAGGTTCCCAAGGTTTTGATTTCTGATAGAGGTAGCCACTTTGTGAACTTAAATGTCAGATCGTTATCTAAGAACTATGGATTTGAGTATATAGTAGTTAGTCCTTACCACCCACAGTGATGCGGAACGAAATCGGCGACGGCGAATAAAATAATAATATATTTTTTGGTGGATTTTTGGTAGAAGAAGAGAATGGTTGAGAAGAGAAATTGGAGGGATTGAGAGGAAGAAACTCGCCGTGAATGCGAGAGGTTGAAGGAGAAGACCGCGGAGATCGCGTGGGGGGGAGAAGAGAGATAAGAGGGAGATACGAGATAAAATCTCAAATTTCACTTCATAATTGACTCCATAAAACAATGGGCTACCCTCTCTTTATATAGGAGAGAGGGTTTACAAAAATAGTAAATACTCAAATTACAACTAATTTAATCCTAATTGACCTCTAACTAACTTAATTAGACTCTAATTATTTAATTGACCAACAATTATAATTAAAATCTACGAAATCAACGTTGAGATCACATGCGATCTCAATTATTCAATTAGACCAATATGACCGCTAAAAACGTAAATAAAATTGATAATTATTTAATTAGATAAATGTGGCCCCATAATTTGGGGTCACGCTGCATCAACTCTCCACCGCTTTCAAAAATTCGGCTCCTGACGAATTGCGTGATGTAGGTGGATTGTTTGGAGAAATCATCCTTGAATTGGGCTTCAATTTCCCTCAATGCGATCATTTTCCGCGTTACGTTTGTAGTTTTTCCCAATTGGAGGGTACCGCTGCAATTTTCGTACCCCTTCAATTTTCTTTATATTCTTATGGCCTTGGACCTTTCTGTAAATAGGGAATTTAGGAATTTTGTTTTTGCAATTTTTCCACATCTCTTTCCAATCCCACGTTCTGTGGGACTCGGGATGCCCCATCTTCGGAGTGCCCGTTAGGGCAGGCGCGGGTTCCTCGAATATTTGTAGCAGCCTGCGGCGGCGGGGCTTGCCCAGGGTTCCGCGCAGGAGGCACGGCACCGGGGCGCGGCGTGACATGGGGATGCTTCCGCACCACCGTGGCCCGCGACAGCGAGGAGCGGTGCCTACGGCGACGAGGGGGGGATGCTGAGGTGCGGGGATTCGCGCTGGTGTGGGGGAACGCAAAGGGAGGGTGTGGTGGTTATGGCGGTGCGGATGGGGGGCGAGGGCGGTGGCTAGTGCGAGGGGAGGAGGTTGGGTGGCTGGCGGAGGGGTGGAGAAGGGGGGTGGGGCGGCGGCCTGGCGAGTAGCGGGGTAAGGGTAAGGGGAGCCGCGGAGCCAAGGGGAGGGGCGTGAGGGAGGGGGAGGTTCCTGGGGTCCGTGGGGAAGCAGGAGGAGGAGGGGGGGCCTGGGGAGATGGCTGGGGCGCGTAGGACCTGCGAATGGGGCGGAGGCGGCGGGAAGATCGGGGTGGGGAGGCGAGGCGCGGATGGGGAGGATGACGGGTAAGGGGGTGGCGGGGGTCTGGGCTACAGGGGTTTTGGTTTCGGGAAGGGGTTGCGGGGTTAGGGGAGCAGCTGGGGGGGTTGGGGTTGTGGTTGGAGTTACCTGGGAGGGTCGGGGTGGTGCCGAGATGGCCGGAGGGGGCGGAGGGATCGATTCCGATGGCGGAATCAAATCTGGAATTTCCTGGACAGCGGTCGATTCGTCTCTTCCGGCGACGTTTTCCTCATCCAAACTCGCGGTAGCAGCTTCAACGGATGGCGGCTTTGATTGGGCGTCGCGGTAGGCCTCAAAGTTGGCCGTGAAGTCTCGAAACATTGATAACATGGATCGGAAGTTGTTCTGCAAATCTCGTACCATGCGCTCCGTCTCCTTGTCGTAGACGTCATTGGCTCGCGGCTTTCGTTTGGATGAATGATGGTGTCGATGCGGACGCCGGGGCGGATCGTTAGATCGTGAGAACGATCTAAATGCCATGCTCTGATACCACTTGATGCGGAACGAAATCGGCGACGGCGAATAAAATAATAATATATTTTTTGGTGGATTTTTGGTAGAAGAAGAGAATGGTTGAGAAGAGAAATTGGAGGGATTGAGAGGAAGAAACTCGCCGTGAATGCGAGAGGTTGAAGGAGAAGACCGCAGAGATCGCGTGGGGGGGGGAGAAGAGAGATAAGAGGGAGATACGAGATAAAATCTCAAATTTCACTTCATAATTGACTCCATAAAACTATGGGCTACCCTCTCTTTATATAGGAGAGAGGGTTTACAAAAATAGTAAATACTCAAATTACAACTAATTTAATCCTAATTGACCTCTAACTAACTTAATTAGACTCTAATTATTTAATTGACCAACAATTATAATTAAAATCTACGAAATCAACGTTGAGATCACATGCGATCTCAATTATTCAATTAGACCAATATGACCGCTAAAAACGTAAATAAAATTGATAATTATTTAATTAGATAAATGTGGCCCCATAATTTGGGGTCACGCTGCATCACACAGTCTAACGACATGGTAAATGTTTCGAATCGAGAGGTGAAGAGCATTCTTCAGAAGTTGGTTCATCTCGATAGGAAGAACCGATCCTAGCTCTTGGAACATGTTCTATGGGCCTATAGGACAACATACAAGACCCCACTCGGTACTTCACCTTTCCAGATGATCTATGTCAAGGTATACCATTTGCTCGCGGAGTTAATTAACAAATCGGAATAGGCAATCAAGAAAGTGAATTGGAGTTGTCTCCTAGGGAACTGTGCTGTGACTTGAACTTGAATGAGCTCGTGAAGATCAGAAACCGGTCGTATCACAACAACTTGATATATAAGGACAATGTTAAGAAGTGGCATGATCGACACATTAGATGCAAGAACTTTGTCTCTGGATAAAATGTATGGTTGTTTAACGCCAAGTTGAAGATTTTCCACGGAAAGGTCAAATCTAAATGGACGGGTCCCTACGTTGTTAAGGAAGTGCACGACATGGAAGTGTCGAGATAGGCGATCTCATAGATGGTACACATTCTTTTCCGATTAATGGACAACTGTTGAAGCACTTTGTAGATTCTAAAGAGCAGTTGGTCCAAGTTAAGGTCATCCAATTCACACAGAGCAAATATAGTGCAGATACATCATACCACTCTTCATGAAGATACAACATCAAGATTCAACAACAAGAATATTCACTCATTCTTTCCTACTAACACACACTTGATTTGTTCATTCTTTTAGAGTATAGGTTCCCTCTCTTGTTGATACTCACTTGTGCTTAGTTTATCTAAAGCCTAAGTGTAGGGGGAACTCCCGCTCTTTTCTGTACATCCTTGTCGTCATCGTTCCTTTCTATTCTTCACTCATTGATCCCTCTTCTTGGTCCTCTTCTTATACTTAGGTTATTATAGCCTAAGTATAAGGGGGAGACCCGAGTCAGTTCCCGTATATTCCTTTGTATTAAGCATGAGCTATGGCTTCATATTACTTAGTGATATGGGAACATAGCATAAGCTAAGTATAGGGGAGATACCGTATATATTTCATATATACTTTAGCCATAGCTCATATTTTCAATTTTTTTAAAAAGCCTTTTGGGGTTAGAGTAAAGTATCTTTTGAACTGATTTGTGTAAAAATGTTTGTAAATGTTTTGAAAAAATTTCTTACTATGTGACATTGTTTTGAAAAATATTTGACAATGGTTTGAAAAATGGGATTTTACTTATTTTGAAAACTTTTTGAAAATATTTTGAAAATCTATATATTTTGTGACATGGTTTGGAAAATCTTTTCAAAATTCTTTCAAAAATGAGGACATAAATGAGACTAACTTGTGTTTATAAATAAATCCAACCTTTTTCCAAAAAAAGTCTTTTTGAAAACAAAAACATCAAAAATCTTTTCAATTTTTTTCTTTTTTCACTATTCCTTCAAAATATTATAAAACAACAAAAAATCAAAACAAAAAATCAAATCAAAAACCTTTTTTAAAAAAAGTGAAAACTAACAAATATCTTTTTCTTATTTTTTTTTAAAAATTAAAAAATTAAGTAATGAGTTGGAGATATCTTTGACACATACACATTCACACAAGGCTTATGAAGTTGAAGAACACTTGGTTTATGAGGTCCTATAATTCAGAGATATCCAGCCTTAATCATTAGGGTCTATGACTCAACTATCCACATTTCTCTAGTTTGAAAGATATGTGTGCTATATTACATACTTAGCCTCTACCTTAAAGAATATGTTCATCACCTCACTTGCACGACTGCAGTTATGATGAGATAAGTTGATGATTCGCACTGGGATGATGGATTTGAGTTTGGACCTGATTTTATGATACTCGAGGATGCGATAAAATCATTGAAGGCTTCATGAAACCTGGGGGTCAGTAGCTTTAGCCAGTATGAGAACATGGTTCTTGTGCTATCTCTTGATATTCACCTAAGTGCTAGGGTGTGATGAAACATAAAAATTTGTTGATCAGTGTGCGCTAACTTGGTAAAAGCAGTGGAACTTATTGAGATAAATGTATCTCTCGGTGTCCTCTGAACAAAAAGTGGGTGGTCTGCAGTAGACCGCACAAACCCCCGGTGCTCTATCAACTCCGATAGCTTCTGGTACCAAGCTCTCAGACTTTGGTTCAGGCCATAAATCGCCTTATGGAGCTTGCACACCTTCTGGGACTCCCCCTCAGTAGTAAACCCTGGTGGCTGCTGTATATATACTTCTTCCTGTAGGTCCCCGTATAGAAATCCATTCCTCACATCAGGTTGGTAAAGGGACCAGTCCCATGAAAAACGTATATAAGAATGCTTAAAATCGTATTCCTTGCCATAGGAGAAAAAGGTATCCTGATAGTCCACACCATAGGTTTGAGTGAACCCACGTGCCACAAGTCTTGCCTTGTAGTGGTCCACACTGCCATCTGCCCTTTGCTTTACTATAAATATCCATTTGCAGCTCACAACAGAGGTACCTTTTGGAGCAATATAATGCTCCATGTTCCACGCGACCGCAAAGCTGCCATCTCCTCTTCCATTGCAAGTCGCCACCTACTGTCCTGTAGCACCTCCTGATATGTACATGGGATAGTAACAACAGGGAGTCCCACTACAAACTTCCTATACTCCTCTGAAAGTTGATCCAAAGAAACATGTGCGGCAAGAGGATACGCGGTATATTGGCGACGAGGCTTCCTTAGGGCAATAGGTATCTCCAGATCATCAGTTCTCTGGAATCAACTCCTCCTGTGTATCATTCAAAACTCCAGTGCCATAAGTAGAAACGATGTATTCATGACATACCTAAGGCATGGTGGATGATGTGGACGGCACATGAGCAGAGGGGCGAGTAGAAGAACTGCGAGTGTAAACATGGGGTAAGAACTTGGACTTTGTAGATTGTAGAGATTTATGTGATGTTGTGTTATGTTATTCTGTACCTTTTCTTATTTTCTATTTTTGTCTGGACTCTTATGTAATTTACCCATGGGTCCTATTTATATAAAAGAGCCTAGGGTTGTATGGAATAAACAGATTACTCATTTCCACCAACATGGGATCAGACCCAAAACCCTAACCCTAAAACCTTCCTCCCGCCACCGCCCCTCTTTATCTCTCAGACTCTCGGCGGCACCGCCGGTTCCTCTTTCTCGCTGTCGAGACCTTCCGCCGACGCCGCCAGTCTCTCCAGCCCCGTTGTCGGTCCCTCCAGCCCCACCACCGCCTCCTACCGCTACCGTCGGCAACCCTCCCTGCCGGCAACCCCCTCCCGCCGACAACTCCTCCTCTGGGCACTATCTCTTCATGGATTTGAATGCATAAAAGTCTACATATGCACTCAAATCCCATCAAGTTTATGTAGACACCAGTTTCTTGTCTACAATCCCTAGTTTTCATCTTCGGCAACATGTCAGAAAGTAAAGTCGATATGCCCTCCATAGGCGCATTCAAAGGTCCAGCGTTGATACTAAAGATGGATGGGATGAACTATGAGCTCTCGGCGATGCAGTTCATGAGTCTCATGAAGTCGAACGGTAAGAAGCATATACTTACCGAGGATGAGCCGGCAGAGAAGATTGGGATTTATGCCTCTTGGGAGGCCGATGATTCTTATGCCAAGGTTTGGCTATCAGGTACACCGTCGATGGAGATTGCCAATGATGTCCTCCATCAGCCCACCGCCAAGGCGATGTGGGATATACTGGCTGCCACATATTCACAGGTGCGGAACGTGACCAAGATGTTATAGCTCCAGCATGATATTTTTACGATGAAGCAGAATGGGCGGCTGCTTCACTCTTTGTACATGTCCCTGCGGGGGATGTTTGAGAAACTATATAGCACTATACCACTCACGGCTACTCCAGAGCAGCAGAAGACCTTCCGGAATGCTACCATGGTGGGTGTACTACTAGCAGCACTTGATCCTGAGTATGAGGTAACCCGCTCTCAGATACTTGCCGATGCTATTATTCCTCATATGGAGGAAGTTTGACGGAGGGTCAGTCGCGTCTCTGTTTCTTCCAGCACATCTACTCCTCCCCCTTCGGCGATGGCTGTATCGCAAGGGAGAGGTGATCAGTATTCCTTTCGTGGACGTGGACCTCGTGGCCGAGGAGGTCGTTTTCGCCAGCCGTGCACTTTCTGTCATCGCACAAGTCACTCAGAGGATGCTATTCTAAGCATGGGTTTCCAGCATCGGCGCGTGTAGCCGAGCATGTTGCATCTCCGTCGGCATCCACTCCAGATCACCGGTTCGAAGAGCTTGTGGCGCGCATGCGTGATATTATGCCTCAATCATCTACTGATTCTCCAAGTGGATCTTCAGATATTGCCGCTTCAGCATCTGCCAGTACTTCTGCCGCTGCCAGTACCTCAGGTAGTGCTACTGCCTTTACATCTTGTCATGATCTCTCAGATTGGATTATGGATTCTGGCGCCACCCATCACCTCTGCTGTGACAGAGATAGACTTGAGTCATACAGGGAAATTCCTCCTAGACAATCAGTGCTCATAGCTGATGGGACTCATTCCCCCATCGTTGGACAGGGGGAGATCACCTTGTCACCTTCTACGCATTTACAGAATGTTCTATATTTCCTGAGTTTTCCATGAATTTATTATCCATTAGTCATATTACGAAGGATTTGTACTGTCGTGCTATATTTGACCCATCATCTCTCATTTTTCATGACATACTAACAGGCAGGGTGATTGGCTGTAGCTTTGAGCAGAATGTTCTCTATCGTCTGGTCCGGAATTCATATGCTGGCGTCTCTTCCCATTCAGTTGGATCAATCTCTCCGTACACCTGGCATCTACGCTTTGGTCACCTCCCACTCCAGAAGATGCGTCATCTCTTGCCTCAGATCTCTCCGAGTTCGTCGTTTCGTTGTGAAGCTTGTCAGTTGGGAAAGCATCATCGTTCTAGCTTCCCTAGTCGTCAGAGTCGAAGTAGTAGCTCCCCATTTGAGTTGTTTCATATTGATATTTGGGGTCCGAGTCGTGTTCCTGATCATCAGGGATACATGTTCTATCTGGTTGTAGTTGATGACTTTTTTCGTGTATCTTGGGTTTTTCTTTTAAAGAATAAATCTGAAGCAGGGGATGTTATTAAAAATCTTATCATCGAAGTGCAGAATGTTTTTTCTTCTTCTGTTAAATATGTTCGTACGGATAATGCATTGGAATTCTGCACTCGCTCTCTCTCTCACTTCTTTTTGTCCAAAGGTATTATTCATCAAACCACATGTGCTTACACATCTTAACAGAATGGAGTGGTAGAGAGAAAACATAGTCACCTTCTTGATATCACTCGAACCCTGCTTATCCAGAGTTGTACGCCTATCACTTTTTGGGGGGATGCTGTCCTTACAGCCTGCTACCTTGTCAATCGCATGCCGTCCTCTGTTCTTGGTGAGAAAATTCCTCTTTCCTTTATTTTCCCAGATAAGGAATTGTTTTCACTTACTCCTCGTGTCTTTGGTACTGTTGCCTTTGTTCACCACTTGTCTCTTGGACTTGACAAACTCTCTCCTAGAGTCGTCAAGTGTGTCTTTGTAGGTTACTCTCGGACTCAGAAGGGTTATCGTTGTTATGACCCCATAAACAAGAAATATTTTATCAGTGCTGATGTTACAATTTTTGAGTCCGTTATGTACTTCTCCCATGCAGGTGACAGGTTGGCTTCATCCACATCTAATGATGATGTCTCTGTTCCTCCTCCTAGTCTGAGTCCACTTGTGTCCATTCCTGTCCCGGTTGTCATGCCACCACCACCACCACCATCACAACCACCTATCCCATCATTACCTAAATTCTATACACGTCAGTCAGGTCCTGCTCAGGCGGCACACCAAGCATCCATCACGCCTCAGGTATGTTCAGATTCTATTACTAATGATGGGTCAGATATGCATGCGCGATTCTTCGTTGCAGGAGGATGATGCACCATCGAGTACAGTGGACGGTGATCTTGATGTTCCTATTGCTATTCGGAAGAAGAAACAGACTTGCGTGTCTTATCCATTTGCTTCCCAGGTTTCCTTTCACCGTCTCACAGAAGACTTTCAGAGATTTGTTGCAGCTTTGTCCTCCGTGGAGATACCACAGACTTATCAAGAGGCTATGAAAATTGACTGATGGAGATTGGCTATGGAAGAAGAAATGCATGCTTTACAGTCCCGCGGTACATGGAGCCTGGTTACCGCTACATCTGGTGCATCTATTGTTAGCTGCAAATGGGTTTTCACATTTAAATACCATGCATATGGCAGTCTTGATCGGTACAAGGCAAGACTTGTTGCGAGAGGTTTCACACAAACCTATGGTGTGGACTATTTGGATACATTCTCTCCAGTGGCTCGGCACTCTACTCTTCGCATTCTTCTATCGGTTGCTGTGGTATGTGACTGGTCCTTATTTCAACTTGATGTCAAGAACGCATTCTTGTATGGAGATTTGCAGGAAGAAGTCTACATGCAGCAACCACCGGTGTTCACTGTTGAGGGGGAGAATCATATGGTGTGTAGACTTCACAAGGCGATATATGGCCTTAAACAGAGTCCAAGGGCGTGGTTCCAGAAGCTTTCCCACCTAATTGAACGACAAGGATTCAAAAGATCAAATGCGGATCACTCGTTGTTCATTCAGAAGACTTCTAGAGATACGGTCGTCATCATGGTATATGTTGATGATATCTGGTTACAGGAGATGACGTTCAGGGAGTAGAGATGGCAAAAACATTCTTGGGCCGTCAGTTTGTCATGAAGGATCTTGGTACCCTAAGATATTTTCCGGGGGTTGGAATTTGTCAGGAATGCACAGGGTCTGGTGATGACCCAAAGGAAATATATTACAGATTTGCTAGTTGAAACATGCATGGTTGGATGTAGACCATCAAGCACTCCTATGGATCCAAGTATGAAACTGTATGACAATGATACTGAAGAAGTGGACAGGAGAAGATAGAGAGAGATGGTGGGTAAGCTTCTTTATATCACTATAACTCGACCCGATATTGCTTTTGCAGTAAGTCGGGTGAGTCAATTTATAAAGCAGCCAAGACAGGTTCACATGGATGCCATATACATGATACTGAGGTATCTAAAGTCTTCTCCAGGCTCAGGGTTGTTTAGAAAGAACACAGATTTATCTATTTCAGCGTGTGCAGACGCAGATTATGCAGGGTAACCTAAGGATCGTAAGTCTACTTCAGGCTTTGCCGTTTTTGTGGGGAGCTCTCTGATTTCTTGGAAAAGCAAGAAACAAACTGTTGCGGCGAGATGTAGCGCTGAATCTGAATATAGGGCCATGGCGCAAGCGAGCACGGAGATGATGTGGGTTCGAGCCGTATTAGAAGACTTACATATAGATGTACCTTTACCCATGCAGCTTCAGTGTGACAATCAAGCAGCTTTGTTTATTGCCAACAATCCAACATTTCACGAAAGAACAAAGCATATCGAAGTAGACTGCCACTACACTAGAGATATGATCCAGAAGGGTTTGATTTCTACTTCACACGTTAGTTCAGAGGATCAGACTGTCGACATATTTACCAAGCCATTGCTCAGAGGACCCTTTCAGAGATGTTCTTCCAAGCTGAGCATGATTGATATCTATGCTCCATCTTGAGGGGGAGTGTAGAGATTTATGTTATGTCATGTTATTCTGTACCGTTTTTATTTTCTATTTTCGTCTGGACTCTTATGTTATTTACCCATGGGTCCTCTCTATATAAAAGAGCCTAGGGTTCTATGGAATAAACAGGTTACTCATTTCCACCAACATAGACAGAGGTGGAGGTGGTGGGGCGGTGGAGGTGGAGAAGGCTAAGGTGCAACATGGGGGTCATATAGTGGAGAAGACGAAGGTGTAGGAACACCAACATCCTCTCCAGAAGTAGCATTGGACAACCTGTCACATGTAGGAGAGAAATACATAATAGACTCAAAAAATGTGACATCCGCACTCACATAATATCTTCGTCATACATGATTAAAACATCTATACCCTTTTTGGATACGAGAATAACCGACAAAAAGACATTTGACATCTCTAGGTGAGAGCTTGTCACGGCCAGGAGTGAAATTGTGGACAAAGGCCACAGATCCAAAGACTCGGGGAGTGAGAGAATAGTTCCTTCTCGGGAAACGCAATCAAGAAGGGAACCTTCTCTCTAAGAATGGTGGACGACATGCAGTTCCAAAGCATTATCCGTATGAATGAATTTCACATTAGCAGAGAAGATATTTTTGACTTAAATAAGAAAAGATTTAAGGATAGCTCCTGCTTCAGACTTATGTTTTACTTTTATGAAGAATACCCAAGATAGTCTAGAATAATCATCCACAGCAACCATATAAAAACGATGCCCCTGATGATCAGGAACACGACTAGGATCCCAAATATCAAAATGAAACAACTCAAAGGACTGATTACTGTGACGATGCGGACGACTCGGAAAAGAGGAGCGATGGTGCTTCCCAAGCTGACAGGCTTCACAATCCAATGTAGTACGAGTAGATATCTGCGGTAGCACATGACACATCTTCTGAAGAGGAAGGTGGCCAAGGCGAAGATGCCACATGAAAAGAGAAACAAATCCTGAAGGAATAGTAGCAATCCCAGCACAAGGTGGTAGGGCAAGCTTATACAATCATCTTTGCTCACGACCATGACCAATCACCCTGCCAGTTAGTATGTCCTGAAACACAAAAGAAGAGGGATCAAAGATGACACAACAATGTAAATCTTTTGTAAGTTGACTAATGGACAAAAGATTCATATGAAAGTCTGGAGCATGTAGGACGTTCTGAAGATGCAAAGAAGGGGCTAGAACAATCTCCCCCTGACCAACAATGGGTAGATGAACCCCATTAGCAATTACCACGGATCTTCCAGGTGAGATAGACCTGTATGAACTAAACTACGTCCGATTTATGGCCTGAAGCAACACCACCAAAGTCAAATTCAAATTCAATATATTAATTCAAATTCAAAGAGCTTCCACCAAAGGCGAGCACCCCCAACCTTTCAAAGTGTCCACTTCGACCACCATCTTAGGCTTTTATGAGTCGGTCTAGCACCCAAAGAGGGCTCTGCATCGTATAGTGATACAAGTCTGGGCGTTGAAGGTATGATAGATACTCAAAAGAGACATACCCCGGTGTACTCCTCGGAAAACAAGTGCAGACGGCTCAATGATCTCTTGATGGATGCACTGATCAACACCAAAAATATACACGTGTTGAGTTAATAAGGCACTCGAGAGGATCCTTGTTCCAATGAGAGGGAAATAAGAAAAGACACCATCCTATGCCCTCCATCACCCAGCCTTCCATATTCACTTTTAAGACTGACAACTAAAGGGACGGTGAATTGGATGCAAGAAATGATTTATTCTCTAGTGTTGAGGATTGAGTTCTTAGTAGAGTCTCTTGTACTGGAACTTTGGGTGACGCTTTGACTCTACTCTTGTAACTGCAGTCCACACTTGATGGTCATATCCTTATGCTATATGTATATACAAAGAGAGTCTCTTAGGGAAGTTGGATTGTTGGGATAAAAATTATCCGTATCATAGAAGAGATCCCGTGGCTCTCTTATAAGGAGAAAAGCCATGGGTTAATTACATAAGTGATACACAAAATAAACACATAGTCGCTCATTGCTTAAATTGATTAAATTATTTATTCGTGCGGTTAAATTTTTATTGATTCTTAAGTACCCAATTATTATATAAAAATGACAAATTAATTAGGGTATTTTATGATTCGTGAAACAGTAAGAGATATCCATTTTCTGAACAATAATCCATCACCTGGAGATGACTTCAAGTATCTCAAAATCATATGGACTGCATCCATATGCACTTGTTTATGTTGCTCCTTGAACTGACTGACCCGGCTAGCAATGAATGAAATGTCTGGCTTGGTGGTGGTAACATGAAGTAGCTTCCCCACAAGTTATCTGTATCTTATCTTGTCCACTTCTTCTGTATCATCTCTGTAAAGCCTTCATGCTAGGATCCATAAGAGTAGTAGCATGTCTGCACCCAATCATGCATGTCTCAGCTAGAAGATCTGTAACATACTTTCTTTGGGTCATCACAATACTGTATCGGTTCCTGACAAACTCTGATACCAGGAAGTACCTTAGGGTGTCAAGGTCCTTGGTGACAAATTGTTGACCAAGATACCCTTTTGCCCCGCTAATCCCCTACACATCATCTCCTGTGACGATGATATCATCAATATAAATCATAATAACAACTGTACCTCTGTGGGTCCTCTGAACAAACAAAGAATGATCGACACCCAACCTCGTGAATCCCTGCTGCTCCATCAAGTCTGAGAGCTTCTGGAACCATGCTCTTGGACTCTGCTTGAGGCCATAGATGGTCTTGTGAAGTCTATAAACCTGCTGGCACTCCTCCTTAGCAACAAACCTAGGTGGCTGTTGTATGTAGACTTCCTTCTGGAGATCACCATATAGGAATGCATTCTTGAGTCTTGACATCAAGCTGAAACATAATCCAATCGCGTACCAAAACAACAGTAAGAAGAACTCGAATAGTGGAGTGGCGAGCTACTGGAGAGAGTGTGTCCAGATAGTCCTCCCCATATGTATGGGTGAACTCACGCACAACTGATCTGGCCTTGTAGCATTCAACACTACCATATGCACAGTGTTTCACAGTGAACACCTACTTGCAACTGATAATAGAGGCTCCCGAAGGAGCTGAAACTAAACTCCAGGTGCCATGCGAATGCAACATGTCAATCTCCTCTTCCCTGGCAAGACACCACCAACTATCTCATAAAGCCTCATGGTAGGTTCATGGGACTCAAGAAATATGGGAATCAAGAGTTTCAGCTTATATGGGAATCAAGAGTTTCATCTCCACGGTTGAAAGTCCAACTACAAACTTTCCGAAATCTGCAGTCAAGTGGTCAAAGAAATATGGGAATCAAGAGTATATGATGCACATATATACATATGTTTCCTAACGAGAATAGGCACCACGTCATTGGGAATCTCTTCAATCGGTATACCAACCACCTGCAAAGGCACATGCTCAAACGGTGCAGTAGACTGCTGCAAAGACAAATCTCGAGGGCCATCGGTAGAAACAATATACTCAGAACATACTTGGGGCGTGTTGGATGACTGGGGAGGCCCATAAGCAGAGGATGGCCTGCGAATGTAGAATCGTGGCAAGAACTGAGCCAGGGTAGTGAGTGGTGGTGGTACAGGAGGTGGTGAGACAACTAGTAGAGCTGGTGATGTGATTATTGTAGTAGGGGCTGGTGGCATGTAGACCTCTTCTCCAGAATCAGATGGAGTTAATCTGTCATCTATAGGAGAAAAATACATCACAGACTCAGAAGGTGATGTCAGCGCTGACTTAGTACTTCCTACGAAGAGGATCATAACATTTGTATCCATTCTGTGTCCTGGAATATCCTAGAAAAACACATTTGACAGCTCTAGGAGAGAGCTTGTCAAGATCAGGTGATAACTGATGCACAAAGGTGACTGAGCCAAACACATGAGTGAGTGAGAACAAATCCTTCTCAAGAAAAGCAAAGGAGAATTGGATTTTCTCACCCAATACAGAAGAGGGCATGCGATTCACTAAACAGCAAGCAGTGAGAAGCACATCATCCCGGAACGAATGTGATGCATGACTCTAAGAAGAGTCCGAGTCACATCAAGCAAGTGATGGTGTTTACGTTCAACAACACCATTTTGTTGGGATGTATAAGCACATGAAGTTTGATGAACGATGCCAAGAGAAGAAATGCTAAAGCTCAAGTGTACAAAATTCCAAGGCATTGTCGGTTCGCATAAATTTATCCGTAGATGAAAAAAAAATTCTTTACTTCATTTATAAAAGATTTTATCATAGTCACAGCCTCAGACTTAGTCTTTAAAAAGAAAAACCATGATAATCCAGAAAAATCATCTAAACCATGATATAAAATATGCCCGTGGTGATCAGGAACACGACTCAGAGCCCAAATGTCTATATGTATCAACTCAAAAAGAGAACTACTACTCTGACCCTGAAGACTTGGGGAAGTAGACCGGTGATGCTTCCCTAGTTGACAAGCCTCACACTGGAAAGTGGAGCGAGGAGAGATCCGGGGCAGCATGTGACACATCTTCTGGAGAGGAAGATGACCAAAGCACAAATATCACATAAACATGGAGACTGCACCTGTGAGACTATACAAGACACCGACATACGGAGTGCGGATCGGACGATAGATGCCTTCCTGCTCACAGCTACATCCAATCACCCTGCCCGTAAGAATGTCCCAAACATAAGTGAAGATGGGTCAAAAATAGCAAAACAAAGCAGATTCTTAATAATCTGCCTAATAGACAATAAGTTCATTGAAAAATCAGGAGCATGAAGCACATTCTGTAAACGTATAGATGGCGTCAGACCGATTTCTCCCTATCCTGCAATGGGAGAGTGCGCCCATGTACTATTATAATTGATCTATCAGGGGTAGTTATCTATACACTGCAAACTGACTTTTGTCTCCACACATATGATGGGACGCATCGGGGTCCATAATCCACTTTGTCGTATCAGTCCTATGACAACTTGTAAGAGCATAGGTACTACATGAGATACTGTCAGACGCAGAGGCTGCAACAACTGAATGGCTTCCCTGAGCAGTCGAGGATGCATGAGAACCAACGCGAGGCATAATCTTTCTTAGGTGAGCAATGAAGTCCTCAAATCTTTGGTCGGATGTGGAAGCTGTAGGAGATTCAGCCTGCTCACTTGCACGAGCAAAAGCCGGAAAACCATGCTTGGAGTAGCATGTATTCTCCGAGTGACCCAAACAATGGCAATAGGTACATGGCTGGCGAATGCGGCCTCCCCTACCACGAGGACCATGACAGTGAAACTAAGAATTGCCAACCCTATCGCGAGTTGCGGCCATAGCTGTGGATGTCTAGGTAGAGACAGACAATGGGACAGTGATCCTGCTAATCCTGCGATATACCTCCTCCATAGGACGGATGGTAGCATCCGCAAGTATATGTGAGTAAACGTCATTATACTCCGGGTCAAGTGTTGCTAAAAACATGCCAACTACGGTGGCGTTCCTATGTCTTCTGCTGCTCAAAGGTGGCTGCAATATGCATGAAGTTGTGAAGCTTCTTGAATATGCCATGAAGAGACGTATACAAAGAATGCAGGAGACAACCATTTTGCTTGACTGTAAATATGTCATGTTGTAGCTGCAGGATCTTCGTCTCAATTCTCACATGGGAGTATGTAACAACAAGAGTGTCCCACATCGCCTTGATGGTGGGTTGTGTAGAATATTGGCGATCTTTATTGTTAGTGTGCCAGACAACCACACACGTGTATAAGCATCGTCAACCTCCCATGAGGCGTTCACCCCAGTCTTGTCAGCCAGTCCTCTTCAATAAAAATATGTTTCTTACCCGTAGACTGTATTAGACTCATGAACAGCATGGCCCATAGTTCATAATTCGTCTCGTCTATCTTCACTATTGGAGCTGGACCTCGAAAAGCGTATGTGGTGGGAATATCAACTTTTCTTTCTGACATATTGTCGGATCCAAAGACTGAGCTTTGTAGATCAAAGGAGTTTGCTACACAGACATATAGTGAAGTGGTTGCATGTGCAGACTCAAGATGCAACCATTCCCATCAACCTATAAGATGCCACACACCAACAAACTCGAGAAACACCAAAATCACGCCAACATGATCACGAGATCACGTTCTCGGAGCCCTAAGAGTTGGGAAACAAGTCGCAGGTTGCAACCTAGAGGGCAGCAGTAGCCATTGAATCGACAGGGGCGATGACATCCGCGAGAGGAGGTGCGACGACATCAACATCGACGAGGTGTTGTAGCGACCGCTAGAGGGCGGCGGGGTGTGACAACGGTAGCCGCTTGAGGGAGGAGTGTGCCGTGGGTGGGGTATGATTTTTTGGGTACGAGAGCTCCGATATAGGACCACTGCTCTGATACCATGCTGGAAGAAACAATTAATCTATGTATTCAAGGGAACTATAGGGGCTCTCTTATACAGGGGAGAGATCTAAAGGATAAATTACATAATATAGATGAAAGAAATAGAAATTATAGAACGGTAACATAAAAATATATCAACATTATTAAGTAGTTAACATGAAAGAGGAGATTGAAAACAAGGGATAACCTTTGGCCACCATTTTTCATCACATTTAGGAAACATTTCCCAGACACTTCTTTATGCTCAACAATCAAAGAAGAAAAAACATAGACCACTCCCTAGAGATGTCATATAGCATGCTTGCCACTAAATACTAATAATGAGATTCTCATGAGACCTCTTCATACCATCGCGGTGTGTCGATTCAAAAGTTTTGAGAAATTTTCTAAATCCGCCTTAGCCATCCATTTCTACACCATTATGTGGACAACCCACGATCCCTATGAGATGCAGCGACTCATTAAGTAGTTTATATTAAAGAGGATAACAATTGCCACCATTCTTTGCTCTATGCACCCATTTATGATCGACAATCAAAATAGAACTAAAAGCAAGACCCGTCCTCTTGAGATGTCATATGCATGCCACTAATGCTAAAACTTAAAATACCTCTGTATACCAAGGATTAAAAAGTGAGGTATATCGGGTTATTTCTTTATCATGGAACCGAGGCATAAGCTTCAAGGCAGTCAAAGCATAAGCCTCGTTATATAGAGAAAATCATTCATAAAAACTAAAATTCGTTTTAACCTATATTTTTGTTAAAAATGAGAAAATGTTTGTTTGGAACACATCCATGCCATTTCAAGGATAATTCCAACTTTCAAGTTTGTACTCTCTGAGAGCTAAGCCAATTCAAATCTTTGTAAAAAATGCCAATACAAGTTCAAAAAAGAAGCAATTTAAATATCGAAGTACTTGAAAACTCCATTTTATATTATCCTCTAATCATGTTAGTCTCTAAACATCAACATCATCATTGTCATCTTCACATATCTTGAGTGGATTGTTTAACGAATCATCTCATCCTTCTCTTCATCATCAATATGTTCCTCATTTTAATAGATGTTATCTTCTTCAAAATTAACAGCTTTTTCATACATAGTAAGTAATTTAACGTAGATTTTTATTATAATATTTATCTTTTTCTTACATTTACCGTGAAGTTGCTTCTTCTTTATTGGTCATTTTGCACATTGTTCCCTGATATCCACTATTTCATCCTCAACATTTATATTTGCATTCATCTTATGAAAAACCTCAATTTCACTCTTGCCTAGTTGGAAGTTGGAGATCCATTTGTGACATGAATCCATGTCCACCAAACAAAGGGATCATGTGATGTCTTCTTCGTAAATTCCCTTTGCTTCAACCTCAAATTCATATAAAATATCAAGTCGTTCAGATTCTCATAGGTTCACTTGTTTATTCTTTTAGTATGCAATTGCCCATTAAAAGATCACTACATTGCAAATGTCAAAAGCTTTAATGTAGTTAACTTTCCAATCTCCACCAAGCAAAACTTACAATGTCACATGCCTGAACGAAATCTAGTTTTGTTTAAATCCAGATATAATACTAGTCAAATTTAAAATCCATATTGCAAACGTCTATAATTCTGGTGCTTCTTCTTTAAAGGTCCGCTTTATATAGGTTGACGGCATAAAAAATCAGTGATATAAAAATGTAATTAAAGCTAAAAAGATAAATAAATGAGGTAGATTCTATTTCAGATTTCTCATTTTTCGCATGTTAATGGCAATGGACCAACCAAACAAGCCTATTGCATTAACAAACACATCTGATTGCAAATCAATTTTTTCCTCTTCCTTATCGGGAATCATCCTTTCCAGTGAGAGCATGACCTTAATGTTTTGGAATTTATTTCACTAAAACCTGAAATTTCGAATAATTTCGTTGGTATTTCCCTAATATTACTGGTATCGCGGAAATGACTTTCAAAATTGATTTGTCGTAACCTTTTAAGACTGAATAAGATAGAATTGCACACTTGTTAACTAAACAAGAGGTGTAGTTTGGAGGTTTAACTTAACATATTTCCTAAAAATTACAAGAAAGTTAAGGCTGAATTATGAGAACTTTCTACGAAATTATGTGAAATCCATGAAATTTACTAAGAAATTGTGCAATTTAGCGGTTTTAGTAAAACTTGGTGAAATGCCATCGAAATGGGATCAAAATCCTAGAATTTGAAAGCATATGAGATTTCGCAATCGGGGACCTATCGAAATCAAATTTTAAATGGACTTTTGTTGAAATATAGTGAAAGTTGATGTTGCGAACAAGATTACTGACCCACTTTTACCTCATTATTAATTTTGAGTGTCAATGCATATAAAATTGGATTTTGAGTGCCCATCTTTTGTCAAACAATGTATAGTTCTTCATTATGCAAATTTTGAGTTATTTCTTCCTTTGCCCTTTCCTTGTCTTGATAGATGAATCCCATTTGAGGACACCTTTTCAAAATTGAGTGGCTTGGTCATCTTGATCACATAAGCAACACTTAACAAACAAGATTTTCTCATAAAATAATATTGGGTTTTTATCAGTTGTTCCCCTCCGAGATATTGCAATATCAGTTATGCCCCTCCCTTTTTGAGAATATCAATTGTGCCCCCGACTTCTTGATGGTCTATCACTTGTGCCCCTCGGGTAGTTACCGTTCATCCCCAACGCAAACAGACGTTAACTTTGGGGGCCACAAGTGGAAATAAATTAGAAAATAGGGGCTGAGAGGTCTTTTTTGACCCTCCTCACCCTCTCCCTCCTCCCTCCCCTCCTCCCTAGGCCGACCCTCCTCCTCCCTCCCCTCCTCCCGCAGACTGACCTTCTCCTCCCGACTGACCTCCTCCTCTCCAAGCTGACCTCCTACGCCCTCCCCTCATCCTCCTCCCCATGTCGATCTCCTCCTCCCTAGGCCAACTTCCTCTGCCTCCCATCCTCCTCCACCCCCAGCCTCCCCCCTCCTCCGCCTCCCCCTCTCCTCCGTCCCCAGCCTCTCCTTCCTCAGCCCCCAACCCGCCCCTCCTTCGCCTTCCCCACTCCTCATCCCCCAGCCTCCCTCCCTTTGCCCCGTCCTCTCCTCCACCGCCAGCCTCCCCCGACCTCCCTCTCCTCCTCCCTCTTCCGCCTTCCCCTCTCCTTCGCCTGTACTACGTAGTCCTCCTCCCTCATGTTCCCCCTTAGTCATCTGCTCATCTCATCCCCCTCCACCTCCTCCGCCTCCTCCAACTCCAACCTTATGATCTCGAACTGCCTGTTCCTCCTTGGGTATTGCTTCTCAAACTAGCTCTCCAGTCTCCACATCCTCCCCGCCGCCCACGTCTACGAACACACGCCTTGGGTACCGGTCCAGGTGTCCCCAAAGAGGTCTGGTAGGTACCAGTACCACATCTTCCGCGGATTCTTCCCTGGTCGGGTTAGCTCGAGCAACGCGTCCTCCAGCCCACTCAACACAACTTTCTTCACCTCCGACATCGGCAACAACTTTCTCCCGATCACCACATTGTCCGCATAGCCAACACTACCATTGTTCCCCACCTTTTTAATTGCCTCGATGGTCGATGAGAACCTCCGCACATATACAATCTTGTAATTCAGCGGCATTAGATTAGCTCTCGGCTGCCCAAGGACACAACCACTATACGACCGATTGCCAGCACCCTCTT
This sequence comes from Ottelia alismoides, assembly GCA_037367405.1. NCBI lineage: Eukaryota > Viridiplantae > Streptophyta > Magnoliopsida > Alismatales > Hydrocharitaceae > Ottelia > Ottelia alismoides. Next base: position 1,143,258 of record JAZKJV010000039.1, read on the forward strand.
GATGAAAGTCGTGTTGTCGACATCATCGAGGTTGTCGGGAGACACGAGAAATTCTGTAGATTCTTTAGGGACCAACTGATTGCGGTCACCGACGATGAGCTCAACCTTGTTTTGAATGAGAAACATAAGCATTGCCTTAAGATTCCGGCCTGTGAGGCCTCCAAGGAAGAGAGCGGAGCGGCCCATACCCGTAAGGAGGTGGGGCTTCTCTTCCAGATATGCCCCTCTTAACTACATCGTGGTTTAACTTTAATCAAACCATGGTTAAGTTCAACTTATTGACGTCCAAAGTAATGGAGGGGGCACAAGTGATAGAGCGACAAGAAGTCGGAGGCACAACTGATTTTCCCAAAAATGGAGGGGCATAACTGATATTGCAATATCTCGGAGGGGCACAATTAATAAAAACCCAACAATATATTGAAGGTCACACACTGTCTCCATATGTATGCTTCCACACCATAGGTAACACCCAACCATGATTGTAGATGTGATTGATAATCTAGTTTACCATACTAAAAATTGAGTCATGTAAAGGCAATATGAGTATGTCCTCTAGCATAAGACATTGAGCTGCACATGGAGTCATGTACAAGTAATCCCTCCTTCGCCAACAAGTCCACATCTTCCTTACAAGCTGCCCCTTTTTTAGTTGATGACTTGTATTATGTTTTTCTCCAACTTCCTCAACAATCTTATCCATCAGCTTAAAAGAAATTCCCTATTTTTAGTTCTTCATCTGCATCAACTGATTTTAGGAACCATTCCTTTAGTTGTTCACCAAACGTTAACCAATGTTTAATCTTTGCTATCTTTGTTAATCTATCAGACATAATATTGCATCCTATCTCTACTCAACATGCCTTGCTATCATCCATCATTGTCTTAATGACTTACATTTTTTTCGCTCAATAGCTAAGCGTGCAACTCATGTATACTTAAAGGTTTAAATCCCATCCCGAAGTTGTTGATCTCTTGAAATATTGTCCAGGATGAAATATTATTGACCACATTGAAAGGAAATGCATTTTCTATAAAGAATCTTCTGAAATTTTTGCATAGCCTCTTTGTTTCTTAGTTTTCCAAGAAGGATTTAATTTTATTTTTATAACATGTCCTTGGGGCACTCCTGGTCTTGCTACTTCCGCTTGTATGTACAACTCCTCCCACAAAAAGATCAGTAGGATCTCTAACTTGTTGAGCACCACCTAATTATGTGGGCACATGCTCATTAACATAGTGTTCCTCGCTTTATGTATGCTCTCACTTGATGGATGTCTTTTGTCTCTTTAGATTTTTTTTCCTCATCCTTTTTGTCTTTATTTCATTCTTGAATTTGATTTGTACATGTGAATAACATGTAATATTCATGCAACTTTTGGCCAAATAATCTTATAATCTAGCAACGTCCTTTCTACTAACGTTCGTTGTGATGATATTCCCACAAAGTTGCACTTCAAATAATTTTATCCATTTAGTTTTTCTCCCCTTTAACTCAATCTAGATACCACAGTCCATGCACGATTGGATCTTTTCTTCCCTGAGTCCATTCCATCTCTCTTAGCTTTCAATGCCATTTTTGAAATGCCAAACTAATAAAAACAATATCGACTTGATATTGAGGTTTTCGTATAGTTCCAATGAAGGCTCATGATGAATGTACGACCTAATAGAAAGCCGATGGGTGTATAACAAGTTACTGCCTGAAGGTTTCTTCATGTCACTTCAGAAACTGCATTGAAGGCTTCGATGATTTGGGTGGTAGGTGGATGGACTGAATTCATAGATGATCTGCCTAAACTCTAAAAGAACACACAATCCAACAAACATGGAACAATCTAAACTCTAACACAAGGTTTGAAATATCGATATCGATAGAGCATTTAAGCCCAAAAAGGGATATATCGGGGAGGAAAAACTTTTGGAAATGGCGTAATTTTTTTCCGCAAATTAAGATCATCCTAGTTCTTAAAACAATAAACATAAAATATACACTTATATGCAAGCATGATAAACAAACAAGAAAATGAGCATGATAACATATTATTTTCAAAGACCATCATTTATAATAATCATACTTTTGAATGATAGAATATGGTTTAAAATAAATTAGAAACAAAAATTTCTAACTGAAATAAAGAAAATCAGTACCGATTGGAGTATGTCGCAGATCTATGATTATGTATATCTGTATTACTAATACTTTTGTTGGAGAATGATGTAAGTGGGTATCTAGGCCTTTCCAGGATCTAATTACCGCATTTTGAGATGAGTCCCACATCGTATGTCAGGGGTACTCTAGAGAGTCAGTAGGGCTATATAAAGAGCCCCACACCTTTGTAGTCATCGAGAGAATGAAATAGAAGAATCCGTCCCTGAGGTATTCTATTGGGGTTTCATCTCGCACCTCGTGGAGCGGAGTTGTATGTAAATTCTTCGTGTTCTCCATGTTTATCATACTTGTTCTTATTATCGCTTTTGCTTTATCATTTTCCACATGATAGTAGAGCAAGTCGGTTTTTGGGAGATTTGATTTATTTCCAAGTTCGATTATTATTGTTCTTCGGAATCAGAGATTATATTCATTTCGTTGATATTTGAAGATCTGATATAGTTTTGAAGTTTCATGAATATTACGTGTCATCTTTTTGTTCATACTTTTTTTGAGGGTTTTCATGAAACCCTAGATTTGAGGCGATGTGCAAATCCATCGTACATGATTCCCAGTAGATCATCTCCAACGTATGGCAGCGAGGGTTCCCTATTGAAACCTTACTCTCTGAATGCACCTGCAACCAAGGCCATAAATGTCGGTTTCGGTCACCATTTCGGTGACTGATCGAAACAGAATTTCGGTCGAATTTCGACAGAAATTTTGGTCATTTTGGTCATTTTTTGTACTAGGGCCCCCATATTTCGGTCATTTCGTCCATTTCGGTCGAATTTCAATTTCGACTGGATATCGATATTCGACAGAAATTCGACCGAGTTTCGCTGAAATTTGAGGCCATGCCTGCAACCCATGTATGAGCAATCGCTTACCCTACTTGCCATCTACCACGAGAACCACCAACACCTGAAGCATCATCGTGCGACCATTAACACTGTTGCCCAAGTTTCATTTCATTAAGAAGCATCATCGTCGGACCTCTGCATTTGCAATCGCACATATTATTATGCGACCGTCAGCACCGCTGCCTAAGTTTTTTTGTCAAAAGAAGATCAGAACTACCACCGTATCTTGGAGATTCTCCACTTTGCTCGAAGCACCATCATCACAAGTTTGCAGCACCACTCGCATATCAACCACCCTAATCACTCGACCGACAATATAGAAAGAGGGCGAAGAAGACAAAGAAGATGGGCTCCCTTGCATATGAGAGGCGACCTCGCTCGCACATGCGAACCAACAACTTCGACCCATGCTTCCATCTTATGCGAGACCAGGTAGCAGCACACCACCCTCTAGACCTTATCTTCGATCTGGTGTACCTTCTCATGGATGACTGCCACGAAGGCGCCACGACAGCGCAACCACCCTGCTCCAGTCCCTCTATGTGCAACCCCTTCCTTACGAGTGACTCCTCAAGGCGTGGCTCTTCCTCAGTAATGGAGGCATCTATCTCGCAAGCTGGATCCTCGTGATCGGTGGCCTCCCCTTCCTCTGCAACAACCCCCTACTTAACGAAGAAGAGGTGTGCGCATTATGCCCTCTCCTTGTTGGGCTGAGGGGCTCTAAAGCTCGATGCAACCTTATTTATTTTGTATTATTTTAAGCATTGTTTTAGCGTAGATGGGTCCGGATTCAAAAAAAATGAATACAACTAAAATAAAAAGATTGGCTTAGAAAAAAAGAGAGAAAAGCAAGAAAAGAAAAGATTATGACTTACACAAAGGAGAAAAAAATCAAAAGGAAAAGGGTTTTTATCACTTGTGCTCCTCCGAGATATCGCAATATCAGTTATGTCCCTATCTTTTTGGTAATATCAGTTGTTCCCCTCACTTCTTGCTAATCTATCACTTGTGTCCCTCGGGTTAGTGACCGTCCATAACCAACACAAACGGACGTTAACTTCAAGGACACAGCTGGAATTAAATTAAAAAAAGGACAGAAAAGTCCTCCCCCCCTCTTCCTCCTCCCTTCTCTTCCTCCTCTCCCATCTTCTTCCTCTTCCTCCCTTCTCTTCCTCCTCCACAGCTCCTCCCTCCTCCTTGAGCTCTCCTGCAGCCTCCTCCGTCCCCGTCCTTCTCCTCCTCCGCCCCCTGCACCTCCCCCTCCGCCCCCTGCACTGCGCCCCCGCACCTCCCCCCTCCGCCTCTGCACCCCCTCTCCCCCTTCGCCCCCTGCACCTCCCCTCCGCCCCCGTACTGCGCCCCCACACCTCCCCCCTCCGCCCCCTTCCCCCTCCCCCCCTGCACTTCCCCCCTCCGCACCCCTCCCCCCGTTGCCATCGCCCCCCGCACCTCCTCCCCCCGTCGCCCTCGCCCCCTGCACATCCCCCCTCCATCCCCTGCACCTCCCCTCCGCCCCCCGCACTGCCCCCCCCCCCCCCCCCCCCCCCCCCATCTGCCCCTCGCACCTCCCCCTCCTCCTTGCCCCCTGCACCTCCCCCTGCACCTCCCCTCCGACCCCGCACTCTTCTGCTGTCACGACGCGAAGGTCGTCATCGCCGACATCCAGGACGACAGAGGCACCGCCCTCTGCAACTCCCTCTGCGCCGCCATAGGCCCCGGCGCTGTCGGGTTCCTTCCTCGGGACGAAGCACACGATGGAGCTCATCCTCCCCATTCTGTCCTCATACCCCTGTCTGGATGAAACTGGAGTTCATTTTTTGTTAAATTAAGATAATTTTTTTACTAATTGATTCATAAAAATTCATCAAAAATTCAATAAAATTCACCGTTTGATCCGTAATGAGTGATATATCCGTGAAAATGCAAAAATTTTAGAGATTCGATGGATGCATGAAGGTGTCACTAAGAGAGAGAAATTATGAAGAGAAGGAAGAAGAACAAATGGAGGAGGAAGAAGATGAAGAAGATGTCTGGACAATACCCCTCTTAACTGCACCAAGGTTTGAAAAAACCATGGTTAAGTAATTTTTTGACGGTCAATCTGACGGAAGGGCACAAGTGATAATGAAGAAAGAAGTAAGGGGCACAACTGATATTACCAAAAAGATAGGGGTATAACTGAAATTTCGATATCTCAGAGGGGCACAAGTGATAAAAACCCAAAGGAAAAAGAGAGGATAGTTTAAGCAAAAAAGAAAGGAAACACTAAAAAAGAGAAAAAAATGTAAGGGTTTTTACTCATCCCGTCTTCATTTGTTCTCCCAACTGGGTTGAGTACTCTCCTAATTCTGACAAGTACGTGATAAATGAGGAGTGAAAGAGTACATGAGATGCTTATTTTTTTTCACCGATTCTACTCTGAGACCAACTCAATGTAGGCTATGTAGACTCCAATGATCATGAACTCCAGTATGAGATTCTTTCGAGGTTCCCAAGAGAGAGAACCCACTTCAAAGTCCCAATGAAAGCGACCCGCGTTCAGAGATCTACGTAGGGATATTCTCACATCATAAAGAAATATGCGTTCGACGATACATCTCCCTATAGGCTATGACGTCACATCCCCACTTGTTTTAACTATAGAGAAACACATTAGAGAGGTCAGACCTCTAGTTCATCCTCATCAACATGCATATGAACCATCCTCATATGAACCATCCTTAGTTGCAAGCAACTGACAGAGTATGCATCAAGTTGTTATGGTACATAGTGTTATGTACTCAACGACTAATTTTGTCTCTTACTCTTCATCTGAGTTGAGCATTGCATGCCCCAACGTAAGAGAGTGTTGGAGAATGGCCTAGGTGGGTAACTAGATCGTTCCAAGATCCAATTACCACACCATGAGATTAGTCCCACATCATTGTTAGTGGAGCTCTGGAGAGTCAATGGAGCTATATAAAGATCACACACTCATGTACTCATTGAGGAATGAAATAGAGGAGTTTGCCATTTGAAGCATTCTCTCGTAGTTTCATCACGCTCCTTACGGAGTAATGTTGCACGTAAAATTTGTAATCTTCATGTTTATCATTATTGTTCTTATTTCCGCTTCGCATTATTGTTTCCACACTTAATAAGTATAAATTATCTATTTATTAAATATTAATATAGTAACATGTACAATATATGCATAGTCCTTGATCAGATTTAGAATTGTTTCATCTTCATTGCCAAAAGAAGGGCGAAGCCCCCCTTCAAAACAAAATATGTAAACCATCTTTTTTTTAATGTTGGGAATAGCTATATGAGCAAAATATTGATATCATTAACTAAAAGTAGAAAATGATGTCGAGCGAAATATGCCTAATATCGGTGGTAGTGGTTGATATCGACTGATACCTGGTAAATGGTTCGCTGCAAACCCTCAATTTTGACCGATACATGTCGATATAACGATATCTCGACATCTTGGAAAATGGCATATATATGAATATCGAAACCCCTGCCCCATCAATAGCCATGATATTTCAAACCCTGCCCTAAAAGGCCCAATAGAATCTGCTCTAAAAGGCCCCATAGAATCTGACAGACATGGGGACATGTAAAAGCTCAAGGGAAAAAACTATACTGAAGGGATGTTGGCATTTGGTGAAGCTGCTCAAGGGAGCAAGCGAAGAAGGGATAGGTACGAAGGACAAGCACTGACCGACTTCATAGTCTTCAAGGACTAGAGGAGAACTATGGAAGAGAAATCCAAAATTGGTGGAAGAAGTAAGATATGTCACGCACAAGGCAAATGACTAAAAATGCAGTTAATCGATGTGGCGTCTCGAGAGCACCTTAACATTTCAGTTTTGCTTCACATCTGTGATGTGCACGCCTCACGTGGGGTTGCTTGAGGCTATAGCCTTAACACCTCGAAGTTTTTTTTAAATAACTATGATCTGGATAGGTAAGGAGTTTTGGCCTGTAGGGCGGTTAATATTTGAAGTTTTTTAACAGCCCACCCCCCCCCCCCCCCCCCCCCCCCCACCCCACACACACACACACACACAATATAGAAAAAACAAAACGCTAAACAAACAAAGAACTAAAAGAAAACTAGCACCAGACATGCACTGCAAAAAAATCCTTGTACGCTTTGATGTCTTCTTTCTGGAGATAACCCTTTTTGGACTCCTCCAGAAAACCTTTTCCTCATGATGCCAATTTCTCTTACTGTCAATACTCCTGGTTAAAAAACCTCGACTGGAACATTTAAAAATGGTCAATTAGAAGAGTGTAACATTGCTTGAATAAACTTGAGCAAATCATGATGTCCTCACGTGGCAGGATGATGGAGAATGGGTGTCTGATTGAATAACATTTCAGTTAGCTACAACAGTGATACTGACCTCTGTAGATTTTGACCTTGAAATTTTTAGACAAGATTGTCAGGATTTTTACGTTGTTTTTCAGATCTCCCCTCTAGTCTAGTAGCTTCTCTTACGTCTAGTCGATGTATGAATCACATTTCTTGGTTTCATGGCAGACTCTAATGGAGAAATCTTTTTCCACGTGCTTCCTGGATCATAGAGGAGGTATTCTCACACGTGCAAGGTGAGGTGAGGGTTTCGGCACGGTATTACTCTTCCTCTTGGACAATAGCTAGATATCAAAGGCATAATTAGTGGGTACTTCAATTAGTACGGTGCTACCTTCACATTTGGCTAAGTCGTCGAACCTTCAACGTCAAATATATATTTAATTAAGTTTTCTCAGTAGCGGAAGCGCTTCACCCCTCCCGTCAAACGACAAGAAAGAGCACCCTTTCTATAAACATTACTTTCTATTAGTCAACGGCCCTGCCCACCCAACTTCTGTTTCCGTCCATCTTGAACTCTAAAGCAAGTGTTTGACATCCATTTCAAGTGAGTGATTGATATCATTGAGGAAACCACGATAGTATACTATTGTGATGTAATGCACTTGCAATTCTATTTACTTTATGCATGCACATTTCTGAATGACTGACATGTTTTGTAGGCTGTAGGGATATGCATTGTGACCTCTATCTTTCTTGTGACTCTAAAATGAATGAAGTCGGAATATCATATCTCTATATTTTTCTTCTTCTAGGACTTGCCTGGGATCCGTTTTTAACCAGTTGCACAATATAAACACCAACTTGATAGGAGCGTTGAACAAAAGGTTGTTGAATTGTTGTCAATAACTTTTCTGGATGACTATAAATTCCTAGTTATCATCCTTTGTTTTTGGCAAACTATATATGTAGATGACTCGAACTTTGTTATTTCATGAACTTTGAACTTCACCAATTCTAACCTTTTGAGATGAGAATACTATATAATATGTGAGATCATCTGGAGTACTCGAGCAATAGACCTTACAGAAGCAGGTGCGGAGAGTGATTGATATCACATGGTTTGACGTATCCAATAGAGGAGTTTTAAGGCGTGACAACTATTGTGAAGGCGTGATTTTCAGAAGACGACGAGATCGACGCTTTTCCTTTGACACTGTTGTGGGTAATGTGTCTTCAAAATGGTGAGAGATTTCAAGGGAGATAGTTTATGTGGAGAATGTTAGTCTTGGTGCTAAAGAGTTGTTCTCATTGTTGGTAATGGCTATGGGAAGCGCTATAAGGCACGATTAGTAGCCAAGGGATAGACGCTGATGTACGTGACTTCACCTTTTCACCTATGGCACGTATGGCTACTATTCATGTGCTGATCTTGGTGACTTTTCATTAAAAGAAAAATGCTAACGTATTTGGAAGATTATCTGCCTCAGGTAGTCATTCTTCGGCTTCTCATAAAGAGTACCAAGGCAATATATCACTTGATATCTTAGATTCTATGCATCAAGGTTTAAATTTCGATATTAGATATCGTGTCGACATCATATCGAAACGAAATTTCACCGAAATTTATTCCAGTCATATTTCACCCAAATCGAGCAACATTTTGTGAAGGCCCCCATATCGGCATTTCACTCGAATTTTTCGGTCCCATGTTGAAACCGAAATTTCGGCGAAAGTTTGCCGATATTTCGTGAAATATGAAACCATATTCATATTGTAAGTTAGCGGCCCAAAAAGATACTTTGTTGACATGAAGGAATAATTTCTAACAAGGTTTATGCTACAAAAGTCAGGTTGATGTCATTTTGCTCTCATCATGAGTCATGTTGTACTTGTTGATGGTTCTTCTGGTTCATCTTATAATTGGTAGAGTATTGAGATTGCTTGTACTAAATTAAAAAGAGTATTTCTATTTCAGCTCAACTTCATTTGAAATTATTTTGAAATAATTTTACATGACGACTATGTTTTATATCTCAGATAGAGGCTTCTTTTGAGGGAGAAATGAACTTGTGTAAAGCGCGAGTTGCAGCTCTTCTCGTTATTGCTATTGGTATTCATTTTTCTTGTGAGAAGTTCACATGCGACATTCCTCAGAAAGTATACTCTTATGCCATTTCTTTCCTTGGAAGAATATCATTGCCACTCAGGAGACTCGTCAGCTGTGAACATATCCTGGCTTTCTTATGTTATAAAAGTGGAATGCCCTTTTCTCTGATGCTGGCAGAGTTAAAGGAGAAAGAAGGGTTTGGGCAATACGGTTTACGAACACATGTCAGAAAGTAGTTTCCTATGAACTCCAGTAATCTTTTCATGTCTACTTCAGGATAAATTCCGGAAACGATTATTGGTTATGAGATGGTTGCATATGACAAAGTCCATACTTTGTTGGAGGATCTCAACAGATAGAAATTCACGATCATGAAACAAAATCATCCATTGCCCTCATTCTGAAAGCAATTGCAGAAACATGGCCTATGATATTATCAAGTCGGCTTCCTGCCGTGCTGTGCACATTAAGGTCAAATTTATTTGTAGTTGTGTGAATTTTTGTCTGAATTAAGTGTAGATTTCCCTGGTTTACATGGATTGACTTTTTAAAATTATGATATCTTGATTCTATAATCTAATCATTCTTAAGATTTTGTTATTATTCAGGACTTGTAAGGAACAAGTGGAGATGATCAGTGAGGGTCAAATGCCCTCTTAGTGCATATGTGGCCTTCACCTTACAGTATATCCAGGCGATCCATCTTATAGCAGAAAGCTGGATCTATTTCTCACAAGGAAAATCTTCTGTATCTGGATTAAGGAAGTTGAATATTCTCCTGACAAAGTTGGATCATGTACTTAGGAAGCTAAGATGCACCTTTCCAGAATATAGCAAAGACGAGGAGGTCCACATTTTGGAGCTCACACTATTGTGCTATGTGGCGATGTTGCATGGAGTTGGTATTTGCTCACCGTCGTTGTTGAAAAACATACTCTCCATGCTCTCTTATCTGGAAAATCTCGCCAAGGCGATCTATTGGAAATCCTCAGATTTCGTCAAGGAGTTAAAGATTGCCTCTTTTGAATATGGAAGTAGCAAAACACCTGCTCTGTTCCAGTCAATAGATTGCTGAAAGTCTTCTCTTTGAAGGAGATACAGTTCAGCGGAAAGTTCAGACATATCGAGGCAGTTCTTGCAATCCCCGGAAACGACTCTGAAAATCCTCTTCCTTTTGTTTCAGGATTGCCTGTAGGCATCCCCTTCCAGATCACGTTATATAATGTATCTAAGAGCAATAGATTATGGCTTCAAATGACGCGGCGGCGAGTCGAGTCAGCATAAACTCCTGGACCTACACCAATTTCGAAGGAACGGATGACATGAGATCCTGTACCACAGACATGCCATTTTATGGAGCACCTAGAGCTGCGATGTTCATCTTGAAGGCTGCTGTAGTCATTGAGTTCCCTCTCAATCTGTTGCTCAGCTAAGAAAGGTGACGGGGGCCCAGGTACGAGACACTACAATAAGTGAGTACAAGGATATTTATCTTGTTAATATTGGCAACAGATGATTGTTGTAGTCTATATCAAACCTCTAGTGTAAATTGGGTGTTTACACTACACCTCTTATATCTAAAACTCTTTTGGCAAGACATTTGATTTCCATGGTGGTTAAATACTTCTAACTTTGAACTTGTTGAGACTTTAGTGGACTTTAATTGACTTGGTTGGAGTTAATAGTGTAGATCAAACATTTCTTTGTTAAACAGTGACGTCGCATAACATTTACCATTCCAACCATCGCAACCATCCAAACAATTACTATTCATAGGAAGGTTACACCATATTACTGACACGAGGTTACTCCAATCCATCCCTACCTCCAGGGGCCATTCTTGCAGTGGGATAGGCCTGAGTTATAGTGATGGTGTTGTTGATAGCCATAGGACTTCTATTGTCACTAGAAGAAGCAAGCTTTTGAGATGACGAGAGTTCCGTTGGCGCATATTGGAGTGATAGTCTGTATCATCAGATTTTGTAGGTGTGACGACGGAAAGTTGTAGATCTCGATGAGTTCTGCAAGTTTCATGTTGACCAAAAGTCAAAAGATGTCATTTGTATAAAGAGATATTTTGGGAGTACTTTTATAGGTAAAAATACTGTACTTTTTAGTTTTCATATTATTTTATATTATTAATTTCTTTCTTTAAATCCTAGATAAATATATACATTAATTAATCTAAATTTTGGGGCTTTAATAATAAAGAAAATGAGGGAAATGTCAAGTGATTAAATACAATAAAATTAGGGTTAGCTTTTAGGTTAAATATACACAGAATATATACAACATAAAAGTTAATAATAGTGATTTAATGGTGTTTTTATTATATTGATTTATTCAAGTTAGGAGAATAATGAATGGATTTTATAATGATGTATCTGAGATCCATCATACCCTATACTTAAATATGCTCGTCTCGAGCATCTAAAGAATGAAGGAGTCGCATTAATTCGTGACAGTGCATGTGAATTTTCAAGGCTTAATTCGTCGAAGACCTTAATTTAAGTGATCATATAATTTTCAGCTCAACCATGTTCTAGTCAAAAGGAATCCAACTTCCTCTAGACCTAATACTCAACACTAGGGAATAAGTAGGTTCTTGCTTCAATTCATCGTCTCATTAGTTTGTCAGACTTGAAAGTGTAGATGGAATGTCATATGATGGAGGACATATGATTGTATATTTTCTTCTCTCCCTCACATTGGAATAAGGATCCTCTCGAGTGCCTTATTACTAAATACATGTATATTTTTATTGTTGATCAATGTCTCCGTCAAGAGAGTTTTGAGTCGTCTGCACTTATTTTCCTAGAGTGCACCGGGGTGTGTCTCTTTTGAGTATCTAAGATACCTTCGACATCCAGACTTTTATCACTATACCAATGCATAGCCCTTTTTTGGTGCTAGCCCGACTCCTTGGTCCTAATAGTGTTTGGTCTAAGTGACAATTTGAAATGGTTGGAGCGCTTGTCTTGGTGGAAGCTTTTTTGAATTTGTGTTGTAATGATAGAGCTTTCTTTGAGAGACTTCTCTCGAAATTCATTTCATTGATTTTTGGCTAGCTCCATTGCTTTTACCAAAAGTTGGCGCACACTGATCAACAATTTATCTAAGTTTTATCACGTCCTGACACATAGGTAAATATCAAATGATAGTATGTGAACTTGTTCACATATTGGCTAAGGTTTGCTGACACTCAGGTTTCTTGAAGCCTTCATTAATTTTATCCCATCCTCGAGCATCATTAAATCGGGTCTAAACTCAAATCTCCGGTCCCAGTTCCTCAAGTGATAACTCAACTCATCTCATCAATCATGCAGCTGTGAAAGTGCTATGTTGATCATATTCTTTAGAAGGTAGAGATGAATAGTGAAATATAGCGCTCAAATCTTTCAAATTAGGGAAGTGTGGATTATTAAGTTCAAAACCCTAATGACTAAGGCATGTTAACTCGGACTCTCAAGATCTCAGAAACTAAGTGTCCTCAACTCCTTACGCATTGAGTTATAGTGAATGTGTTAGGAATACATTAACTCCAGAGTTAGCGAATTTTTGTGATTTTTAGCTTTTGCATTTTTTATGATTTTTTATCTCAAGAGAAATAATGGCTGACCCAAGCTCATATGAATAGCTGCATCCATTGTCAGTTAGTATGGGTGTAAGTATGGACCATTAGACGGCTACCTATATTACTTCAAGATGGTGCCATTCGCATTGTCTTTTAACCACCTACTCTGCTAAGGGAGACCGTAGTTCCCTCACTGAGAAATGGCTACTCATTTCTAAGCTTAGTAGTCGAAATCACTGCTCAAGAAAAGATTTTATTTTTCAGATTTTTAAGGAAATTTTGATAAGGTTAATTGAATTTACGAAGAAGTTAGTCGCTCAATTTTTTTGAATAAGATTTTTACAACAATTTTACATAAATCAATTCACAAAAATACTAAAATCCTAGCCCAGAAAAAGTTTCAAAAAATTTAAAATATGAGCTATTGCTAAAGTATATACAATATATATATGGTATACACCCTATACTTAACTTTTGTTATGCCCTCATAGCACAAAGTGATATGAAGCCATGGCTCAGGTCAAATACAATGTGATATAGTGGAACTGACTCAGAGGGTCCCCCTATACTTGGGTCAAATTGACCTAAGTATAAGAAGAAAAGAAGAGGTGTCTCCCCTATACTTAGACTTCAATAGCCTGGGTATAGGATATGCAATGAAGATGGGGAGACCCAATGTGAGTGATCAGTTACTATACAAGGTTCCCCCTATACTTAGGTTGAAGAGTAGCCTAAGTACCTAGATGTGGGATTCAGAATGGGGAACCTGAGCTCACTTAGGGTTGGCCGGGGGATGGATCTACAGAGATTGTGTGTGTGTGTGGGGGGGAGGGGGGTGAGGGGGTAGATTATCGAGTGATCTTCACTTTTTTTTTGTTTTTATTTTTTACACACGCGAGCCCTCGAACGAGGACCGCTAGAAATACAATGGTTACATTTTTTACACAAAATGCAAGAACAAAATGATGATTCAAGTCCTCGAATTCTCTGGAATTCCTCTGTGGCTCCTTGTAGCAGGAGCTCCCAACTCTACGCCTTCATGTAGATCGAGCGCCCTCCATCTTCACGAGCCCTTCCACAAAGGAAAATGTCAGGAAAAATATAAAGAAATTAAATCAGAAATGTTGCAAGAACAAACACAATGCGAAGACCTTAATTTCAGAAAATAATCATATCAATAATAATGCAATAAAATTCAATAAACAAATAGGATGAGTCGTGTCCCCGGCAACGGTTTGATGAGCGCGAAAAATACCTCTTTAATAATGTCGTATTATTGTAGTACATGAGACAAATTTCGATTCAACAAAGACCACAACTTCGAATATGTGGCAATTAATTTTAATTGGCGAGTATACTAAGGTCGAACACAGAGACACGAGCCTCCTAGTCTATTCATTAGAAATTGTTGATTTAATAATGAGCGACTAAATTCTAAATCTAGGTTTTCATATGCAAACTTAAATGCACAATACATGATGAGATGCAGACACACTTTACACACAAAATGATGCAAAGATAGAATAATATGATGCATGAATTTTTATTTCCTTTTTATGTAATTAAAAATGAGATGCAATGTGTATGATATACTACAAATGAATATGCAAACAATAATGTACAAATATGCCTTAAAATTGTCAAATCAATGAGCAATAAATAAGGATTGGTTTCAAAGTCAAATTGAGCAACAAGGATAAATAATGTCACTATATTAAAGGGAGGGGGACACTATAGATCATCCAAAATTAGTACATATAACTCAGTGTCAAATCAAGAAATAAAATATGTCATTAGGTAGAGAATAAAGCAAGCTTCAAAATGAAACTGAAATCGTTCGATTTGGAGTTAAAATGCTCAAGATATGATCGAAACAGTGCTAGGGTCATAAATGTAATAAAATGCATGAAAAATAAAGGATAAATAACAAATAGGACCCAAGAGGGAGTTATTTGTAATTAGTAAAAATCAGAGGAGCCTTTTTGCATATTTTTTCCTGAAGTACGAGGACATTTTTGTAAAAAATTGAAAATTGGATGGGCCTCATGTGTAATTTGTCCAGGCGCGCACGTGATGCACGTGTGTATGGACCTAGATGTAATTTTGTGAAGTTTAGAGGGTGCATCTACAATTTACCCAGCCCACCATGTCAGTGGCACGCGGGCAGGCGAGGTTTAGAGTGAGACTTGGGCTCAGGCCATGTGACAGTTGCTGGAGGGTCAGGGGTGGCTTGGTCTACCCGAGCATGTATGGTAGGCGTGGAGGCTCGGGCAGAATCTTGGTCGCTCGATCCAGATGATCGAATGTTACATGATTCCATGTGCTCTGCCTCTCCTGCTGGAGAGGGTTGTGCTCCGACGAGCCCAAGATCCCTCCATTGTGCTCCTCCGCGACTAGTGAAGCTCCAGAAACTTCTTGGAGGCTCCGCGATGAAGCTTGACTGAAGGCGGAGGCGCGGGAGGTCTGAGATGGGGTTGTCGATGAGTGCTCGTCGACGGCGGAGCGGGAGACCGGAGCGAGGTGCGCAGCTCCGAGCAATGAAGGCGTCGACCTACAAAAGGGGTTAATCGATAGCCGAAGCATGCATGGTGTGTGTGTGTGAGTGAAGTGAGGGTGAGCGGAGGGTCGTGGGGGCGAAGAAGGCAGCGATCCTAAATGGGTTCTCTGTTGTGTTGCCGAAGAAAATGGAGCGAGGCGATAAGGGTTGTGAAGGAAGGAGACGAATGACCTATACCCTTCGCAAAGATCGTGAAGGTTCGGCGTTGGTGTAGACGTGATTAGACTAAAGGGAAGATATGTGTGTGTGTGTGATTAAATAAGAGAAAATACGGAAAAACAAGAATATGCGTACCTAGAGGATTGAAAGAAGTCAGTGATAAAGGAATTGGCTCATCCCGAGGGTCAATTCGGCTCTCTGGTCGTCGCTCTACGTGTGCAGCCGATGCACGGGGCTCAACGGGGGCAGAGCCGGTTGTAACACAGTTGTGGATACCGTAAGTCTACACCAACCTAATAACCCATACTCGCGCATCGACTCGACCTTCCCCTGTCATCGTAAGGAAGGGCAGTAGGTCTGAAATGGTGGACGAGGTCGGTTGAGGCGGAGGAGAGGCTATATAGGATGGGGCTCGGTCGTTATAAATGGTGGAGCGTGGATTTTGAACGGCTAATTGAGGGCCCTAGAAGCTCAGATCGGATCATTGATGGGCTCGCGAAGAAGGTGGATCTCAGGGTTTCGTGGGGGCAGCTTTAGGTTATGGAGAGGCGTTAAGGGGTGGTGGCTAGAATTGGAAGGGGCTGGAGTATCACGATGTGTAACGGTTGGAGGGGGTGAACTGGAGGTAGGTAATGTGGTGATGGTTGTTGGATGGTGAGATCCAACGGCTAAGATATGAGCGTGAATTGACGAGGGGGATCAGATCAGGGATTTGATATAACTGTTGATGGAGCGACACTGAGGGACGGTGGAGATGATGGTTGGTTGAGTGATCTGAGGGTGGAGGATGAAGGAGCGACATGGAAAATGTAGAGCTGATGGATGGGGACCGATCACGTGGCTGAGGTTAAGGTGGGGAAGGGTTGCTCTGATGAGATCCAATGATCTCATCAGACGGTTGAGAACTATCGGGAGATTGACGGTGATGATAGAGGTGGGGAGGGTTAATCCAAGGGTGGAAAGTGGTGACAGGTGGTGCAAGAAGAAGCGGCCATGTGGGCGGCCCAGAGGGTGACACATGGCTGCACCCGAATAAAAATAGAAGGAAAAATTAAAAAGAAATAGAAGGGAGTCGAATCAACGGAAAATCAAAACATGAAAGTTGCAGATCTAGATGAGATGTACAAGTTTCATGTTGATCAAAAAGTCAAAACAGGTCATTTGTGCATAGAGATATTTTTGGGAGTATTTTTAATAGGTAAAAATGATGTGTTTTGAGATTTTGATATTATTTTGTATTTTTAATTTCTTTCTTTAAAGCCTAGATAAATATATATATATATTAGTCTAATTTTTAGGGGGTTTAATAATAAAGAAAATAAGGGAAATGTCAGTGATTAAATACAATAAAATTAGGGTTGGCTTTTAGGTTAAATATACACAGAATATATACAACATAAAAGTTAATAATAGTGATTTAATAGTGGTTTTTATTGATTTATTCAAGTTGGGAGAATAATAAATGGATTTTATAATGATGTATCTGATATTCATCGGTACACACATGACTCACACACTCCCAGACCAATATGCAATTCTTGAAAGCCTTGCGGACTCGGCTGCAACGCGGCCTCTACGGCGGATGTGGTTGGGCTCCGGCGAGCTACATCTCCCTTTGCCTGCCATGATCTGACGTTAGGATGGCCCGAGAACCTTCGCAGGATCTGGCGAGGCTCTTGGGATGGCGAGCGATCTTAGAAGATGCATGGAGCAGCAAGGTGATGCATGCTCGCCGGAGCTCATGCTCTAGAACGGAGCCCGACGAAACTTCCGACCATTGAGAGATGTGGACTTGCAATGTGTTAGAATATAGCCAAGGCGTGATCATGCAAGTGTTGTGAGTGAAGTGGGGGTCCAATTCAGGTGGAGGAGCGGAAAACCCAAGCTTCTTCTCCAACGAGCCAGAGAAGAAAGGGGGTGGTGGTGAAGAAGGGAGAAGATGGTTGGAGTGGCTAGCGTAGATCGGGGAAGTGTGGTGAAACTCGGAGGGGAGTCTGTTGATGGTGAACATGTGTATGCATGACAAATTAAATAGGAGAAAACAAAATGATAGAGCAAGGAAGCTTACCTAGAGATAGAAGGGTAGTGTAGAGGCTTGGGTTGAGGGCTGATTTGGCCTTCTAGTCATTGCTCGGCCTGGGAAGCAACTCCAGGGAGCTCAACAACATGTTATAGCAGCCGAAGCATGACCGGATCCATGGGTCTACACCGAGGTTGCGATTCGTCGTCGCGCTTCCATTCTTTCATCCTATGTCACAGGAGGAGGCAGAGGGTTGGGCTGCAACCAATTAGATTGGTGGATAAGTGATGAAGTGGGCGGAGGAGGAGTTTTTAAAGGAGAAGAAATCGCCCGTTACAGTGGTGGAGGGGAGAATTTGTAACGGTCGAGACATTGACCATGGAATTCGGATCCAGGGTGAATGATGGTTGGGCGTGGGATTAGAGGGCGACGTGGAGGTTATGTTAGTTTGTGGAGAGGTGGCGTAGTGATGGCGCTCAAAAAAGGAAGGGAGTCGATGGCCTACGTGGGAAACATGAGTGAGAGGGGACTACAGAGGTTGACAAGGAAGTCTGGACCGTTGGATCGTGTGATCCAACAATCATGGAGGAAGCACAAGCATGAGGTCCAGATTAGATTGAAGATCTGATGGGAGGGTGGGGAGCGAGGTGTGGTTGAAGGGCTCAGATGCGGGCATCGGTCTCATCCTACGAATGCGAAAGAAGAGGAGACGTGGAGGGCGCTCAACCGATGGATGCGCCTTCATCTAATGACGGAGATGAAGGTGGAAGGGAATGACTAAGATCGCATATGGGGGAAGAAGAGATCCAATGACTGAGGGCGTGACACAAAGGAGCAGTCAAGATGAAGCAGGGGGGTGAGATCAAACAGTTATTGAGAGGGTTGGGTGGCACGAAGAGGAGTCGGGCAGTGTGGCAGCTCCAGAGAGCGCCATGTGGCCCAATCAATTTATTAACAATTAGAAAATTGAGGAGAAATGCAAAAGAAATAAAAGGAAGAGGAATTAGGAAAAGTCAAAACATGAAATTGTAGATCTCGAGGAGATTAACAAGTTTCATGTTGGACAAAAAGTCAAAAGAGATTAAATAAACAAAGTAAAAAATTTGGAAACATTTTTAATAGATAAAAACAGTATCTTTTATTTGTTTTTAATTTTTTGTCTTTTTAATTTCTTTTAAAGCCCGAATATAAATGTCTACAAGATTTAATATATTTTTTTGGATTTTTTAATAGGAAATAAAATAAGAAAAAATAAAGAAAATAAAAGGGGTTAATTTTTATACAATAATTAGGGATATTTACAAGAAGAGGATCAATGTTTAATAAAGCTGAATTATTGATGGTTTTTATTGAATTGTTCAAGCTCAGAGGATAATTAAGGAGTATGGTGATGATAATTCGGAGATTCATCACCCCCTATACTTAAACTATGCTTGTCCTTGAGCATCTAAAGGATGAAGGAGTCAGTTTAATCCCTGTTAGTGCATGTGAATTTTCAAGGTTCAATTCATCAAAGACCCTTAATTTGAGTGATCGTAAAATTCTAGGCTCAACCAATATAAGGATATGAAAATTAGTGTACTGCAATCACGAGAGTCAAGTCGAGATGTCACCTAAGTTCTCAGTCCAGAAGACTCTCCTCTAGATCTAATCCTAAACACTAGGGACTAAGTCTTTTCTTGTGTTCAATCCACCGTCTCATTAGTTTGTCAGACTGGAAAATGTAAATGGAAGTCTAGATTATGGATGGCATGGGTTTATGTATTTTCTTCTTTCCCTCACATTGGAACAAGGATCCTCTCCTGTGCCTTATTACTAAACATATGTATTTTTTTGTTTGTTGATCACTGTGTCCGTCAAGAGAGCTTAGAGTCGTCTCCACTTGTATTCCTGAGAATACATAGGGGTGTGTCTCTTTTGAGTATCTAAGACACCTTCGACACCCAGAATGCAGAGCCCTTTCTGGGTGCTTGCCCAACTCCGTGGTCCTAATAGCTTTGGTCCAAGTAGACACTTTAAAATGGTTGGGAGTGCTCACCTTTGATTGAAGCTCTTTGAGATTGAATTTGTATGTGTGAGCTTTTTTATTCATATTTCTTTTCGTTTTGCTAGGCTAGCTCCACTGCTTTTACTAAGTTGGCGTATAGTGATCAACAATTATTTAGTTTCATCACACCCTGACACATAGGTTAATGTTAAAGATATGATGAGAACTTGTTCACATACTGGCTAAGGTTTGCTAACACTCAGGTTTCTTGAAGCGTTCATTGACTTTTTCAAATGTCGAGAAGGTAATTTACAAAGTTTGTAGGGTTCGTGGGACAAAAATACCTTAAATCATAGTCCTTGAGCTTTTTAAGGAATACTCGACATGGTATATCCAGTAAAATTGAGTTGGTCCAGCAATCATCGCTTTCTCTGCCAGGTAAATCATCAAGTGCACCATCACATCAAAGAACATGGTGGGGGGGAGGGGGGTTACCGTTCAATCTTACAAAGAGTCTCAACGATCTTTACATTATGTTTCTCTAGTTTCCTCACATCGAGTGCCATATCATAGATAACCTTTAAGAATGCACCTAATTTTGTTATATGTCCAACCACATATTCGGGTAGGATACCATGAATCATAAGAGGAAAGAACACATGCATATACACATGGTTGTCGTAACTTTTGAAAACGATAATTTTCTTCTGCATGTCATTGACACGTCTTAACACATTAGAGCAAAAACCATCTGGCACCACGATTTCCTTCAAAAAGGACGATACACATGCCCGCTTAGCGAATCCAGATTATAGGATGCCTCGAGAATGTCAAAGCTGTCATTCTCCATGTGTATCAAATGTAGATGTTGATGAATACCAAGCTGTTAAAGATCTAGCCGTGATTTGATGGTGTCATTTGTAGAGTCTGTGAGATTGAACATATCTAGCACATTGTCCATGTCGTTCTTTTCAACATGCAATACATCAAAATTGTGGTGTATGCTAAGGTGCCTCCAATAGGGCAAGTCCATGAAAAATACTCTTTTCTATAATCCCATGATCTGCTTTCAAATTGTTCTTAAATGTTTTTCTCAGACCGGTGTCTTTCATCTGCAACAATTTAGCCATCAGCTCGTGCCCCGATGGACACATTGTTTTTGTGCTCAACACTGTTTGAAAATCATGATGACTCACAACAAGACTTTCCTCGTCTTATGTATATTGTTCCACCATCGATGTGACACTAGTAGAAGTCTGTGATGATAAAAAACACATCTTTTTGCTCTCGTTCAGTTGAAGATGATGTGTGTATTCTTGTAGATAAGACATGCAAACTTTCCTTTAGTATTCCTACCAAAGAGGTTGGCATACGCGGGAAGTCATTTATCATCCACAATAGGGCTCCACGTAGAAGAAAGGTCTGACTTGCATTTGCATCAAAGGTCTCCACGTTATGATGCTACAATATCTTCAACTCATCTATCAATGGCTGTAAGTACACATATATCGCATTTTCAGGTGCTTTTGGTCCTAGAATCAAGAGGGTCAACATGTGTAGTTCGACTTCATGCACATGCATGGAGGCATGTTGTATGCCACGTCCACAACCAACCAGATGGAATATGACAGGAACATATTCTTGAATGGATTGAAACCATTACTCGCAAGACCCAACCATACATTTCGTGCACCCTCCGCGAAGTTTGGAAAGGAAATATCGAATGACAGTCACTCCTTCGAGTCAATCGAGTGATGCATGTGGACATCCACGTAGTGATTTCTTTGGTGCCAGGTCATCCCCTTTGATGTTCTATTTGACATGAAGTACCTATGCAATCTCGGAATCAAGGGAAAATAACCTAACACCTTACTCGGTATTGTCTTAGAGTTAGAGCTATCCACTTTGTCACATTTGTATCTGGCTACACCACATTGGGGACATGTATCTCTATCTTTGTAAGCGTTAAGGAACAGAATGCAGCAATTTGAGCATGCATCAATCTTCTCGTACTTAATTCCCAACTTAAAAAACTTCTTCTTTGCAAAACGCCAACTATCAGGGAACACATCCTTAAGCATCCAAAAGATATCCTGTCAAGGAAAGCACATTGGTCATGCAAACTGTGGAAACCTTGTGCCTAGCTTTTATTCTAAATAGTTTCTGTAAGAAGTTTAATCGAGACATTTTATTTTCCATAATTATTGATTCTTCCATGTCTTTCAGAATTGTGAAGAACTGACCATTGTCGCCTATCAGCTCAACAAGCTCTTCATTAAGATCAAGGATGTCACATTTTATCATCTACTTACAAACCTGAACCAAAAGGAGGATCAAATTCCATTTCATCACATGAAGTTTCTGAAGGATACACGCCATGAACTGTACAAGTAACAAAGAAGTCCCACCATCGGTTGCATATGACATGCCAAAACGGTAACAAAGAAGTGTATCCAGGTAATTGCACAGATAGGGATTTTTCTCGTGGTTCACTCCTCTTTGGAAACTTTTCCATTCATCGTTGAAAGCCACAATGCCAACCATTGCAAAACACCTTTCTTGTAATTTGGGTAGTCTATCCAACGCTTCATTAACCACGACTTATCCATGACTAGTACCTTCACTGTAAAAAAAGTAACATTATTCAACCCAAACATTTCAAACCATGACATATCCTTGACCATCAATCTATCCATGACCACTAACTTGTACACTAAATCGTAATTCAAACCCATGAATAGAGGGCATAAATCTGTTTCACCAAAGCTAGAATATAAGAGAAGAATTGTATTTATTAATGATATCACTTGAGTCCATCCATAAAGATTCAATCCTTTAATATAAGAGGAGATTTGTATTTATTAGTGTTATCACTTGAGTCTATCCATAAATATTCAATCCTTTAATATAAGATGATCTTTGTCACATGCTAGTTTATATCCAAGTGAATTCTGGCAGTGTAACCCGCCAACCCCTTAGCATACCTCATAAACCAATCATGATCGAGTCTTAAATTTATCACTGAAGTGAATATAGTTAAAGCTTCATGATTGATTTGGTATACCAATGAGGATAGGAGTTACACCACCTGCTCAAATATAAAATTTTTACATATAACAAATATCACCTTATATTAGGCTTTGAATCTTTATAGACTCCCTTAGTTCGAGACCTTCAAACTATGAAAGCCAACATAAATGTACCATTATCCAGACACCTTGTGTCTCATAAGTATGTGCTAGTATGAAAACAACAAGATGCCTGTAAAATAGTTAGTCATTTATGTTGACCAGGTATTTATGCAGATTTGGCTCGTTAACAATAAGGATATGGATCTATGTGTCCTTAAATGTGTCTAATTAATGTGACCTTATATTATTGTTATATGGGTATGTAACTGCAAAAAAAAATCTTCGACCTGCACACATCAAAATCTACGATCATTGGATTGTGATATCTCATCCCATAATGGGTCCAATATTACTATGAAAATAAAAAGGCATAACACAGTTGGAAGTGATGAGATCTTCCAATGTATTGGACAAGCCACACGTTGTGCAAGGCCACACATAACCTGATGGGGATGGGATGCATGGTGAGTGAATTGTTTTGTGCGATTTTATATATAGTTAGTGTTTTAACTTAGTTTAAACTAGGTAACTATGAATTAATGACACATGTCACATTAATTATGATTTTAAAGTGAGCTTGGTTATCATAAATTGGTATTTTAGTGTGACACATATGGAAATATATGGTCACATGTGTGTTTACACACACATCCTAAAATAACAAAGATACACACGCATATACATGCATACACTAGATACATAGATACACATAGACATGCATGAATAGACATACACATGCGTACACTAGATACATAGATACACATACACATACATAATTAAACATATATACACATATACATACATAAACATATGCATACACATACATACGCATACATCTACATATACTAGATATATTGATACACATACACATACATAAACATACATACACATACATACGTACAGATACACCTACCCATACGTATATATTAGATACGTAGATACTCATAGATACAAACATACATACATATATATGCATACATTTATATACACACTCATAGTTGTACATACATTAATCACATAGATACATGCATACAATAGAGACACGGATATACATACGCATACATAAATACACACATATACATACGTGCACTAGATGCATAGATACACATAGACATGCATAAATATACACATTCACTTGCGTACACTAGATACATAAATATACATCCACATATATTATTAAACATATATGCACATACACATACACAAATATGTGTGTAAGCATACATACACAAACATACATACACTAGATACATAAATATACATACATACGCTTACCCTTACATAAATACACATAGATAAGCGTACATATTTTAAATAGATACATCTATTTTTTTCGAATTGTACACTGTTAGATACATATATACCTATACTATAAATCACACATACGTCATGTTGTAGTGTTTGAACAACAAATCAAGTAAAGGGGCATACTACAATCAACTAAGCAAATTTCTCCAAGATTGTATTAATTGTTCTATAGCCTTAGAAAAGACAGATTATGTTCCACTAGTACAAAAATATAATACCATTTTAAAAGCACAATGTTCTACCACCATACAAACTCATATCACAAATATATTTAACATTTTAAATAGAAAAATAGTGTCATTAATAATTTAACAAGATTACAAACAAACATCCATTCATATCACAAATCTACAATATAACACAATGTAATAGGAAAAAAATACATAAATAAAATAGATGTTGAAAGTTATACCTTTCCTTGTCATAATAACCGTCGAAAGATCGTTTATGTTATCATCTACGTTCTTGGTGATTTTGTAACCGTCGATTATGTTCTTGTCGTAAATTTCAACATCGAGGGTCGTCTTTTGAGGTGCCTACTAACATACCTGTTGAAATAGACTTCTTTTCTAACAGCTAAGCTAAGCTGACTGTCGAAAATATGACAATGAAAATAGTAACTTTTCCAGTAGTGACATTTCCTTCCTAAACTCTCACAGCCAACGATGTCGCTGAAAAGCCTGATTCTACCCTTGTTAATTTAATCAGATTAATGATTAAAATAAATATTGTGTCGTTCGTTGTAGTCGGGTAAAAACGGACTGATCGAAAACCACTTTAATTAATGTTCAATTAATCACGAGCGACAGATTTATTTTACTTGGGCAAAGCCCAAGGTCGAACTCAGGGAGGTAACTGTCTCCTTAGGTAAATTTTAAGCGAATTTAGAGGTCAGATTTTCAGAAGATTATTTTTGGTATTTTTTAGCAAATTTTTATGCAATAAAGGAAAAACAAATGCAATTTTCAGGCCAGTTTACAAGTTCTATCAAAAGTATGATCAAACGAAGTCCAAAAATTATGAAACTTGGCCAGAATATGAAATGCAATGAAATTAAGCTACACTAATTTTTTTAGATTTTTCCGACACTTTATGAATTTACTGTGAATTAAAATTGAATGCAAAGTGATTTTTACAAAATTGATTTATTAAATACTAAAACACCTTATTTCGATATATAAAAATTATCCTAGATAGATCTAAGTATAAAGAATCCTGGAAAATTGATAAACCTAAAATTCTATGTGAATTGGACCTATTAAAAATCAATTAAGGAAATCACTAATTAATTTATTTAGGCCTCGTAATGCGTGCAAATGCAAAGATTTTTAGGCACAATGTAAATTAAATTATCCTAACTCTAATGTGATTTTATAGTGATTTTTGGAGCAACAAGGAATTTAATATGAATTAAAAGGTATACAATAGATAAAATATGGAAAAATTTACCAATTTAATAATAATAATAATAAATTTTCAATATCTCACAAAAATGAAACACGTGTCACATAAGATAGAGGACAAGATAAGCTACATCATGCAATTTTTAGAGCTGAAAAATAATGCCAAATGAACACCTAAATATGTGTGTAAAGATAGGGACCAAATTGCAAATACAGAAAATAAAATTACTGAAAATTAAACATGTTGACAGAGACTTAAATGCAATTACCTATAATACTGAGGGTATGTGTGCAAAATGTCCACGGAAACACATGCGCCTCACGTGATTCTCCTGGCAGGGACCATGGAAGGCCGTATCCCGATATCGACATGGGACCGATATCGAAATTGATATATCGGTATATCTGATTTCAGGCATTTTCTTCAGAAATATTCCTACATATAGCGATATATCGGCGATATATCGGCGATATATCGATGATATATCGATATCGACACGATATCGAAACGATATCGATATCGATATATCCTTCCATGGTAGGGACTGAATTGTAATTTACAGAACTTCCAGGGGCCTCAGTGTAGAATGCCCAGGCCGCATGTGAGAAACACGTGAGGTGCTAGGCTCGGGAGGCATCGGAGGCTCGGGTTGTGGCTCGGGTGCTCTGCAGGCTCGGGCGTGCTTCGGGATAGCCTCGGGAGCTCCAAGCCTAAGGTTTGGGGAGGAGGCTCGGAGGAGGCAACATGGCGCACGATGGACCCGCTCGATCGATGAAAATCCAGCGGCTGCTGAAGCTGATACGTGGCGTGCCTTGGGACCGTTAGATTGAGACGATCCAATGGATGCGGATGGCTCCTGGGATGAAGCAACGTGGCTGTTTTAGATCCGTCAGATCACGATGGTACCAACAGCGGTGATGCGGACGACGTGGCGTGTTGCGAGACGCACGATCCTCGTGAGATCGGACGACTGTAGTAGGTCGAAGGAGAGAGTACGTGGCAGGATCGTGAGCGTTGGATCCTCCTGATCCGACGGAGGCGGGACGCGGGCGACGTGGCTCGATCAGAATCGTCCGATCGTGAGGATCGGACGGCAGCTGTACGTCATGTTCCTCCGGTCTGCCGCCTCCTGCGGCGGATGTGGTTGGGCTCCGGCGAAGCCCCCTTAGCTCCGCCGGCTTCCCTCGTTCTCGGTGAGGATCGCTGGACGATCCTGAGCGGCGGGGATTGATCGTGGAAGCATCGAGGAGCCGTCGGGGGCTCTGGTTGAAGCTGAAGGGGGTCCGTAGGCCAGAAGCGATGAAGCTCGATGCAGCTCCGGCGAAGCTTTCGACCAATGAAGGAGCGGGTACCTGCAGGGGTTAGGTCGATAGCCGAGGCGTGCAACGTGTTCGTGAGGTGAATGCGAGTGCAACGAGAGGCCTAAAGCGGAGTGAAGGTGGTGCAGTGGTGCTCCTCCGATGTGGCGGCGAAGCTCTTGGTCGAAGGAGGTGTGACAGGTCGTGGGGTTGTTCCGCAGATACAGCGAAGGTCAGAGCTCCAAGGCGGAGCGCGGTGGGGGATCAGGTGGACGTGAGATCGATCGTAGGAGGCGGAGAAATTAGAAGAAAAATGAAGAAAATGAAGGAGGAGATCGGAGGAGAAATGAAGGATGCTACCTGGAATTGGAGCTCGGAGTTGAGCTCCTGGTCTTCGCTCGAAGGTCGGTAGGGGTCCTGAGCTCGTGCAGCTCCCGGGCGGAGCTGCGGCACGACAGGGCTACCGTGGATCTCGTCGGAGAAGATAAGGCCATCGTCGCTTGACTTCTCGCCTAATTGCTGTCACCAAAAGGAGGGTAGGAGCTCGGGGTATCTCTCTACAAGGGCGGATGAGGTCGACAGTCACCGGTGGTGGAGTATTTATAGGTTGGAGGTGAGGGTGTAGGTGGCGGGATGACAAAGTTGATGGAAGTCGTGGAGCGACGTGGGTGAGGGTCTGTTGGGCATGCGAGCCCACGACGAGCCATTATGCAATAAATGTTATTGTGAATATCATTCCCTAATCTGAAATGAAGAATACATAATTTGCATAATAGGTCCCTTAGTACAATTAGGGTTATGCACCATGGCCATCTTAATGATCATACAACTGTTGATTCAATTATTGAATCATAGAGGTAGGTGCTTTGATGAATATCTAATGAGTTAGATTGAGGACTCATCAAGCACCGTCAAATGATTATTAAAAGATGATCTCCATTCTGAGTGGGAGATGGCAATCCTTTCTCAGTTAGGTTGATATCTGACCAACCTCTTGATGCAGGTCCTCTGCATAGGAATGGACATTCGGAGGTGTTAGATAAGTTAGGTCAAAGAGTTGACTTAACGAGATCGAGATAACCAAAGTCCTATGTCGTATGCTGTCATGCTATAGGCACGCATCCTCTGACCGGAGACAGATGTGTTACTATATGTCTAGTATGTACATTTGTCAGACCAATAGGTTGATGACCTAACCAAGGTCTATACACCGGCGCACTGGTGTGCATATAAGGGCATATGAGTAATACGATCTCTGAAACGGATCATACAGGTTCACTACTGAACCGGAAGACATGAGCTCACTCATGAGATATTGGGAAGAATCAAATTCCGTGCGTACGGTCGTCTCGCTTTGGAAGCTTGACTGAATTTGTAGGTTTGATATATACTTTTGGAAAGTGTATGATCAAGACCTAGGTATGATATATGCTTTTGGAAAGTATATGATCGATACCAACTCCCAATGATCAAAAATGAGAAACTTACTGATAAAATCCTGAAGTAGACAGTATAAAGTTGATCTAATACTTCAAGTTTATTCTGAGTCTTCCAGTATGCAGGATGTACAGATATTGGGAATACCTGAGGGTGATGTGATCATAAACGATTGTATAACCATGACGCTTCCATTCCTAGGAGTGATGAAACGGGTCTGGATTTTAGTGACTCCTCTCAGTAAAGAAGTAATCTGATCTTGATCCAAATGTTGGACATTGATCTGAATGTGATTCAGATGCAATGAGAAGATTAGATTTGTGGTCTTGATTTAATCAAGCATCTATGGGAGGCCCGAGATCTGGATTTGAGATGTAATCTCAATATCCAAGTCACCATACGTGGAACAATACAATCACCCTGTCCTTATCTCCAAGTATTCGCGGAGAAAGCACATTATTTATGAAAGCGTTCATGGATAATTCTGTTGTTGATATATGTATCCGAGCATTGAGAAAATGGATAATTAAATGTGATTTAATTATCATGATAATATGAATTTGATTCATATAATATGGAGAGTTATCTAAGATAATTAAATGTGATTTGATTATCAAAAGATGTGAATAATGTGAATGTGATTCATATTATTTGGGAACATGAGAATAGAGATCCAAGATGATTAAATGTGATTTAATTATCATGGATATGAATAATGTGGATAATACTATCCACATTAATCATATATATATATTATAAATGTGATTTATAATATATAAGAGAGAGCTATTTGTAATTTACATTTGTTAATTAAATGTTAATGTGAATTGGATTCACAATGAACATTAAATTGAAAATATAATTTACATTTTATTTTTGGGTTGTGAATGTGATTCACAAATTTTTGATGGCAAGATTACGATGTTCACAAAATAGATTGGATTTATTTTTATGAAATAATTTGCAATAAAAAGTTGTTGCAAATATTAGAGAGAATCATGAGATAATGTAATATCATGTAATAGGAGAGAGGCATCCACCTTCCATATAGGAAGAGTGGACGGCCACAATTCCCATAAGGAATGTGGTGGTCGTCCATCCTCCTTATGGAAGGAGGCTTGCCTCCTTCCTATTTATCTAATGAAGATTGATTTGATATAAATCAAATTATATTCAATATATATTTGATTTTATTAAATTAATTGTTGTTGGTTTTTACCAACACAAATCTTGACCATTAAAAGAAACACAATCAATGAGAGTCATTGGATTTGTGTTACCCTTGGATTGAGATCCATGGATCCCAAAATATTATAAATAGAAAGGCACCCCTTTGCTCTTCTTTACACCAAGAGAACATAAGTTCCTCTCTCTCTCTTTCTCTCTACACGCCTACTCTCTCTCCCTCCCATGGCCATCCACCATGGATGCCCTAGAGAGGTTCTCCATCGTCGCAGCGTCGTCGTTATGCTGTCCGATCGTCTGCTCGTGGATCTTCGTCTCCTTCGGTGCGCCTTGCTCGTGAAGAAGACGTCGGATCTCGTGTGTCGAGATTAGGAGATCCACCGCTTGGATCATCAACATGGATTGCGAGAAGCACGCGATTCATCCCCGCGCTCGCAAGCGTCTCCTACGTCGGATCGGACTTGAGACAGGAGGTCTCTTCGTTTAGAGACTCGGTCGCAACAACGCTTCAAGAGGTAACCCTAATACTTATTTGTAGTTTAGATGAAACGATCTGAGAAGTGTTCTTGGATCATGTGGTTTCATCATATGAAAAAATTTTAATTTCTGCTGCATAGAACAACTAGTCTGACTAGTCGTTCTTCGTTGTATTCGATACGACGCTCACGCTTCTACGACGTGCTTGAGGATTAACACCATATCCTTCAGGTGGTATCATAGCCTTAGGTCGGAGGTTTTGGATACGATCCATAAAATTGAAGGCGACTTGGGTTCGTTAGGGTTGCGAAAGTTTTATCGCATTTCATTTTCGCATCTCTGTTTAGGGTAATTTTTCGGCCCTGTTTAAATTGTTTAAACACGAAAATAACACTTGGATTTTGTTCCACATTAAATAAGGAAACCATATGATCTGAGTTTACGTAATTTGGATTCCGTTTGCTCGAGATATGGTTGTTTTAATGAACACGTATTCACTGTTACGGGAACTGCGAATCTTAACGTAAAAAAGGAGTTAATTACTATTTAGAAACGCCTTGAAATGCATGCAAATCACATAGGTTCTGTTGTAAATCAAATTAGCAAATTTTGGAAACTTACTTTGCTTAATTTGGATTTAAATTGACTGAGATATGCAAATTTTAGTAAGTAGGAGTCACTGCTGAAATTACTTTCCTAATCAAGAACCATGTGATTGTCAATTAGTGAAATTAATTGTTAATTTCATGAAATAATTATAGAAAATATTTGAGAAATATTGGATGATGATTATTTCCTTAATTGACTTGGCCTCAACCAATAATTGATTAGATTTTATCTAGATCAAAATTGGAAACACAATCATCAAACTCCTTGCTTGAATAGGATTGGGAATTTGTCTAGCAAATTTCCTTATAATCAAAAATATTTTGATTATTACTATATGGTATAATTTCGGTTGAAGAACCGATGATCATATCAAGTACAAAATGATTGACTCGGTATTATTTTTTCCCGAGGCGGATATGGTGTCTAGTCGGGGATCGCTGGGGTAGCGGGTTGCAACGTATGCGGTCCGTCCCACTCCCGTCGATACTGGCCATGACAGCGGGTAGGGGACGAATGATGCCTGAGAGATCATGATGTATTTTTCTAATTATTAAAATTCGAATTACTACGTATTTTGAGATAATACCATACATTCAAGTAAAATCAAGTTTGTTGATTGAATTTGATTGAAAACTAATTTAATATGATTAAGTTAATTATATCCAATTAAAAACACTCTATTGTGAATATAGATGTGTTATTTCCCTTGGAAGAATTAATTATGTGAATATGATTCATGATAATTAATTAGAATTTGAATATGATATGCAGGATCACATAAGTGACATCCATGGTCTCCCGTCAAGGCGAAGGATTCCGTCGCTAGGGATTGTATATAGGAGACGCTGTCCGAAGTGACAGCTCCTATATGCAAATGCATTTGGATCGGGCTCTTTGCTTCTCAAAAGAGTAAGGTCGTATGCGTAGTGACCTCAATATTGGATCCTCGTATTATTGGGGCGATATTGGATTGCGCATAGCGAGTTCTATTCCTGTTGACGGTTGGTTCAATTAATGACGGGTCAACATCACCTTAGGGGTGGTGGGCCCGGGTGTTAAAGACCTAATTGGGAAATGCAAGTTGGACTTGCAAGGCAGAATGTGTTCCCGCTTCTTTTTATCGGAGTTGCAGATTCTCATATTATTGGGATGTAACAAAGATAAGGAAGGAGATCCCATATCTTGCTGAGATATAATGGTAAGTATATCTCTTACATTGAAAGTGATTAAGAGAATGAACTTTCTGTGTTGACAAGGCAAGACAACTTTGATATAAAAATTCCTAAATCAAAGTAAATTATATATTTATGCAAATTTCTTATTTTAGATAATCCTTCTTTAATCCCACTCAATGTTATACTTAATAATAACCAGTAGAATATCATGGATTGGACCCATGATCCATATTGTACTTGTAATTGGACACATAATGTATGTGGTTGCAATATGCAAGTTTCCTCATAATAATGAGGAATGATAATTAAATAGACAATAGGACTAAAACTCTAGGGTTTGTATGTCTCTATAAGTCTTGATCTCATTGAATGTACTTTTGAAGTGGCATGTCGATAATGATCGTAATTATCAAATAATCCTTATAAAATTCTAAGAAGATGTTCTGGCATACATATGTGCTCTCGACATTTAATCATGAATGGTGTGGTTCTCTGCATCATGCAGAATGGTGGCTCTATAGGAGATGATGTATTCATATTGTTTGAGAACTTCCTGAACCTAAGTTTTAAGAGTTTAAATGGATGTAGATACGATGAGTGTCATCATTCTACTATCTATACTCTAGTCATTCATGAAGCTTCATAATATTCATATTATATGAATTGAATGAAGCATGTTGAAATACTCTTATATTGAAATTTTTGATTTTAACATAAGAGATCCTTTGTCTTGAGCAATGGTTGCTTATAGATAAAGGGAGCGCAGTGGAAGCATGGGTTGGACCCAAGTAAGAAGTATAGTTAAAGAGTTGACTGTACTTCTATGACTTCCATATGACTTCTAAAGAGTTGGATGAATGCCAATACTGCAATAAATTGATGTGTTGATAGTATGACTATCAAATCTATCTAGAATCCTTAAAGAAGGAATCGGATAGTACATCAGAATAATCTACATATAATCATTGAAATTGACTTACTTATTTGATAAGATAAAAGTCTAATAATTTTATCTCAATATTCTAATGACACTTGCAATTGGTTGCATCTGTATTAGATTATTAGAAATTTGATCTTAAGGTTTAATGGTCATCCATATTGGAAGTGATGCAATTGTTGCAATAATTTTCATTGGATCAATAGACTTTACATTTTCAGTGGGAGCCTTAGTCTTAGAGAATGTCTCTGTGACCTGGATATTAGAATACACTCATAGTTTATTTCTAAATGTTGGAAATAAACATTAATTCTGGAATAAACCTATCATAGAGGGTTATGATAGATAGATTTCATATAGTAATCTAACATCTAGTGGACTCCGCTAAATTAGAAAATTAATGAATGGTTCATTAAGATTTCTAATACTGAAAATTAAACCTTTAAAGATCAATAGGAGGGTAAAGATCATTTGACAATGATCTGGCATCATGTTTTGGACATATGTCTGTTGATGAGATCAATGGACAAGTAGGAGATGAAACTTTAGAATGTCTAAAATTTCTAAACTTGCATACTTATGAATATTGTATTCAAAGTAAAATGTCCAATACACCCTTCTTTGGGAAAGGTGTAAGATGTCAAGGTATTCAGGATCTCATACATATTGATGTATGTGAATCATCTGTATCAGAATTAACATTATGGATATGTGATATCTATTAATGATTATCTGTGATATGAAATTTCTTCTCTTAGAAAACTTTGAAATGTTCAAAGATTTCACAATTTTGGTTTAGAACCAAAGTTTGAAGGAAGATGAAATGAATTGACTTGTACCTATTAGATGAATTCAAGGAATACCTTATGGAGATGTGAATATCATTCCTATCTCAATCCTCCTAATGAACCTTAACTCAATAGAGTTGTAGGGAGATACAATTGATCATGTGTGACATGATTTGATCAATGATTAATCTTATCATAATTATCTCTTAGTTTCCAGGTATATATATGTATATATGGTAGAGACTACATTATATATCCTAATAAGGTTCCAAGCAAGTAAGCTGGAATTTAGCACTTGAGAGTGCTACTTCATTAGGAAAATAAAAGATTGTATTGTATACCTACTTTATGACCTTGAGATTCTTAAAAGATCTCATCTTTGAGAATATGATTCTTAGAGGATAACTCTCTTGAGAATTAAGATGAAAATGAAGTAAAGGAACTCATTTAATCTTGAGAAGATAATGAGGCTCCTGAAATCGGAAACTAAGTAGACAATTAAAGATGAAACACTAATACCTCTTCAAATAAGTTTGAAGATGGGTTCCATATGTCAGTTGAATCTGACAATGATCTAACTTCATATGATGAAGCTTCTAAAGATCATGACATGGAAAGATGGATGTTAGCAATAAAAGTATAATGTGGACTTCATATACAAGTCTTGTATATGGACCCTCAAGGATCCACCTATATGGGTAAGACCCATTAAGGTGTAAATGGATCTTCAAGAGAAAGAGGGAACCTGATGAGAAGGTAGAGACCTTCAAAGCATGGTTCGTAGCCATGAGCTACACACCGAAGAGAAGACATCGCTTGCGATGAAACTTGCTCTCCAGTGACCTTGCTTTAATCCATCAAGAATATTGCTAACTATAGCTACACAACTTGACTTTGACATCTTTAAGATGAAAGTCAATATTACATTTCTCCATGAATACCTCTCTGAGGACATTCACTTGAAGCAACCCCATGGCTTCATGATTGAGGAAAGCAAAGAATGCAAGCTAAGGAATTCCATCTGTGGACTCAAACAATCTTCTTGTAATTGGAATATTGGATTTGATGAAATCATAAATGTTATAGTTTCAGATAAAATCTTCATAAACCATGTGAAGCTTAGTGGGAGTGACATTGTGTTCATCGTGCTAAATGTGGATATCCTAATCATTTGGAATGATCTAAGGATGATAATAATAATTGTTTTATAGACTGGCTATTCCATACATTGAAATATGATCTCAAAGGATACCTCTTAGATCTTAGTTCTAAAGTTGTTCAGAAGCAAAGAGAAGAGGGTATTGGAACAGTCACACTAATAGTACACCTTGGACATTTCAATTTTCTGGAAAATTCCAAGAAAGGTTTCTTTTCCTCAAAGATATAGTACTGACCTATCTAAAGGGATAGCACCTCAAAGAGTTGAGGATGTGAATGCAAACGGCTTGCCATTGTGCATCAGTTCCAAGAAACCGTATGTATGCTAGATGTGTACAAAAGCCAGATGTCTACCATGAAGTGGGAGCAGTAAACTGTTACTAATCCTACTATGGTGATAAAACACTTTATTGCAGTAATAACAATATCTTCATAGATGGCAAAACTTTTGAGATAGTGATCTCAAATTCTTATCTTCAAGAAATTAAGACTTTATAAATAGTGATCTAAAAGGTCTTAACTGATGATACCTTAGGAGATAGAGATCTCTAGGAATAAAGGTATTCTGATAAGGATTATGGGCATACTGGTTATAATAATTATCGAGCTAAAGTGTCAAGGACACTATAACAAAATTGAGTATTGGTTGCATAAGATGCAACATTCGTATTGGATGCAAGCACTGTTACTAGGGGATATGCAAGTGCCGTAAAAGGACTTGGCATAGTCTCTTGAGAACAGAGTGATCGATCAGCTTACCTAGCTATTTTCTAAATAGCCTATGATTGTCACATGAGTGTGGGTTTAAATGATTAGCCCATTAATGGCTCTTTGGGCTAGTGGGAGATTGTTGACATGCGAGCCCACGGCGAGCCATTATGCAATAAATGTTATTGCGAATATCATTCCCTAATCTGAAATGAAGAATACATAATTTGCATAATAGGTCCCTTAGTATAATTAGGGTTATGTACCATGGCCATCTTAATGATCATACAATTGTTGATTCAATTATTGAATCATAGAGGTTGGTGCTTAGATGAATATCTAATGAGTTAGATCGAGGAATCATCAAGCACCGTCAAATGAGTATTAAGAGATGATCTCCAGCCTGAGTAGGAGATGGCAATCCTTTCTCAGTTAGGTTGATATCCGATCAACCTCTTGATGCAGGTCCTCTGCATAGGAATAGAGATTCGAAGATATTAGATAAGTTAGGTCAAAGAGTTGACTTAACGAGATCGAGATAACCAAAGTCATATGTCGTATGTTGTCATGCTATAGGCACGCATCCTCTGACCGGAGACAGATGTGTTACTATATGTCTGAGTATGTACATTTGGCAGACCAATAGGTTGATGACCTAACCAAGGTCTATACACCGGCGCGCTGGTGTGCATATAAGGGCGTATGAGTAATACGATCTCTCAAACGGATCATACAGGTTCACTACTGAATCGGAAGACATGAGCTCACTCATGAGATATTGGGAAGAATCAAATTCCGTGCGCACGGTTGTCTCGCTTTGGAAGCTTGACTGAATTTGTAGGTTTGCTATATACTTTTGAAAAGTGTATGATCAAGACCTAGGTATGATATATGCTTTTGGAAAGTATATGATCGATACCAACTCCCAATGATAAAAAATGAGAAACTTACTGATAAAATCCTGAACTAAACAATATAAAGTTGATATAATACTTCGGGTTTATTCTGAGTCTTCCAGTATGCAGGATGTACAGATATTGGGAATACCTGAGGGTGATGTGATCATAAACGATTGTATAACCATGACGCTTCCATTCCTTGGGAGTGATGAAACGGGTCTGGATTTTAGTGACTCCTCTCAGTAAAGAAGTAATCTGATCTTGATCCAAATGTTGGACATTGATCTGAATGTGATTCAGATGCAATGAGAAGATTAGATTTGTGGTCTTGATTTAATCAAGCATCTATGGGAGGCCCGAGATCTAGATTTGAGATGTAATATCAATATCCAAGTCACTATACGTGGAACAATACAATCGCCATGTCCTTATCTCCAAGTATTCACGGAGAAAGCGCATTATCCTTGAAAGCGTTCATGGATAATTCTGTTGTTGATATATGTATCCGAGCATTGAGAAAATGGATAATTAAATGTGATTTAATTATCATGATAATATGAATTTGATTCATATTATAAGGAGAGTTATCTAATATAATTAAATGTGATTTGATTATCAAAAGATGTGAATAATGTGAATGTGATTCATATTATTTGGGAACATGAGTATAGAGATCCAAGATGATTAAATGTGATTTAATTATCATGGATATGAATAATGTGGATAATACTATCCACATTAATCATATATATATTATAAATGTGATTTATAATATATAAGAGAGAGCTATTTTTAATTTACATTTGTTAATTAAATGTTAATGTGAATTGGATTCACATTGAACATTAAATTGAAAATGTAATTTACATTTTATTTTTGGGTTGTGAATGTGATTCACAAATTTTTGATGGCAAGATTACGATGTTCACAAAATAGATTGGATTTATTTTTTTGAAATAATTTGCAATAAAAAGTTGTTGCAAATATTAGAGAGAATCATGAGATAATGTAATATCATGTAATAGGAGAGAGGCATCCACCTTCCATATAGGAAGAGTGGACGACCACAATTCCAATAAGGAATGTGGTGGTCGTCCACCCTCCTTATGGAAGGAGGCTTGCCTCCTTCCTATTTCTCTAATGAAGATTGATTTGATATAAATCAAATTATATTCAATATAAATTTGTTTTTATTAAATTAATTGTTGTTGGTTTTTACCAACACAAATCTTGACCATTAAAAGAAACACAATCAATGAGAGCCATTGGATTTGTGTTACCCATGGATTGAGATCCATGGATCCCAAAATATTATAAATAGAAGGGCACTCCTTTGCTCTTCTTTACACCAAGAGAACATAAGTTTCTCTCTCTCTCTTTCTCTCTACACGCCTACTCTCTCTCCCTCTCATGGCCGTCCAACATGGATGCCCTAGAGAGGTTCTCCATCGTCGCAGCGTCGTCATTATGCTGCCCGATCGTCTGCTCATGGATCTTTGTCTCCTTCGGTGCGCCTTTCCCGTGAAGAAGATGTCGGATCTCGTGTGTCGAGATGAGGAGATCCACCGCTTGGATCATCAATATGGATTGTGTTCATCCCCGCGCTCGCAAGCGTCTCCTCCGTCGAATCGAACTTGAGACAGGAGGTCTCTTCGTTTAGAGACTCGATCGCAACCACGCTTCAAGAGGTAACCCTAATACTTATTTGTGGTTTAGATGAAACGATCCGAGAAGTGTTCTTGGATCATGTGGTTTCATCATATGAAAAATTTTAATTTCCGCTGCATAGAACAACTAGTCCGACTAGTCGTTCTTCGTTGTATTCAATACGATGCTCACGCTTCCATGATGCGCTTGAGGATTAGCACCATATCCTTCAGGGTCATGGCAATTGAGGAGGTTGGCGAAGATGAGGGTGTAATGGGCTACGAGGTGGAGGTGACAGGGGGCGGAGAGGATGGCCGGAGTGGTGCCAAAAATAGAAAGGGGGCGGTGCGCGCGCGAGGTGGGCGACGTGGGCGGGGGGCGTCTGGAGGTTGACGACAGGTTCTTAGCCGTTGGATCTTGAGATCCAACGGCTCGGAATGGAGCGCTAACGAGTGGTTGGGATTAAATCTGAAGCGATGAGATCAAGGGCGTAGGTATAGCCACGTGGCGCCAGGAGAATGAGGCGGAAGTGGGCGGTCGTGATGTGATCCTTAGATAGATCGGGCAGTGAATGGAGCAACAGAGTGGAGCGACTGAGATGGAGAGATCTAGAGATAATCGTGCGGTGCGTGAGAAGAGTGGGCCGCGTGGCGCAATCAGAAG
The DNA here is from genome assembly GCA_037367405.1 of Ottelia alismoides. Lineage (NCBI taxonomy): Eukaryota > Viridiplantae > Streptophyta > Magnoliopsida > Alismatales > Hydrocharitaceae > Ottelia > Ottelia alismoides. The sequence goes on from JAZKJV010000039.1 coordinate 1,181,810, forward strand.
GCGCCACGTGGCCTGCTCTGAATGGCTGAAAGTAAATATAGAATTAGGGAGAGAAGATGGTAGAATTTGGAAAAACTCAAAACATGAAATTTGTAGACCTCAATGAGATATACAAGTTTTATGTTGAGACAAAAATGGGGATGAGGTCAAATAAGATACAAAAATACGAGGGTACAAATATACATACATATAATGTACAAAGGGGCCCCAAAATCCAAGTTTTGCACACGGGCTCTGATTTAAATGAAATTGGTCTCATTCTGAAGGTCTCTGAATATGTATTATTCTAAGGTGAGTAGACCTAGATCGGAGGTTGTATGAGGTAGATATTTGCATTCTAAGGTCTGAGGTCTCCAACTGGGTTTGGGGGTTTTATTGGGTAATTTTACAAGCTAGGAATTTTTGGCCTTTTTCTTGTATTATTAGTTAGTAATATACATCGTATAGGGTGTGTTTATTGACTTTGGAGGGGGTATAAAATACAGATAAACATGCGAATAATGGTGCAAGTGAATTAGGCTTCTTATTTAATGCAAATATGGATGCTAAAATGCATGTATTATGTATGCATGTATGTATGCTAGTTATGCAAGATAAAGGGAAATATGTTCCTAAATACTCGGGAACAAGACTCTATTTTCAACTTTAAGAGTGATGAATCACATATTCATCAATCCCCTATACTTAAACCTTGCTCGTCCCCGAGCAACTAAAATGAAATGCAAGAGTGAAATGAATTTGGGTTTCATACCAAGGTCATGAACAAAAGTTGAAAATGGAGCTTGACTCGACCTTTGGATTAATTGTGTGGGGGAACCTTATTGGGATCTGAACTTAAGACCTAACAGACTTCAAGTTCCACAAGTCTTCTATTCAAGACTCCTTAATAATCAGGTCAGAACAAATCCTCAAACGCAAATTTCTGATGACTATGATTCTTACTTGTACTGTGTAAGTGTAAAATAGCTCTCCACATCAGAAATGGTTAAGAAGCAGCCTCCTCTAACAAGGTAACTCTAATTACCCGGTCCAGTAACTCTTTCCTCGAGGAGCGGGGTATTCCCTTCTAAGTTCAAGTGCGACCGGCTCAAGAGGAGAGGGTAGAGAAAGAATGGACGGTAGCCAGTGTAGCTATCTATCCCGGGATGCATGACCAGTGTAGTCAAGTCATCCAGATGCAGACTTCTTGCTAATATACATACTCCGACAGGTATTTTATTTTCACTCAGGTATGTCTTATTTTTTGGAGTTCTTGCATTTTTTCTTTTTTTCCTTTTTTCGAACTATACACAAGGTGCAGCATGTACATCATGAGTTTTTCCTCTTGAGCCAGTAGACTATCCCTCTTTTGAAGCATTATTGCAACCCACAGCATCCCGTCTTTAGACGTCAACACCACCAGACTAGGTTGAGATTCACTACCCTCCCTAGAGGAGGACGGATGTTTCCACTCGTGTGCTACTCCAAGCTAAAGGATTCTACTTCCTCATCAATGAAGAGCTACCTGCATGGTGCTTGTCCAAGTTAGGTCACCATCTATAAGAATCATGCATGTGCACGAGATATTCTACTTAGACTAATCAATATGACATATGAACATAGACTTGCAGACTCAAAGAATTAAGTCACTTGACCTGAGAAATATTAACACCAGTTCCTATAAGGTTCCTCTGAAATTAGGTGGATTAAGGTCAAATCAAGTCCCTCCTCAACATCTACTCATAACTTGATTCAGAACCCATTAGCTTTTCACCTTGCATATGCAAGATATGCAGATGAGATGTAGATGACATGCTATGTAGATGAATGAAATGCAAGATTCTTTTTTTTGCAAGGATGATATGCAAGAGTAAATAAGAAGCCTTTTTTGTTTCAATTTTTACCCACCCATAATTATTGTATAATATATATAAAAAAATACGCGAAAATATGTGAAATTACGAGCTATAGGTGAAGTATATATCTAATATATATACACGCCCCCTATACTTAACGTGTGATATGTCCTCAGAGCACGAAAAGCAAAGAAAAAGACATAGCTTGTGCTAAGCGTAGGAAAGCCAAAAGAGCAAAGATGTATAGAAGTCGTCCTGCCCCCTATACTTAGGCTATGGCAGCCTAAGTGTAGTAGAAGATCAAAAACGGGGCGGACGAGGTCGAGAGGGGAAGTGGATGAATATATGTACAAGATGGGCATCAGTTCCCCCTATACTTAGGCTCAGGTCAGCCTAAGGATAGGACTGGAGTGGTATGAGGACCGATGTGATCTGGAGGATGTACAGTGAATGGACTCAGGTGACTCTCCCCCCCCCCCATATACTTAGGATCTGGTCATCCTAAGTATAGTTGTAGATGAAGTTGGGGTGAGTGATTAGAGTCGCAGGAGAGGGGTAGAATGTACAGGAATGATGGGTATATACAAGAACCGTTGTCTGAATCTTTCCAGATGCTGCTGATGGTGAGAGTTCACTGCTGTAAGGTCTCATACGCGGCTCTATGTGTATCTGCTGAATCTGTCTCGCGCATGAATACAATCTCCTCAATATAGACTAAATGTTCATTGGGTTCGACGAAGTGCTTCAACAGTTGTCCATTGACTAGGAACGTCTGTGCGTCATCTGTGAAATCTGAGATCTCAACACATCCACTATCATGCACAACACGGACAATGAATGGACCCGTCCACTTGGATTTTAGCTTGCCTTGGAAAACCTTCAGCCTTGTATTGAACAACCATACCTTTTGTCCAGGAACAAAGGTCTTTCGTCTGATATATCTATCATGCCAACGCTTCACTTTCTCCTTGTACACCAAACTGTTGTCGTATACTCGGTTTCTGACTTCCACAAGCTCATTCAGATACATGTCTCTCTGTTTCTGCCCTAGGTTTGTGTTCCAATTGACCTTCTCGATTGCCCATTCTGATTTGTGTATTAATTCTGCGGGCAAATGGCACGGCTTTCCGAATACCATCCTGAATGGGGAGGTTCCTAACGGTGTCTTGTAAGATGTCCTATAAGCCCACAGGACTTGATCTAAGATCTGAGAGCAGTCCTTCCTGTCTGGGCAGACAAGCTTCTGCAGTATGGTTTTCACCTCCCTGTTCGACACGTCAACCATACCATTGGTCTATGGGTGGTAAGGACTAGCGACATGGTGTTCGATGTCGTAATCTTCAAGAGCTTCTTCACATCTCTGTTTACAAAGTGGCTACCCCCATCTGATATCAACATTTTGGGGATCCCAAACCTGGAGATGATATGATCTCTAATGAATTTATAGACAGTCTCGCTGTCTGCGCCTCGGGTTGGGATAGCCTCCACCCACCTGGACAGATAGTCTACCGCAAGAAGGATGTACTCGAATCCATAGCTCACAGAGAATGGGCCCATGAAGTCGATGCCTCATGTGTCAAAGACATCATAAATGATGGCAGGCTGCATCGACATCTCATCCTTGGAACCAATGGTTCCTCCCATTCTCTGACATACTGGGCATGACTTCGCAAAGATGATGGCATCGCGAAACAGAGTCAGCCAATATAAGCCACACTGAAGTACCTTCCATGCGCTCCTCTTCCCGGAGTGGTGTCCTCCTACCTCCATACTGTGGCATAAAGAAAGGACACTCTAATATTCCTCCTGAGGAATACACCGTCTCCAGACACAATCCGACCCTTCAAAGAAAATGATCGGATCCTCCCAATGGTAATGTCTAGAATCCGACTTCAGTCGGTCTATGTGGCTCTTGGGTCAATCTTCGGGAACCTTCTTGGAGACAAGATAGTTCACGATATTGGCATACCATGGGAGTGAGTCGACAACAAAAATTGACTCGACAGGGAAGGAGTCTCGAATCAGTGAATCCTCAGAAGCATTAAGATCCTCGAGACGGGAGAGGTGATCAGCTACTACATTCTTCTTTCCAAGTTTATCATGAATGTCCAAATCAAACTCTTGGATAAGCAGAATCCACCTAAGAAGTCGTGCCTTCACGTCCTTCTTTTTCATTAAGTAACGTAGTGTTGTGTGGTCAGTGAATACAATTACCTTGGATCTGATTAAATGAGATTTGAATTTGTCCAAGGCAAACACCACCGCAAGCATTTCCTTTTCCGTAACTGTATAGTTACGCTGAGCAATATCAAACACTTTGCTTGCGTAGTGTATTGCGAACAGAACGTCATCCCTCCTCTATCCTAACACAGCCCCAACAACAAAGTCTGATGCATCCGTCTTGATCTCAAAAGGCAGAAACCAATCTGGGGCTTGAAGGATCGTGGTGTCCTAATCATTCCTTGTAATAGCTTAAAGGCCTCAAGATATTTGTGATCAACAATAAACTCCATGTCCTTGCCTAAAAGCTCAGTTAGCGGTCGGGTGATCTTAGAAAAATCCTTGCTAAATCTCCGATAAAATCTGAAATGCCTGAGGAAAGACCGCAACTGTTCCACGTTGGTTGGTGGCTGGAGTCGTCTGATCATATCCACCTTGGCAGGGTCAACCTCCACTCCTCTCTTGGAGTTGGAGATGACATGCCCCAACACAATGCCCTCCGTCACCATAAAGTGACTTTTCTCCCAGGAGAGCACCAAATTGACCTCACAACATCGTTTGAGGACTCGGTCCAGATTCCTAAGACAGGAATCGAAGGAATCGCCGTGGACCGAGAAGTCATCCATGAAGACTTCTAGGAATTCATTGACCATTTCGGCAATTCATCCAGTCCCAATTTTCTTTTTACCTAATTTTGAAAAACCAAGAGAAAGGAGTCGAGAAAAGACGATGCACGATAAATCAATGATGATATGCTGAGTTTAGAGTACTTACAGTGATCCCTTCGCTTTTATGCAGGATGCAGAACAGAATTGAAAACTTTTTACACTATATGCAAATGCAAACGATAAAATCCGCTCCTAGACAGGCAGTTCTATTAGTGAGTGAAGCACTGATTAAGTTTGACTAGATTTGCGGTCTAGTGCGTCTTTTATGTGTGATGTGTGGTCCTAAAAGAAATACGAGCATAAGCAATTCCTAGAGTGGCTCGAGGAGCCTCTAGTGCAAGACTAATCTAAAAATCAATCCACACAGCACACGTGGACACGTTTCTACTATTTTTACACACGCGAGGACCCAAACGGAAACCGCTGGAAAGAATGCAAAAATAATGAAATAACAAAATTTACAAGTCTCCACAATCACTCAAAAAGTTCAAAACGCAAGCTCCTCGAAGCGCCTTCGACTCCTTGTGTTCCTCGCTCACGAACAATTTAAGGTCAGATAAAGGACGACACAAAATGCTCAAAAATAAAGGACAGAAAATATTAACAAGAAAACCGAGAATCAGACTACCCGAAGATGGAAAATCAAACACTCTAAAATTCTCTAGAAATTAACCTAAGCCGTGCGTCCTCGGCAACGGCGCCATTGGAAAAGCTTGATTCTACCCTTGTTAATTTAATCAGATTAATGATTAAAAACGCCGTTCGTTGTAGTCGGGTAAAAACGGACTGATCAAAAACCACTTTAATTAATGTTCAATTAATCACGAGCGGCAGATTTATTTTACTTGGGCAAGCTCAAGGTCGAACTCAGGGAGGCAACTGTCTCCTTAGGTAAATTTTAAGCAAATTTAGAGGTCGGATTTTCAGAAGATTATTTTAGGTATTTTTAGCAAATTTTTATGCAATAAAGGAAAAACAAATGCAATTTTCAGGCCAGTTTACAAGTTCTATCAAAAGTATGATCAAACGAAGTCCAAAAATTATGAAACTTGGCCAGAATATGAAATGCAATGAAATTAAGCTTCAATAATTTTTTTTGGATTTTTCTGACACTTTATTAATTTAAGGTGAATTAAAAATGAATGCAAAGTGGTTTTTACAAAATTAATTTTAATAAATAAAAATACCTTATTTCCAGATATGAAAATTGTAGATCTAAGTATGAAGAATCCAGGAAATTTGATAAACCTAAAATTTTATGTGAATTGGACCTATTAAAAATCAATTAAGGAAATCACTGATTTATTTATTCAGGCCTCGTAATGTGTGTAAATGCAAAGATTTTTGGGCACAATGTAAATTAAATTATCTCAAGTCTAATTTGATTTTATGGTGATTTTTGGAGCAACAAGGAATTTAATATTAATTAAAAGGCACACAATGGGCAAAATATGGAAAAACTTACCAATTTAATAATAATAAATTCCCAATATCTCACAAAAATGAAAGACATGCCACATAAGATAGAGGACAAGATAAGCTACATCATGCAATTTTTAGAACTGAAAAATAATGCCAAATGAACACCTAAATATGTGTGTAGAGACAGAGACCAAATTTAGAAATACAGAAAATAAAATTACTGAAAATTAAACATGCTAACAAGGACTTAAATGCAATTACCAATAATGTTGGGGCTATGTGTGCAAAATGCCCACGGAAACACGTGCGCCTCACGTGATGCTCCTGGCAAGGACTGAATTGTAATTTGCAAAACTTCCAGGGGCCTCAGTGTAAAATGCCTAGGCCGCACGTAAGAAACACGTGAGGTGCTAGGTTCGGGAGGCGTCGGAGGCTCGGGCTGTGGGTTCGGGATAGCCTCGGGAGCTCCGAGCCTAAGGTTCGGGGAGGAGGCTCGGAGGAGGCGACGTGGCGCATGATGGATCGCTCGATCGATGAAAATCCAGCGGCTACTGAAGCTGATACATGGTGTGCCTTGGGACCTTTAGATCGAGACGATCCAACGGATGTGGATGGCTCCTGGGATGAAGCGACGTGGTTGTTTGAGATCCGTCAGATCATGATGGATCTAACGGCGGTGATGCAGACGACGTGGCGTGTTGCGAGATGCACAATCCTTGCGAGATCGGACGGCTGCTCTAGGTCAAAGGAGAGAGCACGTGGCAGGATCATGAGCGTTGGATCCTCCTGATCCGACAGAGGTGGGGCGCGAGCGATGTGGCTCGATCAAAACAGTCCGATCGTGAGGATCAAACGACAGTTGTACGATGTGTTCCTCCGGTCTGCCGCCTCTTGCGGCGGACGTGGTTGGGCTCCGGCGAAGTCCCCTTAGCTCCGCCGGTTTCCCTCGTGCTCGGTGAGGATTGCTGGACGCTCCTGAGCGGCTGAGACTGATCGTGAAAGCGTCGGGGAGCCGTCGGGGGCTCTGGTTGAAGCTGAAGGGGTCCGTAGGCCGGAAGCGATGAAGCTTAATGCAGCTCCGATGAAGCTTCCGACCAATGAAGGAGAGGGTACCTGCAGTGGTTAGTTCGATAGCCGAGGCATGCAGTGTGTTTGTGAGGTGAATGCGAATGCAACGGGAGGCCTCGAGCGGAGTGAAGGTGGTGCGGTGGTGCTCCTTCACCGTGGCGGCGGAGCTCTTGGTCGGAGGAGGTGTAACGGGTCGTGGGGTTGTTCCGAAGATACAACAAAGGTCAGAGCTCCAAGACGGAGCTCGGTGGGGAATCAGGTAGAAGTGAGATCGATCGTAGGAGGCGGAGAAATTAGAAGAAAATGAAGGAGGAGATCGAAGGAGAAATGAAGGATGCTACCTGGGATTGGAGCTCGGAGTTGAGTTCCTGGTCTTCGCTCGAAGGTCGGTAGGGGTCCTGAGCTCGTACAGCTCACGGGCGGAGCTGCGGCACGGCGAGGCTACCGTGGATCTCGTCGGAGAAGATAAGGTCGTCGTCACTCGACTTCTCGCCTAATTGCTGTCACCAAAAGGAGGGTAGGAGCTCGGGGTATCTCTCTGCAGGGGCGGATGGGGTCGACAGTCACCGGTGGTGGAGCATTTATAGGTTGGAGGTGAGAGTGTAGGTGGCGGGATGACGAAGTTGGTGGAAGTCGTGGAGCGACGTGGATGAGGGTCATGGCGATTGAGGAGGTTGGCGAAGATGAGGGTGTAATGGGCTACGAGGTGGAGGTGACAGGGGGCGGAGAGGATGGCCGGAGTGGTGCCAAAAATAGAAAGGGGGTGGTGTGTGCGCGAGGTGGGCGACGTGGGCGAGGGGGGCGTATGGAGGTTGACGACGGGTTCTTAGTCGTTGGATCTTGAGATCCAACGGCTCGGAGTGGAGCGCTAATGAGTGGTTGGGATTAAATCTGAAGCGATGAGATCAAGGGTGTAGGTATAACCATGTGGCGTCAGGAGAACGAGGCGAAAGTGGGCGGTCGTGATGTGATCCTTAGATAGATCAGGCGGTGGATGGAGCAGCGGAGTGGAGCAGCTGAGATGGAGAGATCCGGAGATAATCATGTGGTGCGTGAGAAGAGCGGGTCGCGTGGCGCAATCAGAGGGCGCCACGTGGCCTGCTCTGAATGGCCGAAAGAAAATATGGAATTAGGGAGAGAAGATAGCCGAATTTGGAAAAACTCAAAACATGAAAGTTGTAGATCTCGATGAGATCTACATGTTTTATGTTGACCAAAAATGGGGATGAGGTCAAATAGGGTACAAAAATATAAGGGTACAAATATACATACATATAATGTACAAAGGGGCCCCAAAACCCAAGTTTTGCATACGAGCTATGATTTAAATGAAGTTGGTCTCATTCTGAAGGTCTCTGAATATGTATTATTCTAAAGGTGAGTAGACCTAGATCGGAGGATGTATGATGTAGATATTTGCATTCTAAGGTCTGAGGTCTCCAACTGGGTTTGGGGGTTTTATTAGGTAATTTTACAAGCTAGGAATTTTTGGCCCTTTCCTTATATTATTAGTTAGTAATATACACAGTATAGGGGTGGTTTTATTGACTTTGGAGGGGGTATAAAATACAGATAAACAGGAGAATTATGGTGAATATTTACAAGTGAATTAGGATTCTTATTTAATGCAGATATGGATGCTAAAATGCATGTATTATGTATGCATGTATGTATGCTAATTATGCAAGATAAAGGGAAATATGCTGCCAAATACTCGGGTACAAAACTCTATTTTCAACTTTAAGAGTGATGAATCACAGATTCATCAGTCGCCCACGAAGATCCTTGCACCCACGTGCTCCAGCAACCTTCTCCCTCTATCACACAGTTGCGCTTTCTCCCCCGTTGACCCTCTTCCTCCTTTGGTCATCTCTTTTTCGTCGGTGGTTGTGAGACAATGATGAATCCACATTTCATCATCTTTATTCTATCATTTTAGCATCAAAAACCCTAGCAAATGCATGTAAATACCCTTAATTTCATCATTTTAGCATGCATGCATGTGCATCCAATTAGTGTATAAAATATTGTAATTAAAACCAAAATTATAGAATAAATAAAAGAAAAGAAAAAGAATAAAATATTGTAAATATTTTATGACCCAAAACCCTGAGACCTAGGCATCTTGATGGATAGGTCGATAAGGAATAAAGTAGGGGGAGATAGGGGCTAAATACAATACCTTTTAATTCATTCTTTATTCATTTTATGACCTATTTTTGGTTTCCCTTTTTATACATCAAATAAAGAAACTTTGTACATGAAAGTTGTAGATAATTAAATAAAGAAAAATACAAAATTGATTTCACTGAAAAATAATGTACAGATAAAAAGTTATGGTCTGAATAAGAATTCAGAATCCCAACTTCCCAGACCCGTATCTCACAAATGAAAACTCCAAATGCATCAAACTCACCTTTAATTGTATATAGAATAAAATAAGCTATTTAATGGCGGTGGTTTCGCATTTGGCGGAGCTACGGTTTGAAAGTTGAGTTTTGGACCCACATTGTACAGTTGTACTGATTAAAATACTCCGTTTATTACTGATTCATTATTTTTATATTTTTCTATTTTTCTAATTTTGTGAATATTATTTACAATAATTATGTACATTAAAACAGGAATAAAAACCCAAATAAAACTCAAAATAAAAATATGTGTACATAAAATACACAGGTATTATACCTATATACATACATATACAATACCTAATTCTATTTTATTAAATACACAAAACACATCAATAAAATAAAACAAAAATATATTTGTGTATATAAAAGTATTTTATGATTTTAAAAAATAATAAACAGAATTAATAAAATTAAAAATACCAAATAAAAATAAAATACTAAATTATATAGGTATTATACCTATAAAGGGCATAAAAGGAAATTTATAAAATTACACCTCCTAAAAATAATTAAAAATCAAAATAAAATACTACATAAAATAATAAATATTTGTTATTTTATAATCAAAATTTAATTCGTTTATTTTCTATTTTCTATTGAATTTACAATATGATTTTTAAGGGTTTTTCCTGGTTGGTCCACGTGGACCAACCAGGGGGCGGTCTTCGTTGACTCTGGTCAACTGCCTGCCCTCCACCCATGTGCGTCTGTCAGAACGCATTTGACCTCGTTTTAGTTGATTTTTCCAGGACACATCTTACACCGATTCATGATGGAATCTTCACGACTTTTTCTCCTCGATTATCAGGCTTACTCGCCCAATGTTCATCTCGAGGATTGGATCATTGTGCCGCCCAAAACACCTCGGTCTTTGGGATGTCTGAATCACTTTGTCAAACCACATAAAACGTCCGCTTGATTTCGATTTAAAAATTGAACCCCTCAATCCATAGGATAGCCCCCAATCTTGTTCCTGAAGCTCGAGGGAGCTGACAGCTCTCTAGAGCTCTTCAGATTGGACGGGCAACGCCTGAGGCGGCTCCAGTACCTCCCCCTTCGCCGGCGGTCGAGGTACTCCTTCCCTCCGGTCTACGCCGTCGAGGCAGCCATTTCATCTCTTCATTTTTAGCGCATTTCATTAGTCTTAGGTGTAGGGACAAAAGCCCTCTAGAAATTTTGGAATCCATTGTGTGAATCACCCTATTGACCATCCTCGCCGGAGCGCACCTCCGGCCGTACCCCTAGCCATCGTTTCGCGCCACATCTCCGCCCTCGCGAGCTCCAGGCAGTTTTCCCTGGACCTTCTAACCATTTTTGCAGGTCAATGGGCTTTGACTAGAGCCTGGAGGCAATTTTGGAGCCTCGCCGGAGCTCACGGGGCCCTATAGCTCCGCCACCTTCTCGCGAGCAGCTCGGCCACCGCCGAGCTCTTTTGAAGCCTCCAGCAACTAAACGAGACCTCAGGGACCTTCCAGCCGCATTTTGGAGCCAAGAACGTCACTGGAGGAGGAGCAGCACCGCGGAGAACCTCGGCTCGTCGGAGTTCTTCCGCGGTTCTTGCTCCAGCCCCCACCGCCGTCGGATCATGGAGGAGCCCCAGATGCTACAGCTACCGTTGGATCGAGCCCGATCTCCACCGTCGGATCTTCTCGCGAGGATCTAATCCTAGCCGTCCAAGCCGAAGCGTCATCACGTGTCCAGGGCGTGCCACGTGTCAAGTGAACGGCCCACGGCCGTTCGATCTCCTGAGAGAGGAATTTTTGCATGTATACCCTCGCGACTTTTGTAATTTTCTTTTAGTCCCGAAACTTAAATTAGTAGTTTAAAATTTTTGTAAAATTTACAAAAAGACCCTCGGACATTATGTATTTGTACATGGGTCATCTACCACGTCACCTCACGTGACATGTTCACGTGAGGTGTGGGCATTTTGCATCGAGGCCCTTGGCCCTTTTGTTATTTTGTTTTAATACCAGAACTTTCAGTTTAAGTGTTAAACTTTTGGGATAATTGCATGTAAGCCCTCGGGCTTTGTTGAAATTACATTTCAGTCCTTCCCAAGCGCGTGCAAGTCACGCGCCCTGGTGGATATTTTGCGCCGACACCCTTGCAGGTTTGCTTATTTGTATTTGGTCCATAAACTTGAATATTAAGGGTTAAATTTTGTGGAAAATTGCTTGTATGCCCCTGGACTTTTGGATATTTGCACTGATACTCCTGTCAGGCTGTGACATTTTTGCTTGCTTGATCTATTTAATGAGGGCATCATTTTAATTCGAAAAATTCTCAAAAATTCAAGTTAAGCTCTTGTGTGCTTGTTCTTTAATGTCCTATTTTTAGTTTTTGATTTTATTGCATTTTTATATTTACTAAAAATCAAAAACTTGCTTTTTGCCCACTGTCTAGCTTGGAAAATACCAAAAAATATTAAAACACCTCAAAAAATTCCAAAAAAAATTCCTACTGTCTATTTCAACCTATTTAGTGTCAGTCCAAAAATCACTAAAAATCTCAAAAGAAAAACCTTAAAAATTCGAAAATGCCAAAAAACTTCAAAAAAATGTAAAAAATTCTAGAAAACTCCAAAAATTGCAAACTCAGTTCCTGTTTCTTCCTTATTTTATTCTCTTTGTTTTAAAACTGATTTGGGAAAATTTTGAGATCATTTGATATTTTTCTCTCCCATTTTAGTCTCAGCCAGTAGCTAATTCCCTGTTTTCCTTTATTTTGCTATTTAAAAATACCAAAAACATTCTGAAAAATACCCAATAATCACAAAAACAGTAAAAAATTATAAAAAGACCAAAAAGATTTTATTTATGAATTTTTGATCATTTTTGCATATTTTTTATAAATATTTTATCACCCCTTTCATTACATTGTTTTTATATTCCAATATTGAAAAAAAAATATATATATATATAACATAAAATTATAAAAAATAGAAAATTAAAAATCAAAATACAAAATTAAAAATTCAAATAAAAAATAAATATTAAAAACCCACAAAAATCCTTGCATTGCATAGTGTAGACACTTCACACTCACTCACACACAATTGTTTGATCTACCATGTTTGCTCACTGTGTTCGAACTCTCTGCATACTTGCTTGCTATACATCTTTTATGTAGAGTTAAAAAAAATTTAACTTCACATTGCTTGTCATTGCTTGATATCTATAGTGTGGGTTAATTGTTGATTAAATACGGGATTCATTTGTAGTGGTCAACACACCGACTGTTGACTCGCCTTGTGAGTCAATACGACCGCTCGTGAATTTCGTGTTTATCAAATGGCGTCGTTGCCGAGGAGCAACAGCGAGTAGTTCATTATTTTGTTTGATTGTTTTGTTTGTCTACCATTGCTTCATTTTATCTCTCTTGCATTTCTGATATATCTTGTTGAGCTTTTCTGACCACTCTTTTTCTTGTCTTCTTGCGAGGGACCGCGAAGCGAGGCGGATCGTCTAGGGGATCCGAAGCAACCATGTGAAGCGGAGCCGGCTTTTCTTAAGTCAAGCCGGCAGGAGAGAGCAGGAGGAGTTAGAGAGTGCTTAGAATAGCTTGCATTTTATTTTGTGAGAGAGAGTGATTCATAATTTGTAATAATACAGGACTTGGACACTCAGACTACCGGGCCTAATTTCCGGGTGTTTGTTCACCCGGGGGCTCACCGTGGTTTTCCTCGTGTTTTCCGATTGTCATTTTCCGATTTTGTTTTCATTTTCATTTCTTTTGTGGATTGAGCCCTTAGCTGTAGGACTGCTTGTTTGATTAGATTAGGTCCAAACACACTAATAACCTTTGCATGCACCTATAGATCGTATTTGGACTTAATTTAATTAAACAGTTAGCCATTAGTCTTCGATCCACGCGCTGCGAGCTCATCCCGCCAAGCGCTTCTCCTAAACGCGATGTGTCGAGAGAAGGAGGGGTGAGCCTAGACCGGACACTAGGGTTGGAGAGTGGTGGTTAGCTTGTGGTTCTTCACGTAGCAGTTGCCTATCTTAGGACGATATCCGCATTGCATACCGGCATGTAGATTAGGTTTATAAATTTCTGCTTTGCATCCCGCATGGAGAGAGCTGGGATTTGCTGTAAGTCTTCTTACTTTGCATCCATCATTTAGGCACAAAGGTGAGATTTCCACCTTGGTGTCGACTTGCATTGGCTTTTCCGACTCTATTCTTCCTTTGTTTTTGGACAAAGTAGGATCAAGAAAATACAAAAACCATTAGGCGCTTGTTTGAATCTACTCAAAAGAAGCGATAACACCAAAAAAATTAAAAAAAAAGGGACTGCTAAGAAAACCTTGATAAAAAAAAAACAGTAATTGGATTCATTGATTGGGGAGAGTCACACCCTCACTTGTATTCAGGTTGCATGGGAAGGTCTCCTTCCAAGTGAGCAGAGTGCTTCGTAAGGATTAGAGCCCAAATCCCAGCTTGTGGCTGCCTTGTGTATCGCCTGGATTTCCGAAGTATTGGCGCTATTATCGTACGTAGGCGAGTTGGGCTTGGTCGTCATTGGTGACTCACTATTGTGTGAGCACCGACCTTGTCCGAAGTACCGAGCATAGGCCACGCCTTCACGGGTGTGTCTGTCTCACCGTCTACGTCCGAGTAGGATCTTGCACGCTCACGGGTGATTCCGTTGCGAGCGAGATCCGAAGTATCAGTTTCGCCTATCGGCTTCCTCCCTCTTATTCTTTGGCTGAGTAGGGATCCAGGAAGGGTTACAAGGACCTTAAAAAGCGCAAGCTACAGGTTACACAGGAGGAGGACAAATACGGGAATACTTTTCCGGCAGTACTCTCTCTCTCTCTTAGGCATAGCGCTCTAAGTACTCGTTATAAGATTAATTCCTGAATTCAAGCTAAAATTGACAAGATAAAAGCCGAACCTTCACGGCTTCATGTGTTGAGTTGGTGAACTCACCCCTGCTTTGTGTTTGATTGCTAGTTATATTTAGGTCAAGATCAAAAACACAGCACAATTGTGCGTGATTTTGCTTCTCATTTCTTCTTCTTCTTCTGCATTCACCTTGCTCTTCCCGATAATCAAGATGATGGGATGGAGGTCTCTTAGGCCGACCTTGTCGGCACCGCTATCCAGCACTCCTCCTCATTCATCTAGGACAACCTCGGAGAGTCCGCTCTCTGAGCCTGAGTTCACATCCACCCTGTTCCCCCTCGACCACCCTTCGCATTCCCCTTCCATCAGTCCAAGAGTCTCATATTTTAGTGCATTGCAGAGTTCAGAACATTTGACGGCACCTGAGATGGGTTCTTTTGCTTTTTCAGAGAACCTAGACATAGTAGACAGAGGAGAGCACCCAGATGACCATGATCACCCTCCTTTCTTATTTGATCAGGCGGTCATCAACAATTCCTTGCTAGCATCCCTGGAGACAATGAAGAGGCGGATCCATGATCAGGGAACCTTCATGGGTGATCTCATGAGAGAAATTGCACAGATGAGAGAAAACCGACCTGGGGGCGGTGGCGGTGGTGGAGGAGGACCTGATGCAGGAGGAGGTGATCCCGACGCTGAGAGACCGCCACAGACTATCATGAGGGAGTTGCACAATCCCGCAGCATCCCTTACTCATCGTTGGAACAGACTTCCGCCTATCCATGGAGATTTCGAGCTTCGGCCCCATACCATTCAGCTTCTACCCAAATTCCATGGGTTGCTGACCGAAGAGCCACACCTCCACCTCCAAGAGTTCGAAATGATCTGCAGTACCATGCATGATAGGCTGATGACCGAGGACACGATCAAGATGATCGCCTTTCCTTTCTCCCTGGTTGACGGAGCCGCATACTGACTCAAACACCTGGGGCGATTCATCGACAATTGGGCAGATCTCCGGACCGTGTATTTGAAGAAGTACTACCCTCTCGGTCGGACTAATGCAGCTAGAGCGATGATCAGCAACTTTGTCATGATCCCAAATGAACAATTCCATGAAGCCTGGGATCGATTTAGAGAGCTCATTGACCGGTGTCGACATCACGATATCTCCAAGCCCAATCTAGTTCAGAGCTTCTTTTGTGGGCTGACACCGGAGCTGTAGGAGCTTGTCAACACCTCTTGCGGTGGGTCCTATTTTTCGAAGGGTGAAGACGACGTTTGAGCCATCTACGAAGGCATGGCAGAAAACTCAACTATGATGGCCCAAGCCCGTGTTTACACACAACAGAAGCCCCCGCAAGGAGCGGGATCATTCCAGAGGATCGCCCGCATCGATGCCGGTCCTACCACTTCGTCGGCAGCCGCAGCCCAAGCCGAATCAGCCGCAGCCGACATGGGCATCATTAGTGAGAAATTGGACCGCCTCGAGATCCTCGAGAAGAAACATATGCAAGGCATGGCCCAGATGGACCAGATTGCCAAAACCATGAGTGACCTGAAGACGCAGATCCTTTGCATCCAGGAGGCATAAACTCATTCCCAGCAGCCTCCCAGATCACGAGCTGACCCGAGCAGTAGCAGCTCATCCCAACCCTCTGCCTCATACCGCCAAGTAAATCATATCCAGGCAGCGCCGATTCCGCTGCTACAGTACTACCCAGCGCAGCCGCCATCTCAGGACACTCAGATGGTGGTTTAACAGTCGGAGCAGCCATTGGCAGTTCTTCCTCCACCCTCCTTCGAGCAGGAACCATTGATGGAGGTCAATGAGATTTGGTACGACCGGTACCCTCAGCCTGGGATTCGTCGCGATCACCCAGGATTCCGTTGGGGCAACGGTGGCTCCTCATCCTAGCAGTAGAATCCAGCTCAAGGACAGCAGAACAGCCAGCAGCCACAGCAGCAGCAACAGCCCCAGTACGCCCACCAGCCGCAGTACCAGAGTGGTCCTCGTCCCACCTATCAGGGACAGCAGTGGAGGCAGCGTCAGCAGCCTCATCCATCTTATTCCCAGCCGACCCAGAACTATCCATACCAGCAACCACAGCAGCAACAGCCTCATTTCCCGCAAGGGAACCCATCCGGTTCTCAAGCCCCCGCTTTTGAGAACCCAGCTCTCGATGATCTTTCCCGCTTGCTCTCCGAACAGCAAGCATCCTTCAGGCAAGAAATGGATGAATTCCGGCAGGAGATGAGGGAAATCATCAAAGACAAGGCCGCCATACCCGCTCAGATTGAACCTAACCCCAACAATCTGAAAAGGAAGTCTGAGCAGGTAGAGTTTATAGAGGGCACCTCTCCTAGTGACTATTTGAGTGACATATCTCTTTCTTTGTATGATGCTGATTTTGTGACTACTAGGAGCGGTAGGATGCCAGCCGGCGGTGCCTCTTCTGAGCGACAACCACCGGCTGAATCAAGAGTGCCAGAGGAGCAGAGTAGCGGTGTTGATGCCACTAATGATGATGTTGAAGACGGTGGTGTTGAGGCCACCAATGATGGAGATCCAGACGACGATGCTGAGGCCGTCGTGAGACCAGATGCAGACGATGGTGCTGAGGCCACCATTTTGGATGCAGAGCCAGAGCGCGGTGCTGATGTCGCGAAGACAGGTGCCGGTGGTGGTACTGAGGCCACCACATCTACTTTTGTTGAGCCTCCCTCTATGATGTTACCACCTTTTGTATCTATGGACTGTGGTAACAAAAAGAAAAACAAAAATATGAATAAAGGAAAGGTTTCTGTTCACATTGTGGATCCATATGTGTTGAATGGTGATGATTGTATGGATTCTCCTCTTTCACAGGCACAAGGACCCATTCCTAGCCCTCCATCTGAGGAGGCCCCTACCATCCCCTTCCCTGAGGCACTCCGCCGAGCGAAGGGGAACAAAAGAGAAAATCCCAAAAAAGAGCAACAGGTAGAGTTCAGCAATCAGATGATAGACAGATTCCATATTCAGCTGACTCTACAGGAAGCACTTGAGCACATCCCCCTCTTCAAGAAGAACTTGAAAGAGAAGACCACCGTCCGCAGGAAGAGGAGGAATCACAGAGATCGGATCCATGTGCTCACCCATTCCACTTGATGCACTATTCAGAACAAGCTGCCAGCTAAGAGACCAGACGCAGGAGCTCCCTATGTCAGATGCGAGATTCAGGAGCAGCAGTTTGATCGTACTCTGTTAGACAGCGGCTCTTCAATCAACCTTCTTCCGGCAGCCTTACTCGACCGATTCGAGTTTGGTCCTCTACTTAGGAGCAGGACAGTCCTTCAGTTTGCTGATAAGTCGACTAAGAGGCCGAAAGGGTTATTGAAAGATGTGGTCGTTACCATTCAGGGCTTGAAATTCCCCGTGGACTTCGTTGTGTTGGACATGGAGATCCCTGAGTCGGTAACCGATGCCCCCATCATACTCGGACGTCCATTCTTGGCCACAGCCAAGGCGGTGACTGATCATGATAGTGGGAAGGTGTGTTTTCGCGTAGAGGGTGAAACCATACAAATAGAGACGGTCGAGAAATAAGAGCCAGAGAACTTGAATGCTCAGAGCAGTCCAGCGAAGCAGCGCAGATGACCAAGGAAGAGCTAGACATCCACCAGGAGTGTGATTTTCTGATGACAAATGACGAATCTAACTGGACAGGTCCTGTAGCACCGACCCTCGTCTTGCCTACAGATTCACTATATCTAAAGCTTATGGCAGTCGAGAGTCGGGAGAGCACACCCCTGGACAAGGATATACCTGAGGCTGACAGTATTGGGACGAGTGGTGCTGATGATTTCCATTCTTGTTCATCTTCTTCTGATCCCTCAGATTCAGACATTGACTGGGATGATTTTGATGATTATTTTCCTTGTCTGATTCCTTCTGAGCCAACAACCATGACAGAGTGTGAGCAGTACAGTTCATTGATGATTCAGCAGGCCGCCCTTCGTCAGAAATTAATGCAGAGCGAGAGTTCTCCCATAGAGACCTGGTCGCCTTCACACAGACATATCAGAAGCCAGATCTGCCACCTCCCAGTTGTCTAGAACTAAAGCCTCTGCCGCAGTCGTTGAAGTACAGATTCCTTGCGGGTGAGCCCGATATGCACCCAATCATTATCTCAGCAGGTTTGACTGGAGAGCAAGAATCTCGTCGGATGGAGGTTCTTGAAAGAAACTGCAAGGCAATAGGTTGGAGTATAGCTGATCTCCAGGGGATTAGTCCGGCTCTGTGCTCTCACCACATCTATCTTGAGGATGACGCTAGGTCGTCGCGTGAGTTCCAGTGACGGTTGAACCCGAATCTTCGAGACGCAGTCATGAAAGAAATTTCGAAGTGGTGGAGCGTCGATTTTATCTACCCCATCTCCGACTCTAAATGGGTTAGTCCGTTACATGTAGTGCCCAAGAAGACGGGCATCACTACAGTTGTCAATGAGTCTGGAGAGGAGATCGCTACCCGAGTACCCACTTCTTGGAGGGTCTGTGTGGACTACAAACGATTGAATGAGACCACCAAGAAGGATCATTTCCCGCTGCTCTTCATTGATCATATTATCGAACGGCTAGCTGGGAAGAGTCATTATTGTTTTCTTGACGGGTACTCTGGATATAATCAAGTGGCCATTGCGCCCGAAGACCAGGAGAAAACGACGTTCACCTGTCCGTTTGGGACTTATGCTTTCAGACGAATGCCCTTTAGTCTATGCAACGCTCCAGCGACATTCTAAAGGTGCATGTTGTCCATATTCTCGGATATGATGGGTGACTGTTTGGAGGTCTTCATGGATGACTTCTCGGTCTAAGGCGACGGGTTCGATGCTTGCCTTGACTGCCTAGACCGTGTACTAAAGCGCTGCATAGAGGTCAATCTTGTTTTGTCTTGGGAGAAGAGTCACTTCATGGTGACTCAAGGGACGGTCCTTGGTCATATCGTCTCCAACAGGGGCATGGAGGTTGATCCGGCCAAGGTGGATATCATTAGAAAACTCAATCCACCGTCCAATTTGCGTCAGTTGCGGTCTTTTTTGGGGCATGTCGGTTTCTACCGATGGTTCATTCAGGACTTCAGTTGGATTGCCCGACCGCTTACTGATTTGCTAACGAAAGACAACGAGTTCATTGTCAATGATAAGTGTCTTGCGTCTTTTGAGACTCTCAAAGATATGGTTGTTTCAGCTCATGTCCTTCAGCCACCCGATTGGTCTCTCTCGTTCGAGATCATGACGGATGCTTCCGATTTTACCGTTGGGGCTGTGCTTGGACAGAGGAGGGATGGTTTACCGTTTGCCATTCACTACGCCAGCCGGACTTTGGATGCCACTCAGCGGAATTACACTGTGACTGAGAAAGAGATGCTGGCTGTAGTCTTTGCTTTAGATAAGTATAGATCTTATATTCTCGAATCTAAAGTGATAATTTACACTGATCACACTGCCATCCGATACTTAATGGCCAAGAAGGATGCCAAAGCACGTCTTACCAGATGGATCCTTCTGCTCCAGGAGTTTGATATTGAGATTAAGGATAAGCCTGGAGTAAAGAATGTGGTGGCGGATCATCTCTCCAGATTGGAGAATCTTGAGGGATCTGAGCCCAGCGCACCTATTACAGAGATATTTCCAGATGAGGTGATCTTGGCTATCACCTCGCTCCCGTGGTACGTCGACATTGTGAACTATCTTGTTGCCAAGACGGTCCCACAAGGTTGGCCCAGGCAGAAACTTGAGACCTTCCTGGCGAAGGCCAAGTTTTACCATTGGGAGGATCCCATCCTTTATCATGAAGGAGGGGACAGTATCTGGAGGAGGTGCATTCCTCAAGAAGAGCATCATACCGTCCTCACATACTGCCACAAGCTTGAGGCAGGAGGACAACATTCTGGAAAAAGGACAGCACAGAAGGTGCTTCAATCCGGCCTATGGTGGCCTACTCTCTTCAAGGATTCTGATGAGTTCGTGAAGAGATGTATTGACTGTCAGAAAATGGGAACCTGCGGACAGAGAGACATGATGCTCGTGCAACCCATTCACTTTTGTGAGGTTTTTGATGCATGGGGGATTGACTTCATAATCATGTTTCCTAAGAGTCAAGGATTCGAGCATATTTTGCTCGATGTAGATTATGTCAGCCGATGGGTTGAGGCCATCCCCGCTCGAGCTGCAGATGCTAAAACCGTGTGCAAATTTTTGAAGAAAAATATCATTTCACGGTTCGGGGTACCTAGAGTCTTGATTTCAGACGGGGGGGGGGGGTCTCATTTCATCAATGACAAGGTTAGGGCCCTTGCAGACGAGTTCGGCATTGACCATCGGGTTGCCACACCGTATCACCCTTAGACTAATGGTCTTGCCGAAGTATCGAACCGGGAGATAAAAATGATCTTGCAGAAAATTGTCCGCCCAGACCGAAAGGATTGGTCACAGCTTTTGAACTCGGTCTTATGGGCCTATCGGACTTCTTTCAAGAATCCATTGGGGACATCTCCCTTTCGTCTCGTCTATGGCAAGTCGTGCCATCTGCCAGTGAAAATTAAGCATAAATCCTTTTGGGCAGTCACTGAGTTACTGTTAGATCCTGAGAGTATAGGAGACCAGAGGAGAGCAGAGTTGGCAGCCCTGGAGGAACTGAGAGATTCAGCCTTTTCCAACAGCCTACGGTACAAAGAGAAAGTGATAACATGGCACGATTCCCATATCAGCCATAAACAGTTTGAGCCAGATCAGAGAGTATGGTTGTTTGATTCCAGGCTGAAATTATTTCCAAGAAAATTACAGAGCAAGTGGAAAGGTCCATATGTGGTCAGGAAGGTACATGACAATGGCAGTATTGACATATCCGAACCGTCATCTTCCTCTACCTTCTGCGTCAATGGTCAACGCCTGAAGCTATATCTAGATCATGATCCGCCGACCATTGACGTTGCCCCCATTCTTCTGGTATGAGATGTGTTCTTTGACTCATATCATCTGCATCTCATACATGGTGATCAATTCCATCTTCTGCTGTACAGATCCATATGTCCATATCACTCTTTCATCTGTTGATTTCTTTTCTTCTTTTCTTCTTTTCTTCTTTTCCTTTTCTATTTTCTTTATCTACCAAAAAGGTGCCGCCCCTTGTTGTCAGTTTTCTGTACTTAGGACCTACTTCGTCCTAAGTATAGGGGGGTTTGCACCCCGAGTCCTTTCAGTTTCATTTTGATCCTGTCCATTGTCTCCTGTTCTTGTCTATACTTAGGGATATCTTACCCTAAGTATAGGGGGAGACAATCTGAGTACGATCTGTTCATTCCCATCCTTGACCCTCCCTGTGTTGTGTACAGTCTGCTATACTTAGGATTATTTGATCCTAGGTATAGGGGGGACGGTCGACTTCTCATTCGTTGATTCATTCATTTATTCTGTAGTCTTGCCTATACGTAGTACGAGTTATGTCTTCTCTTTTCTCTCCAATCTATGAGGGCATAGCTCAAGCTAAGTGTAGGGGGGTCGTATATACTGTGTATATACTTTAGCCATAACTCGTACTTTCGTATTTTCCTAATAATATGGCTAATCATTCTTTAAAATTCATTAAAGTCTGTAATAAAAAGATGTTACCATTCCTCAAATTCTTTTTGTATTTACTGATTAATAAATCAGGTGAAAATGTTTTTTTGCAAAATGTTTGAGAAGTAGTTTGAAAATCTTTGTGAACATCTATTGAAAACTATTTTGAAACGTTTTGTTACATGTTTTCAATCTTTGTAAAAATGTGTGGTTTATAAAAATTTATTTTCTTTGTGTGAAATAAAATGTTTGAAAATGATTTGCAAATGTTTTGAAAAACGGTTGCAAAAATGTTTTGAAAAA
Organism: Ottelia alismoides; assembly: GCA_037367405.1. Lineage (NCBI taxonomy): Eukaryota > Viridiplantae > Streptophyta > Magnoliopsida > Alismatales > Hydrocharitaceae > Ottelia > Ottelia alismoides. The sequence continues at coordinate 1,204,194 of JAZKJV010000039.1, forward strand.
TCTATCCATACTGTTTGAAAAACCTTTGCAAAATGATTTTCAAATGTGTGTACATGTTTGTAAAACGTTTATAAAAATTATTTTGGACTAGAGTTTTCAAAAATTCTTTGAAAAACTTGTGTCAAATAAGTTTGAGGAATATATACATCACACCTAAAATCCTTTATATATATACCTATAAAATTGATCACTTACCCTTGTAAATTCTTAAAATCCACTTCTCGTATATATAAGAAGCACTCCCGTGTACATATTTTTCACCTAGTTTTTATCCAAAATCTTTTTGTTTTCAAAATCCCAAAAACATTTGCAAAATTAAAATCAAAAAACATGTGAAAAATCTTTTTGAAAAATACAAAAAATGCATCTGCATATGCATATGCATCATCATCTTCTTAAAATATCCATAAAAAGTTCAAAATCTTTGAAAATTGCATCACAAAAATATTTTCTGCATAGCATTGCATAGCATTCGCATTTTTCGGATTGAGTTTGATAGTTGAACAAGTCTAAGTAAAATCCGGAGATTGGAGCTTGATTGGACCTTAAAATCCACCTAATTATAGGAACCTTATAGGAATTGGGTTTGAGGTACTTCAGGTCTAGTTGACTTAATTCTTTGAGGATCACGGGACTTGGTTCAATGGATTCTTGACTGCCTAAGTAGAGTATTTCGGAGCACACGTACGACTCTTGTTGATAATGACCTAACTTGGACACCTGCACCTTTCACATGGCTCAACCCAGTTGGAGTGGTGAGGGGATTGGATTTGCCGGTATGAGACGCACACAAGTGGAAACATTTGTCCTCCTCTAGGGAGGGAAGTGCACCCCAACCCGTCCAGTGATAAGGAAGTCTAAAGACAGGAGGTTGTGGGTTGCAATAAAGCTTCAAAAGAGGGATAGTCTACTAGCTCAAGAGGAAAAACTCCTTATGTAAATGCTGTTGTATATAGTATTTCAAAAAAAGAAAAAAGAAATGTTCAGGCATGTACAAAAGTAAAAAGCCTGCAAAGTATGTACAAATGTTGTAAAGTCAATAAGCAAGCTTGAGTTCTAAAGTCATATCATGTGAGCCTGCAGCAGGATGACTTGACTACACTGGTCTTGCATCCCAGGATAGGTAGCTACACTGGCTACCGTCCATTCTTCTCTTCACCCCCTCCTCTTGAGCTAGTTGCCACTTGAACTTAGAAAGGAATACCCCGCTCCTCGAGGATGGAGTTATTGGATTGGGGAATCATTGGGTTGTCGTACTGGAGAAGTCAGTTTCTTTGTCATTCTAGTTGAGGAGAGCCACCATCACTTACACTGTACGAGTCAGACTCATAGTCGTAAGAGTTTGCGTATGAATTGAGATATCTCTTACATGGCTATTGAGGAGACTTGAGCAGAGTCTTGGGATTCTCAGGGACTGTTGGATTTCAAATTCGGTTCTCATTAAGGTTCCGCCCGCACTAAAATTCCAAAGGTCCGACTTAAGCTCCAAACTTTGATTTTGTGAAGACAAGTTTGATGATTAAACTAAACCCAAGTTCTTCTCTTTCTTTTCTTTCTTTTCTTTTTGCACTTATTGCATAAGTGTTTGTTAGGGACTAGCAAAGGTAAAGTATAGGAGGATGATGAATCCACATTTCATCATCTTTATTCTATCATTTTGGCATCAAAAACCCTAGCAAATGCCTGTAAATACCCTTAATTTCATCATTTTAGCATGCATGCATGTGCATCCAATTAGTGTATAAAATACTGTAATTAAAGCCAAAATTATAGATAAAAGAAAAGAAAAAGAATAAAATATTGTAAATATTTTATGACCCAAAACCCCGAGACCTAGGTATCTTGATGGATAGGTCGACAAGGAATAAAGTAGGGGGAGATAAGGGCTAAATACAATACCTTTTAATTCATTCTTTATTCATTTTGGGACCTATTTTTGGTTCCACTTTTTATACATTAAATAAATAAACTTTGTACATGAAAGTTGTAGATAATTAAATAAAGAAAAATACAAAATTGATTTCACTGAAAAATAATGTACAGATAAAAAGTTATGGTCTGAATAAGAATCCAGAATCCCAACTTCCCAGACCCGTATCTCACAAATGAAAACTCCAAATGCATCAAACTGACCTTTAATTGTATATAGAATAAAATAAGCTATTTAATGGCGGTGGTTTCGCATTTGGCGGAGCTACGGTTTGAAAGTTGAGTTTTGGACCCACATTGTACAGTTGTACTGATTAAAATACTCCATTTATTACTGATTCATTATTTTTATATTTTTATATTTTTCTAATTTTGTGAATATTATTTACAATAATTATGTACATTAAAACAGGAATAAAAACCCAAATAAAACTAAAAATAAAAATATATGTACATAAAATACACAGGTATTATACCTATATACATACCTATACAATACCTAATTCTATTTTATTAAATACACAAAACACATCAATAAAATAAAACAAAAATATATTTGTGTATATAAAAGTATTTTATGATTTTCTAAAATAATAAACAGAATTAATAAAATTAAAAATACCAAATAAAAATAAAATACTAAATTATATATGTATTATACCTATAAAGGGCATAAAAGGAAACTTATAAAATTACACCTCCTAAAAATAATTAAAAATCAAAATAAAATACTATATAAAATAATAAATATTTTTTATTTTATAATCAAAATTTAATTCGTTTATTTTCTATTTTTTATTGAATTTACAATATGATTTTTAAGGGTTTTTCCTGGTTGGTCCACGTGGACCAACCAGGGGGCGGTCTTCGTTGACTCTGGTCAATTGCCTGCCCTCCACCCATGTGCGTCTGTCAGAACGCATTTGACCTCGTTTTGGTCGATTTTTCTAGGACACATCTTGCACTGCTTCATGATGGAATCTTCACGACTTTTTCTCCTCGATTATCAGGCTTACTCGCCCAATGTTCATCTCGATGATTGGATCATTGTGCCGCCCAATACACCTCGGTCTTTGGGACATCTAAATCACTTTGTCAAACCACATAAAACGTCCCCTTGACTTTGATTTGAAAATTGAACCCCTCAATCCATAGGATAGCCCCCAATCTTGTTCCTGAAGCTCGAGGAAGGTGACAGCTCTCTCTGGAGCTCTTCAGATTGGACGGGCAACGCCTGAGGCGGCTCCAGCACCTCCCCCTTCGCCGGCGGTCGAGGTACTCCTTCCCTCCGGTCTACGCCGTCGAGGCAGCCATTTCATCCCTTCATTTTTAGCGTATTTCATTAGTCTTAGGTGTAGAAACAAAAGCCCTCTAGAAATTTTGGAATCCATTGCGTGAATCACCCTATTGACCATACTCGCCGGAGCGCACCTCCGGCCGTACCCCCAGCCACCGTTTCGCGCCACATCTCCGCCCTCGCGAGGTCCAGGCAGTTTGCCCTGGACCTTCTAACCATTTTTGCAGGTCAATGGGCTTTGACTAGAGCCTGGAGGCAATTTTGGAGCCTCGTCGGAGCTCATGGGGCCCTATAGCTCCGCCACCATCTCGCGAGCAGCTCGGCCACCGCCGAGCTCTTTTGAAGCCTCCAGCAGCTAAACGAGACCTCAGGGACCTTCCAGCCGCATTTTGGAGCCAAGAACGTCACCAGAGGAGGAGCAGCACCGCGGAGAACCTCGGCTCGCCGGAGTTCTTCCGCGGTTCTTGCTTCGGCCCCCGCCGCCGTCGGATCATGGAGGAGCCCCAGACGCTACAGCTACCGTTGGATCGAGCCTGATCTCCACCGTCGGATCTTCTCGTGAGGATCTAATCCTAGCCGTCCAAGCCGAAGCGTCATCGCGTGTCCAGGGCGTGCCACGTGTCAAGTGAACGGCCCACGGTCGTTCGATCTCCTGAGCGAGGAATTTTTGCAAGTATACCCTCGTGACTTTTGTAATTTTTTTTAGTCCCGAAACTTAAATTAGTAGTTTAAAATTTTTGTAAAATTTACAAAAAGACCCTCGGACTTTATGTATTTGCAGATGGGTCCTCTGCCACGTCACCTCACGTGACATGTTCACGTGAGGTGTGGGCATTTTGCATCGAGGCCCTTGGCCCTTTGGTTATTTCGTTTTAATACCCGAACTTTCAGTTTAAGTGTTAAACTTTTGGGATAATTGCATGTAAGCCCTCAGGCTTTGTTGAAATTACATTTCAGTCCTTCCTAGGCGCGTGCAAGTCACGCACCCTGGTGGATATTTTGCGCCGACACCCTTGTGGGTTTGCTTATTTGTATTTGGTCCATAAACTTGAATAATAAGAGTTAAATTTTGTGGAAAATTGCTTGTATGCCCCTGGACTTTTGGATATTTGCACCGATACCCCTGCCAGGCTGACATTTTTGCTTGCTTGATCTATTTAATGAGGGCATCATTTTAATTCGAAAAATTCTCAAAAATTCAAGTTAAGCTCATGTGTGCTTGTTCTTTAATGCCCTATTTTTAGTTTTTGATTTTATTGCATTTTCATATTTTTGAAAAAATCAAAAACTTGCTTTTTGCCTACTGTCTAGCTTGGAAAATACCAAAAAATATTAAAATACCTCAAAAAATTCCAAAAACATTTCCTACTGTCTATTTCAACATATTTTAGTGTTAATCCAAAAATCACTAAAAAACTCAAAAGAAAAACCTTAAAAATTCGAAAATACCAAAAAACTTCAAAAAATTATAAAAATTTCTAGAAAAATCCAATAATTGCAAACTCAGTTCATGTTTCTTCCTTATTTTGTTCTCTTTGTTTTAAAACTGATTTGGGAAAATTTTGAGATCATTTGATATTTTTCTCTCCCATTTTAGTCTCAGTCAGTAGCTAATTCCATGTTTTCCTTTATTTTGCTATTTAAAAATACTAAAAACATTCTGAAAAATAGCCAATAATCGTAAAAACAGTAAAACATTATAAAAAGACCAAAAAGATTTTATTTCTGAATTTTTTATTATTTTTGCATATTTTTTATAAATATTTTATCACCCCTTTCATTACATTGTTTTTATATTCCAATATTGAAAAAATATATAAAACATAAAATTAGAAAAATTAGAAAATTAAAAATCAAAATACAAAATTAAAAATTCAAATAAAAAATAATAAAAATAATAAATATTAAAAACCCACAAAAATCCTTGCATTGCATAGTGTAGACAACACTTCACACTCACTCACACACATTAGTTTGATCTACCCTGTTTGCTCCCTGTGTTCGAACTCTCTGCATACTTGCTTGCTATACATCTTTTATGTAGAGTTAAAAATAAATTTTAACTTCACATTGCTTGTCATTGCTTGGTATCTATAGTGTAGGTTAATTGTTGATTAAATACGAGATTCATTTGTAGTGGTCAACGCACCGACTGTTGACTCGCCTTGTGAGTCAATACGACCGCTCGTGAATTTCGTGTTTATCAGACAACTATTATCCTTCTCCATGCTCCGTCGATCATCGAATATATCGATAATTATTATTGAGTTTATTTATATGCAATCTATGAGCACATGATTGTATGGAAATGCTATATATTTTATAGTTGTATGACTACAATGCACGTGTTGATATAGGAAATGCTACATGTTGCTCATAGGAAATGATGTGTTTGACAGTTGTATGATTGGAATGAACGTGTTGATATAGGATATGCTACATATTGCTCATAGGAAATGCTATATGTTTGATAGTTGTTTGATTGCAATGCAGAGGAAATGATATATGTTGCTAAGGAATGGCTATATGTTTAATAGTTGTATGATTGACAATGCTATGAATGATGTAGATTTATATGCACATATAAGATGTATGCTCACATAAGATGCAAGTGTACTCCTAATGATAATTACGATTTGCTCATGTAAGATGTACATTCTTGTCAGTAGTACCATTAGGGTTGATAGATTGAGACAATCAGGTATTCTTAAGGTATCTTTGGGTTGTGATAATGATTGACATTTGATTTAATGCAGAAGTATGGATAAGTCTTGGATAAACAAGAGATACGATGAGTTTCAAACGTATAAGAATGGAGTAATTGGGGTTTTTAGACTGGGCATTCCATATTGAACTTTTGAATTAAAGATCAAGTTGTCCTTGTACGAGATGTGAGAATATTCAAATTAATGATCGAGACAGAATTTATGGACATCTAATCCTAGATGGTTTTTGGTTACATTAAATAACATGGACAAAACATGGGGAAGAAATCCATCAACCTCGTATTCAACCTGAGAGAGAAGATGCTATGTAGATGGACACTGAAAGTGATCGTTTGGATGAAATGTTAGACGATATAAATAGAACTGAGTCAAATGAAATAGAAATATAATCAATGATGATTTTGGGAAGAACATCACTGATTCTGAATGTACGTTGGCTCTTAGAGTTGAGATGATGTGACTGCAATTTCTATTGGAAATGTTTAAAATAAAGTCGAGGACTATTCTACATCCACAATGATGACAGATGTCATGTCATTGATTAGGAGAAAACTCAAAAACCTAAAAAAATCCCAAAGGATTGAAAAGATGCAAAGTCAAGATTTCCATCATTGGGATTACAATATGAGAAGATCGGAGCATATTCGAATGATTGTGTCCTTTTTTGAAAAGAAAATGCAAGTTTAAGCCATTGTTCAGAATGTGAAACATCAAGATACAAAGATAAAGACAATAACAGTAGAAAGAACAAGTCACAAAGAATATTACAATATTTTCCTCTTATTCTAAGATTGAAGAGATTATATAGTTCTAAGAAAATCACAAAGTGGATAATATGACAAGATAATATAAGGAAGAATGATCGAGGTGGCAGCATCCTGCAGATGGTAAGGAGTGGCAAAATTCGATGAAAGATTTCTAGAGTTTTTAGAAGATATTCGGAACAGTAGATTGGGACTTGTAACGAACTGTTTTAACCCATTTGGTAATATGAGCACGAGTTATTTGATTTGGCCAGTTATACTTGTAGCGTACAATTTTTCTCCATGGATGTCAATGAATTTGTCACTCATTGCAGCGTCGTCACTAATACCACGTCTAAAAAGTTCAGGAAATGCAATCGATATTTATATGGAGCCATTATTCGATGAACTAAAGGTTCTTTGGAATTCATAGATTGAAATCTATGATTCACTTAAAGGAGAGATATTTATTATATATGGTACATTTACTTTGGACTATTGATGATCTCTCAGATTACGCGAATCTATCTGTTTGGAGTACCAAAGGAAAACCTGCATTCCCATATGTCTAGAAGATACTCATTCTACCTGGCTTACAACAAGTATAAAACTTTGTTATCTAGGACATCGTCGATTTTTTCTAATTAAACATCGATGGAAAATGCACGAATAAAATAAAAAATTTGGCGGTCTATCTTGTGGTCATCAGAAATCTTTATCTATAGTAAATGGATTTTGTGTAATCAACTCATGAAAATTGAGAGGTTTTGTTTAGGACGACCTTTCAAGAAGAAAATGCCAGGAGGCTGGAGAAAAATAGTATTTTTTCCGAGAATTACCTTATTATAACGATTTACAAATTCATCACAATCTTGATGTAATGCATATTGAGAAAAAACGTGATGGAGAATATTCTAGGAATTCTAAATCTCTCTAAAAATGACAAAGATCTATTGAGAAGTAGACATGATTTAGTCCAGTTAAATATACGTAAATATTTGCATGCAATTGAGATGGACAATGGACGCGTAACAACATCTAGAGCAATGTAGACATTATTAAATGAAGAACAGAATAAAATATTCAGTTTCTTGAAAGATATTAAAGTTTTTTATTACAGAATGAAAGATCTGTGTTTTGAAAAGTCGTGATTGTCATTTGTACATGCTGTAGAAGACCCGCGTGCATGACCGCCATGGTCAAACAACTGCCTTTGGCGTTGCAACGAGGCCGGGTCTTGGGGAAGACCGTAACCGCCGGGCGTGGGGGAGGGGTGGACTTGGTGAGGGGACATACACGCCCCTATATATATCTACCTCCATCGGGAGGGGAAGATCCATCCGAGAACTACCTCGCTATAGGGAGCCCTCTCCCATTACCTATCTCCATTCTCCTCTTCTCTCGTTCTCTCTCGTTCTCTCAACAAGAAGGTCGAAGACAACGTACCTTTGGCGTTCCTTCACTGGTATCAGAGCTCCGGTGTTTGCGATTCGATCCTGGTCATCGATTCCTTCGCCGCTAACGGTGCTCATCTGTCTCGTTCGCTCGACGTTGTTGCCGCCCAACAGTAAACCCATGTTAGGGTTTTCTCGAGGTATCTTTTTTTTTGAGAAGCCTACTGTATTCACAAAGGATATACTACTGGAACCCAAGGGAACGTTCCCCTTGTCGTTTTTCATATTTTTTTTACTAAAAAGGCAACATTGTGTGTAAACTTTAATCACGTGAACCCTCCTTTAATTTACCTTTAAGTCACGTGAACTCCATCCCCACCTTATTCTTTCTTTGTGAACCCCTTTAACTTTTCAATCATGTGAAACCCCCTTTATAGACATTTTTTTGGCAAGTTAAATAGAATTGAAAAGTTTTTCATGATATTTTTAAATCATGGTATTTTTTTAACCTTTTCAATCCAATCTGTTTTTAATTCATCGAAAAGATGAAGACAATCGACTAGTCGTAATTTTTTAGGTTTTTTAATTACTTTATAAAGGAGATTAGATCTAGGGAGTTTCACTTGTTTAACATCTTAGGTCTTAAAAAAAACTAAGTTTGTGCTAGGTTATTATATCAAGTAGATTATCTTTGTTCAATAGTTTTTCAATCCATCAAATATTTTTATTTCTCCTTTATTATCGATATCCAAAACTCCTAAAAATCTTGTAAGCATCTCCTATTAATCTAGTCAATCCGTTTTTTTACCATTTGCTTATTGCTATATATATTGCTTATTCTTGTTAAATTTGTGCCTTCATTAGTTTTTTTTTGTTTTTTAAAGAAACTTAAATTTGTTCTTGCTAAGTATCACAATCTTATATCAATCTTACATTCATTTTCTTTAGATCCAATATGACAAGCAAGACTATTGCCACTAAGGTGGGGAAAAAAAGAGTACCTTAACGGTACTAATTATGAAGTATGGAGTAGAAAAATCTACTATGGCCTGTTGCACGATAGCATACACTCCATCATAGACAAATCCGACGCAACATTATCTGAAAATCCAACTATGGAGGAAATTAGGTCCCGCGAAAGTTTTTGAGACATGCGAATCAGCTTACGAGCTCTGGATCGCGGTTAAGGAGAAATATCACTCCAAATCGGAAGTGAGCGTCCAGCTTCTTCTACACAAGTACAAGTCGTGTAGAATGAAGGAATCTGAAAGCGTCCTCGAGCACGTGAATAAGATGATCGTGATGGCCAAGGATCTAGCAGCTGTTGATTGCGTAATTCCAGAGAGGATGCAAATCGCGGTCATACTAGGAAGTCTCCCACTATCATTCGACAAGGTTGCTACATCTCTAAGGATGAATGACAACATTAAATCTGTGATGAACCTACAACTGGCAATTGAGCAGGACATCTCTAAGCAAAGATCGAAAGCTCAGATCTTTGAGGTCAATGAAGAAGAAGAAGAAGAAGCAAATGTCGTGCACGCAAAGAAAAGGTTGTGCCCCTCCAAGGTGAATTTCAAGGGAAAGAGTGGGAAATACCCACGTGGCTCTTGCTACGGTTGCGACAAATATGGTCATTTCAAGGTCAATTGCCCCAACAATGAAAATCCAAGAAATTCTAAAATGCTTGAAAATAAAGGTAAGAAGAAAATGGAAGATGTACTATATGCCCCAGGGATACGTCGGAACCTGATCTTTGTCCCAGTACTGCTCAAGAAGGATTTTGAAGTCCGCTTTTATAATAAACATGTATTTATAGGCAAGAATAAGAAGGTCTATGCGATGGGAAAGTTTGTGTCCGAGCATGACCTGTTCTGTCTTCCTTTAATAAATTCTAGTGAATCAGTAAATGTCTCTTCTGGGTATTCCTTGTATTGTTTGTCTGGTTATGAATTGTGGCACATGAGACTGGGTTATCTAGGAAATTCTAAGATAGATCAAATGATAAAGGCAAATCTGTTGCCTAAGATCACGGGTGCAAGGACATTGCCCTGCGAACACTGCTAACAAGTAAACTGACGAGAAGACCCTTCTCAACCGGAATTTGATCAACAGAGTTACTAGGTTTGATCCATTCGGACATATGTGGACCACTGAGCATCAGCACACATAGAAATAAGGAATGCTTTATAACATTCATTGATGATTACTCGAAGTTCTTCTATGTCTATCTCCTAGGAAAAAAGTCGGAAGTACTTGAAATATTTAAGAGATATAAGACGGAAGTGGAGATAAGATTAGGAAGACCATTTAAGACCCTTAGGACAGATAGAAGTGGGGAATATACCTCAAAGGAGTTTAAAGATTATTGCATTCAGGCAAGCATTCGTAGGCAGACTACAATGCCCTATACACCACAACAGAATGGTGTAGCAGAAAGAAAGAATCGAACCTTGATGAATGATGTAAGGTTTATACTTTCACACTCTAGACTCTCCAAAAAATTCTGGGGAGAGGCAGTGTTGACTGCGAACTATATACATAACAGAATTCCCACCAAGTCCGTAGAATCAATGACATATGAAATATGGAATGGCAGAAAGCCCGAGTTGGGCCATATCCAGAAATGGGAATGTGTTGCACATGTTCTGGTACCGAGTCAGATTAGGGACAAGCTAGACTTCAGGACATTAAAGTGTAAGTTTATTGGATATAATGAACATTCTAAAGGACCATGAAACCAAAGGTCTGATCGAAAATCGTGATGCAACTTTTCTTAAAATTAATCAAGAAAAGGAGTATCAAGTAGAGGAATCAGATTCTCTGATTGTCCTACAGGACAATGAAGACGACTTGAGCATTAGACAAGAACTTGAGGATGATATCAATCATCCAAATGTAGAGAATGAACCTCATGGAACATGATGATCCTTTAGAAGAAGTGGGTGGACCCACACAACTCACGGGTATAATCGGCAATAAGAGAACCAGAACATGGCCCGTATGGATGGAAGTTTACTACTTCTATGGATGTGAGGTGTCGTGCTACACCGTAGATGAGGATGTCGCGGATTGTACAGATCCCATATCCTTTGATGAAGCTATAGCTTCGTCTGAGTCAGAATCACAGACGACCGCCATGAGGGATGAGTTGGACTCAATCGAACAAAACGGTGTATGGGAGTTAAATGTGATTTGCCAGAAGGTAGGCAATCCATAGGATGTAAGTGGGTATTCAAGAAAAAGTACCGAGTTGATGGTACAGTTGACAAATACAAAGCCAGATTAGTTGCCAAGGGTTATGCTCAGAAGGCTGAAATAGATTTCCAGGAAACCTACTTTCCTGTGTCTAAGTTTGCATCTATACGAATGATCTTAGCCATATTCGTATATATGAATTTGGAATTGTTTCAAATGGATGTGAAGACGACCTTCCTTAATGGAGAATTAAAGGAGGAGATTTATATGCGACAACCTAATGGCTCTCAGGTTGAAGGTCAGGAGAGTTTACAAGTTAAGAAAGTTATTATGTGGCTTGAAGCAGTCTTCACGGCAATGGTATCTCAAATTTCATGAGAAAGTTATCCAATTTGGATTTGTTGCAAATAAATTGGATAACTGTGTGTATGTCATAAAGAGTGGGAGTAGGTTTGCAATCATGTCATTGTATGTGGATGATATTCTGCTTGCTAGTAATGACATACAAATGCTTAATGAAATCAAACAGAAATTGAGCAATGAATTTAAGATGAAAGACACGGGGGAAGCATCCTATGTTCTTGGAATTCAAATAACAAGAGACAGGGACTCAAGGACATTGAGCTTTAGTCAGGAAAGATATTTGCATACTATATTAAGAAGATTCGAATGTACAATAGCCCTCCAGCTCCAACATCACTTGTGATGGAAAAGAGACTCGGTAAGAGTCAGTGTCCCGGAAAGAGGCAGAAACCTTTAGATGTAACATATGCACAAGCGGTGGGGAGTCTAATGTATGCAATGATGTGTACTCGACCTGACTTAGCTTATCCAATAAGCTTAGTCAGTAGATATCAAAACAATCCTGGTCCAGCACATTGGGAAGTTGTAAAGAGGATTCTACGATATCTGAAAGGGGCAGTACATCTGAAACTTGTGTATCAGGCAGAATCGCTTGAAGTGGTATGATACTCCGATGTCGATTTTGGAAGGGATGTGGATAATAGAAAATCCACATCGGGTTATTTGTTCATGTTTGGTGGTGCAGCCATTTCTTGGGGTAGCATGAAACAAGGATGTGTATCTCGACATACACAGGAGGCTGAGTACATTGCATGTAGCATGGCCACCACTCATGTTGTGTGGATCAGACGTTTTCTAGATAATCTAAGCTTGAATTGGTCAAAGGGCCAATTGAAATGTATTGTGACAATCAAGCCACGATAAGCTTGATCAATAATGGGACTAATAGTTCTAAAGGAAAATACATTGAAATCCAATATCACTATATACAAGATATATGGGGAAGTAAGAAATCACGGTAACTTACATACCTACCGGTGACATGTTGGATGATTCCCTAATCAAGAGAACAGCAGCATGAACATACATTAAACATGTAGGTTTAATGGGACTCAGGATTGTATGAGTCAAGGAAGAGATTTCATAGATAATGATCCTCACATGATAAATCTCAATGTATATACTACACGAATAGTGGGAGTATATATATTTTTTGACCACTTCGGTCAAGTGGGAGATGTAGAAGTCCCGCGTGCATGACCGTCGTGGTCAAACAACCGCCTCTGACGGTTGCTGCGAGGCTGGGTCTTGAGGAAGACCGTAACTGCCGGACGTGGGTGAGGGAGCGGACTTGGCGAGGGGACATACACGCCCCTATATATATATATATATATATATATATATATATATATATATATATATATCTACCTCCATCGGAAGGGGAAAATCCATCCGAGAACTACCTTGCCATAGGGAGCCCTCTCACATTACCTATCTCCATTCTTCTCCTCTTCTCTCGTTCTCTCAACAAGAAGGTCGAAGACGATGTAACTTTGGCGTTCCTTCACATGCAAGTTTTTTTCCATTGGCTATTCGAGAATTTCTTGGAGATGATATTGCTCAACCTTTGATTGAATTAAGTCAGTTTTTCAAGCTAATGTATTTGAAGATTTTAGATCATTCTGTATTAGCCAGACTAGAAAATGATATCATTGCTACATTATGCAAGCTCGAACAAATATTTCTTCCTCCTTTTTTTCAATATTGTGATGCATTTGATTATTCATTTGGCTGATGAAGCCAAAGTTGACGAAATCGTTCAATACCGATGGATGTATCCTATCGAACAATATTTGAGAAATGATAAGAGTATCATTTTTAATAAGGCAAAATCGAAGAATATATTGCGGAGGGATATCTATGTGAAGAGTGCATTAATTTTTATTACATGTATATGGAAGGGAGAAGTAAACGTTTTGATAGATTCGAAAGAAAAAATGATGGTGACGTAGAAGAAGTAAAAGACCAATATAAATTATAGATATATCAGAAATGTGATAGATCAATATTGAAAGGGATCAGGAGTACTATATTGGACATGAAAAGGGAACTTATTTATTATTATATACTCATGCAGATTAATGAAGCTGATTGGTTATTCGATGAATTAAAGTATTAATGGGTCCTAATATCCAAAAATCTAATTTTATTGAATGGTTTAAAATCTAATTTTATTGAATGGTTTAAATCTCATGTTCAGATATTAAAGGATAGGGGTGAGAAATGTTTCATGAAAGAAATTGAAATTCTTGCACAAACTCCATACTCACTTGTTTCTCATTCAGGGTACATTGTTAATGGTTTTCACTTCAGAAAGAAATCGATCAATGACATTAAAGCAACACATATGTCATGCATTATTGTAAAGCAGAACTTCAATCAGGAGTGGATAGTTACTATGGTCGATTCATTGATATAATAGAAATTAGTTTCTTACATGACATGCGATATGTTTTGTTCAAATGACTTTCGTTCGATATTGATTGTGAAGGAATTGGTTACCAAAGAGACAAGAATTTCTATATTAGTTTGAAATAGAGTAGCTGGTTACAGATAAACAAACCATTTACATTAGCAAGCCAAGGTGAGCAAATCTTTTATGCTCCATATAACTTTCACACTCGATGGATTTTTCCCATACATACCATTCATATAGGTTTTTATTTGATGTAGTTGAAGATGAGTATCTGCCTTATATCGATGATGCCTATCAGAAAGACGCTTATGGGAGTTCGACCGCCTTTGTGGATAACAATGTAAACATAACAACCTGTAGAGTTTGTGATAATATAATGATTGACTAAAAGGTATAACAACTTTTTTATTTGGAGTTTAGATAAATTAAAAGTATACTTTATATATAAGAATGATGCCTTGTAGTGAACGACATGTTAAAGAGACATCTGCTTCAGCCCATCCACCCTCAGACCCTCCACATGCTACTACTTTTGTTAGGTGGAGATGATCCTCAAAGTGCAGAGCATCAAACTGTCTCCCTTCAGGCACAACACTACGGGCTCAGATTGTTGGTGGTGATGTAGTGAGGGAGAACTCCATATTTTTCATAGTTACCTGGGACAAGTAGCATGTTCTCGTGTTCCTATCAGCTTTGTTGATTTCATATTGGTTCCTCATTCTATTAAAGATGCCATTCTACGTGAAATAGAGGTAAATATTGATAATTTTTCCCCTTAAATTTCCATTATAAATATCATTAATAAAAATCAATAACTTCGAATCTTTACAGGCAAGTTTCACTTAGGATCCTAGTCCTGAAGTTAATGGTCAAATTTTAGTCCATGCAGGAGAAATGATTTATCACTATCGAAGTCCTTTGAAGAATACTGTGAGTGAATATATTTTTTATAATAATTATGCATGTGATGTTAATACATTATTTTTCGGTATTTCGATCCATAACTTCCAGGTGAGCAACTGTTTCAGAGGGTATCACCGGACGTTGATCCTACCCAATGGAGGAGCTTGTTGTATTTTGAGTGGAGAGGAACATCGGATATTGCATATATTGTTTACTTTCTTACCCACTTTACCTTATCAACAATTGTGTATTATAGGATATTTTTTGGAGGAATACTGTCAAAAGGAGTAAGGGATTCAATGCTACCCACGGTATGTGTAGAAAAATACAAATCAATTGAAGCATAACTTTGTAAGTGCTTTCTTATTTAAGTGATTTATAGTTATTTTTATTATGTATATAGTATTCTTATTCTTGCATTTCTATTTATCAACATGAGCGGGTGCCAAATAGGATTGAAGTTTTTAAGAAATCCAAAGTCGTGACATCATTAGGGTTGTTGAATGGATGAACCCATCATATGGGACCCCTCCATGTAAGAAAAGCATGTATTTTATAGTTTGACTTTGTGGAGTATTTATGATATAAGTTAAATGATTTATAATGCATGCCTTTTAGGATGAGATGATTAAGCTCCCCACCACCCCCTCGTTGGACCGTGCTAGTGTGAAATCTCATATTTTTGTCCTAAATTTTGGAGTATTTGTACATCTAAAAAATTAAAAGATCAAACCATTTTGTAGAGTTCATCGAGACCTTTCCAACGAGTCTAAGAACGTCTAATTCCAAACTTCCTAGCCTAAGATATCGTCATTTTACGATGTTGGGTCAAAAGACATACGGATCCGGATTGTTTCCAGATTAGATCCAAATTTCACCTCTTCTTCTATAAATATGAGGTGGTAGGCTGCCTCTTAAAGACCTACCCACCCAACATCTCTTTCCCTCACCGAAGTACCATCATTTTGGTTGGATTAGTCGCCGGAGGACTGTTGTCGTCGAAGGTGTTCCAATCGAAAATCCACAACCACCATCACATAGGGGATCTTGAGGTCACCATTGAGTGCACATTCACACTATGACCGAGTGGCCGACGCATTGTTTCCGCACGAGAGGAGATCCTAAGGAAACATCCTCGGAGGTAACGAAGTTTATCCCCTCCTTGCTATTGGTGTTTACATGATTATCGATCCAATATTCTTGAATATCCTTAGAGCATTATATGTCCTTGCAGATTAAATTATAGATGCTTATCAAAATCATATCACACGAAGAACATCTCACTAAAATAGTTGTCTTGATCCTTGAGTCGAAATCCATAAGGTTTATATGTATTATCTCGGAAGTTTGGTTTATCATTGTATTACTTTGAATATTAATTGATATACACATTGGTTCATACGACTGATTCAAAAAATAACATAGATATGTATCTCATTTCCATGGTAATATTCAAATTCATAATTTCAAAGATATGGTGTAAATCCAGCTTCATATGATAGGACGTGGACCCATATATGGGTTTTATGACATTTATTTTTCCATATCAACTTGTATCACATTATGATAAAATTATGGAATAAAAAAAGACCTCTGGTTTCCAGTGAAATTCCTTGAGGAATTTATTCGGTGATTAAGGATAACATCTCATTTCGATTTTAGTTGCATGAGTTTGTATTTGTCACAGTCTGATCATTCTGCTCGCAAGGACCTAAATACCAACCATTATCTTTCCATTTTCATTAGCTCTAAATTATCAAGTCATTTATATTCCTTTTTCAAATGATAATGGTGGAGGTCATGGGGAATTGCGTTCAATAATGGGACGTGTGTTTTTTTAAAATTAGTTACGTACCATGATTGTCCTTTTGTGATGAAATTATTTTATCTTCAATGTGGTTTTATATTACTTCAAAATTTAAAGTGGGGCCCGATATAGACATGAGCATGTACTCAGTTTGAATATTCCACCTACATGTCATTATAATAAAGTTCCACATTTTTTGTTGTATGATATGTGTATCATAATTACCTGTCTGCAAATTAGAAGGGGATTTTTACACCTATAACCCTGAGTAATTTTACAATAACATTCATAATCCCGCATAATCGTGAATTACACGAGGAACCCTGAAAAATACTTAACTCTTACATGGCCTAACCCTGTGTTAGTTGGCATCTGTTTTATCCATTAACTCTCACGGAAAAAGTTATATGTTACCAAATTTACCCCTAAAACCATTTCATATTTACAAAGTATGCCATTAGTTCCACAACCATCCCCCAAGTTGCGTCCCGACCTCCTCCAAACCCCGTGGAGAGCTCCCCCCAGCGCACCTCCTGCAGCCCAGGCCGGCACCGACCCTGGCCCCACGTCGCTCACCCTCTAGCCTATCCGACCCCTGTGCCGCCCACCCTCGACTCCTGCAGGCGAGGGACCCCCGCGCCGCCCACCATCCAGCATATTCGACCCCTGCGCCGCCCACCCCTGACCCGTACAGGCGAGGGCCCCCCGTGTCGCCTGCCATCCAGCATATTCGACCCCTGCGCCGCCCACCCCCGACCCTTGCAGGCGAGGGCCCCCCCGCGCCGCCCACCCCCGACCCCTGCATGTGAGGGCCCCCCGCGTCGCCCGCCCCTGACGCCTGCAGGCGAGGGCCCCTGATGAATCCACGATTCATCATCTTAATATCTTGATCTTAGCAAAATCCCCAAGTAAAATCCCAAATAAATATCCATAAAATTCATAAATTAACAAAATATCTCTTGTAAATAAAACTCACTAATTACTGTATATAAGACTGCACAATATGAATTAACAATAAAAAGCCGCAAAATCAAAGGAGTTTTATACCTGTAAATAGCCCAAAACTTCATTTATTTTTAATAATTTCATTTCAACTCCTTTTTGCCTAATTCTTTCTCTAACTTGTTTATAATAATGTATATACAAAACAAATTTTACCTTAAATAAATGCTCCTAGATCCCAATGGGAAAAAGTCGTAAAGACCAACTTCCAAGCTAAATTCCCGCTCCGTATGAACTCCAAATTCACCAAACTCACTTTTAAAGTTCAAGTTAGAAAATTATCTATCCAACGGAAGTGGTTTCATTAAAATCGGAGCTCATTTGCAAAAGTTGGGTTTTGGGACCTAGATGTACATTATACATTATGTATATATTCATACTTTCTTCATTTTTTATTATATCTTTCTTAATTATTAAAAATACAAAAAAATCATACTTGTGTTGTATTTTAATTATACTATTTTATTGTATTTTTTCGTTGTAAATATCTCTTATTAAAAAGACAAAAAATATATATATATACATAGTGTGTTGTATTCACTTGTAAATTCACCATTATTTTTTTCCTTCTTTATTTTGTTGTAATTAAAGTAGATAACTTTATTTCATTTTATTTATTTAATTATTTTACATTCTCTACAATAACCACCATTCAACTCCATTACTCCACCATATTTTCTAACTTCTAATTCAACTCCACCATTTTATTAACCTCCATCCCACTCCATCTTAATTCTAACTTCCATTTTTCTTCTTCTTTATATACATGCCATTCTCCTCATTTTTACCTTTGATCCATCTTTATGTGAGGAGAGCCAAGTTCCCAGAGTTGAATCGGTGACAGCGACGCAACCGCGGTCGAGCGACGACGGCCCTCTCTCCGGTGTGATCCGTTGGCTTTTTGGCCAACATCGCAGCCGCAACCGCGCGCTGCTCGAGCTCATCGCACGCCGGCGATTTGAGCGAAGACCGTGCTCACGAGAGCACTCCATAGGCATCCGCGTCCATCGTAGGTAATTTTTCTTTTCATCTTATCATCATTAGTATCTTTGCATATTTTTTAGCACATCACATTACCACCACCAATATCATCTTCATCTTCATCACCATCATCATTTTTTTTACTTCATCACTCCCACTTCTCCATTTATTACCCCATGTTTTAACAAAATTAAAAAAAATAAAAAAATTGAAACAAAAAAAAATCCTTTCTTTTACATCAGTAAAAAAATCAAAGAAAAAAATATAAAAAAAAATAAAAAATTCCGAAGGTGGAGCAGCAGCTCCACAGCCGCCGCCCCACCTCCCCCGTCAAAGCTACCACCGCCGCCGTCGGGAACCGCCACCGGCGCTCCAGCCGGCCGCGGCTCCGCGCCGCCCTCCGCCGCCTCACGAGCGGCTCCCTCCATCTCAGCGCGGGCCACCCCGCGTGACTTTGCCGACCGCCGCCATCAGCAGTGCCGACCGCCGCCCCCTCACCGTCGAGCCCCAGCCCTCCGCGCGCCACCACCACCGCGCGCCGCCACCCGCGCGCGCACCCTTTTCCTCCGCCCGCCTTCGAAGCTCCTCCTTGTGGCCGCGCGCAGCCGCCGCCGACCAACCCTTGTTTGGGTTCTTCTTCTTCTCCTGCGCGCATGCGAGGAAGGTCACTTTTCTTTCATTATTTTATTGTATAAATTGCAAATGCTTCCTGTTATGTTCTTGTAACTACAACTAGGTCCTTGTACATATTTGTGTTGGCTATTTTCAATTTCTCAGTTTGCACAAACACCCCTGTGTTTCCTTATTAATTTGGACATCCAACTTGCTTCATTTGATTCAAAGAAAAATACATGTATGTTGAGCAACTAATTTTCTACATTGTGGATATTTATTTATATTTTTGTGGTCCTTGGGTAATTAATTAAAAATGATTAACTGAAATTTTGCATAGTTTACCCGCTCTGTGCTCTTAAAATTATTTCTCACACACGGTTGCTTCAAAAAATCCACAAAAATTATATGTGGTTCCTTAATATGTGATTAATTTTCTATCCAAATTTCAACCAAATTGGAGTTGTCTTGTGCACGAAATAAATTGTAGAGTGTTTTTAGTATTTGATTTTTAAGTAAATCCACATACATCTTTTTCACGAAATTTCAAGTCTCCTGGATTGCTCATCTAAATATCTACTTGAGATAATTTGCATTCTGACTAATTTGATAAGTGGATTTATTAGAAATTTTTTACTCACTGTCACTCTATTTTCACTAAAAAATTCATAAAAAATTCATATTTTGTCAAAAAATTCCAAAAATATTACTGTAGCTTCCTTGCATCATGTTTTAGTTCCAGTAAATTTTTCATAATTTTTACTTACTGTTTGTGTGAGAAATTGCGAAAAAACCCATAAAAAGTGTGTATTTTTATTTATTGCATTTTAACCCCTAAAATCTAAAAAAAATGTGTTTTGTGTTCATCTCGGGATTAGGACTCTAGAAAAAATATAATTTGGCTAAATTGGATTAATTTCTCATTAAAATTAATTTGGCTTATTGTATGTTTTCTTAGTGTTGTAATTCACCCGCATCTTGCATTGTTATTTCTTTTTGCATTAAAAAAATATAAAAAAATACCAATTTGAAATCTAAAATCTTTATTTTCAAATTAAACCCAAGTTGTTCCTTTGCCTCCCTGAGTTCGACCCCGGACTTGCCCGGGATATAAATTAAGCCGAGATACTCTTCACGGGGATCTTCTCTCGGTTCTGACCGAATCACTGAGTACACGTGCTACAACGTGAACGAACTAAATAACGTATTTAGCGACACGTCAGATGGCGCCGTTGCCGGGGAGGCAAACGGCTTAGGGACTAATTTAAAAATTTGGATTTAGTTTTCCATTTACTCGGGTAGTCTGACCCCCGAGCCCACTTGTAATTAATCCATTTCCTTTCAATTATTTGTCTTCATATTCTTGTATATATTTTGTTGTTTATCTCTCTAATATAAATCTCTTTTTCCTTGCGAGGGCCCGGTGGACTTGGAGTGCATCGGAGGTCGACGGACGCGAGGAGCGCCGACTGCTGAAGTGCGAGGATAAAGCAATTTATTTTTGAGAGAATTTTGTAAATTATTGTAATTATTTAAGTAGTTGCTCATTTCTAGCGGCTCTTGTTTGAGAGCTCACATGTGTAAAAAGACTTAGACATTATTTGTGGTGTGTCGAGCCTGTTTCACTCTCCAGCGAGGGTGGGGCTTGACTTGAGTGGCGAAATTAAAGATTAGGCACACGGTAGTTTAGATTCAAACTTGTTTGTGCCCATCGTAATTTAGGCCACACTTATCTTAGAAGATTCACATATCTTATAATATTCATAATGAGACGCACATAGACACGTACTACTTAGCTCAAATCCAATCAATTTTTCCCCGCTAATAGTATATTGTTTAGGTGCGGTTTCCTCGATCTGCATGCATTTAGTGTAATATTTACAAATTCAGTTTTGCATAACGCATGAAGAGTGCTGGGATTCACTGTAAGTATACCTTCTTCTGAGCATGCATCATAGTTTCTCGTTTGCATTCTGATTTTCGATTCCCCTCTTGTTTTACAACTTAAGGTTAAAAGGAAATTGGGACTGAACGGTAGACGTGCTTGTGTGTTCACATAAATTTCAAGTGATAACCTAACTCTAAAATTGGGATTGAATTGAGCAGGTCGATCTAATTTATTGGAATAAAAAGAACCCTTGTTCTCGGGTGCATAAAGCCCTCATTGTTTGTTTTAATTGCAAGTGAGAGAGAGACGACCCTAGGATAGAGCCAAGTCTGGATTTCTTACTTACTACTGGTTCTTTCTTTTTAGGCGATTAGCTACTTTTTAGTGAGGATTTACGGGTAGCCGGTAAACGGTCCGGACTTCCTTAGCAGAGTGGGAGGTTTAGAGGACGCCTTAGTCCTCAAGGAACGGGTAGCTGTATTTATACGGTCCGTACTTACTCCTATACTGGCTGAAAGTAGGTCAAACTAGTCGTAAGAACCGGGCCAGTCTGTAGGAAAATACGGGCACCTAACAGCTCGTTAATCTTTCCAAGATTGTATTCTCGCCAACTAAAATTGACCAGATAAATCGGCCGAACTCTTACGGCCATCACGTGTTGAGTTGGTGAAATTGGGGGTTTGAATTGCGTTTGAATTGTGTGAGTTCACTCCGCACATTTACGTGCACCGTAGAACTAGAGCCTCATTGAACATCGTGTTCTAATCGGTTCTTTTGACATCGAAGATGACTGATTGGGGGGATATTTATTCGGACTTTGCGAATCTCTCGTTGAACCCTTCAAAAAGTACGTCTTCAAAGGTCCAAGCGCAACTTGGATCAACCTGGACTCATGACCCTCTTGAGCCCAGGATCACTCACTCTCGGGATGGTTACTCTCAAACCATTCCCTTTCTCTCTTCCCACCTCACCGAGGAAGACCATCGCCTCGGTGAGAATATCATGAGTCATAAATCCTCTTCTAATAAAGAACACATTGCTGATTCAGGCCATATAGAAGACACGAGTAAAATGCCTCCAAAGAAGAAAGAAGAGGAAGAAGAGAACCATGAAGACCCGATGAGAAGTATACTAGCCCGATTGGCTGCATCTGAGCAGCAACAAGCATTACTAAGAGCTCAGTTGGGACAGTTAAATGTTGGGGTCCAACTACCAATGGATGCGGCATACAACCCCGGACAATATCAAATTCATAACTATTTGAGTCCGGCCGAACCCGAGTTTGATTTTGAATTGAAGCTGCATTTTCTGAACCTGTTGCCACACTTCGATGGGAATGCTTCTGAGGAGCCATATGCATTCCTAAGGGACTTTGAGCTCATCTGTGCTAACCTCAAAAATAACAATGTTAGCCAGGATTATATTAGGCTCAAAGCCCTTCCATTTGCCTTGGGTGGAAAAGCCGATTACTGGGTGAAGAATCTTGGAATCATCGTCACCACTTATGCCCAGTTTAAGGACCTATTCCTAAAGAAGTTCTACCCGTTGAGTAGAACTAACATGATGAGGACGTGAATTACGAGTTTTTCCCAATTACCCAATGAAGCCTTCTGTGATGCTTGGGAAAGATTCAAGGACATCCTGCAAAAGTGCCCTTGTCATAGACTAGATGACAACATCTTGGTCCAATCCTTCTTCACTGGTCTCAACCCTGAGATGCAGGGTTTAGTGAGCGCTGCTTGTGGAGGCAGCTATACATCACGAGGAGCGGATACCGTCTGGAGGGTATTCGAGCAGATGGCTGAAACTAGCCGCTCACAGATGGCCAGCAGGGCCTATACACCATCCCCCAGTTCACTCTCACTTGGAGGGGGAAAATCAGCTGTAGTCGATCTCTCTCAAGACGGGATCCCTAGCATGGGACTTCTTGCCGACAAGCTTACTATAGTCGAGAAGATCGACAGGAGGATTGATGAGTTAGACCGGAGCGTCTCCAAACTTCCAAAACAGATGGAGGAGTTGACTGAGAAGGTATCTAAGATAAAGATACCTGCCGTGACTGCACCCGCTGCTCCCATTTACCGAGTTCACCATGTTCAGGAGCATTTGGTGTCAGGGCAACCCCAGCCGTGGGAGCAGGACCAATCCTACACCCACTCTTTCCAGCAGCCACCTCCAGTAGCAGAGACAGTCCAGGAGGAGCCTCCACCAGTTTGGGAGGTGAATGGGATATGGTATACTCAGGACCCTGCCAGGCAGGGAAGTACGGGAGACCGACAGACCTATCAGCGTCCCCCGACCTTTCACAACACCGCATTCACCTCTGCACCACCTCCTTCATAGCAGAGCCATGGATTCCATCCACCCCAGCAGCAGAGGCAGCAGTACCAGCAGTATGGCCGACAGGGCCATTACCAGACGGGCCAGCAGGGCCCGCAACCCCAGCAGCAGCAGCAGAGGCAGTATATTGGCAGCAGGGCCAGTCTTCCCGTCCTTCTTCCCTGTCTTATCCACTTCCTTCATCGTCTAGTCCCGTGGATATTCAGCAGCAGATACTCGACGAGCTACGTTCCTACAGGAACGAGGTTCAGGACTTACGGGTGGATGTCAAACGCCTGTCCAGATGGCGAGACGAGCAGACTGCACCCTCTACCTCGATCCCAGCCCAAGTTCAGGCTAACCCAAATAGCCTGAACCGTTCTAGTTCTCAGCAGCACTTTGGTCAGGTATACTGTTCAGCATCTCCTAAATCTGAACATGAGATTCTTTCGTGTGACGAGGCTAACCACATGTCACTCAGGAGCGGAAGGACCGTGGTTGTACCTGACCGGGCGAGGGACACGAGGAGGGGCATCTCTGGAGCTCTACATGAGGAGTCTTCAGAGGACGAGGAGGAGAGGCATCATATGTCAGAGCCCCATCAGCACCATTCGAGGATTTCTACTCAGGGAGTCGAGAGGAGGAGGAGAGTACGTATGCAGCATCGTCAGCATGGATATTCTTCTTAGTCTACGGAGGACCTTGCATTTCCGGTTGTGGCGGATACCATTCCAGCTTCTATTCCACAACCGTTAGTAGATAGTTTTGATTTCGATTCCATGTTGCATCAAAAAGATTCTTGTATGAAGAACTCTGTTTCCGTTAAGTCAAAGAATGATCTTTCAGTTCATGATTCAAATTCTTCATCCTCTGTTTCCTTAGCTTCAATCCCTTTCCCTCGTGCTCTTACGGCAGGAAAGCGCATCAAAAAGATTCAGAAAGATGACCCCGATATGGCACAATTTTGTAAAGAAAATATCACTGTAAAGGTGCCATTTGATGAATATGTGGCTAACCATCCTGCCTTTCAAAAATACCTTAAGGTGAGATGCACACCTAGAAGGGTTAGCAGGAAGAAAGATAACCGAAACATAAAGACACATGTCTTATCGATAGCCACAACCTATTGTCTCAAGAATCAGACTTTGCCAAAGAAAAAGAGAGACATGGGTGCTCATTATGTGGAGAGTCGTATTGACGACATTGCGTTTGCATGCACACTCTTAGATAACGGTTCTTCGATCAACTTACTTCCCTTAGACTTATATCAGAAATTGGAGTTGGGACCACTTCGCAAATCTAGAGCTTTACTCCAATTCGCAGATCGTTCAATGAAGAGACCTAAGGGAGAAGTGAAGAACGTCGTTATCTCGATTGAGGGGCAGAACTATCAGGTGGACTTCACAGTCTTGGACATGGAGACCCCCAATCATTGGAGAGAATCTCAGATCATTCTCGGGCGACCCTTCCTTAGGACCGCAGGCGCAGCTTTCGATTATGGTACGGGAATGATGAAGTTCCGTTCTCCAGGCGGAGAAGTGAACCTTGAGATGAAGCAAACCAAGTGTCAGCGACCCGATGCAGAGAGTAGCACAGAGTACTCATCTTCAGAGGCAGATTGCAGTATGATTAGCACAGTTGGGATTTGGGGACAGATTCCTTCAGGACAGAGCGAGACCCTTTCATCTGGAGAGGATATAGTGCATGATGCAGTTTGCCAGGTGTTGTCTGATCTTGCTAGAGATGCATCAACCTATTCTCATGATGACTTAGAGATCCATCCGGATCTGTCAGTTCCATCCTCTTCGGAACAATCATGGGACATAGATGACGAGTCGGACGTGGATTTTGCCGATTGTTTGGATACTTTTGACGATCCGACTCCCGATACTTCTGATTTGGTGGCGAGTACTACTCAGCTTAGCCCACCTTCATGCAGCACGGAACCAGATTCAGATTCAGTTCAGCCAGATCTGCTTGATGATATCACATTGCCAGAACTGAAATCACTACCTCCTACACTTAAGTATGCCTTTCTTGCGGGACCCAAAGAGAGATATCCTGTCATCATTAGCTCAGACTTGACTTTAGAGCAGGAGTCTAGGTTGTTAGAAGTCTTAGAGAGGAACCGCAAAGCAATAGGCTGGAGAGTGTCGGATCTCGTGGGCATCAACCCCGCTCTCTGCTCGCACCACATTTTTACTGAGGATAACGTGAGACCTTCCCGTGAGTTTCAGAGGAGACTTAACCCCAATCTACGGGAAGTGGTGAAGAATGAAATTGAGAAATGGTGCAAAGCAGGGTTTATATATCCTATTTCTGACTCCAAGTGGGTGGCCCCACTTCATGTTGTCCCGAAGAAGTCGGGAATTCAGATGGTCACCAACGAGGAGGGGGTAGAGATCGCGACACGAGTACCTACGTCGTGGCGCGTCTGTGTCGACTACAGGCGCCTGAATGCTGCGACCAAGAAAGATCACTTTCCCTTACCTTTTATTGATCAGATCTTGGAGAGACTTGCAGGGAAAGAGTTCTTCTGTTTTCTTGACGGGTACTCAGGCTACAACCAGGTGGCCATAGCCCCTGAGGACCAGGAAAAGACCACATTCACATGTCCATTCGGTACTTATGCTTTCAGGCGCATGCCATTCGGGCTCTGCAATGCCCCGGGCACATTTCAGCGGTGCATGATAGCCATATTTGCCGAGATGGTGGGAGATTTCCTGGAAGTGTTCATGGATGACTTCTCGGTCCATGGTGATTCTTTTGATACATGTTTAGCGCACTTGGACCGAGTCCTCATGAGGTGTAGAGAGGTGAATCTGGTACTCTCCTGGGAGAAGAGTCACTTTATGGTGACGGAGGGTATCGTGTTGGGGCATGTCATCTCCAAAAGGGGAATGGAAGGTGACCCTGCCAAGGTGGAGGTGATCAAGAAACTCGATCCACCTACCAACGTGAAGTCAGTGCGGTCATTCTTAGGGCATGTTGGATTCTATAGGAGATTCATTAAAGATTTTTCAAAGATCGCCCGCCCACTGACTGAGCTCTTAAGGAAAGACATAGAGTTCATTGTAGATCACAGGTGTCTGGAGGCCTTTGAGCTCTTGAAGAGGAAGATTTGTGCCTCGCCTATCCTACAAGCTCCTGACTGGTCTCTCCCCTTTGAGATCATGACTGACGCTTCAGATTTCGCTATAGGAGCTGTGTTAGGACAACGGAGAGAGGGGATTCCGTTTGCGATTCACTATGCGAGCAAAGTTTTAGATCCTACACAGAAAAATTATACAGTGACTGAAAAGGAAATGCTCGCGGTAGTATGGGCCCTCGAAAAGTTCAGATCATATATTTTGGGCTCTAAGGTGACAATATATACTGATCATACAGCCATTCGATACTTAATGGAAAAGAAGGACGCGAAGGCGCGTCTTCTTAGGTGGATTTTACTCCTCCAGGAATTTGATTTGGAGATTAAAGATAAACCTGGAGTGAAGAATGTTGTGGCTGATCACCTTTCTCGGATTGAACTTAAGGATTCTCCTGATCATGAGCGGATTAGAGAGACCTTCTGATAATTCTCGGAATTCGATGTGGTTATATCGACTCACAAGGTGAGTCAACAGTCGGTGTTTGACCACACAAATTCTGAAATTAATCAACAATTAACCCACAATAAAGATCAATAAATTAGAACTAATGTGGAGTTAAAATTTATTTTTAACTCTGCACAAATGGTGTATAGTGACAAGTATGCAGAGAGTTCGAACACAGGGAGCAAGCAGGGTAATTCACAAAAATGTGCTCAAGTGTGTGTGTGTGTGTGTGAAGTGTCTACACTAAGCAATCAAGCAAAGGGGATTTTTGTGGGTTTTTAATTTAAATTTTTTTTATTTTTAATTTAATTTTTAATTTTGTATTTTGGTTTTTAATTTTCTGATTTTTATAATTTTATATTTTATATAAATTTTTTTTCTTTTTCAATATTGGAAAGTAAAGACAATATAATAAAAGACAAGCTAAAATATTTATAAAAATGTGCAAAAATAACCTAAAATTCAGAAATAAATTGTTTTTAATATTTTTAGGATTTTTTACTATTTTTGTGATTTTTGGGGATTTTTCAAGGTATTTTTGGTATTTTTAAAGACTGAAATAAGGCAAAACAGTGGAAATAATGCTGGCTGTGAATAAAATGAGATTTAAAAATAGCAAACAGTAACTAAAAATTTTCACACTATTTTTCAAATAAAAAGGACAAAATAAGGAACAAACAGGAACTGAGTTTTTGATTTTTGGAGTTTCCTACTATTTTATATATTTTTTTTGAAGTTTTTGAGTGTTTTTAAATTTTTAGTGTTTTTCTTTTGAGATTTTTAATGATTTTTGGACTGACACTAAAATAGGATAAAATAGACGCTAGGTAATTTTTTTGTAATTTTTGGAGGTGTTTTAATATTTTTTTGGCATTTTCTAAGCTAGACAGTGAACAAAATAGATGTTTTTGATTTTTAATAAATATAAAAATAAAATAAAATCAAAAACTAAAATGATGGCGTGAAAGTTCAAGTTAACAGGAGCTTAACCCTAATTTTGTGGAATTTTTGGGCTTGAAATGATCATTCAAATAAATACAACAAGCATCCAATTAATAAATAAGCCTGGCAGGGGTATTAATGCAATTTACAAAACATCCAGGGGCATACACGCAATTTTCCACAAAATATTGAACAGAATATTTAATTTCTAGAACCAAAATGCAATTACAAAAGCCGCCTGGGCACGCTAGCAATTTTCCCACCAGGGCGCGTGACTTGCACGCGCCTGGCGAGGACTGAAACGTAATATCTCAAACCCTGGGGGCCTACTTGCAAAATATTCAAAAAGTTTACACTTGATATGCAAGTTTCAGTACTAAAACAAAATACACAAATGACCGAGGGCCCTTCTGCAAAATGCCCACACCTCACGTGTACAGGTCACGTGAGGTGACGTGGCGAAGGACCTATATGCAAATATAGAAAGTACGGGGGTGTTTGTGCAAATATTACAAAATACTTAAACTACACAACAAAGTTTTTGGACTGAATAGAAATTTCAAAAATGACGGGGGTTGACTGCAAAATACCCTCGACGGCGGAAGATCGGACGGTGGGATGAATCCCACTTATCCACGTGGCAGGTCCTGGGTCCGCGATACCCCTTCAGATCCGACGCCTCGGATTAGATCTCCGCGAGGAGATTGACGGCTGCTGAGGCGGCTTGATCGGACGGTCGGTGGAGAATCTGGAGCTGCGGCTCGATCAGACGGTGGAAAAGCGAGGAGGAAGAACAGGAAAGAGCACCGGCGGAGGCGCACTTCCCTGACTCCGATCTCGCTCCTCAGGCGGTGGATGGGCTCCAAAATGGAGCTGCAGACTCCCAGGAGGTCACTCTGTGGACTGGAAGGCTCGGATTCGTCGGAGAGGCGTCGAGGTGCTGGCGCGGAGGCGGCGGAGCTCTCAGCTCCAGGTATCTCCGGCGAAGGTCGCAAAATGCCTTCCAGGTGCGTTCGCTGCTCTTTGACCTGCAAGAAATGGTGAAAAGGTCCAGGGCAAATTGCCTGGACCTCGCGGAGGCGTAGGGATGCGTGATGTGCGGCGGCGGTGGACGCAAAGAGTGACGGTGGTCGGAGGTGTCTCCGGCGAGTGATCGATTTGGCGAATCGATGCACGAATGAAATGGAAAAACGGGGGAAAATGTAGCTGGGAATGCAAGGGATAAAATGACGGCGAAAAACTAAGGGTTAGCACTGCCTCGAGCCCAGGTCAGGCGAGGGAAGAGGGTACCTCGACGGCGGTCGCCGGAGGTTGTGGAACGCGCCCAAAAGTGTCCTGTCCACCGCCCTGACGAGCGCTCCTTGGAGCTGTCACCTCCGGGAACTCAAGCAAGGTCTGGGGGGAAGGTTTTTGCTGGATTATGCGGTTCAAATTTTCAAATGAAGTCAAGCTTTAGGTTTTAAAGGGTTGACGGTCAGAGGAGGAAGAACGAGGTGCGGAGGTGGTTGGCGTGATGCACGTCCCGATGCAAACACTAGGCGTGCAAGACGGTCCAGCGAGGAAGGATTTTGCAGAAGGAATTGAGTCGAAAGGATGAAAGCTCGCTCCTCGAAAAAATGGTGAAAATGGGGGTCAAACATAGTCTGACACGAGCTACAGGGTGTAGGTCAGACTGTTGACCTTGGTCAACAGTCCTGACCTCCTGGTTGGTCCACGTGGACCAACCAGGAAAAACCCTGGAAAAACATTTTATTAATTCAATTTAAAATACTAAATGGCCGAATTAAATAAAAGTTATAAAATAAAAAATGCTTAGAATTTTATGTAGTATTTTATTTTGATTTTTAATTATTTTTAGGAGTTATATTTTTACAAGTTACCTTTTTAACCCTATATAGGTATAATATCTATGTATTTTAGTATTTTATTTTTATTTGGTGTATTTTAATTTCTTTAATTTTGTTTATAATTTTATAAAGTTATAAAATACTTTTATACACATAAATATATTTTTATTTTATTTTATTGATGTATTTTGTATATTTAATAAAATCTAAGAGTATTTTATACAGGTATAGGTATATGCAGTATACCTATGTTGTCTTTATACAAGTATTTTTATTTTTATTTTTATTTGCCTTTTATTTTAATTTTAATGCACATATACATTATAAGTAACATTTACAAAATTATAAAAATATAAAAATATAAAAATAATGAATAAATAATAAATTGAATATTTTAATCAGTATAGCTATACAACGGGGGTCCAAAACTCAACTTTCAAACCGTAGCTCCGCCAAATGCGAAACCACCACCATTGGATAGATTATTTTATTCTATATACAATTAAAGGTGAGTACGCTGCATTTGGAGTTGTCAGTTATGAGATACGGGTCTGGGAAGTTGGGATTTTGGATTCTTATTCAGACCATAACTTTTCATCTGTACATTCTTTTTCTGTGAAATCAATTTTGTATTTTTCTTTATTAAATTATCTACAACTTTCATGTACAAAGTTTCTTTATTCGATGTATAACAAGTGGAACCAAAAATAGGTCCCAAAATGAATAAATAATGAAAGGAATGTATACGTATTTTATCTGTACTTTGGCCCTTATCTCCCCCTACTTTATTCCTTGTCGACCTATTCATCAAGATGCCTAGGTCTCGGGGGTTTTGGGTCATAAAATATTTATAATATTTTATTCTTTTTCTTTTCTTTATTTATTCTATAATTTTGGCCTTAATTACAGTAATTTATACACTATCTGAATGCACATGTATGGATGCTAAGATGATGATTTTAATACTATTTACAGGCATTTGCTAGGGTTTTTGGTGCCAAAATGATAGAATAAAGATGATGAAATGTGGATTCATCATCCCCTTATACTTTACCTTTGCTAGTCCCTAGCAAACACTTATACAATAAGTGCAAAAAGAAAAGGAAAGAAAAGAAAAAGAAGAACTTGGATTTTATTCGATTATCAAACTTGTCTTCGCAAAATCAAAGTTTGGAGCTTAAGTCGGACCTTTGGAATTTTAGTGCGGGCGGAACCTTAGTGAGAACCGTGTTTGAAATTCAACAGTCCTTGAAAATTCCAAGACTCTGTCCAAGCCTCCTCAATAGCCAGGTCAGAAGTATCTCAATTCATACGCAAACTCTTACGACTATGAATCTGACTTGTACAGTGTAAGTGATGGTGGCTCTCCCCAACTAGAATGACAACGAAACTGACTTCTCCAGTACGACAACCCAATGATTCCCCAATTCAGCAACTCCATCCTCGAGGAGCGGGGTATTCCCTTCTAAGTTCAAGTGGCAACCAGCTCAAGAGGAGGGGGTGAAGAGAAGAATGGACGGTAGCCAGTGTAGCCACCTATCCCGGGATGCGAGACTAGTGTAGTCAAGTCATCCTGCTGCAGGCTCACATGATATGACTTTGGAACTCAAGCTTGCTTATTGACTTTATACATACTTTGCAGGCTTTTTATTTTTGTACATGCCTGAACATTTTTTTTTTTGAATACTATATACAGCAGCATTTACATAAGGAGTTTTTCCTCTTGAGCCAATAGACTATCCCTCTTTTGAAGCTTTATCGCAACCCACAGCCTCCTGTCTTTAGACTTCCTAATCACTGGACGGGTTGGGGTGCACTTCCCTCCCTAGAGGAGGACAAATGTTTCCACTTGTGTGCGTCTCATACCGGCAAATCCAATCCCCTCACCACTCCAACTGAGTTGAGCCATGTGAAAGGTGCAGGTGTCCAAGTTAGGTCATTATCAACAAGAGTCGTGCGTGTGCTCCGAAATACTCTACTTAGGCAGTCAAGAATTCATTGAACCAAGTCTCGTGATCCTCAAAGAATTAAGTCTACTAGACCTGAAGTACCTCAAACCCAGTTCCTATAAGGTTCCTGTTATTAGGTAGATTTGAAGGTCCAATCAAGCTCCAATCTCCGGATTTTATTTAGACTTGTTTAACTATCAAACTCAATCCGAAAAATGCGAATGCTATGCAATGCTATGCAGAGAATATTTTTGTGATGCAATTTTCAAGGATTTTGAACTTTTTATGGATTTTTGAAAAGATGATGATGATGCATATGCAATTTTTTGTTTTGTATTTTTCAAAAAGATTTTTCAAATGTTTTTGGATTTTAATTTTGCAAATGTTTTTGGTATTTTTTTGAAAACAAAAAGTTTTTGGCTGAAAAACAGGTTAAAATATGTACACGGGATTGCTTCTTCATATAAATGGATTTTAAGAATTTACAGGGTAAGTGGTCAATTTTATACATATATATATAGTGGATTTTGGTGAGATATAAGTATTCCTCAAACTTATTTGAAAACAATTTACACACAATTTTTGAAAACTATGGTCCAAGATAGTTTTTACAAACATTTTTGCAAACATGTACACACATTTGAAAATCATTTTGTAAAGGTTTTTCAAACAGTATAAATAGGTTTTTCAAATCATTTTTGCAACCATTTTTCAAACCATTTGCAAATCATTTTTCAAACATTTTATTTCACACAAAGAAAATAAATTTTGCAAACCACACATTTCTACACAGGTTGAAAACATGTAACAAAATATTTTCGAAATAGTTTTCAATAAATGTTCACAAAGATTTTCAAACTATTTTTCAAACATTTTGCAAAAAAAAAACATTTTCACCTGATTTATTAATCAGTAAATACAAAAAGATTTTGAGGAATAACCACACCTTTTTATTAAGAATTTTTAATGAATTTTAAAGAATAATTAGCCATATAATTAAGAAAATACGAAAGTACGAGTTATGGCTAAAGTATATACGTAGTATATACGACCCCCCTATACTTAGCTTGAGCTATGTCCTCATAGATCGGAGAGAAAAGAGAAGACATAACTCGTACTAAGTATAGGCAAGTCTAAAGAATAAATAAAGGAATGGATGAACAAACGAATGAGAAGTTGACCGTCCCCCCTATACTTAGGATCAAATAATCCTAAGTATAGCAGAATGTACACAACGTAGGGAGGGTCAAGGGTGGGAATGAACAGATCGTACTCAGATTGTCTCCCCCTATACTTAGGGTAAAATATCCCTAAGTATAGACAAGAAGAGGAGACAATGGAGAGGATCGAATGAAAGAGAACTCGGGGTGTCAACCCCCCTATACTTAGGACAAAGTACGTCCTAAGTATGGAAAACTGTCTACAAGGGCGACACCTTTTCGGTAGATGAAGAAGATAGAAAAGGAAAAGAAGAAAAGAAGAAAAGAAGAAAATAAATCAACAGACAACAGAGTGATATAAACAGATGGATCTGTGCAGCGGAAGATAGAATTGATCACCATGTATGAGATGTAGATGATGAGAGTCAAAGGACACATCTCATATCAGAAGAATGGGGGCAACGTCAATGGTCGGCGGATCATGATCAAGATATAATTTCAAACGTTGACCATTGACGCGGAAGGTAGAGGAAGATGACGGTTCGGATATGTCGATGCTGCCATTGTCATGTACCTTCCTGACCACATACGGTCCTTTCCACTTGCTCTGCAATTTCCCTGGGAATAATTTCAGCCTGGAATCAAACAACCATACTCTCTGATCTGTCTCAAACTGTTTATGGCTGATATGCGAATCGTGCCATGTCTTTACTTTCTCTTTGTACTGTAAGCTGTTCGAAAAGGTTGTATCTCTAAATTCTTCCAGGGCTGCCAATTCTGCTCTTCTCTGGTCTCCTATACTCTCGGGGTTTAGAAGCAACTCAGTAACTGCCCAAAAAGATTTATGCTTGATCTCCACTGGCAAATGGCACGGCTTGCCATAGACGAGACGAAAGGGAGATGTCCCCAATGGATTCTTGAAAGACGTCCGATAAGCCCATAAGACCGAGTCCAAAAGCTGTGACCAATCCTTTCGGTCTGGGCGGACAACTTTCTGCAAGATAGTCTTTATCTCCCTGTTCGATACTTCGGCAAGACCATTAGTCTGAGGGTGATAAGGAGTGGCAACCCGATGGTCAATGCCAAACTCGTCTGCAAGGGCCCTGACTTTGTCATTGATGAAGTGAGACCCCCCGTCTGAAATCAAGACTCTAGGTACTCCGAACCGTGAAATGATATTTTTCCTCAAAAATTTGCAAACGGTTTTAGCATCTGCGGCTCGGGCGGGGATGGCCTCAACCCATCGGCTGACATAATCTACAGCGAGCAAAATATGCTCGAATCCCTGACTTTTAGGAAATGGGCCCATGAAATCAATCCCCCATGCATCAAAAACCTCACAGAAGTGAATGGGTTGCATGGGCATCATGTCTCTCTGTCCGCAGGTTCCCATTTTCTGACAGTCAGTACATCTCTTCACGAACTCATCAGAATCCTTGAAGAGAGTAGGCCACCATAGGCCGGATTGAAGCACCTTTTGTGTTGTTCTTTTTCCAGAATGATGTCCTCCTGCCTCAAGCTTGTGGCAGTATGTGAGGACGTTGTGCTGCTCTTCTTGAGGAATGCACCTCCTCCAGATACTATCCCCTCCTTCGTGATAAAGTACGGGATCCTCCCAATGGTAAAACTTGGCCTTAGCTAGGAAGGTCTCAAGTTTCTGCCTGGGCCAACCCTGAGGGACTGTCTTGGCAATAAGATAGTTTACAAAGTCAGCATACCACGGGAGCGAGGTGACAGCCAAGATCGCCTCATCTGGAAACGTCTCTGTGATAGGTGCGCTGGGCTCAGATTCCTCAAGATTCTCCAATCTAGAGAGATGATCCGCCACCACATTCTTGACTCCAGGCTTATCCTTAATTTCAATGTCAAATTCCTGGAGTAGAAGGATCCATCTGGTGAGACGTGCTTTGGCATCCTTCTTAGCCATTAAGTACCGGATGGCGGTATGATCAGTGTAGATTGTTACTCTAGATCCGAGAATATATGATCGATACTTATCAAGAGCAAAGACTACGGCCAGCATCTCTTTCTCAGTCACAGTGTAATTCCGCTGCGCGGCATCCAAAGTCCGGCTGGCGTAGTGAATGGCAAACGGTAAACCATCCCTCCTCTGTCCAAGCACAGCCCCAACGGCAAAATCTGAAGCATCCGTCATGATCTCGAATGGGAGAGACCAATCGGGTGGCGGAAGGACAGGAGCTGAAACAACCATATTCTTGAGAGTCTCAAATGATTCAAGACACTTATCATTAACAATAAACTTGGTGTCTTTGGTCAGCAAGTCAGTAAGCGGTCGGGCAATTCGACTGAAGTCCTGAATGAACCGTCGGTAGAAACCGACATGCCCCAGAAAAGACCGTAACTGACGCAAGTTGGACGGCGGATTGAGTTTTCTGATGATATCCACCTTAGCCGGATCGACCTCCATGCCCCTATTGGAGACGATATGACCAAGGATCGTCCCTTGAGTCATCATGAAATGACTCTTCTCCCAGGATAAAACAAGGTTGACCTCAATGCAGCGCTTGAGCACACGGTCTAGGCAGTCAAGACAAGTGTCGAACCCGTCGCCATAGACCGAGAAGTCATCCATGAAGACCTCTAGACAGTCACCCACCATGTCCGAGAAGATGGACAACATGCACCTTTGGAATGTCGCCGGAGCATTACATAGACCAAAGGGCATTCGTCTGAAAGCATAAGTCCCAAACGGACAGGTGAATGTCGTTTTCTCCTGGTCTTCGGGCGCAATGGCCACTTGATTGTATCCAGAGTACCCATCAAGAAAACAATAATGACTCTTCCCAGCTAGCCGCTCGATAATCTGATCAATGAATGGTAGCGGGAAGTGATCCTTCTTGGTGGCCTCATTCAATCGTCTGTAGTCCACACAGACCCTCCAAGAAGTTGGTACTCTGGTAGCGATCTCCTCTCCAGACTCATTGACAACTGTAGTGATACCCGTCTTCTTAGGTACCACATGTAGCAGACTTACCCATTTGGAGTCGGAGATGGGATAGATAAAATCGGCGCTCCACCACTTGGAAATTTCTTTCATGACTGCGTCTCGAAGATTCGGGTTCAGCCGTCGTTGGAACTCACGCGACGGCTTAGCGTTATCCTCAAGATAAATGTGGTGAGAGCAAAGATTTGGGCTCAGCCCCTGGAGATCAGCTATACTCCAACCGATTGCCTTGCGGTTTCTTTCAAGAACCTCCATCAGACGTGATTCTTGCTCTCCAGTCAAATCTGCTGAGATAATGACTGGGTGCATTTCTGGCTCTCCAGCAAGGAATCTGTACTTCATCGACTGCGGTAGAGATTTCCTTTCTGGACAACTGGGAGGTGGCAGATCCGGCTTCTGATATGTCTGTGTAAATGCGACCAGGTCTGCATGGGAGAACTCTCACTCTGCATGAATTTCTAACGAAGGGCGGCCTTCTGAATCAACTATAAACTGCACCGGCTCGCACTCTGTCATGGTTGTTGGCTCAGTAGGAATCAGACAAGGTAAATAGTCATCAAAGTCATCCCAGTCAATGTCTGAATCCGAGGGATCAGAAGAAGATGAGCATGATTGAAATTCCTCAGCACCACTCATCACAACACTGTCAGCCTCAGAGATATCCTCATCCAGGGATGTGCTCTCCCGGCTCTCGACTGCCATGAGCTTGAGATACAGTGAATCTGTAGGCAAGGCGAGGGTCGGTGCTACGGGATCTGTCCAGTTGGATTCATCATCAGTCATCTCAAAATCACAAACCTGGTGGATGTCTAACTCCTCCTCTGTCATCTGCGCTGCTTCACTGGACTGCTCGGAGCACTCTAACTCTCTAGCTTTGATTTCTTCGATCGTCTCTATTTGTATGGTTTCGCCCTCTACGCGAAAGCATACCTTCCCGCTATCATGGTCGGTCACCGCCTTGGCTGTAGACAAAAATGGACGTCCGAGAATGATGGGGGCATCAGTTACCGATTCAGGGATCTCCATGTCCAACACAACGAAGTCCACGGGGAATTTCAGGCCCTGAATGGTAACGACCACGTCTTTCAATAACCCCTTCGGCCTCTTAATCGACCTATCAGCAAACTGAAGGACGGTTCTGCTTCGAAGAAGAGGGCCAAACTCGAATTGCTTGAGTAAGGTTGTCGGAAGGAGGTTAATTGAAGAGCCACTGTCTAATAGAGTACGATCAAACTGCTGCTCCTGAATCTCGCATCTGACATAGGGAGCTCCTGCGTCTGGTCGCTTGGCTGGCAGCTTGTTCTGGATGATGCAACATGTGTCATGAGTGAGCATATGGATTTGATCCCTGTGCCTCTTCTTCCTTCGAACAGTAGTTGTCTCTTTCAAGTTCTTTTTGAAGAAGGGGATATGCTCAAATGCTTCCCGTAGAGTCAGTTGAATGTGAAATCTATCAATCATTTGGTCGACGAACTCTACCTGTTGGCTCTTTTTTGGATTTTCTTTTTTGTTCCCCTTCCCCCGGCGGAGTGCTTCGGGAAAGGGGATGGTAGGGGCCTCCTCAGATGGAGGACTAGGAATCGGTCCCTGTGCCTGTGAAGACGGAGAATCCATACAATAATCATCATTCACCACATATGGATCCGCAATTTGAACAGAAACCTTTCCTTTATTCATATTTTTGTTTTTGTTTTTGTTCCCACAGTCTCTAGATACAAAATGTGGTAACATCACAGTTGATGGCTCGACAAAAGTAGATGTGGTGGCTTCAGCACCACCACTAGCACCTGTCTCTGCGGCATCAGCGCCGCGCTCTGGTTCATCATCCAAAATGGTGGCCTCAGCACCACCGTCTGCGTCTGGTATCACTACGGCATCAGCACCGTCGTCCTGGACTCCATCATTGGTGGCATCAGCACCACCATCTTCAACATCATCTTGGGCGGCATCAGCACCGCTCCTCTGCTCCTCTGGCGCTCCTGGTTCAGCATCTGGTTGTCGCTCAGAAGAGGCACCGCCGGCTGGCATCCTACCGCTCCTAGTAGTCACAAAATTAGCATCATTCAAAGAATAAGACATATCATTCAAATCGTCACTAGGAGAGGTATCCTCTGTGAACTCTACCTGCTCAGATTTTCTTTTTAGGTTATTAGGATTAGGTTCGATCTGAGCGGGTATGGCGGCTTTGCCTTTGATGATATCCCGCATCTCCTGCCGGAATTCATCCATTTCTTGCCTGAAAGATGCTCGCTGTTCAGATAGCAAGCGGGCAAGATCATCGAGGGCTGGGTTCTCATAGGCTGGACCCTGAGAACCGGATGTCTGTCCCTGCTGGAAATGGGGCTGCTGCTGCTGGTGTTGTTGCTGATACTGGGGGGGAGGCTGGTGATAAGACTGCTGAGGCGGCTGGCGCTGCCTCCACTACTGTCCCTAATAGGAGGGACGAGGACCACTCTGGTATTGTTGCTGATGGGCATACTGGGGCTGCTGCTGCTGTGTCGGTTGGCTGTTCTGCTGTCCTTGGGCAGGAGGATGCTGCTGGGATGAGGATCCACCATTGCCCCAACGGAATCCGGGGTGATCCCTACGAATTGCGGGCTGAGGGTATCGGTCATACCAAATCCCATTGACTTCCATCAATGGTTCCTACTCAAAGGAGGGTGGAGGAAGAACTGCCAGTGGCTGCTCCGGCTGATAGACCACCATCTGCGTGTCCGAAGATGGCGGTTGCTCTGAATGGTATTGCAGCAATGGAACCGGCTCCGCCTGGATATGGTTCACCTGGCGGTATGAGGTAGAGGCCTGGTTGGGATTGCTGCTGCTGGAAGCAACCTGTGACCTGGGAGGCTGTTGGGAATGGGCTTGTGCCTCCTGAATACATAGAATTTGAGTCTTCAGGTCACTCATGGTTTTGGTGAGAAGGTCCATCTGAGCTAGACCTTGGTTCTGCTTCTTTTCAAGGATCTCCATGCGGTCCAATTTTTCACTAATGATGCCCATGTCGGCTGCGGCTGAATGGGCTTGGGCTGCGGCTACCGACGTTGTGTTGGGACCGGCATCGATGCGGGCGATCCTCTGAAATGATCCCGCTCCTTGCGGGGACTTCTGCTGTGTATAGACTCGGGCCTGGGTCATTACTGTGGAGTTCTCCGCCATGCCTTCGTAGATGGCCCAGACGTCGTCTTCTCCCTTGGAGAAATAAGACCCACCGCAAGAGGCGTTCACTAGCCCCTGCAGCTCCGGTGTCAGCCCACAGAAGAAACTCTGCACCA
This sequence comes from Ottelia alismoides, assembly GCA_037367405.1. Lineage (NCBI taxonomy): Eukaryota > Viridiplantae > Streptophyta > Magnoliopsida > Alismatales > Hydrocharitaceae > Ottelia > Ottelia alismoides. The sequence goes on from JAZKJV010000039.1 coordinate 1,243,500, forward strand.
GGTTGGGCTTGGATATATCGTGATGTGGACACCGGTCAATGAGCTCTCTGAATCGATCCCAGGCTTCATGAAACTGTTCATTTGGGATCATGACGAAATTGCTGATCATGGCTCGAGCTGCGTTGGTCCGGCCGAGAGGATAGTATTTCTTCAAATATGCGGTCCGGAGATCTGCCCAAGTATCGACGAATCGCCCTAGATGCTTGAGCCAATATGCGGCTCTATCAACCAATGAGAACGGGAAGGCGATCATCTTAATGGTGTCCTCGGTCATCAACCGATCATGGATAGTACTGCATATCATTTCAAATTCTTGGAGATGGAGGTGCGGCTCTTCGGTCGGCAACCCATGGAATTTGGGAAGGAGCTGGATCGTATGGGGCCGAAGCTCGAAATCTCCGTAGATTGGCGGGAGTCTGATCCACCGGTGAGTGAGGGATGCAGCTGGGTTGTGCAGTTCCCTCATGATGGTCTGTGGCGGTCGCTCAGCGTCCGGATCGCCTCCTCCTGCATCGGGTCCTCCTCCTCCACCTCCGCCACCGCCCCCAGGTCGGTTCTCTCTCAGCTGTGCTATCTCTCTCATCAGATCACCCATGAATGTCCCCTGATCACGGATCAGTCTCTGCATATTCTCCAGGGACGCTAGCAAGGAATTGTTGATGGCCACCTGATCGATTATGAATGGAGGGTGATCGTGGTCATCTGGGTGCTCGCCTCTGTCTGCCATTGCTGGATTTTCTGAAAAAGCAAAATAGGCCATCTCAGGTGCTGTCGAATGAGCGGAACTCTGTGATGCACTGAATTCTGACACAATTGGACTGAGAGAAGGAGAATGGGAAGGGTGGTCGAGGGGGAACAGGGTGGATGTGAACTCGGGCTCGGAGAGCGGACTCTCCGAGGCATTCCTAGATGAGTAAGGAGGAGTGCTAGATAGCGGTGCCGACAAGGTCGGCCTAAGAGATCTCCGTCCCATCATCTTGATTATTCGAGAAGAGTGGGGATAATGCAAGAGAAGAAGAAGATGATATGCAACAAAATTGTGCACAATTGTGCGGTGTTTTTGATCTTGACCTAAATAAATCTAGCAATCAAACGCAAAGCAAGGGTGAATTCACCAACTCAACTCGTGAAGCCGTGAAGGTTCGGCTTTTATCTTGTCAATTTTTAGCTTGTTTTCAGGTATTTATCTTATCACGAGTCCTTAGAACGCTACCCTATAGGATCGAGAGTACTGCCAGGAAAGTGTCCTCGTACTTGTCCTCCTCCTGTGTAACCTGTAACTTGCGCTTTTTGAGGTCCTTGTAACCCTTCCTGGATCCCTACTCAGCCAAAGAAAAGAGAGAGGAAGCCGATAGGCGAAACCGATACTTCGGACCTCGCTCGCAACGGAATCACCCGTGAGCGTGCAAGATCCTACTCGGACGCAGCCGGTGAGACAGACACACCCGTGAAGGCGTGGCCTAAGCTCGGTACTTCAGACAAGGTCGGCGCTCACACAATAGTGAGTCACCAATGGCGACCAAGTCCTACTCGACTACGTACGATAGTAGCGCCAATACTTCGGAAATCCAGGTGATACACAAGGCAGCCACAAGTTGGGTTTTGGGCTCTAATCCTTACGAATCGCTCACCTCACTTGGAAGGAGACCTTCCCATGCAACCTGAAGACAAGTGAGGGTGTTACTCTCCCCAAGCAATGAATCCAATTACCAATTTTATTTTGGTCAAGTTTTCTTTAGCAGTCCCTTTTTTAATTTTTTTGGTGTTATCGCTTCTTTTGAGTAAATTCAAACAAGCGCCTAACGGTTTTTGTATTTTTCCTTTATCCTACTTTGTTCCAAAAACAGAGGGATAATAGAGTCGGAAAAGCCGTGCAAGTCGACACCAAGGTGGAAATCTCACCTTTGTGCCTAGATGATGCGTGCAAAGTAAGAGGACTTACAGCGAATCCCAGCTCTCTCCATGCGGGATGCAAAGCAGAATTTTTAAACCTAAGCTATATGGCGATGTGCAAGCGGAAATCGTCCTAGAACAGGCAACTGCTAGCGTGAAGAACCACAAGCTAACTATTAACTCCTAATCCGAGTGTCCGGTCTAGGCTCACCCCTCCTCTGCTCAACACATTTGAGTTAGGAGAAAGCGCTTGTTCGGGTGTGAGCTCGCGGCGCGTGGATCGGAAGCTACTAGCTAACTGTTTAATTAGTCTAAGTCCAAATACGAATCTATAGGAGCATGCAAAGATAATTAGGTGTTTGGACCTATTCTAATCGAATCAAGCAGGACCTAGAACTAAGACTCAATCCACAAAAGAAAGTGAAAAATGAAAACAAAACCGGAAAATGACGGCGATAAAAACTCGATAAAATCCGCGGTGAGCCCCCGGGTGAACAAACACCCGGAAATTAGGCCCGATAGTCTGAGTGTCTAAGTCCAAGGGTACCTGTATTATTACAAATTAATAGTCTCTCTCTCACGAAAATAAATGTAAGCTAATCTAATCACTCTCCCTCACTCCTCCCGCTCTCTCCTGCCGGCGTGACCTAAGAAGGCCGGCTCCGCTTCCCAAGGATGCTCCGAATCACCTAAGCAATCCGCCTCGCTCCGCGGTCCCTCGCAAGAAGACAAGAAAAGAGACGGTCAGATATATCAAAAATGTAAGAGATGGAAAATAATGCTATGGTAAACAATCACACAATCAAACAAAATGTGAACTAATCGTTGTTGCTCCCCGGCAACGGCGCCATTTGATAATTCTCGGAATTCGATGTGGTTATATCGACTCACAAGGTGAGTCAACAGTCGGTGTTTGACCACACAAATTCTGAAATTAATCAATAATTAACCCATAATAAAGATCAATAAATTAGAACTAATGTGGAGTTAAAATTAATTTTTAACTCTGCACAAATTGTGTATAGTGACAAGTATGCAGAGAGTTCGAACACAGGGAGCAAGCAGGGTAATTCACAAAAATGTGCTCAAGTGTGTGTGTGTGTGTGTGTGTGAAGTGTCTCCACTAAGCAATCAAGCAAAGGGGATTTTTGTGGGTTTTTAATTTAAATTTTTTTTATTTTTAATTTAATTTTTAATTTTGTATTTTGGTTTTTAATTTTCTGATTTTTATAATTTTATAATTTATATAAATTTTTTTTTCAATATTGGAAAGTAAAGACAATATAATAAAAGACAAGCTAAAATATTTATAAAAATGTGCAAAAATAACCTAAAATTCAGAAATAAATTGTTTTTAATATTTTTAGGATTTTTTACAGTTTTTGTGATTTTTGGGGATTTTTCAAGGTATTTTTGGTATTTTTAAAGACTGAAATAAGGCAAAACAGTGGAAATAATGCTGGCTGTGAATAAAATTAGATTTAAAAATAGCAACCAGTAACTAAAAATTTTCACACTATTTTTCAAATAAAAAGGACAAAATAAGGAACAAACAGGAACTGAGTTTTTGATTTTTGGAGTTTCCTACTATTTTATATATTTTTTTTGAAGTTTTTGAGTGTTTTTAAATTTTTAGTGTTTTTCTTTTGAGATTTTTAATGATTTTTGGACTGACACTAAAATAGGATAAAATAGACGCTAGGTAATGTTTTTGTAATTTTTGGAGGTGTTTTAATATTTTTTTGGCATTTTCTAAGCTAGACAGTGCACAAAATAGATGTTTTTGATTTTTAATAAATATAAAAATAAAATAAAATCAAAAACTAAAATGATGGCGTGAAAGTTCAAGTTAACAGGAGCTTAACCCTAATTTTGTGGAATTTTTGGGCTTGAAATGATCATTCAAATAAATACAACAAGCATCCAATTAATAAATAAGCCTGGTAGGGGTATTAATGCAATTTACAAAACATCCAGGGGCATACACGCAATTTTCCACAAAATATTGAATGGAATATATAATTTATAGCACCAAAATGCAATTACAAAAGCCGCCTGGGCACGCTAGCAATTTTCCCACCAGGGCGCGTGACTTGCACGCGCTTGGCGAGGACTGAAACGTAATATCTCAAACCCTGGGGGCCTACTTGCAAAATATTCAAAAAGTTTACACTTGATATGCAAGTTTCAGTACTAAAACAAAATACACAAATGACCGAGGGCCCTTCTGCAAAATGCCCACACCTCACGTGTACAGGTCACGTGAGGTGACGTGGCGAAGGACCTATATGCAAATATAGAAAGTACGGGGGTGTTTGTGCAAATATTACAAAATACTTAAACTACACAACAAAGTTTTTGGACTGAATAGAAATTTCAAAAATGACGGGGGTTGACTGCAAAATACCCTCGACGGCGGAAGATCGGACGGTGGGATGAATCCCACTTATCCACGTGGCAGGTCCTGGGTCCGCGATACCCCTTCAGATCCGACGCCTCGGATTAGATCTCCGCGAGGAGATTGACGGCTGCTGAGGCGGCTTGATCGGACGGTCGGTGGAGAATCTGGAGCTGCGGCTCGATCAGACGGTGGAAAAGCGAGGAGGAAGAACAGGAAAGAGCACCGGCGGAGGCGCACTTCCCTGACTCCGATCTCGCTCCTCAGGCGGTGGATGGGCTCCAAAATGGAGCTGCAGACTCCCAGGAGGTCACTCTGTGGACTGGAAGGCTCGGATTCGTCGGAGAGGCGTCGAGGTGCTGGCGCGGAGGCGGCGGAGCTCTCAGCTCCAGGTATCTCCGGCGAAGGTCGCAAAATGCCTTCCAGGTGCGTTCGCTGCTCTTTGACCTGCAAGAAATGGTGAAAAGGTCCAGGGAAATTGCCTGGACCTCGCGGAGGCGTAGGGATGCGTGATGTGCGGCGGCGGTGGACGCAAAGAGTGACGGTGGTCGGAGGTGTCTCCGGCGAGTGATCGATTTGGCGAATCGATGCACGAATGAAATGGAAAAACGGGGGAAAATGTAGCTGGGAATGCAAGGGATAAAATGACGGCGAAAAACTAAGGGTTAGCACTGCCTCGAGCCCAGGTCAGGCGAGGGAAGAGGGTACCTCGACGGCGGTCGCCGGAGGTTGTGGAACGCGCCCAAAAGTGTCCTGTCCACCGCCCTGACGAGCGCTCCTTGGAGCTGTCACCTCCGGGAACTCAAGCAAGGTCTGGGGGGAAGGTTTTTGCTGGATTATGCGGTTCAAATTTTCAAATGAAGTCAAGCTTTAGGTTTTAAAGGGTTGACGGTCAGAGGAGGAAGAACGAGGTGCGGAGGTGGTTGGCGTGATGCACGTCCCGATGCAAACACTAGGCGTGCAAGACGGTCCAGCGAGGAAGGATTTTGCAGAAGGAATTGAGTCGAAAGGATGAAAGCTCGCTCCTCGAAAAAATGGTGAAAATGGGGGTCAAACATAGTCTGACACGAGCTACAGGGTGTAGGTCAGACTGTTGACCTTGGTCAACAGTCCTGACCTCCTGGTTGGTCCACGTGGACCAACCAGGAAAAACCCTGGAAAAACATTTTATTAATTCAATTTAAAATACTAAATGGCCGAATTAAATAAAAGTTATAAAATAAAAAATGCTTAGAATTTTATGTAGTATTTTATTTTGATTTTTAATTATTTTTAGGAGTTATATTTTTACAAGTTACCTTTTTAACCCTATATAGGTATAATATCTATGTATTTTAGTATTTTATTTTTATTTGGTGTATTTTAATTTCTTTAATTTTGTTTATAATTTTATAAAGTTATAAAATACTTTTATACACATAAATATATTTTTATTTTATTTTATTGATGTATTTTGTATATTTAATAAAATCTAAGAGTATTTTATACAGGTATAGGTATATGCAGTATACCTATGTTGTCTTTATACAAGTATTTTTATTTTTATTTTTCTTTGCCTTTTATTTTAATTTTAATGCACATATACATTATAAGTAACATTTACAAAATTATAAAAATATAAAAATATAAAAATAATGAATAAATAATAAATTGAATATTTTAATCAGTATAGCTATACAACGGGGGTCCAAAACTCAACTTTCAAATCGTAGCTCCGCCAAATGCGAAACCACCACCATTGGATAGATTATTTTATTCTATATACAATTAAAGGTGAGTACACTGCATTTGGAGTTGTCAGTTATGAGATACGGGTCTGGGAAGTTGGGATTTTGGATTCTTATTCAGACCATAACTTTTCATCTGTACATTCTTTTTCTGTGAAATCAATTTTGTATTTTTCTTTATTAAATTATCTACAACTTTCATGTACAAAGTTTCTTTATTCGATGTATAACAAGTGGAACCAAAAATAGGTCCCAAAATGAATAAATAATGAAAGGAATGTATACGTATTTTATCTGTACTTTGGCCCTTATCTCCCCCTACTTTATTCCTTGTCGACCTATTCATCAAGATGCCTAGGTCTCGGGGGTTTTGGGTCATAAAATATTTATAATATTTTATTCTTTTTCTTTTCTTTATTTATTCTATAATTTTGGCCTTAATTACAGTAATTTATACACTATCTGAATGCACATGTATGGATGCTAAGATGGTGATTTTAATACTATTTACAGGCATTTGCTAGGGTTTTTGGTGCCAAAATGATAGAATAAAGATGACGAAATGTGGATTCATCACCTTCCCAGATGAGTCAATTTGTGTTATTGACTCCCTCCCGTGGTATGCCAACATGGTGAACTATCTTGTCTCCAAGCAGGTTCCCCATGGTTGGACTAGGAGCAGCATTGATCGACTGAAGTCGGATTCGAGGAGATACCACTGGGACGATCCTTTCCTTTTCTTCGAAGGACCGGATTGTATTTGGAGAAGGTGTATTCCTCAGGAGGAATACCATAGTGTCCTCACATATTGTCATTCACTTGAGGCTGGAGGACACCATTCGGGAAAGAGAACCGCTCACAAAGTACTTCAATGTGGATTGTATTGGCCGACCTTGTTTAGAGATGCCATTGATTTTGTGCGGTCGTGCCCGATTTGTCAAAGGACGGGAGGGACAGTTGGACAGAGAGATGAGATGCCCATGCAACCGATGATTATTTGTGATGTATTTGATGCATGGGGCATAGATTTTATGGGTCCCTTTCCCAACAGCAATGGACATGAGTACATATTGTTGGCGGTTGATTATTTATCCAGGTGGGTGGAGGCTATCCCAACCCGAACCGCAGACAGCAAGACTGTCTGTAAGTTTGTGAGAGACCATATTATTGCTAGGTTCGGGGTGCCAAAAGTTTTGATATCTGATGGGGGTAGCCACTTTGTGAATCGAGATATGAGATCTTTAGCTAAGGACTATGGATTTGAGCATAGAGTTACTAGTCCTTACCACCCACAGTCTAACGGCATGGCAGAGGTTTCGAACAGAGAAGTGAAGAGTATTTTGCAGAAATTGGTTCGTTCCGATAGGAAGAACTGGTCTCAGCTTTTGGACCAAGTTCTGTGGGCCTATAGGACAGCCTACAAGACACCATTGGGTACTTCACCATTTAGAATGATCTATGGAAATCCATGTCATTTGCCCGCAGAATTGATTCATAAATCCGAATGGGCAATTAAGAAGATTAATTGGAGTTGTCACCTAGGGAAGCTTTGCCGAGACTTGAACTTGAACGAGCTCGTGGAAATCCGAAACAGGGCATATGACAACAGTTTGATTTATAAGGATAAAGTAAAGAGATGTCATGATCAGCACATTAGGTGCAAAGACTTTGTCCCTGGACAAAAGGTATGGTTGTTCAATGCCAGGTTGAAGATGTTCCATGGGAAGCTCAAATCTAAATGGACGGGTCCCTTTGTGGTTAAGAAAGTGCACGAGAATGGAAGTGTAGAGATAGCTGATCTCACAGATGGTGCACAATCTCATGTGGTGAATGGACAACTGTTGAAGTATTTTGTTGATTCCAAAGAGCAGTTAGTCCAAGTCGAGGTCATCAACTTCATACAGAGTGAGCACAGAGCAGATACATCTTATTACTCTTCATGAAGATGCAGCATCAAGATTCAACATCTTAGAAGATTCAATCACTCTTGTGCATATTCTCTCTTCTTTGTATATTCTCGAGATCACGTCGGTTCTCACACTTACTCTTGTCCTATACTTAGGCTGACCAAAGCCTAAGTATAGGGGGGACCGATGCCCGCCATGTGTATTTACTCATCATTTCTCCTCTTGACCTCGTCCGCCCCATTTGTGCTCTTCTTCTACACTTAGGCTGTCCAGAGCCTAAGTATAGGGGGGGCGGATCGACTTCTATACTTTTTGTTATTTTAGCTTTCCTACGCTTAGTACGAGCTATGTCTTTTTGTCACCTAGTGCCATGAGGACATAGCACAAGCTAAGTATAGGGGGGCGTGTATATATTACATATATACTTTACCCATACCTCGTACTTTCACGTATTTTTGTATATACTATACAATAATTATGGGGTGGGTAAAAAAAAACTTTTTCCTAAAAAAAACAAACAAAAAAACTTTTTCTAAAACTTAAAAAAAAAACTTTTTCTAAAAACTTAAAAAAAAGCAAACAACAAAAAACATTCATAAAAAAAACTTAAAAAACAAAAACTAAAACTAAAACTAAAAAAAAACTAACTAATAAGTTGGTTTAATCCCTGACACAATTCACTTTCACACAAGACTAGTGATGTTCAAGAACACTTGGTTTATGAGGTCTTGATGTTTTGAGTTAACCAACCTTAGTCATTAGGGTCCTTGACTTAATTATTCACATTTCCCTAGTTTGAAAGATGTGTGTGCTATATTGCATGCTTAGTCTCTACCTTAAGAATATGATCTGCACCTCACATACACGACTGCAGTTATGATGAGATGAGTTGAAATTTCACTTGAGGAACTGGGATGAGGGATTTGAGTTTGGACTTGATTTAATGATGCTCGAGGATGGGATAAAATCAATGAAGGCTTCATGAAACCTGAGTGTCAGCATCTTTAGCCAGTATGAGAACATGGTTCTTGTACTATCTCTTGACATTTACCTATGTGCCAGGGTGTGATAAAATAAAAAAAATGTTGATCAGTGTGCGCCAACTCTTGGTAAAAGCAGTGGAGTTAGCCACAAATACTACAAAGCAATGAAATGTCAAAGAAAAGCTCTCATTCCACAAAGTCAATTATCAAAAGAGCTTCCACCAAAGGCGAGCGCTCCCAACCATTTCAAAGTGTCTACTTGGACCACTGCTATTAGGACCAGGAGTCGGGCTTGCACCAAAAAAGGGCTCTGCATCGTAAATGCTACAAGTCTGGTGTAGAAGGTACGATAGGTACTCAAAAAAGGCACACCCCGGTGTACTCCCAGGAAAACAAGTGCAGACGGCTCCAACTTCTCTTGACGGACGCACTGATCATCACCAAAAAAAATGCGTTGCGTAATAAGGCACTAGAGAGGATCCTTGTTCCAATGAGAGGGAGAGAAGAAATGACACAATCCTATGCCCTCCATCAACTGGCCTTCCATCTACACTTTCAAGTCTGACAACTAAAGAGACGGTGGATTGGATGCAAGAAATGATTTATTCCCTAGTGTTGAGGATCGGGTCCATAGGAGAGTCTCTTGGACTGGAACCTTGGGTGACGTTGTGACTCTACTCTTGTAACTGCAGTCAACACTTAAAGTCATATCCCTTATATATACGTATACATAGAGAGTCCACGATTCATCATCTCAATATCTTGATCTTAGCAAAATCTCCGAGTAAAATCCCAGAAAAATGTCCATAAAATCCATAAATTAACAAAATGATTCTTGTAAATAAAACACACTAATTATTGTATATTAGATTGTACAAAATAAATTACACATAAAAAGCCGCAAAAATAAAGGAGTTTTATACATGTAAATAGCCCAAAACTTCATGTATTTTTAATAATTTCATTTCAACTCCTTTTTGGCTAATTCTTTCTCTAACTTGTTCATAATAATGTATATAAAAATACAAAAATACAAAACAAATTTTACCTTAAATAAATGCTCCTAGATCCCAATGGGAAAAAGCCGTAAAGACCAACTTCCAAGCTAAATTCCCGCTCCGTATGAACTCCAAATTCACCAAACTCACTTTTAAAGTTCAAGTTAGAAAATTATCTATCCAACGGAAGTGGTTTCATTAAAATCGGAGCTCATTTGCAAAAGTTGGGTTTTGGGGCCTAGATTTACATTGTATACCATGTATATATTCATTCTTTGTTCATTTTTTATCTTACCTTTCTTAATTTTTAAAAAATACAAAAAAATCATGTTTGTGTTGTATTTTATTTATATTATTTTATTGTATTTTTCTGTTGTAACTATCTCTTATTAAAAAGACAAAAATATATATATATATATACATAGTGTGTTGTATTCACTTGTAAATTCACCATTATTTTTTCCTTCTTTATTTTGTTGTAATTAAAGTAGATAACTTTATTTCATTTTATTTATTTAATTATTTTACATTCTCTACAATAACCACCATTCAACTCCATTACTCCACCATATTTTCTAACTTCTAATTCAACTCCACCATTTTATTAACCTCCATCCCACTCCATCTTAATTCTAACTTCCATTTTTCTTCTTCTTTATATACATGCCATTCTCCTCATTTTTGCCTTTGATCCATCTTTATGTGAGGAGAGCCAAGTTCCCAGAGTTGAATCGGTGACAGCGACGCAACCGCGGTCGAGCGACGACGGCCCTCTCTCCGGTGTGATCCGTTGGCTTTTTGGCCAACATCGCAGCCGCAACCGCGCGCTGCTCGAGCTCATCGCACGCCGGCGATTTGAGCGAAGACCGTGCTCACGAGAGCACTCCATAGGCATTCGCGTCCATCGTAGGTAATTTTTCTTTTCATCTTATCATCATTAGTATCTTTGCATATTTTTTAGCACATCACATTACCACCACCAATATCATCTTCATCTTCATCACCATCATCATTTTTTTTACTTCATCACTCCCACTTCTCCATTTATTACCCCATGTTTTAACAAAATTAAAAAAAAATAAAAAAAATTGAAACAAAAGAAAATCCTTTCTTTTACATCAGTAAAAAAATCAAAGAAAAAAATATAAAAAAAATAAAAAATTCGGAAGGTGGAGCAGCAGCTCCACAGCCGCCGCCCCACCTCCCCCGTCAAAGCTACCGCCGCCGCCGCCGGGAACCGCCACCGGCGCTCCAGCCGGCCGCGGCTCCGCGCCGCCCTCCGCCGCCTCACGAGCGGCTCCCTCCATCTCAGCGCGGGCCACCCCGCGTGACTTTGCCGACCGCCGCCATCAGCAGTGCCGACCGCCGCCCCCTCACCGTCGAGCTCCAGCCCTCCGCGCGCCACCACCACCGCGCGCCGCCACCCGCGCGCGCACCCTTTTCCTCCGCCCGCCTTCGAAGCTCCTCCTTGTGGCCGCGCGCAGCCGCCGCCGACCAACCCCTGTTTGGGTTCTTCTTCTTCTCCTGCGCGCATGCGAGGAAGGTCACTTTTCTTTCATTATTTTATTGTATAAATTGCAAATGCTTCCTGTTATGTTCTTGTAACTACAACTAGGTCCTTGTACATATTTGTGTTGGCTATTTTCAATTTCTCAGTTTGCACAAACACCCCTGTGTTTCCTTATTAATTTGGACATCCAACTTGCTTCATTTGATTCAAAGAAAAATACCTGTATGTTGAGCAACTAATTTTCTACATTGTGGATATTTATTTATATTTTTGTGGTCCTTGGGTAATTAATTAAAAATGATTAACTGAAATTTTGCATAGTTTACCCATTCTGTGCTCTTAAAATTATTTCTCACACACGGTTGCTTCAAAAAATCCACAAAAATTATATGTGATGCCTTAATATGTGATTAATTTTCTGTCCAAATTTCAACCAAATTGGAGTTGTCTTGTGCACGAAATAAATTGTAGAATGTTTTTAGTATTTGATTTTTAAGTAAATCCACATACATCTTTTTCACGAAATTTTAAGTCTCCTGGATTGCTCATCTAAATATCTACTTGAGATAATTTGCATTCTGACTAATTTGATAACATGGATTTATTAGAAATTATTTACTCACTGTCACTCTATTTTCACTAAAAAATTCATAAAAAATTCATATTTTGTCAAAAATTCCAAAAATATACTGTAGCTTCCTTGCATCATGTTTTAGTTCCAGTAAATTTTTCATAATTTTTACTTACTGTTTGTGTGAGAAATTGCGAAAAAACCCATAAAAAGTGTGTATTTTTATTTATTGCATTTTAACCCCTAAAATCTAAAAAAATGTGTTTTGTGTTCATCTCGGGATTAGGACTCTAGAAAAAATATAATTTGGCTAAATTGGATTAATTTCTCATTAAAATTAATTTGGCTTGTTGTATGTTTTCTTAGTGTTGTAATTCACCCGCATCTTGCATTGATATTTCTTTTTGCATTAAAAAAAATATAAAAAAATACCAATTGGAAATCTAAAATCTTTATTTTCAAATTAAACCCAAGTTGTTCCTTTGCCTCCCTGAGTTCGACCCCGGACTTGCCCGGAATATAAATTAAGCCGAGACACTCTTCACGGAGATCTTCTCTCGGTTCTAACCGAATCGTTGAGTACACGTGCTACAACGTGAACGAATTAAATAACGTATTTAGCGACATGTCAGATGGCGCCGTTGCCGGGGAGGCAAACGGCTTAGGGATTAGTTTAAAAATTTAGATTTAGATTTTCATTTACTCGGGTAGTCTGACCCCCGAGCCACTTGTATTTATTCCATTTTTTTTGCAATTATTTCTCTTCATATTTTTGTATATATCTTGTTGTTTATCTCTCTAATATAAATCTTTGTTTCCTTGCGAGGGCCCGGTGGACTTGGAGTGCATCGGAGGTCGACGGACGCGAGGAGCGCCGACTGCTGAAGTGCGAGGATAAAGCAATTTATTTTTGCGAGAATTTTGTAAATTATTGTAATTATTTAGGTAATTGCTCATTTCTAGCGGCTCTTGTTTGAGAGCTCGCGTGTGTATAAAGACTTGGACTTTATTTGTGGTGTGTCGAGCCTGTTTCACTCTCCGGCGAGGGTGGGGCTTGACTTGAGTGGCGAAATTAAGGATTAGGCACACGGTAGTTTAGATTCAAACTTGTTTGTGCCCATCGTAATTTAGGCCACACTTATCTTAGAAGATTCACATATCTTATAAGATTCATAATGAGACGCACATAGACACGTACTACTTAGCTCAAATCCAATCAATTCTTCCCCGCTAATAGTATATTGTTTAGGTGCGGTTTCCTCGATCTGCATGCATTTAGTGTAATATTTACAAATTCAGTTTTGCATAACGCATGAAGAGTGCTGGGATTCACTGTAAGTATACCTCCTTCTGAGCATGCATCATAGTTTCTCGTTTGCATTCTGATTTCCGATTCCCATCTTGTTTTACAACTTAAGGTCATAAGGAAATTGGGACTGAACGGTAGACGTGTTTATGTGTTCACATAAATTTCAAGTGATAACCTAACTCTAAAATTGGGACTGAATTGAGCAGGTCGATCTAATTAATTGGAATAAAAAGAACCCTTGTTCTCGGGTGCATAAAGCCCTCATTGTTTGTTTTAATTGCAAGTGAGAGAGAGACGACCCTAGGATAGAGCCAAGTCTGGATTTCTTACTTACTACTGGTTCTTTATTTTTAGGCGATTAGCTACTTTTCAGTGAGGATTTACGGGTAGCCGGTAAACGGTCCGGACTTCCTTAGCAGAGTGGGAGGTTTAGAGGACGCATTAGTCCTCAAGGAACGGGTAGCCGTATTTATGCGGTCCGTACTTACTCCTATACTGGCTGAAAGTAGGTCAAACTAGTCGTAAGAACCGGGCCAGTCTGTAGGAAAATACGGGCACCTAACAGCTCGTTAATCTTTCAAAGATTGTATTCTCACCAACTAAAATTGACCAGATAAATCGGCCGAACTCTTACGGACATCACGTGTTGAGTTGGTGAAATTGGGGGTTTGAATTGCGTTTGTTTTTGTGTGAGTTCACTCCGCACATTTACGTGCACCGTAGAACTAGCGCCTCATTGATTATCGTGATCTAATCGGTTCTTTTGACATCGAAGATGACTGATTGGGGGGATATTTATTCGGACTTTGTGAATCTCTCATTGAACCCTTCAAAAAGTACGTCTTCAAATGTCCAAGCGCAACTTGGACCAACCTGGACTCATGACCCTCTTGAGCCTAGGATCACTCACTCTCGGGATGGTTACTCTCAAACCATTCCATTTCTCTCTTCCCACCTCACCGAGGAAGACCATCGCCTTGGTGAGAATATCATGATTCATAAATCCTCTTCTAATCAAGAAAACATTGCTGATTCAGGATATATAGAAGACACAAGTAAAATGCCTCCAAAGAAGAAAGAAGAGGAAGAAGAGAACCATGAAGATCCAATGAAAAGTATACTTGCCTGATTGGCTGCATCTGAGCAGCAACAAGCATTACTGAGAGCTCAGTTAGGACAATTAAATGTTGGGGTCCAACTACCAATGGATGCGGCTTATAACCCCGGACAATATCAAATTCATAACTACTTGAGTCCGGCCGAACCCGAGGTTGATTTTGAGTTGAAGCCGCACTTTCTGAACCTGCTGCCACATTTTGATGGGAATTCTTCTGAGGAGCCATATGCATTCCTAAGGGACTTTGAGCTCATCTGTGCTAACCTCAAACATAATAATGTTAGCCAGGATTATATTAGGCTCAAAGCCCTTCCATTTGCCTTGGGTGGAAAAGCCGATTACTGGGTGAAGAATCCTGGAATCATCGTCACCACTTATGCCCAGTTCAAGGACCTATTCCTAAAGAAGTTCTACCCGTTGAGTAGAACTAACATGATGAGGACGCGAATTACGAGTTTTTCCCAATTACCCAATGAAGCCTTCTGTGATGCTTGGGAAAGATTCAAGGACATCCTGCAAAAGTGCCCTTGTCATAGATTAGATGACAACATCTTGGTCCAATCCTTCTTCACTGGTCTCAACCCTGAGATGCAGGGTTTAGTGAGCACTGCCTGTGGAGGCAGCTATACATCACGAGGAGCGGATACCGTCTGGAGGGTATTCGAGCAGATGGCTGAAACTAGCCGCTCACAGATGGCCAGAAGGGCCTATACACCATCCCCCAGTTCACTCTCATCTGGAGGGGGAAAATCAGCTGTAGTCGATCTCTCTCAGGACGTGATCCCTAGCATGGGACTTCTGGCTGACAAGCTTACTGTAGTCGAGAGGATCGACAGGAGGATTGATGAGTTAGACCGGAGCGTCTCCAAACTTCCAAAACAGATGGAGGAGTTGACTGAGAAGGTATCTAAGATAAAGATACCTGCCGTGACTGCACCCGCTGCTCCCATTTATCGAGTTCACCATGTTCAGGAGCAGTTGGTGTCAGGGCAACCCCAGCCGTGGGAGCAGGACCAATCCTACACCCACTCTTTCCAGCAGCCACCCCCAGTAGTAGAGACAATCCAGGAGGAACCTCCACCAGTTTGGGAGGTGAATGGGATATGGTATACTCAGGACCCTGCCAGGCAGGGAAGTACGGGAGACCGACAGACCTATCAGCGTCCCCCGTTCTTTCACAACACCGCATTCACCTCCGCACCACCTCCTTCACAGCAGAGCCCTGGATTCCATCCACTCCAGCAGCAGAGACAGCAGTATCAGCAGTATGGCCGACAGGGCCATTACCAGACGGGCCAGCAGGGCCCGCAACCCCAGCAGCAGCAGCAGAGGCAGTACACTGGCCAGCAGGGCCAGTCTTCCCGTTCTTCTTCCCAGTCTTATCCACTTCCTTCATCGTCTAGTCCCATGGATATTCAGCAGCAGATACTCGATGAGCTACGTTCTCACAGGAACGAGGTTCAGGACTTACGGGTGGATGTCAACCGCCTGTCCAGATGGCGAGACGAGCAGACTGCACCCTCTACCTCGATCCCAGCCCAAGTTCAGGCTAACCCCAATAGCCTGAACCGTTCTAGTTCTCAGCAGCACTTTGGTCAAGTATACTATTCAGCATCTCCTAAATCTGAACATGAGATTCTTTCGTGTGACGAGGCTAACCACATGTCACTCAGGAGCGGAAGGACCGTGGTCGTACCTGACCGGGCGAGGGACACGAGGAGGGGCATCTCTGGAGCTCTACCTGAGGAATCTTCAGAGGACGAGGAGGAGAGGCATCATATCTCAGAGCCCCATCAGCACCATTCGAGGATTTCTACTCAGGGAGCCGAGAGGAGGAGGAGAGTACGTATGCAGCATCGTCAGCATGGATATTCTTCTGAGTCTACGGAGGACCTTGCATCTCCGGTTGTGGCGGATACCACTCCAGCTTCTATTCCACAACTTGTAGTAGATAGTTTAGATTTTGAGTCCATGTTGCATCAAAAAGATTCTTGTATGAAGAACTCTGTTTCCGTTAATGCAAAGAATGATCTTTCAGTTCATGATTCAGATTCTTCATCCTCTGTTTCCCTAGCTTCAATCCCTTTCCCCCGTGCTCTTACGGCAGGAAAGCGCATCAAAAAGATTCAGAAAGATGACCCCGACATGGCACGGTTTTGTAAAGAAAACAACACAGTTAAGGTGCCATTTGATGAATATGTGGCTAATCATCCTGCCTTCCAAAAATACCTTAAGGTGAGATGCACACCTACAAGGGTTAGCAGGAAGAAAGATAACCGAAATATAAAGACACATGTCTTATCAATAGCCACAACCTATTGTCTCAAGAATCAGACTTTGCCAAAGAAAAAGAGAGACATGGGTGCTCACTATGTGGAGAGTCGTATTGACGACAGTGCGTTTGCACGCACACTCTTAGATAACGGTTCTTCGATCAACTTACTTCCCTTAGCATTATATCAGAAATTGGAGTTGGGACCACTTCGCAAATCTAGAGCTTTACTCCAATTCGCAGATCGTTCAGTGAAGAGACCTAAGGGAGAAGTGAAGAACGTCGTTATCTCGATTGAGGGGCAGAACTATCAGGTGGACTTCACAGTCTTGGACATGGAGACCCCCAATCATTGGAGAGAATCTCAGATCATTCTCGGGCGACCCTTCCTTAGGACCGCAGGCGCAGCTTTTGATTATGGTACGGGAATGATGAAGTTTCATTCTCCAGGCGGAGAAGTGAACCTTGAGATGAAGCAAACCAAGTGTCAGCGACCCGATTCAGAGAGTAGCACAGAGTACTCATCTTCAGAGGCAGACTGCAGTTTGATTGGCACAATTGGGATTTGGGGACAGATTCCTTCAGGACAGAGCGAGACCCTTTCATCTGGAGAGGATATAGTGCATGATGCAGTTTGCCAGGTGTTGTCTGATCTTGTTAGAGATGCATCAACCTATTCTCATGATGACTTAGAGATCCATCCGGATCTGTCAGTTCCATCATCTTCGGAACAATCATGGGACATAGATGACGAGTCGGACGTGGCTTTGCCGATTGTCTGGATACTTTTGACGATCCGACTCCTGATTCTTCTGATTTGGTGGCGAGTACTACTCAGCTTAGCCCACCTTCATGCAGCACGGAACCAGATTCAGATTCAGTTCAACCAGATCTGCTTGATGATACCACATTGCCAGAACTGAAATCACTACCTCCTACACTTAAGTATGCCTTTCTTGCGGGACCCAAAGAGAGATATCCTGTCATCATTAGCTCAGACTTGACTTTAGAACAGGAGTCTAGGTTGTTAGAGGTCTTAGAGAGGAACCGCAAAGCAATAGGCTGGACAGTGTCGGATCTCGTGGGCATCAACCCCGCTCTCTACTCGCACCACATTTTTACTGAGGATAATGTGAGACCTTCCCGTGAGTTTCAGAGGAGACTTAACCTCAATCTACGGGAAATGGTGAAGAATGAAATTGAGAAATGGTGCAAGGCAGGGTTCATATACCCTATTTCTGACTCCAAGTGGGTGGCCCCACTTCATGTTGTCCCGAAGAAGTCGGGAATTCAGATGGTCACCAACGAGGAGGGGGTAGAGATCGCGATACGGGTACCCACGTCGTGGCGCGTCTGTGTCGACTACAGACGCCTGAATGCTGCGACCAAGAAAGATCACTTTCCCTTGCCTTTTATTGATCAGATCTTGGAGAGACTCGCAGGGAAAGAGTTCTTCTGTTTTCTTGACGGGTACTCAGGCTACAACCAGGTGGCCATAGCCCCTGAGGACCAGGAAAAGACCACATTCACATGTCCATTCGGTACTTATGCTTTCAGGCGCATGCCATTCGGGCTCTGCAATGCCCCGGGCACATTTCAGCGGTGCATGATAGCCATATTTGCCGAGATGGTGGGCGATTTCCTGGAAGTATTCATGGATGACTTCTCGGTCCATGGTGATTCTTTTGATACATGTTTAGCGCACTTGGACCGAGTCCTCACGAGGTGTAGAGAGGTGAATCTGGTACTCTCCTGGGAGAAGAGTCACTTTATGGTGACGGAGGGTATCGTGTTGGGGCATGTCATCTCCAAAAGGGGAATGGAGGTTGACCCTGCCAAGGTGGAGGTGATCAAGAAACTCGATCCACCTACCAACGTGAAGTCAGTGCGGTCATTCTTAGGGCATGTTGGATTCTATAGGAGATTCATTCAAGATTTTTCAAAGATCGCCCGCCCACTGACTGAGCTCTTAGGGAAAGACATAGAGTTCATTGTAGATCACAGGTGTCTGGAGGCCTTTGAGCTCTTGAAGAGGAAGATTTGTGCCTCGCCTATCCTACAAGCTCCTGACTGGTCTCTCCCCTTTGAGATCATGACTGACGCTTCAGATTTCGCTATAGGAGCTGTGTTAGGACAACGGCGAGAGGGGATTCCGTTTGCGATTCACTATGCGAGCAAAGTTTTAGATCCTACACAGAAAAATTATACAGTGACTGAAAAGGAAATGCTCGCGGTAGTATGGGCCCTCGAGAAGTTCAGATCATATATTTTGGGCTCTAAGGTGACAATATATACTGATCATACAGCCATTCGATACTTAATGAAAAAGAAGGACGCGAAGGCGCGTCTTCTTAGGTGGATTTTACTCCTCCAGGAATTTGATTTGGAGATTAAAGATAAACCTGGAGTGAAGAATGTTGTGGCTGATCACCTTTCTCGGATTGAACTTAAGGATTCTCCTGATCATGAGCGGATTAGAGAGACCTTCCCAGATGAGTCAATTTGTGTTATTGACTCCCTCCCGTGGTATGCCAACATGGTGAACTATCTTGTCTCCAAGCAGGTTCCCCATGGTTGGACTAGGAGCAGCATTGATCGACTGAAGTCGGATTCAAGGAGATACCACTGGGACGATCCTTTCCTTTTCTTCGAAGGACCGGATTGTATTTGGAGAAGGTGTATTCCTCAGGAGGAATACCATAGTGTCCTCACATATTGTCATTCACTTGAGGCTGGAGGACACCATTCGGGAAAGAGAATCGCTCACAAAGTACTTCAATGTGGATTGTATTGGCCGACCTTGTTTAGAGATGCCATTGATTTTGTGCGGTCGTGCCCAATCTGTCAAAGGATGGGAGGGACAGTTGGACAGAGAGATGAGATGCCCATGCAACCGATGATTATTTGTGATGTTTTTGATGCATGGGGCATAGATTTTATGGGTCCCTTTCCCAACAGCCAAGGACACGAGTACATATTGTTGGCGGTTGATTATTTATCCAGGTGGGTGGAGGCTATCCCAACCCGAACCGCATACAGCAAGACTGTCTGTAAGTTTGTGAAAGACCATATTATTGCTAGGTTCGGGGTGCCAAAAGTTTTGATATCTGATGGGGGTAGCCATTTTGTGAACCGAGATATGAGATCTTTAGCTAAGGACTATGGATTTGATCACAGAGTTACTAGTCCTTACCACCCACAGTCCAACGGCATGGCAGAGGTTTCGAACAGAGAGGTGAAGAGTATTTTGCAGAAATTGGTTCGTCCCGATAGGAAGAATTGGTCTCAACTCTTGGACCAAGTTCTGTGGGCCTATAGGACAAGCCTACAAGACACCATTGGGTACTTCACCATTTAGAATGATCTATGGAAAGCCATGTCATTTGCCCGCAGAGTTGATTCATCACCCCCCCCCATGCCGCCCACCATTCAGCATATTCGACCCCTGCGCCGCCCACCCGACCCCTGCAGGAGAGCGTCCCCCCCCCCAATCCCTCCCCTTGCTCCATCGAATGGCAAAGTGTGTCGCCCACCCTTCACCTTATGATAGAGAGCCCACTCTTCGTCAGATGGCAGAGAGCATCCCCCCGTGCATCGCCCCACCCTCACAGGATGGCAGAACCCCCCCCCCCCTGCGTGCGTCACCCACCCTTCCCCGGATGACAGAGAGCATCCCCCCGTGCGTCGCCCTACCCTCCATCGGATGGCAGAAAGCATGTGTGTCACCCACCCTCCACCCTATGGAACCCGGTTCGCCTTCTGCCAGCCCAGATCGGCCCCGACGTCCTCTGTCACCCTCCAACCCAGACTCCCTGACACGCCCAGACCAGGACGCCAAGCCCAGCCCGCCACTCACCCGCAGCCCGTGGATGTTGATTCCCCGCGCCCACCTCCTCCATCCTAGGATAGTGCCCGTCCAGGAGAAGAGATAGAGCTGCTACAGGAGAAAGGACTCGAGGAGTCCACGTCCTCTACCTTTGGAAGGCTTTTTTATTTTTCTGACAAATATTTAATAGCCTTTGGATAAACCATGGGTCAGATTAACCCATGAAATGGTTGAGTTAATTGTTCCTTTAACGGAAGGTTATAGGTGTGAGACGGAGGAACTATCCAGGGTTCCTTGTGTAATTCACGATTATGCGGGGTTATGAATGTTATTGCAAAATTACTCAGGGTTATGGGTGTAAAAATCCCAATTAGAAGATGATGATAAACATGTGAAAATGAAAGTATGCTAATTATCGCGGCTAGAAGGTATTAACATTGCTTAATTTTGGATTAGCGTTGGTGTGTCATTGACTGTTGCATTAATGGTTACATGAAAGAGACATGAGATATATGTATAATGTTCAAGTCATTTAGTTCCCATTTTGATTCGTCCTTATACTCTCTAAGGGTGAATTGTAGGTTTTCCTGAATCTTGATTTTACATTTATTAGATCGGGTTAGATTTTGTTATATGTTTCTTCTATAATCCAATCTTAGCAAATATTTTAAATATGTAGATCTTTAATTCAGTAGTCTATGCTTTTAAACCATGAAAAGAACAACATAAGGAGGTATCAATAATCTATTATTCGACAACATGGTAGATAAGTCATAAAATGACATATAACTATAGATACTCTTCATTCTACGCAAGATCAAGAGAATTATGGTGATGGTGTGAATTCCGAGTAGTTCCATTTTAAACATCATATGACGACAACGAGCACTTGGGAATTCCAACTTATCATTGCATAAATTACATATATATATAGGAGATATATCCAATGAGGTGCACCTTTCCTGGGTGTAAGGAAAGCCCAACATCTCACCCATTCATTATTAATCAAACAGTCACGATTAATAGACTATTATCCTAATTTCTTTTATGTTAACAAACCCATTTTGGTCATTTTGTCACAATCTAAAAATAGAATGTGACAACCCCACATTCTATTTTTGGTATATGCGTTGCGAGAGAGATTAACAATCATCGTCAATTCTGTGGCTGCATGCGTGGGCGGAAATGGAGGGCGACTGTAGAGGATTGCGGTTGGGCCGCTGCTTACGGCGGAATGGTGCACCAGTGGTCGAAAGGATGCAGGGAACAATCGACTGGAGCGTCTGGAAGGCGGTGGCGTGAGCAGTGCACGACCAGTTCTATCATATTTCTCGTGGGGGAAAAGAAATACAGTTCGAAGTTCACATTTCTGCTTACTGGAGGCCAACGAGGTTAATTTCCTTTGGCCATCAAATTGTGAGCATATTGGTTAATATTCTGGGATTTAATTGGCAGCACATAGTCCACAAAAATGATGCACCAACAATCCCAGAATTTTCCAAACGTCTTGCATAATAGGCTTCTTCTTTGCAAATTAAGGCCAAGGGCTTGTCTCTCATCATTCAAGTGTTTTTTATTTGCATTTTCTATTTGCATTTCTGATTTGCATTTTTATTTACATTTTTTATTTGCGTTTTCTATTTGCATTTTCTATTTGCATTTTTTATTTGTGTTTTTTACAATATAATGACCTATTTTGCAATCTCGAGTGTTTTTTTTACAATCCCAGATCGTATTTTACAATATAAATGACCTATTTTGCAATCTCGGACTGTTTTGCAATCTCGAGTGTTTTTACAATTTCAGATCGTATTTTACAATTGCATATCATTTTTCTACTAACTGTGATCTTATTATACAATGCAGGATGCAAAATTACAACAGGGATTCGAAGTTTACAAAGATGCTTGGCATTTGTGAAAAACGCACATAATATGATCTAATGGATTTACAATCTTCATACATATTTTACAAAACGTCCATGATCTTTTACAATAGTCTTATCAAAATTACAATTATTATAATATAAATATTACTAATTGTGATTTTATTTTACAATGCAGGATGTAGTTTTACAATATCAAGCGGAATTTTACAAAAAAAATATGCTATTCTACATTGCGCAAAAATGCTACCATGTTGGCGAAAATTCGGTAACTAAAAGGCAACAAAAAATTACCAAATCAGAAATGCTAAAAATGGAAAAATATAAAGACGAAATAAATTTCAAATTCGAAATCAAATTCAAATTTAAAACAAAAATGTATGGACTAAAATACCCTTTTGGATGAAAAACCATTAGATCGAGATCTAACGGATCTCGTGATGGGCTTTCCATACACCCAGGAAAGGTACACCTCATTGGAAGGGCCCTCTATATATATATATATATATATATATATATATATATATCACATAAATAGGAAGATGGAGTAGGTGCCTCAAGGGATTGGGCATGCACCCTTGGGTCTCGAGGAGAACTTTGAAGGTCGTGTCCTCGACGAATGAGTTGGGTGATGCGTTGCACCTAGTAGCCAGGTAGCATCCGGACTCGCTCAACCAAGTAGGCAGTTGATGCTGTTAATGTTCTTGATTTCGCACTTATACATGATATAAGACTTGGTTTGGAAATATATGTAGTCGCATCGAATTTTACTTTGCGTATTATTATTGTGAGAGGTGTTTTGGGATGTGGTTTGAAGTTGGAGAAATCAGGGTTATGATCTTTTACTGTTTTTGGTGAACAAAGATCCTTGAGGGTTTACTCAAGACGACTACCAAGTTCCCGTGTAGCAGAGGTCTATTAGTTTTGTATTGGTTTGTGCTTGTTTTATGAGAAATGATTAATGATCGGATATCTAGTTGCATTTATATATCGTTGTAGACTCTAACCAACTGGTGGAAATATCAAGACCAATTTATTTTCCTCAAATGATGACTAAGTTAATTAATAAAATCAGTGGATTCACTTTCTACAATATATGCATATTTCACTAGATAAAGTTGAGTACACATGCCTTGCTTACCCATACATTAGTTATTATAGTGTTTTTCTCATTACTGGACAATTGCTCATAATATTACCATCATGTGAACCCAACTTTTGTAGCTGAGCAGTAGCCACTGCAGTAACAGTTTTCGAGGAGATCAGACTTTCTACTTGATACTTGCTCTAGACAGGGTGCATTCCAATTATAGTATTTTACTTGCTTTCGTATTATTTTATGTTCCATTTGAGAGATAATGTAATGAGATATTTGGAGAGCTTCTATTACACATTTTTACTTGTATGACTTATTTTGTGGATATGAACTTGATGAAGATTATAAATGTGAATGATTTCATTTTATAATATTCTCCTACCATTATGCATGTTTCAAATGTTAATCTAATGTGCATTAGTCTATTTGCTGAGTATCAGAGACCATGACTGTATTTGGACCGTAGGTCCGACGCTCCTGTCCCGTTGATTTCAGTAGCCAGAGGGAAGGAGCGTCACAGATGGTATCAGACCCTTATACTCCGTTCCTTATTTTGTATATTAGGTAATCAGTGAGATATGAAATATAGAAAAATAGTCAGTCTTCCAACTCAAGCATGAATTCAAGGAGAATAACTCAAGTCTTAGAATAAGTCCCTTGTCTCTCTAAGTATGAAAGAGAATTCTAATATAATGATTCTAGTAGGGAATCATGTTGCCTCACGTAGAACCTAATATTGCACAACAATTGGCCTTACTAATACATGTTGTATAGGGCATACAACAATGTCAGGAGGTATGGAGCAGAGGCTCCTTCATCAGCTCTCTCATGAGAAACAGGATAGTGTTCATCCTTTGGTGTGTCTGGACCCGGAAGGCTTAGAGGATCTTGAGGCGTTGCAGAAACACTAGACACTTGTGCAGCATATCAGATGAATAAAGTATCCCAATTCTTTGGCATGGGCACACCAGACAATGTCAAATTGTGGATAGATCATGTATCTAAAGTAATGAGGATGATACATGCACCTGGAGAGTCTTGGCTAAAATTTGTTGAGTTTTCACTAGTTGACTATATTGAACATTGGTGCTACACCACCAAGAAAAATCTATAGGAGCCCATTAAGTGTGACACATTTCGTGATGAGTTTCACAGCCAGCTCTACCCTGATCATTGGGTAGAAGATCAGAGGAGGTTGTTTGCTAAGCTAAAGCAGAGGTCGATGACAATCCAAGAATACCTTATTCACTACAATGAACTTTTTCGCCACTCACCAGTGACTACTGCTTTACCTAAGTAGAATTTACAAAGTTTATCCACGACTTTCGTGATGATGTGCAACGTCAGTTGTCCACATTGGATTTCACCTCCATCAAGGAGGTAGCTGCTAAGGCTACCAAGATTGAAGCAACTCAGAGTCGACTTTAGAGAGGCCAGTCATAGCTCCAGCGACAACAATCGGGGTGATCCACTCGAAGAGATTTATACAACTCCCTTAGAGAGTTGTTTCCACTCAGTAGCAACAACTCCCACGATTAGTATATATTCCCCCACAACTACTTTGGGGCAGGGCTTGACAAGTTGTGGTACTACTTCTATTCGCTCTCCTACATACTCCCAGAGCCGTAAGTCAGGAGGTGTTAACCTTGTCTTTGGAGATTGATAAATCCATGATTTATCATATTATTATCATTTTGTTATCCCTCAATAAGATTCATTATTCAATATGATTCATTATTAATTTTCTAACATTAACATCTAACACCTTGTATATAACTAACCATGATTAATGTACATAAATAAGCCTATTATTGTGCTTCTATTTTCTATTTTTTCCTTTATTAAAAATCCTAAAAAATAGAGTAATATTGTACATATTTGTTTTGACATTATTTATAGATCAAAAATACAAAAAATAACAAAAGAAATCAAAATAAATATTTGTAATTAATTAAAAATACTTGTAAAATTATGATATTGTTTATGAACTGCATTGTCGCCTCTTTAGTATCATCATATTGTCGTAGCATAGGAGGTGAGAATGATTCTATGCAGAGAACTACCCTTTTGAATAGGTGGAAAATTTTTACTTGGTAAGTGTACCAAGGTTGAACACAGGGACATGTGTTATCTAACTTGTTAATCAAACTTTAATACTTATATTAAATGAATAAATCATCTACCTATGTCAATAGATAAACAATGCACAAAATGATGCAGAACATGATGCATTTTAAAGATTTTATGAAAGTTAATAAAGATGAAAGAGTACAGCATAATGCAATATAATACAAACATATAGACATGCACAAATCTACCCCTAAATCTATCAACTAATGGAGCAATAAAGCATCATATGATTTCATTATTCATTTCATGCATTGAAACAGATCCAAGTTCATTTAATGGAATTTAAATAACTAAGCAAATGACACATCATATATAAAATTAAACATGCAGTTATAAGGCATTAGATTAGAAAATTAAGGATGTCATCAGATAGATAATTAAACGAGCATCAAAATGAAATTGAAATCATTGAATTAGAGTCCGTATGCCTAAGTTATAAGCAAAGAGGTCCATGGGCATAAATGAAAGAAAAACATAGCAAACTATATACAAAACTTTGCAAAAAGGTCCTGAGAGGGGCATTTTGAAGTTTTGAAATCCTGTGGGGCTTCCTTGTAAATAACCAAAGCATGCCACATGAGGCACTGCGCCTAAACCTATTTGCAATATTGGAGAAACCTGTGGACGTGGATGCAAATGACCCTCACCTCACATGCACAGCATACGGGTGGAGGCTCGAGGTGAGGCATGGATCACTGCAGGTGGCTCGGGCCACGTGGTGGCTCAAGGTGATTCGGGCGAGGCCTAGTTCCACAGAACCTAATCGCCTCGGGTGGGAGACGTGGCACTCTCTCAACTGTAGGATGAACACCGGGATGGTGTCATCCAATGGTATCTGTAAGTCAATGCTCTGCCTCCTCCTTCATTCTGCGGTGGCGCTAAGAGACCTTCGGCGAAGCACCTGGAGCTCATTGGTGATCCTCTGCTGCAAAAGATCCGAGGAGGCCCCTAGGATGCTGGAAAAGAAGCTTGGGTGAAGGAGAACAGCCGGAAACCTTTGGAGTGGGTTGTCGACGTGTGCTCATCGGAGGCGGAGCTCTAGAATGGAGCTCCGCCTGAAGTCCGACCAATGAAGACGTGTACCTGCAAGATGGTTGGGGAGGTACAGCTGAAGCATGTGAGGTGGAATGAAAGGTTGTGAGAGAAGTAAATGAAGTCCTAGATGGGTTCATCTCCAGCATCACTGGAGATGAATGCCTGGAATGTAGGAGGGTATGGAAGATAAGGGAGGTGGTTTGGACACCCTGAGAGGATGGCAGATGTCCGATGGATAAGGGTGGCCAATCAATTGGGTGTAAGATGGTCCGTTGTAATACGGGTACTTAGCGAATCATGCAAAACCAAATTGAATGTCTCTGTGAAGAGGACTCGGCTTAAATTAATATCATGGGCAAGTCCGAGGTCAAACACAGGGAGAAAAAGGAACAACTATGGGTTAATTCAGAGAACTTAGGTCTAAGTTTCCAAATACGGTTTTTTTTTAATTTTTTTAATGCAAAAATAATGTGAATGCAAAATGCGGATGAATTAGGTTAATAAGAAAATACACAAAATAGCCAAATTAATTCTAATAAGAAATTAGTCCAATTTAGCCAAATTATATTTTTTTCTAGAAATCTAATCCAATGATGAATGCAAAGCATTTTTTGGTATTTTAAGGGTAAAAATGCAATAATAAAAATGCACACTTTTTATGAGTTTTTACGTAAATTTTCACACAAACAGAATGCAAAAAGTATGAAAAGTTTACTAAAACTTAAACATGAAGCAATGAGGCTACAGTAATTTTTTTTTGAATTTTTTGACAATATAGGAATTTTTATGAATTTTTAATGAAAACAGAATGATAGTAAGTAATTAATTCCTAATAAATATGCATTATCAATCAATCCAGAAAGCGAATTATCTCAACAAGGTATGTAAACAAGCAATCTAGGAGAGTTGGAATTTCGTAAAAATAATATATGCGGATTTAATTAAAAGTTATTTACTAAATTCACTCCATAATTTATTTAAGCCACGGAACAACTCCAATTTGGAAGAAATTTGGAAAATAACTAAAGCATATTTCAAAGCATCATTTTTTATTTTTTGGAGTTTTTAAACCATCTGTGAATTAAATATGAATTTAAGACCTCAATTTGGGTAAATAAAAACTTTTTCACTTAAATAATTTTAATTAATTATCCAAAACTCACAAAATCCAAATAAATATCCAAATGAGAGAATTAATTGCTCAACAACATGACATTTTTTGTTCAAATAAATGATGCTAAAAAGATGTCCAAATGAACATGCAAACACAGAGGTATCCATGCAATACAGAAAATAAAAATGAACAAGTTGAAACATGTACATGGATGCTTTTGTAATTAACAAAACTTAATGGGGGATAATATACAATTTTTACGAAATAAAAAAATAAACAAAAGGACCTTCTTCTTCTTCGATCGGGTGGTTAGGGCACCAACATTGAAGGGGGCGGCAGAGCACGCGCGGTGGTGAGGAGGAGGAGCACGACGGGCAGGCATGCGGGTGGAGACTAGCCACGCGTGAGAGGTGGTTGACAACCGCTGCGGGAGAAGCGGGTAGGCCGGTTGGCCTGCACGTGCAGGGGGTGGGGCGGTGAGCTCGTTGCAGGCGGCTGGAGGATGGCAGACCCGCTATGCTGGAGAGGGGAGCGACGGTAGCGGACGGCTGTGCATGGCCGCACGTGGAGGAGGCGAGGCACGGTGGCCGACCTGCTGTGGCGCAAGAGGAAGGTTGCGCGAGGGAGTAGCGAGCGATGGGTAGGAGAGCAATTGCAACTTGTGGGAAGGGCAGACGTCGGTGCTGCGGTGGCGGTGGCGCGTGCCTGGAGGAGACAGCCGGGGGAGCTAGTGGCTGGTGGGCAGCACCGCCTGTCGTGGAAGGAGGGGGTGGCAGCAGTTGGGCAGAATTGCGGGCTGCAAATTTTTTTATTTTTTTATTTTTTTGATATTTTATTATAATTTTTTAAAATTTTCTTAAATAGGGAATAAATGAAGATGTGAGGAAAATGAAGATGAAAATGAAGGGATGTCATGTGGTGAATGATGGTGTGGTGTAAAAAAATAAGGGAAAGTATTAGATAAAATAAAATATCAAAGGAAATGAGAGGGAATATGAGGTTCATCGGATTTGTAGGGTAGCTATGCTGGACTCCTATTGTGGCCTCGATCCGATTGGAGAAAAAAAATCGGAGAAGCTATGCGAGCTTGGTGGGAAGCTCGTGACACGACAATGATGGTCGCCGCAGATCTCGCCTGAAGGAGGTCGTCGCTAGAGGAAAATGATAAGCCGTTGTCACCAACACCACATTCCAAGCTCTCTCCTTTTTCTCTAAGAATGGTGGATGGGAAAAATGGGGATGAGGAGATGAATAAAAACAAGAAGAATGTGAAGTTGGAGAAAAATGAAGGTGGAGATTAAGGAGTTGAATGGGAGGTTAGAAAAGATGGTGGAGTTGAATGGAAGGTCGTGGTAGAATGAGAGGTTAGAGTAGATTAAATAAAAATAAAAAGAAATTAAAAGTTGTCTACTAAAAAAGAAAATAAAATAAAAATAAAAGAGAATGAAGAATTATACAAAATAAGACAAACAATATGTACATGTGTTTTTACCTTTTAAATTTAATTTTTTTTATTTTTAATAAAAGATATTTACAACATAAAAATAAAATAGAATATTAGAAATAAAATAAAATACAAAAATGGATTTTTTGGATTTTTATTAATTAGAAAAAATACAATAAAATGAAGAAAGAAGGAAACAATGAAAGTGGTTTTTGGATTTTAATTTATTGATTTTACATATATTTATTTGATATTTTACTCAGGGATTTTGCTAAGATCAATATATTAAGATGGTGAATCGTGGATTCATCACCCCCCCTATACTTAAACTTTGCTAGTCCTCGAGCAAATAAAGAATGAATAAGTTGGATCAACCCCTGACTGTGCATGTGAATACAATACTTGATCAGTTCAAGAACTCTCGATTTTAGAGATCCTAAAATTCTAAGTTGAACCAAGATCTAGTCAAAAGATATCCAAATTCCCTAATCACTATGTATGCATATATAATAGAGATATGACTTTAAGTGTGGACTGCAGTTACAAGAGTAGAGTCGCAACTTCACCCAAGGTTCCAGTCCAAGAGACTCTCCTAAGAACCCAATCCTCAACACTAGGGAATAAACCATTTCTTGCATCCAATACGTTATCTCTTTGTAGATGGAAGGCCAGTTGATAGAGGGCATAGGATTGTGTCATTTCTTCTCTCCCTCTCACTGGAACAAGGATCCTCTCGAGTGCCTTATTAACTCAACACATGTATTTTTTTGTTGTTGATCAGTGTGTATGTCAAGAGAATTCAGAGTCATATGCACTTGTTTTCTTGTGAGTACAACGGGGTGTGTCTCTTTTGAGTATCTAAGATACCTTCGATACCCTGACTTGTATCGCTATACAATGCAAACCCTTTTTGGGTGCTAGCCCGACTCCTTGGTCCTAACAGCGGTGGTCCAAGTGGACACTTTGAAATAATTGGGAGCGCTCGGCTTCGGTGGAAGCTCTTTGATATTTGACTTTGTACGGTGAGAGCTTTTCTTTCAACTTTTTTTTTGAAATTTTGGCTAGCTCCACGGCTTTTACCAAAAGTTGGCGTACACTGATCAACATTTTTTTAGATTTCATCACACCCTGATACATAGGTAAATGTCAAGAGATGGTACAAGAACCATGTTCACATACTGGCTAAAGATGCTGACACTCAGGTTTCCTGAAGCCTTCATTGATTTTATCCCATCCTCGAGCATCATAAAATCAGGTCCAAACTTAAATCCCTTACCCCAGTTCCTCAAGTGAAATTTCAAGTCATCTCATCACAATTGCAGTCGTGAATGTGAGGTGTTGATCATATTCTTAAGGTAGAGATTAAGCATGCAATATAGCATACAAATCTTTCAAACTAGGAAATGTGAATAATTAAGTCAAAGACCCTAATGACTAAGGCTAGTTAACTCAAAATATCAAGATCTCATACATCAAGTGTTCTTGAACATCACAAGTCTTGTGCGAATGTGTAAGTGTCAGGTACAAAACCAACTCATTAGTTAGTTTTTTTTTGAAAAAGAAAGGAAAAGAAGAAAGAAGATTTTTAAAAAAAAAAGGGTTTTGTTGTTTTTTTAAGATTTTTTTTGAAAAGAAAGAGACGAAAAAATTGAAAAAAAAATTGAAGAGATTTTTTGAAAAATATTTTTGATTTTTTCAAAAAGTGTATATTTTTTTAAAAAAGGAGAGTTTTTAGTTTTTTGTGTTTTTTTGGAAATTTTTTGTTTTATGAAAAAAATTGTTATAGCTCTTATTTACAATAATTTACCCATAACCCTTTATTTTAATGACAAACAAATCAAAGTACGAGCTATAGGTAAAGTAAATGTATACAAACCCCCCTATACTTAGCGTGTGTTATGTCCTCATGACACTAGGTGACAAAAAGCCATAGCTCGTACTAAGCATAAGTGGGTGAAATGAATCGAAGAGAAAAAGAATATAAGAGCGTTGGAGAATACACAACGAGCATCGCCCTCCCTACACGTAGGCTCTGGTCAGCCTAAGTATTGAAGAGAACACAAGATTAAGGGACCGATGAGGGTGGGAAAGAATATACAAAAAGAAAATTAAAAAAAGAGACGGAGCAACTCGGGTCGCTCACCTCCCCCATACTTAGGATCTAGTCATCCTAAGTATAGCCACAAAATGAAAATGATACGGAACTGGGGCAAGTGATGCGAACCACGGGGGAGGGAGGGAAATAAAAGAAAGAAAATCTATACAAGGAGGAGTGAGAATATACAAGGATCAAGAAGGTTTGTGACGGACCTTCTTGCGGAAGCGAGGAGGTGGGTAGTATACATATGTGTCGATGTCAGTTTCGTCCTTAGGGGAATAATAGTGAGGGGTAGGGAACGCCCAATGAGGGTTGGCACATGGTTTCTTGCTCAAATACGGTTTATGAATAGCCGAACTGAGCTCACTCATATAGATCACCTCATCCGGACATGATGAGGACTCCTCAGAAAATTTCTTCTCATGTATGTCGAAGGCGGCTTTCTTAGCCAGTTTTCTAGAACCTGAAGCATCAAGAGGAAGTGGAGAGTGATACGCCTTGAGGAGTTCGGGGGAACACCTCGAGGAATAAACACTCTTCTTCTTCTTCTTACCAGATGATCGATTAGAGGATGGAGCAATCGATTTATCGAGATTGGACAATTTCGTCCCGGTTGCCTCTTTTATTGTAGGTCATGGATGTGGTGTGTGTGAGGTACTGACCATAGGTTCATCATCAGATGAGTCACCATATGCATTGTAATACTCCTGCAGGGTTAGCACATGTCTCTGGTATGGCATAGTGCCTCAGTGGACTTAGCATTGGTCGGCTCATACGTAGCATCCTCTAAATAGTCAAGGAATTCAGATATGATCGTGTCCGACTCAGGGAAAGCTTCTGGTTATGAGTCCTCTTTAGAAGCTGTCACAGTGGTGGTGATGCAAGCAGTGGATGATGTGGAGGTATATGGAGTCTCTGGACAGTCGGCATCTCAGGTGTAGTAGAGAGACAGGACTCAACTGTCTCTCGAAGGTCACGGTTGTCTGCGACTTTATGGGTTACCTTAGAATATCGTGTGTCCTCAAAGATTGGGTGAGGTCGGAGTGCTCCCAATGCAGTGAAATCTATCTCCCGAGTCTCGTAATCTATAGTTGCCTTAGCCAAGGCTAAGAACGGCTTCCCGAGAATGATCGGAGACTGGGTGAACTCTCCTCGGTGCTCAATGTCAATGATCGTGAAGTTTACCTACAGTTGAGCACCTTGGAAAGTAATGATGACTAAAATGGTTCCTCTCAACCATTTAATGGACCGAATCCAACTGAACGATCTCTCTTGACTTCTTAGCGGATCCGAGTTTGAGCTTGGCTAACATGGAGGTCGAGAGGATACTAATTGGTGATTCGTCATCGATTATTGCATGGGTGAATGTAGTGTCTTTGATTTCACAGTCAAACCTAGGCAACCGCATCACTCTACGGCTCTTCATTTTTCTCCCCATCACCAAAGAGGTGGCCATAGACACTATATATTTCTCATTCCTTGTCCTTTTATTGCCCGATCTTTTAGGCATCAATTTACTTCTCACAAATCTTTTGAGGTCGGGAAAGTGTTCAATGGTCATTATTAAGGGAAGCTCAAAATCAATTCTCTATCAATCGCTTCCCTAACTGTAGGGTCAAATTTTTAGGTCTTTTCTATTTTCAATTTTTATGGTGTTTTTTGATTTTTCAATTTTTTTATTCTTTTTGATAGGTGAAGGAGGAATAGGAGAATGTACATACTCCAGTTTGGAGGGAAAGTCGTTAGTAGAAGAGGGAGGTAGAAAGGACTCCAGTTGCACATGACATGTGGTCAATCCAGTGTCTTCCAAGTTTTCACAATTCAATCCGCAAAATCCATGATCCACTTTCATACATGGACTTTTGATCGGTCTAGAAATGTCATCCTCCAATAAGTTCTCATGACACATCATGAGAGAAGTCTGCTCAGTTGGAGGATACTGTTGAGAACTCGAGATCTTATACTCAACACACCTGACTCAAGCGTGTAATGTTGGGTTGAGTATGGCCCATATGTATGGAAGATGTTCATCGGAGCCTCATAAGGTAGAGTCAATGGACAGGGGGTCTGTAAATTGGTCGTATGAATTCAATCTCATGTATATGCCGGCTCTCTGAATGGGTGGTATGAAGGCTGGTCAATGTGGGCTTGATCACTCAGGTCAATCAAGTCAGGAAGATCGTATGGTGCAGGCCTCCCCATTTGATCTATTTGATCGACCATGTTGTACCCTAAGGTCAAGTCGGGATGTGTATAGGTCAATTGTTGTCCGGTCCCAAATAGAGGTGAGAATGAGGTCTGTGGGGGCAACTGATTTTGCCAATCATTCATCTCAGCAGTGGCTTGCTCTTTGATTTGTTCCTTGATTTCAGCAAGCGGACAAGAATATGATGAGTCAATCCAGAATGGATGCAGTTCAGGGGTGTAAGAATGTGGGGTATGTGAGAAGTACGAAGAAGTGGGTAAGTCAGTCAGAGTTCTGACTTCATGGTCAGGGTGTGGGTATGTTGAGGAATAAGAGGGTGGAGATGATCGGAATATGACCGGAGAAGAGTGGCATGGATATGAGGATCAATATTCTGACATCTTCGAAGGGAGATGGGGGAATGAAGCGGATCAAGAAAGAAAGTGTGCAAGCGCATCGAATAACACACAAAAAGACAAACACATGAGCAAACCCTAGGATCACCTACTCAACACTGTGATGGTCGCAAGAGTCTGACCATTTATCTTTTCAATTTTAATTAGGTGATAAATCAATATATAAGTCCAATTACGCAAGGCTTAAAAGTAGGTTTTGGGCACTATCCTATAGATGTGTCCTCACTTCTCAACAATCACAATAGCACAGGCATACAATGAGTGTTTTACTCTCCCAAAAACAAGTGCTAATTTTAGTCATTTTTTTGTCAACTCTGATTAGCAGTACCGATTTTAAGTTCGATTATCACTTGATTAATCCACCAAATATGGCACGCCAAACGATCAGTCATGATTTCCTTTTAACCTATGTTTCAAAATTAAGGAGAATGGAGTCAAGAAAAACTGATGGAAATAGTAAAATCAATGATGCATGCCTAGTTCAAAAGACTTATAGTGATCCTCGCGCTCTACATGAAATTTTATACTACATGAAATGCAAACAAGAAAACCATTCCTAGACAAGCAGCTCTATTAGCGAGCAATGAACAATTTAATTTGGACTAATAGATCTACGTTTAAGTGTGTCTCGTTAAATGTGAGGTATCATCCTAAAGATTACAAGCACAAGCAATAAAAATATTTTAGTAAAAATGCTCTAAGAGCTGCAAGTGCAAGTCATATTCTAAATCAATCAACCACACGACCACGAATGGGTCAAATGTCTAGTACTGATACACACGCGAGCTCTCAAACAAGAGATGTTGTAAAGAGCAAATTATCTAAATTATTACAATACAATAATTACAAAAAAAAAATTCAAAAATAAAAATGCTCTTGAAAATAAATTCAAATTTCCTTGATCTTCAACAATCGGTGCGCGTCACGTTCGTCGACTTTCGATGCACTCCAACTTCAACGGACCCTTGCAAGGAAAATGAAATTTATATTAGAGAGATAACTAACAAAATATATACAAAAATGAGCAAATAAATAATTGAGAGAAAATAAATAAAAAATGAATTAACTACAAGGTGGCTCAGGGGGTCAGACTACCCGAGTGAGAGAAATCTAAATCTAATTTTCTAAATTAAACCCTAAGTTGTTTGCGTCCACGGCAACGGTGCCATCTGCTGAGTCGCTAAATACGCGATATAATTTGAACTCGTTGTAATACGGATACTTAGCGAATCATGCATAACCGAATCAAATGTCTCTGTGAAGAGGACTCGGCTTAAATTTATATCCCGATCAAGTCTGGGGTCGAACACAGGGAGGCAAAGGAACAACTTTGGGTTAATTCAAAGAACTTAGGTCCATATTTCCAAATGCGGATTTTTTATTTTTTTTAATGTAAAAATTATACGAATGCAAAATACGGGTGAATTTAGTTAATAAGAAAACATACAAATTAGCCAAATTAATTTTAATAAGAAATTAGTCCAATTTATCCTAATTATATTTTTTTCTAAAAACCTAATACACTGATGAATGCAAAGCACTTTTTGGAATTTTAAGAGTTAAAAATACAACAATGTAAAATACACATTTTTTATAAGTTTCTACGCAATTTTTCACACAAACAAAATGCAAAAATTATGAAAATTTTACTAAAACTTAAACATGATGCAATGAGGCTACAATAATTTTTTTGGAATTGTTCGATAATATATTATTTTTTTACGAATTAATTCCTAATAAATACACATTATCAACTTAACCAGAAAGCAAATTATCTCAACAAGGTATGTTAAAAAGCAATCCAAGAGAGTTGGAATTTCGCAAAAAAAAATATCTGTGGAATCAATTAAAAATCATTTATTAAAATCACTCTCAATTTATTTAAGGCACAAGACAACTCCAATTTGGGTGAAACTTGGGAAATAATTAAAGTATATTTCAAAGCATCATTTTTTATTTTTGTGGAATTTTTAGAGAATATGTGAACTAAATATGAACTTAAGACCTCAATTTAGATAAAATATGAGTTTTTTCACTTAAATAATTTTAATTAATTACACAAAACTCAAAAAAATCCAAATAAATATCCAAATGATAGAGAATTAATTGCTCAACAAAATGACATTTTTCATTCAAATAAATGATGCTAAAAAGATGTCCAAATGAACATGCAAGCATAGAGGTATCTAGGCAATACAGAAAATAAAAATGAACAAGTTGAAACATGCACAAGGATGTCTTTGTAATTAATAAAACTTAACGACGATAATATGTGATTTTTAGGAAATAAAAAAATAAACAAAAGAACCTTCCTCTTCGATTAGGCGGTTAGGGCACCAATGTGGAAGGGGGCGGCGGAGCACGCGCAATGGCGAGGAGGAGGAGCGCGGCGGGCGGGCTTGCGGGTGGAGACTGGTTGTGTGTGAGCAGCGGTTGGCAGCCGTTGCGGGAGCAGCAGGTGGAGGTCGGTTGGCCTGTGCGTGCAGGGGGTGGGGTGGCGAGCTCGTTGCAGGCAGCCGACTTGCTGTGGCGCAAGAGGAGGGTCGCGCGAGGGAGCAGCGAGCAGTGGGTAGGAGAGCGATTGCGACTAGTGGGAAGAGCAGATGTCGGTGCTATGGAAACAGTAGCACGTGCTTGGAGGAGATGGCTGGGGGGCTGGCAGCTGACGGGCGGCGCCTGCCTGCCGTGGAAGAAGAGGGGGTGGCAACGACTGTGCGGATTTGCGAGCAGCAAATTTTTTTGATTTTTTTGTTATTTTGTTTTAAATTTTTTATTTTTTTTAATTTTCTTAAACAGAGTATAAATGGAGATGGTAACGAAGATGTAAGGAAAATGAAGATGAAAATGAAGAGATGTAATGTGGTGAATGATGATGTGGTGTAAAAAATAAGAGAAAAATATTAGATAAAATAAAATATCAAAGGAAATGAGAGGGAATACTTACCTGAGGTTCGTCGGATTTGTAGAGTAGCTACGTTGGACTCATGTTGTGGCCTCGATCCAATTAGCGAAAAAATCAGAGAAGTTGTGTGAGCTTGATGGGAAGCTCATGATATGGCAATGATGGTCGTTGCGGATCTCGCCTAA
The DNA here is from genome assembly GCA_037367405.1 of Ottelia alismoides. Classification (NCBI taxonomy): domain Eukaryota; kingdom Viridiplantae; phylum Streptophyta; class Magnoliopsida; order Alismatales; family Hydrocharitaceae; genus Ottelia; species Ottelia alismoides. The sequence continues at coordinate 1,280,501 of JAZKJV010000039.1, forward strand.
AAGAGGTCATCGCTTGAGGAAGATGGTAAGTCGTTGTCACCGACACCGCATTCCAAGCTCTTTCCTTTTTATCTAAGAATGGCGGATGGGGAAAATGAGGATGAGGAGATGAATAAAAAGAAGAAGAATGGGAAGTTGGAGAAAAATGAAGGTGGAGATTAAGGAGTTGAATAAGAGGTTAGAAAAGATGGTGGAGTTGAATGGAGGTTGGTAGTAGAATGAGAGATTAGAGTAGAGAAAATAAAAAGAAATTAAAAGTTGACTACTAAAAAAGAAAATAAAATAAAAAGAAAAGAGAATGGAGAATGGAGAATTTACAAAAAAAGACAAATAATATGTACATGTTTTTTTTACTTTTAAATTTTAATTTTTTTTAGATTTTTAATAAAAGATATTTACAACATAAAAATAAAATAAAATACTAGAAATAAAATCAAATACAAAAATATTTTTTTTATATTTTTATTAATTAGGCAAAAGATGACAAAAATGAAGAAGGAATATTTACAATATATACAATGTACACCTAGGTCCCAATTTCAAACGAGCTCTGATTTAATGAAACTACTTTCATTGGATAGATAATTTTCTAACTTAGACTTTAAAAGTGAGTTTGATGAATTTGGAGTTCATATGGAGCAGGAATTTGGCTGGGAGGTTGGACTTTAAAGCTTCTTCTCTTTGAGATTTAGGAGTGTTTATTTGAGGTAAAATTTATTTTGAATTTTTCATTTTTATATATTTTTTCATAAACAAGTTAGAGAAAGAATTAGCCAAAAAGGAGTTGAAATGAATTTATTAAAAATATATGAAGTTTGGGCTATTTACAGGTGAAAAACTCATTTATTTTACGGCTTTTTATTGTTACTTTATTTTATATAATATAATATACAATAATTAGTGTATTTTATTTACAAGAGTTATTTTCTTAATTTATTGATTTTACGGACATTTATTTGAGATTTTACTCAAGTATTTTGTTAAGATCAATATATTGAGATGATGAATCACGGATTCATCAAGAGCCTAATAAAATAGAAGAAAATGAACACAAATTAAGGACAGAAGATTACTTGAAGGTTGGAGAAGATGAAGGCGTAGCAGGGGCTTGGGCTGAGCTTCATGCTAAGCTCTGGTCGTTGCTGAACTCCTTCAGCCACTTGGAGCAACTCGAGCAGGCACTTAGAAGGTGCTACAATATGGCCGATGGCCATGGGTCAACACCTGCCCGAAGACCCATTATCGCTCATCAACTCCCTCCTCCTCTATCACAGGAAGGGGGAGGATGGCTAGAGCTTTACACGTTCAATGATGGACCACCGGTGAAGGTGGCGATGGAGGTGGATATGAAGAGGTGGAGCAGCAGTTTCAGATGATGGAAGTCGTGTGCTCAACCAATGCTCCAATGCGTAGGGGAGGAGGAACGTGGGTGATGAAGTGGTAGTGTGTATGAGCATTGTAGGGTCAATGACGATCAGAGGGTGGGGAGTGAGGCGCATATGAGGCGAAGGAGCGGGCCACATGGGCGGTGGTGTATGAGCCACGTGGCCCAATAAAAAAACAGAAAAGGAATAAAATAAACAAAAATTAAGAAGAAATAATTACATGTGTTAAATGAAAAGGTGTTGAACAAGAAACTTGTAGATCTTTTTTATATCTACAAGTTTCATGTAGAACACAAAGTCAAAATAAGTCATATATACAAACCAAATTTTTTGTAAGTATTTTTAATGAATTAAAAACACGTGTTTTCATTTATTTTGAGAATTTTTAATTTTTTATTTATATTTAATCTCAAAACAAATATATACAATAATTATCTATTTTTTGAGATTTTTAATAATAAGAAAATAAAATAAATAAATAAATAAAATAATATTAATTATATACAATAATTATAGTTAGTTATGTACAATAGATCAATTGTTAATATTAGTAAATTAGGGTTAGATTTTATTGGAATGCTTAAACTAGGAGGACAATAAATGATAAGTAATATGATAAATCACATATTCATCAATTATACATATGTTATATTTTCATTTTGAGTTCTACATGAAAGTTGTAGATCTCAAAAATATCTAAAACTTTCATGTTGAATAACTTTTTATTTGAAGCTTGTAAGTATTTTATTTTGATTTTTTCTTATTTTCTTCTTTATCTTTTTTCCTATTGGGTCATGTGGTTCTCTCTGAAGAGCCCAAGTAACCCGATCATTCTTTTTCAGCCGCATCTCATTTCAGTCGTTGGATCCATCTGATGGATTCAATCTGATCCATCCACTCTAGCCTCATGTCCGTCTGATCACTTCAATCAGAACCGATCAAGGCCTTTCATTCACGCCCCCTTCTCCAGCTGTTGGATCTCCATATCAAACAGCCACGCTTCATCTTCCTCCTCCAACTTCTCTCTCCAGCCTCGTTCAAACTCGTCAAATGTTCCTCTTTGACCGATTTTCCCGACGACCTCCTACCTCAATTCTCCTCCATTCCAACTTCCAATCAAAGTCCTCACATCACACACTCATGCCAAGACCATAAATACAGCTACCCTCTAACCTCAGGAAGCCATAGAATTTGGAAATTTGGCAACTTCCAATCAAAGTCCTCACATCACACACTCATGCCAAGACCATAAATACAGCTACCCTCTAACCTCAGGAAGCCATAGAATTTGGAAATTTGGCAATGAACCAACATAGAACCTCTCCTCCTCCATCTTTACATACCCCCTCCTCCGACCGGATTTGGACCCATCTGCCCTTGTGCGAGGAGAGACCCAGCTACCACCTTCCTGTTCTTGACAAGAAGAGAGAGTCACGACACTCTAATTCCCTCAGACGTGATCCTTGGCCATCCAACCAAGTTGTATCTCCATCACTGAGCTGCTCGAGCTCAGCCTCCATCCAAGGCTCGAGCGACGATTAGGAGCTTCCAACTCCACTTCCTAAGCATGTCCATCCTCCTAGTTCATCATCCATTCTTCACCTTCTTCTCTAGGTAACTCCCTATGTTCTTCCTCTTCATTTCTTCTTTGTTTCTTGTGTTTTCTACTATGCACACACCCACCGCCTTCACCAACTAAGAACACTCACACATTCGTTGTTCACCTGACTTTCATGTGCACCCATCCTCTTCTTCTCTTTGCTTCTCCATGCTCACCTCCACCTTGATCTTTCATGGCCTTGCAAAGGCTGGGAACCCATTTTAAGGCCCCATTCCTATCTTCATCACAGCCCTTCATTTTGCTCCCTTTCCATCTCAATCGACTCCATGCTTCAGCTATTTAGGTAACTAACCTTGCAGGTGCTCAGTGGTTGGGGTCTCATCAGAGTTGTTCAAATCTCCTCCGCCTCCGACATACTGAGCTTGATCTGACATCTCAGAGGTCTCAGCACCTTGATGGGATCTAGAGGTCCTTCGTTAGACGATTAGCAACCATGGACGAGCATCATGAGGCACAAAGGAGCGATGAGGACAATAGGAGTCGTCGAAGCTTCGCTGCTCCATCATCGAACGTGACCTAGGAAGGCCACCTTGATGAGCAGATATCGTTGGATTGGATCTTCCAATAGTTGGGATCCATTTCCAACCCTCCCTCCTAAGCAGCAATTCAGACCATAGCTTTGGATGTCCGAGCCTACGCTAAAGCACAAGAGCCTGCTACGTTGCTCGAAGCAGCTCCGCGCATCGAGCCTAGCCCCATGTGTGTCATCTCACTTGAGCATGTAATTTGCAAAACCTGGACCGTAATTCTTGATATTTGCATTTTAATCCACCGCATACGAAGCATGTGCCTCCTGGAAAAATTGAAGATAAACACCACCATCTTGTTTTATTTCCATTTATACCCCTGCATGCGTTAAATTACATGTTTAACTATAGTGACTTGTATATATTTCAACTCGGTCCTTTTTGAATCGTTTTGTTATAATTTTGTTATATTTTTCTTGTAATTAGATCCCTGACTTGATGATTTAATATCTTTTGCACCTAATGTCCAAATGAGATGAAATTAGTCTTACTTTAAAGATCTCTTCAAGCTCTTTTGTGAGATATATATTACTTTGATATGCTATGTGATGTACGAAATAAACTCCAGAAAAGTTCATTGAACTTTAAATATGATTAATTAAGTCAATCTTGCATGTTCATGAAATTTATGGCATCATTAAGCCTCGATTTGCTTTGAATCTATGTAAATTAATCAAGACCCTTGCTTGATTTATTTGGTTATTAAATTTCTGATTTACCATTAGATTAAGGAGTTTTAATGTGTTAAGTGCTTAATTGTTCAATTACTTGAATTGAGTTATGCATGATTGAAATGATGCTTTAATTGACAAAATTTCGGACCAATTGATGCTTGATAAATTCCATTGTTAAATCATTAATTAGGAGCACTAATTGTGAGGTTGTGTTTCATTGTGTACTTGTATTGTGTGATTGCATTCATACCTATTTTGTTGAATATTTTATATTTGCATAAAAGAAATCCCATAAAAACTCAAGCATGCATTTTGTGTCATCATTGCACTCTTGACATGTGTGGCATTTAGAGTAACTTGATCACGTAATTAGATCCAAAATAGATTGATTGATTGATTGATAATGTCTCTGAATTCGACCACGGACTTATCCATGAGATTTTAGCTAAGTCACTTCTCGCGAAAATACTTGCTTGGTTATGATCGACTCGTAATCGATTGTATTACAACGAGTTAGAATTAAGTTAGCCGATTACTAGTTTATCAGATATTCCTTTTCACAATCAGGAGATCGTTGGTATTTCCACTGGTCATTTCAAGCCCAAGTGTCCTTTACTTGTCAGTAGCTCAGGCGGTCCTCAACCAAATGTTCAAATGATTATATCATTTGGGAAGTCACATGGATCGACTTCCCTTCATGGAGGTCGAGGTTTTCAGTGTCCACCACAACCAACCTTCAGTGTTGCAGGTTATACGTCCCACTGCAACTTCGAGGATAGTTGAATGCAATCACATAGGAGCAAGCCCATGCCTCGGGAATCGTAGTGTGAGGTATGATTTCATTTTATAATATTATCCTATTGTTATATATATTCCAAATGTTAATCTAATGTGCATTAGTGGACTTATTGATTATCAGATATCATGGCTTATTTGGACCGTAGGTTCGATGTTGTCATCCCATCGGTTTCAGTAGCCGAGGGGAGGGGTGTCACAATCAACATCAATCAAGAACTCATCACTTCGGACAAAGCATTCATCATTCATCTAAGCGACGGATCCAGAGCATTCTGGGCGTGTGTGATGCGGTGGTCATGGATCAACCTTTCGATCATGGTATCATGGTAGTAGCAACTCATCCTCCCAATAGTCATCGAGGGAGAAAGAGTTTAGAGAATAGCATGGTGTGGATAAATGAATGGGGTTTCTCGCCAGAATGACGTGATGCATCAATATCAAGATGAGATTGTGAGAATGCATAGTGAAATGACACAATTTCATTCGTTCATGCAGCTTCGTGGTGAAGGTGACCTTACTCCACAAGTCCCAGCACCGCGAACCAATGAGGAGGACGAAGAGGGCAATGAGGAAGAAGATGAGAGCAAGGATGAAGATGGCAAAGATGAGAACGGAGAATAAATGAGGATGGACTAGAATAGTTTTATCTAGGTTAAAAACATTAGTAGTTTAATTAAAAATAAATGAGTTGTTAGTGAACATTTAGCAACACTTCATATTAGATGTAAAAAATTTTTATTGTTAATATTTGGTATGACTTGTTTGATTTTTTGTTGAAAATAGTGATGTATTAGTATACATTGATTTTGTGATTCCATATAAGGCATGGCGAAGACGAAGAATATGTCTGTTGCACAATATGTACGATTTTTTCAAGAATTGGAATATACCAAATCTCTTAAAGCCTTAGGTACATGTCTTGTAAATGCTAGAGGTGCTAAAGAGATGAGTCCATAAAAATATAAGGGTTGATCACATCTCATATCTATACTTAGCTCACTAGGACTCCTGAGACTGGAACCACCGTTCCGGATCTAAATTGGGATGATCCTCTTCGGTCCCATCTGGTAGCATTATGTGGGACCGATCCGGTAGCATTATATAGGACCGACGTAGCCGTCGCACATACGACCACTATATAGGACGGGTGCAACTGCCCCAACCGAGTCTTTACGGGACAATTACTAATCGTCTTATCATATCTTCCCTCATCCTTTAAAGAGGGACCAGACGGACGGTCGTGACTATCCCCGTATGCTCTCTGTAATGGGACATGATCTCTTTTCATCCTATCCAAGCTGATGAAACAACACTAGACGAGGCAAGTTTCTAACCATCCCATTCGAGCAAAAGGGACATGCATAATTTCAGACGGGATGGTAGGTAAACTATTAAATTTTATTTAAAACTAGTGGAAATTATTAAATTTTATTTAAAACTAATGTCACATAGATAAACTATTAAATTTTATTTAAAACTAGTGAAAATTATTAAATTTTATTTAAAACTAATGTCACATATGAAAAATTGTATCATATTAATACATATATTATTCAGCTTATATATATATATATATATATATATATATATATATATTACGGAACAGGCCGAATCGACGCACTCCCAAATCTCCTAGCTCGAGCCATGAACCGACGCACTCCTAGCCCGAGCCATGAGCGGACTAGGTGGGTTAAGTGTACCCCCCCCCCCCGGGCCCCCGGGTCTAGTTGTGATCGAGATTGTGGAGAATGAAAAATTAATTTTATTCCTTCTCCGTAATTATAGTATAGAACGACAAAATTATAAACTCGCTATCTATAAGTAGACACAAACACAAGAGCCATCTTATGTACACAAGCAAAAACTAAGAACTGTTGAACACCCTCATAACATCAAAGACTCCCCATAAAGTGTTCTTATTAAGTGTTGATCGTGTATATATCTCTCTCTAGAGTTCCTCCTTGTGCTCCCCAAAGCTTCCGGCGATGTTCTCCTTCATCTCCTGCGACTTCTGCTTGGCTGCGTCGTAGTTGGTGGCCAGCGTCTCCTTGGCCGCCTGGATCGTCTCCCCTGCCTTCGCCTTCGCCGCCTCGTAGCCCTCCTGCGCTTTCTTCTTCGCCTTCTGCACCTGGTCCTCCGACTCCTGCGCCTTCCTCTCCGCCTCCCGCTCTGCTTCCCCCACCTTCTTCTTCGTCTCGTGCTCCACCTTCTCCTTCGCCTCCTTCGCACCCTCCGTCACTTCCTTCACCGTCTCCCCCGCCTTGTGCTTCCCCTCGTCCATCTTCCCGCTCGTGTACTCCCCGCCCCTGCCGATTCAAAGGAAAAATATGGCATGAATATTCCTGCTGCTCAACCATGCAAACACGTGATTTCGATTGATTGAAGATATGTATGATTGGAAAGAATTATATAAGAAAAACCTTTAACAACATCTTCTATCTTCTCCTTTCCACCTTTGGCTACATCTTCAGCAGTCTCCTTCCCCGTCTTCACTGCTTCTTTGCTCTCTTTTGCCTTCTCCTTCCCATATTGACCAGCACCTGTTATGCCATAAATTATTTAGCAATTCTGAAGACACATCGTGATCACTGTTCAGCATATATCAGTTTATTACTCGATTTTCAAGTTGCATTATATCAACGTATGAACTTCCAGAAACAGGGGCACAGTTCGTATTTTTTTTGTATGGAAGACGATTCTTTTTACAGATGCACCAGCTAGGAAATATAGTACGGAAGAGCTCAAAAGATTAAAACTGTGAAGAAATTAATACGAATGATGATCAGTATCCACACGTAAAATATTTGGAGATATTTAGTATTGGAACATTACGATAACTGTAATCTTCCTATTCAATCAGAAACATTTTTAGTAATATGGCATGTTTGCTTTATGCTCGTTCGATCTGTTCCGAGCACGAAGCAAACACGATAAGCATCAAAAGGGCAAGAAACATATGCATGTAGCAATCACCGGAGGCGATATCATGGGCTTCCTCTTTGGCCACGTCGCCGGCGTGCTTGCCGGCGGCCTCCTCGTGCTTCAAGCCGAGCTTGTCTTTGGCCCAAGTAGACCACGACTCTCCTTCCTCACCTTCCTTGTGTGATCCGTGCTCTCCTTCATGGTGGTGGGTCTCCTCCGTCGTGCCAATCGCAAGGCATGTGCACACGCCTGCTGCCACGAGCAGCAGGAGGAACAGCAGGGTCGTTGTTCTGTGCAGGGTTGCCATCTGCAGAGGTACTGATCAGTTCCAGTAGTAGTTGCAATGATACGATTGTGGATTTGGTGAGGCTCTAGGTTTTAAATATATATGGATACAGATAGAGAGAGAGAGTGAGAGGCGGTGCGTGTCGATCGGAGTGCCACGCAGTGGGAGATGGGAGGTGCCAGAGCATGAGAGCGGATGAGGATGGGTAGAAAGAACCCACATGGAATGGAAAGAGTCCGCAGGTCGACGCGTCGCACCTTTCTCGCTAAGCAACTCCGTGATCCGGTGCGCACTAAAACGGCGAGCAATTCCGACTGAATATCACTCCTCAATCTTTTGTTTTAGATGTGATTTTTTGGATCACTTTGAAAGGAAATACTGTGATAGATGGGAGATATATCTAACATATCTTTCTTTTCAGGTATTTTTTTCACAAAAGTATATTGATATGGACAATATTTCGATATATCGTTGAAATATCGTATCGATACGACAGTGCGTGGATGACATATACTTCCACAGCTTGTTGTTTGAGATGGTGTCAAATAGATCAAGTAAAAACAAATCACAAAGAATTGGATTTGCAATTCAAAAAAGTCTAGCGGCGCAGCTTGTTGCCCGCTTGCCTTCGATTTCAATGTAAACTTACATTATTAAAAAAAAGATTTCGGTTCATAATAAAGGAGAAGCTTCATATAAAAGAAAGAAAGAAGAATCCACTTATCACCAAAAGTGAAAGTGACCATAAGGGAAACCACATTATAACTTGATTGACAACAACTTTAAAACAATTTAAGTCATATCAATATCTCTATCTTGGTATCTTCTAGTCTAACCTCGTCACACAGTACTAGCCTAACTCTTTATGGCATGTTCGGTTCGGGAATAAACAGGAATAAGGATAGGGAATAAGGAAAATAAGGGACTATTCTTTGTTCGGCTGGAGGATAGGAACAAGGAGAATAATGTGAAATAAAGGTAGGTAAGGTGGGTAAAGATAGGAATAAGAGTGAAATAAGATGGAATAATGGAGAATAGTCGTACCACTGGGAACCGTATCGGGAGGAGAATTGACCCCTTATTACATAGCTTATTCTCCTACCAAACAGGGCCTTAGTTTCTTGGCTAAACTTCTCTACGGATTATTAACGTTTGGCATCAAATAGCCTATTGGACTTATGTTATGTATCATCAAAGTTTCACCAAAGCATTCAATCATTATAATGATATATCGGCAAAGTTGCATATAGATTCTTCAGCATCACCATGTCTTTGACAATGAGTGTATATTTTTAAACATTATAGTTATAAAATAGCATCGAGTTTCAACTTTCAAGTACATCACTAACTTAATTGTCGATATACATTGAATCATGATTATATGTTTTGTTGGATACGGTTGAAGAAACATTTTCTGCACTCATTACATGAAGGACGGGCAAAGCCCGCCATCGTACCATTTAGGTATTTAGATCTTTTTGCCTCTACGATCCATTTGTACCGTGAAAACAATATAGACTTCCTATGATTAGGGTCTTCATCCGTATTCTATGTATTTTCTCCTTTTTAAAATTTAGTGGAATCAATTGCCATTGTCCAAGAATATAACTCAATTACGGGTGAACCTTGTAAATCCTTATACGTGTGGTTTTCTTGTTTGTACTATTCGCAATAAACCAATCATAATGATTTCACTTCAAAGGTTGGGATTCATGGAAAGTTGGGTGGATATGTGTGGAGTATTGATCGATCCTCCTCATACTGCATTCACTACAAACTGGACAGCCTTTGGGGACGGATATTGGGGACGGTCAAACAGCAACCGTCCCCTATACTACTTTAGGGGATGGTTGCTTTCTGCCCGTCCCCTATGTAAAGGTTTAGCGACGGTCGGCTATGACCGCCCCTTTTTACATGACAATTAGGGACGGTTATTGGACCGTCCCCGTAACAAGCCTTTAGGGGACGGTCGTAACCGTCCCTGTTACTTCACTGTGGTCGTCGCATATAAGTGAAAGTAAAGGGGACGGTTGGAACCGTCCCTTATGTATTGTTTTATGGGACGGTTGCATAACCGTCCCTACAACCTCTGTAAATGGCGCGCTGGGTAAAATGTATGAAACCATAGGAGACGGTCAACTTGCGACCGTCCCCGATTATAATTATAAGGGACGGTTGGAACCGTCCCTTTAAATAAAAATTATCGGAGGGGACGGTCCACTTATAACCGTCGCCGATTCTTAGTAAAAGGGACGGTCGAACGACCGTCCCCGATGGTAATATACCCATCTCCGTCGAACCCATCTTCCTCATTCTTCCTCATTCCGCCCTTTGCAGCCCACTCCTTCTCCGGCGACGTACACCGCCCGGCTGCCTCATGGACAATATTGTGAATGAAATGGCAATCAACTTCAATGTATTTTGTCCGCTCATGGAAAACTGGATTGATGGTGATGTATGTGGCAGACTTGTTGTCTGGTATAAGGGTACATGTGTAGCGACTGATAGGCCAAGTTCTTTTAGAAAAGAGACAAGCCATGTGATCTCACTGGTGGCTTGAGCCATTACCCCCGTATTCTGATCTGCACTTGATCTGGAGACTACTCTGCTTCTTGCTTCGTCAAGTGACCAGGTTGTCTCCAACAAAAATAGCATAGCATGTAGTGGATCGGTGATCCTCAGGAGAGCTAGCATAGTCAGAATCTGTATAGGCAGAGATATTAGTGTGTTATTCACCAAGTCCTCGATCTATTAACAGAGAAAATTGTCCACGACAACTTGTTGAGTTTGGGTCCAATTGAATCCGTTGACAACCACCCAAAATGCTTAAGCCCAAGCTGTCAAATAGTAATCTCCGCCACCTATAATGCACAATACTTCGTGAGTTTTATATGTGGGACTATGTTTGAGGGTTGAAGTGTTACAACCTCCTCCACTTATATTGCAATGTCCTCGTTGCGACAAGGCCTATCACTTATTCACAATGACAATGGCGCCAGCACGCTTCGGGTAGCCATTTCCTCATATCTCTTTGTAGGGTTGGCTTCACCTTTCGGATATCCCTTTCCACTATCAAAGGAAAATTGGCTCTATTTGTAATGTTCTGAGCTTTGGTCTCCGATCTGTTAACGGAAAAAACTGGCCAAGACAACTTGTTGGGTTCGAACTCAGTTGAATCTGTTGACAGCCACTCAAAATGCTTAAACCCAAGTTATGACGTAGTAATCTTCACCAATTATAACCCACAACACTTCTTGAGTTTTAAATATGAGACTATGTTTGTAGATTGAGGTGTTACAATGGGAAATGGCTCCTCTGCTATAGGGAGAATTGCAGCAGAGGCGTTGTATTCTTTCTTAATTTTTTTGTGATTTTAATTCCAAAATCTAACCTTATAGATCTAATCTACATATCCTCCAAATTTCACCTAAATATGATTTTAATTGCTATTTTATCTTAATGGTCAAAAATTCTGATGAGCGAGCCAAGCGAGCGAGGTAAATCAGGTATATCTCATGCGGTTGTTGCGACCTCAGTCGCTCGGGTGCTCAATCGAGAAAAAATCAGACCACCAAACAAAGGCAAAAATCAAAGAAAGCTCAAGTAGCGGTCTCTCTATTATATTAACATGGTATAGCGACCAGGGTCGAACACAAGGAGCACGTGATGACCTTGCGACCTACGAAGTAGTCTAAAATAAGAATAAAATAAAATAAAAGACTTTTTGGTGGATTTTTAATCATTTTATATTTTTTTGGATTTTTTTTATTAATTAAGAAAATAAGAAAACAACAAATCAAGCAACTACAAACAATTATTTAATCACTCAAAACAACAACAACAACAACAAAGCCTTTTCCCACAATATTTAATCACTCAAAAAAATCACTCAAAAATTTAAACAAAAATGTTTTTATGTTTTTTTTATATTTTTCTCTGTTTTTGGTTAGTTTTTGGTATTTTTCTGATTTTTAGGGAATTTTATAAAAATAAAACAAGGCAGAAAAATCAAGGTACTGTCCAGTCAGACTTGGAGGGCCAATTTAAAATGCAAAATTGCCCTATCAAGGTCTGAAGATAATTTTCCTGTAAAGAAGAAAATACAAGGAAAATTTAGGCACCAGAATTATTAATTTTCGATTTTTCTTTTAATTGTTAGAATTTTTATGGGTTTTTAGGTGTTTTGTAATTTTATAGGTTTTATGAAGCGAAAAATGACCAAACTTGGTCAGAAAATCAAACAAGGCAAAACAAACATTATATAATTTTTTTGTAATTTTTCGAGGTGTTTTAATATTTTTTGTGATTTTTAAAGTTAGACAATAAAGAAATTGTGAGTTTTTGAATTTTTAAAAATAACAAAAATAATAAAAAAATGTCTCCAAAAATTAGAGAAAATTTTACACTATGGCAGGAGCCATGTATCCAATTTTCATCAAATTTGGAGTTGATTTGCTATTTTATTAAAAATAAAAACAAGGATATAGTGCATAGGGACATGTACGCAAATAACATAAGTTTCAGGGGGTCCGGTGCAAATTTTCCAAGAAACCACGTGCGAGGCGCGTGACCTGGGCACACAGGGACCTAATTGCAAGAAAACTAAAGTTCCTGGACTATTTAGTAACACGTACTAAAAGTCCAGGGGCTTCAGTATAAATAACCCACGAAATAAAGCACATGCACAATTAAACCACGCACAGGGGTATTTCTGCAATTAATAAAAACTTAAATCCATTCATTAACACCCTGAAACATGAAGGTATTACAAGCAATTAACCCACAAAAGCACATGTCGACGCACGTGTCCCACTACAGACAGGGGTATAAAAGTAAATACCAGAAACGACAGTGTCCACAATGCAAATTACCAAACGCAAATAAAAGTTTTAAAATATTTACAGGACTACAAAGTAACACCTAAAAAGCTAAGGGCCTAAGAAGAAATTACCCTTTATTTAAGTCGGTCGTCGGATGATCGCCACATGGAGATTGGACGGGTGAGACGCGACGTGGCTAACCCTCGACGATCGGACGGTTCTGATCCCTCCTCTGATGATCGAACGGCTGGCGTGGCTCCTTTGATGGACGTCTGGGATCTGATCTGGAGCTGGAAGAGGATCGAACGGCTGCGGAGGATGCTCGAAGAACTGGACTCCGGCGAGGTTCGCCAGGCTCGTGTACGCGCTGAAGACCTCCTCGCGGGCTGCTGAAGATCGGAGGAGAGTCGCCTTGGCCTCCCGCGTCGAATGGTTCCCTCCGATGGTGCCGAGGAGCTCTGGAGAGCTCCGGTGGCACTGGCAGAGGAGGAGCTGCTGCGCCTGGATGTCGAAGCCCTCAGATGGGCTCCTCTGGACCTGCAAAGATGTGCAACAAGCTCCTGGGTCGAGGGCAAAGTGCCTCGACCCGGTTAGGGGTGATGGAGGTGGTCTGTGCGTCGGGGCGAAGGGGCTCCGGCGATGCGACGACGGAGGAGCCCCAATCCCAGCTCCTGTGCGAGCTGGGTTGAATGAGTGGGTGGAGAAGGTGCGCGGAGGGAAGGCAGAGATGATGAGCTATTCCGATGATCGGGATGAAGGCAAGGGTGGTCGGAATTGAAGCTCGACAGTGACGGAACGATTTGGGGGAAAATGAAAATTAGAGAAATAGGGAAAGAAAGGGGACTACCTACTGGATGTTGTCGACTGTGCAGGAGCTGGGGGTGCTCCAAGTCCTTGCCTCAAGGGCCGTCGGTGCCCGAGGCTCGAGCATCACCTCCAGGCGGCGCACGTCGGCACACGGCGGCGCAACGTCGCCGGATCGATGGTCTACACGCTCCCTCCTCGCTGCAACACCACTGGAAGCGAGCTGTCACTCTCGCGGAGGCGATGGAGGTCCTTGGGTGGAGAACGGATGAGCCAAAGATGCATGAAATAGGAGGCGGAGCTCGGCTTATATGCGAGTGCAGGTCCGAGAAGAACAGGTCGGGCAGGGTTCCACTAAGCGCGGATCCCCACGCGGATGATGGGAGAGGCTCTCGGATGCACGAGGAAGAAGAAGAGCCCGAGATTTGCGGATATGGGCATCGGATCGAGTGTGGAAAAATTCGAGAAGTCGGGTCCGGGCTCGGATCCGGGGCGCGGTGGTCCTGGGGGGGAGTTGACCGGGGGGTCAACGTCCCCGTGGACCAATCAGGGCTGGCCACGTGGAAATGTTTTAAAAATTGATTTAAAAATAGAAAATGGCCGAATTATTAAAAACTCAAAACATGAAAAATGTTTATTTTAATTTTTTCTATTTTTTGTGATTTTTAATTATTTTTATGAAATAAAAATAAGGTATTTACACTATAGTGCTATATATAAGTATATATACAATATGGCTTTTTAATTTTGGATTTTAATTAACTATTTTTGTACATTTTTATTCCCATTTTATATTTTATTTATTTATAGCATAAAATTAGGAATAAAAAGGTGTTTTTATTTTATTTTTATTATTTATATACAAGGGTTAAATAAATAGATAGGTGTTCTATGTACAAGGTGAATATATACAAGTGAATATTTTTATTTTCTTTTTAATTTTTCCCTTTTTTATTTGGATTTTATATTTACAAATATTTACAAATATATACAAACCCATTTTATTCTATTTTTAGAGGAAAATATTTTTATTATATTTACAGGGATATTTACACACATGAGCTCCCTATCTCTCTCTACTTTGGCTTTTATGCGGTCAGGCCCATGCTGAGCCCTCCCTTGGGATTAGGTTGCTCAATATTTATTCTAAATATTTCCCTCTTTTTCTTTTTAATTCTTTATTTCTTTTATTTTTGCACAAAAACATGCAAATTATTACTTTTTACACTATGCATGCTCTTGGGTAATTATTTGTATTTACAAACATATACATGCATTTGCAAAGGTTTTTGTAGCTAAAATATAAGAATAAAGAGTGATGAATGAGTATTCATCAACCCTTTATACTTAACTTTGTTAGTCCCTTAGCAAACACTTATTTGAAAAAGAAGTGAAAAAGAGAAAGAAAAAGAAAAAGAGGAGAATGCGCATGGATCAAGGTTGAATATTAAACCTGCCTTCATTAAATTGAAATATGGAGCTCGATCAGATCTTTGGATTATTAATGTGTCGGAACCTTATTTGGACTTAAGTTTAAAACTCAACAGCCTCTAAGTTCCACCAATCTATAATCAAGACTCCTCAACAATCCAGATCAGAACAAGTCACCAAACACAAATCCTGAAGACCATGAATCTTTCCTTGTACTGTGAATGTGAGGTATAAGCTCTCCACCTCAGAAATGGCAACTTGACAACCCTCCCCGACAAGGTAACTCTATGACCCCAATCTGGCCACTCTTTCCTCGAGGAGCGGGGTATTCCCTTCTAAGTTCAAGTTCAACCGGCTCAAGAAGAGGGGGAAGAAGAGAATGGACCATGGCCAGTGTAGCCATGTATCCTTGGGAACTCGACCAATGTAGCCAAGTCTCCCTGCTGCAAGCTACATAAGGTGGGACATGAATCTCAAGCTTCGCTTATTTGCACTATATACATACTCCGGTGGGATTATCATTTTCTATCAGACCCACCACTTTTTTGGAGTTATTTTATTTTTGCATTTTTTTCAAGTGCATCTATACAACATATACATGTGCAGCATATATACAAGGAGTTTTTCTTCTTGAGCCAGTAGACTATCCCTCTTTTGAAGCTTTATTGCAACCCACAACTCCTGTCGTTAGACCTCATGGCAACCATACCAAGTTGAGACGCACTTCCTTCACTAAAAGAAGAAGAGAGGTTCCGCCTAGAAGTACTACCCTCATATGCTACCCCAAGTCAAGGAAGACTGCCTCCTCACCACCTCATCCGTAGAGAGCTCGGTGCAAAGTGCTGGTCCAAGTAAAGCCATTGTCTATATGAGTCATGTGTGTGTTGTTAAGTGCTCTACTTAGGCTCATTGAGATGACATGTGATCATAGCCTAGTGGACTCAAAGAATTAAGTCACCATAGACCTGAAAAGCCTTAACCCTAAGCCCTATAAGGTTCCTCTTAGAAATTAGATGGATTAAGATCTTAATCAAGCTCCATTTCCCAATTTGATTCCAGGCTAGTTTAAATGTCAACTATAATCCCGAAAAAACTATATACATATATACAAAGATGCTATTTACACAATATTTACACACATGCAAAATTTTTGAAAAATGTTTTGAAATCATGAATGGATGAATGCATGAATGCAAGTTTTGCAAAAGTATTTACACAAATTTACACAAAATTTTTGCAAACTTTTGATTTTCAAAACATTTTGGAAAAATTTTGTACTATATACATAATTTTGATATGAAAATATTTACACAAATCTTTACACAAAAAGGTTTTTGAAAACATTTTTACAAAAATAATTTGTACACTAGCTGTGTATGTACAATAAAAGAATGATTATTTACAGGAAAAAAATTTTATTTTTGTGGTTTTTAAGGTTTTTAGCCATTTTATTTATTTACACACTCACACAAAGTACGAGTTATGGCTAAAGTATATATGAAATATATACACACCCCCCTATACTTAGCTCGAACGATGTCCTCAGAGTCAAGAGCGATGAAGAAGACATAACTCGTGCTTAGTATAGGGAAGTGAAAAGGAAGGCTATATACAAAGACGAATAAATGAATAAAAACTCAAGAGACTCTCGGCTTTTCCCCCTATACTTAGGATCAAGTAATCCTAAGTATAGCAGGCTGTACACAAAAGGGAAAACCGAGTGGAGAATGTACAGGGTCTACCCCCCCTATACTTAGGGTAAAATATCCCTAAGTATAGGCAGCAAAACAGGGATAGAAAAAGAATCAAAAGGAAACTCAAGAGTCCAACATCCCCCCTATACTTAGGGTAAAGTACACCCTAAGTATAGCATAATCAAAAGATGAAGAAAGAGATGTGGGACTAAAGAATGTAATGATATGGACATCTGGATCTATACAGGTCGGAAGAACAGTGATAATCAGGCGTGAGATGCAATAGATGTGAGTCAAGAGACCACATCTCATGCAAAATGAATAGGGGAAACATCGACGACCCGCGGCTCATGATCTAGAAATGGCTTGAGCCGCTGGCCGTTCCCCGGCAACGGCGCCATTCTGATGAGCGAGCCGAGCGAGCGAGGTAAATCAGGTATATCTCATGTGGTCGTTGCGACCTCAGTCGCTCGGGTGCTCAATCGAGAAAAAATCAGACCACCAAACAAAGGCAAAAATCAAAGAAAGCTCAAGTAGCGGTCTCGCTATTATATTAACCTGGTATAGCGACCAGGGTCGAACACAAGGAGCACGTAATGACCTTGCGACCTGCGAAGTAGTCTAAAATAAGAATAAAATAAAATAAAAGACTTTTTGGTGGATTTTTAATCTTTTTATATTTTTTTTGAATTTTTTTATTAATTAAGAAAATAAGATAACAACAAATCAAGCAACTACAAACAATTATTTAATTACTCAAAAATCACTCAAACATCACTCAAAAATTTAAACAAAAATATTTTTATGTTTTTTATATTTTTCTCTGTTTTTGATTAGTTTTTGGTATTTTTCTGATTTTTAGAGAATTTTATAAAAATAAAACAAGGCAGAAAAATCAAGGTACTGTTCAGTCAGAATTGGAGAGCCAATTTAAAATGTAAAATTGCCCTATCAAGATTTGAAGGTAATTTCCTGTAAAGAAGAAAATACAAGGAAAATTTAGGCACCAGAATTATTAATTTTCGATTTTCTTTTAATTGTTAGAATTTTCATGGGTTTTTAGGGGTTTTGTAATTTTTATAGGTTTTATAAATAAAAAAATGACCAAACTTGGTCAGGAAATCAAACAAGGCAAAACAAACACTATATATTTTTTTGTAATTTTTCGAGATGTTTTAATATTTTTTTGTGATTTTTAAAGTTAGACAGTAAAGAAAATGTGAGTTTTTTAATTTTTAAAAAATAACAAAAATAATCAAAAATGTCTCCAAAAATTAGAGAAAATTTACACTTTGGCAAGAGCCATGTATCCAATTTTCATCAAATTTGGAGTTGATTTGCTATTTTATTAAAAATAAAAACAAGGGTACAGTGCACAGGGACCTGTACGCAAATAACACAAGTTCCAGGGGGTCCGGTGCAAATTTTCCAAGAAACCACGCACGAGGCGTGTGACCTGGGCACACAGGGACCTAATTGCAAGAAAACTAAAGTTCCTGGACTATTTAGTAACACGTACTAAAAGTCCAGGGGCTTCAGTGTAAATAACCCACGAAATAAAGCACAAATAAATCACGCATAGGGGTATTTCTGCAATTAATAAAAACTTAAATCCATTCATTAACACCTTGAAACATGAAGGTCTTACAAGCAATTAACCCACAAAAGCACGTGTCGATGCACGTGTCCCACTACAGACAGGGGTATAAAAGTAAATACCAGAAACGATAGGGTCCACAATGCAAATTACCAAACGCAAATAAAGTTTTAAAATATTTACAGGACTACAAAGTAACACCTAAAAAGCTAAGGGCCTAAGAAGAAATTACCCTTTATTTAAGTCGGTCGTCGGATGATCGCCACGTGGAGATCGGACGGGTGAGATGCGACGTGGCTAACCCTCGACGATCGGACGGTTCTGATCCCTCCTCTGATGATCGAACGGCTGGCGTGGCTCCTTTGATGGACGTCTGGGATCTAATCTGGAGCTGGAAGAGGATCGAACGGCTGCGGAGGATGCTCGAAGAACTGGACTCCGGCGAGGTTTGCCGGGCTCGTGTACGCGCTGAAGACCTCCTCGCAGGCTGCTGAAGATCGGAGGAGAGTCTCCTTGGCCTCTGATAAACGCAAATTATCGCAGATCTAAAAAGTATGTCTCACACAAGGCGGAGACAACCGAGGTCGATGCGGTGACCCACAATAAAATGTGTCTAATCAACAATTAACCCACACTAAAGATCAATAAATTAGAAATAATGTGGAGTCAAAATTTATTTTTAACTCTGCACAAATGGTGTATAGTGACAAGTATGCAGAGAGTTCGAACACAGGGAGCAAGCAGGGTAATCCACAAAAATGTGCACAAGTGAGTGTGTGTGTCAAGTGTCTACACTAAGCAAGCAATCAAAGGAAATTTTGTGGGTTTTTAATTTTAATTTTTTTTTAATTTTAATTTAATTTTTAATTTTGTACTTTGATTTTTAATTTTCTAATTTTTCTAATTTTATATTTTATATTTTTTAATTCTTTTTTCAATATTGGAAAATAGGGACAATGTAATAAAAGATAAGCTAAAGTATTTATAAAAATATGCAATAATAACCAAAAATTCAGAAATAAAATGTTTTTGATATTTTTAGGAGTTTTTACTATTTTTGTGATTTTTGGGGATTTTTCAAGGTGTTTTTGGTATTTTTAAATACTGAAATAAGGGAAAACAGTGGAAAATGTGCTGGCTGTGAGGAAAATGGGAATTAAAATTAGCAAACAGCAACCAAAATTTTTCACATTAATTTTCAAATAAAGAGAATGAAATCTAGAACAAACAAGAACTGAGTTTGTATTTTTTGGAGTATTCCTTGATTTTATATATTTTTTTGAAGTTTTTGAGTGTTTTTAAATTTTTAGTGTTTTTCTTTAGAGATTTTTAGTGATTTTTGGACTGACACTAGAATAGGTTAAAATAGACACTAGGTAATTTTTTTGGAATTTTTCGAAATGTTTTAATAATTTTTACGGGTTTTCTAATGCAAACAGTGAAATAAATGCATGTTTTCGATTTTTAATAAATATGAAAATGCAATAAAAATGCGATGCAAAAATATGCCGTGCAAGTACAAGTAAACAGAAACTTAAGCCTATTTTTGTGGAATTTTTGGACTTAAATGATAATTTAAATAATTACAACAAGCATCCAAAAGTTAAACAAGCCTGGCAGGGGTATAAGTGCAATATCAGAACATCCAAGGGCACATATGCAATTTTCACAAAAATATATAACGTTAAATACCAGTTTCTGGACTAAAAACAAATACCCAAACCCGGAGGGGGTTCGTTGCAAAATGTCCAACTCACGCGCACGGGGCACGTGACCTGGCAGGGATATTCTTGCAATATTACAAAGTTCCAGGGACTCAGATGCAATTTCTCCAAAACATTACAACTTAATTAAAAAGTTCATGGACCTAAGCGAAATAAACAAACCCCAGGGAGGTCCTTGCAAAATACCCAGCCCCCTCACGCGCACTGGGCACGTGAGGTGACGTGGATTGGACCTAAGTGCAAATAAGAAAACTACGGGGTTCTAATTGCAAATATTACAGAAATATTTAAACTACAGCTTAAAGTTTATGGACTGAAATGAAATACAAAATTTGGCAAGGGGGACAGTGCAAAATACCCACGCCTTATCTCCTCGTGCGCGATCGAACGGCGGAGGGCCGCTCACTTATCCACGTGGCGCGCGCACAACGCGCGATGACGGTTCGGCGATGATCGGTGGAGATCAGATCTGGCAAAGAGATCGACGGTCGATGCAGATCCAGATCGGACGGCTGCTGATCAAACTGGAGCGGGCCTCGGATCGGACGGCTGAGAGGCGAAAGGGATGAACGGGGAAGAACGCCGGTGAGGCGAACTTCCCCGAGCTCGATCTCGGATCTCCGGCGGTCTGGAAGCGTGCAAAGTGGTTCGGCGTGCTCCTGGAAGGTCAGGTTATATGCTGGAAGGCTCAGGTTCGTCGGAGGAGCGTCGGAGTGTTGTCGCGATCGCGGCGGAGCTCGGGGCTCCAGGTATCTCCGGTGAACCTCACAAAAATGGCCCCCAGGGGCGTTGACTGCTCTCTGACCTGCAAAAAAGGGTGAGAGGGCCCAGGGCAAACTGCCTGGACCCCTCGGAGGCGAAATGGGGGTCGGAGGTGATCTGTGGACGGCGAAGAGACGTCAGGCAGAGGTGCGCTCCGGCAATAAGCTATGGGAGGCGAATCGAAGGTCGATGCTCGGATATTTTTTTGGGGTTTTTGATCTTGAAGCTAAGGGAAATAAAATGAAGCGAAAAGGAAGGGGAAAGGGGGATACCTCGAAGGTGGAAGACCTGAGGTGGAACCGTGGAAGAACCTCGACGCCGGTGGTCGGCGGAGGTGGTGGAGCCGCTACAGAGCCTCCTCGACTCGCCTGAGGGTGGGGATACGGAGATGTCACCTCCAGCAACACGAAGAGCGCAACTGGGAGGAGGATTAATGGCTAAGGAGGGTTCAAAATTGGGCTTGAAGGTGGCGGGGTGTTTAAGTAGAAGATGATGGCGTCTCCTTCAAGCCAGACTCGCGTGCGAATGATGGAGATATGGCTGGATCCGGATACATGGCGTGGGAGAATGATGATCGGGGATGAAGTCCCAAGAAGGGATCGAGGCGTGAGGACGAACGGATCGAGCTCGAAAATTGGGGGAAATCGGGGAGAAATCAGGGTGTCAGAAATGGCAGGCCTCGGTCAGGGAGTTGACCGAGGTCAACTCTAGACCGCACCTGGTTGGTCCACGTGGACCAACCAGGGAAAAGATTGAAAAAATTATTTTATTAATCCGTTTAAAAATAGAAAAAGGCTGAATTAATTTTTGGTTAAAAAAATAAAAAATATTTAAAATTTTATGTAGTATTTTATTATGATTTTTATTTATTTTTATGATATATATTTTTACAAGTTTACTTATATGCCCTTTGTAGGTATATTCTTCTTTATATGTTATTATTTAATTTTTATTTTGGTGTTTTTAATTTCTTTAATTTTATTTATTATTTTGTAAAATTATAAAATACTTTTATACACATAAATATATTTTTATGTTATTTTTCTGATTTATTTTGTATATTTAATAAAATAGAAGTATATTTTATATAGATATAAGTACAGGTATAATACCTATGTATCAAATATGTATGTATTTTATTTTGAGTTTTATTTAGGTTTTCATTACAATTTGAATGTACATAATTATTATAAGTATTAATTACAACATTATAAAAATATAAAAATTTAGAAATAATGAATAAAGAATAAATTGAATATTTTATTCAGTACAAGTATACAAGGTGGGTCCAAAACTCAACTTTTAAACCGTAGCTCCGCCAAATGCGAAACCACCACCATTGGATAGATTATTTTATTCTATATACAATTAAAGGTGAGTATGCTGCATTTGGAGTTTTTATTTGTGAGATACGGGTCTGGAAAGTTGGCATTTTGGATTTTTATTCAGACCATAACTTTTTATCTGTACATTATTTTTCTGTGAAATTAATTTTGTATTTTTCTTTATAAATTTATCTACAACTTTCATGAACAAAGTTTCTGTATTTGATGAATAAAAAGTGGAACCAAAAATAGGTCCCATAGTGAATAAAGAATGAATAGAATGTATAGGTATTTTATCTGTATTTCTGACCTTATCTCCCCCTACTTTATTCCTTGTCGACCTATTCATCAAGATGCCTAGGTCTCGGGGTTTTGGGTCATAAAATATTTACAATATTTTATTCTTTTTCTTTTCTTTATTTATTCTATAATTTTGGCTTTAATTACAGTATTTTATACACTAATATGATGCACATGCATGAATGCTAAGATGGTGATTTTAATGCTATTTACAGGCATTTGCTAGGGTTTTTGATGCCAAAATGATAGAATAAAGATGATGAAATGTGGATTCATCATCCCCCTATACTTTACCTTTGCTAGTCCCTAGCAAACACTTATGCAATAAGTGCAAAAAGAAACAGAAAGAAAAGAAAAAGAAGAACTTGGATTTTATCTGATTATCAAACTTGTCTTCGCAAAATCAAATTTTGGAGCTTAAGTCGGACCTTTGGAATTTTAATGCGGGCGGAACCTTATTGAGAACCGAATTTGAAATCCAACAGTCCTTGAGAATCCCAAAACTCTGTCCAAGTCCCCTCAATAGCCAGGTCAGAAATACTTCAACTCATACGCAAACTCTTACGACTATGAATCTGACTCGTACAGTGTAAGTGATGGTGGCTCTCCCCAACTAGAATAGCAAAGAAACTGACTTCTCTAGTACGACAACCCAATGATTCCCCAATCCAGCAACTCCATCCTCGAGGAGCGGGGTATTCCCTTCTAAGTTCAAGTGGCAACCAGCTCAAGAGGAGGGGGTGAAGAGAAGAATGGACGGTAGCCAGTGTAGCTACCTATCCTGGGATGCAAGACCAGTGTAGTCAAGTCATCCTGCTGCAGGCTCACATGATATGACTTTGGAACTCAAGCTTGCTTATTGACTTTGTACATACTTGCAGGCTTTTTATTTTTGTACATGCCTGAACTTTTTTTTTTGAATACTATATACAACAGCATTTACATAAGGAGTTTTTCCTCTTGAGCCAGTAGACTATCCCTCTTTTGAAGCTTTATCGCAACCCACAGCCTCCTGTCTTTAGACTTCCTAATCACTGGACGGGTTGGGGTGCACTTCCCTCCCTAGAGGAGGACAAATGTTTCCACTTGTGTGCGTCTCATACCGGTAAATCCAATCCCCTCACCACTCCAACTGAGTTGAGCCATGTGAATGGTGCAGGTGTCCAAGTTAGGTCATTATCAACAAGAGTCGTGCGTGTGCTACGAAATACTCTACTTAGGCAGTCAAGAATCCATTGAACCAAGTCCCGTGATCCTCAAAGAATTAAGTCAACTAGACCTGAAGTACCTCAAACCCAGTTCCTATAAGGTTCCTGTTATTAGGTCGATTTTAAGGTCCAATCAAGCTTCAATCTCCGGATTTTACTTAGACTCGTTCAACTATCAAACTCAATCCGAAAAAAATGCTCATGCTATGCAATGCAATGCAGAAAATATTTTTGTGATGCAATTTTCAAGATTTTGAACTTTTTATGGGTTTTTGAAGAGATGATGATGATGCATATGCAAAAACTTTTTTTTCAAAGAGATTTTTCAAATGTTTTTGGATTTTTAATTTTGCAAATGTTTTTGGGATTTTTTGAAAAGAAAAAGTTTTGGCTGAAAACTAGGTTAAAAATATATACACGGGAGTGCTACTTATATATACAAGAAGTGGATTTTAAGAATTTACAAGGGTAAGTGGTCAATTTTATAAGTATATATATATAGTGGATTTTGGTGTGATGTAAATATTCCTCAAACTTATTTGACACAAGATTTTTACACAAATTTTTGAAAACTATAGTCCACAATAATTTTTACAAACATTTTTGCAAACATGTACACACATTTGAAAATCATTTCGCAAAGGTTTTCAAAACAGTATATATAGATTTTTCAAAATATTTTTGCAACTATTTTTCAAACCATTTGCAAATCATTTTTCAAACATTTTATTTTATACAAAGAAAATAAGTTTTACAAACCACACATTTTACACAGGTTGAAAACATGTAACAAAATATTTTCAAAATAGTTTTCAATAAATGTTCACAAAGATTTTCAAACTATTTTTCAAACATTTTGCCAAAAAACATTTTCACCTGATTTATTAATCAGTAATTATAAAAAGAATTTGAGGAACAAAACACCCTTTTATTAAAGAATTTTAATGAATTTTAAAGAATTATTAGCCATATTATTAGGAAAATACGAAAGTACGAGTTATGGCTAAAGTATATACACAGTATATACAACCCCCTATACTTAGCTTGAGCTATGTCCTCATAGATCGGAGAGAAAAGAGAAGACATAACTCGTACTAAGTATAGGCAAGCCTAAAGAATAAAGAAATAAATGAATGAATCAATGAATGAGTAGTTGACCGCCCCCCCTATACTTAGGATCAAATAATCGTAAGTATAGCAGACTGTACACAACGCAGGGGGGGTCAAGGGTGGGAATGGACAGATCGTACTCAGATTGTCTCCCCCTATACTTAGGGTAAAATATCCCTAAGTATAGACAAGAAGAGGAGACAATGGAGAGGATTGAAAAGAATAGAACTTGGGGTGCACACCCCCCTATACTTAGGACAAAGTACGTCCTAAGTATGGAAAACTGTCTACAAGGGCGGCACCTTTTTGATAGATAAAGAAAATGGAAGAGGAAAAGAAGAAAAGAAGAAAAGAAAAATAAATCAACAGATGAAAGTGATATGAACAGATGGATCTGTATAGCGGAAGATGGAATTGATCACCATGTATGAGATGCAGATGATGAGAGTCAAAGGACACATCTCATACCAGAAGAATGGGGGCAACGTCAATGGTCGGCGGATCATGATCTAGATATAGCTTCAGACGTTGACCATTGACGCGGAAGGTAGAGGAAGATGACGGTTCGGATATGTCGATGCTGCCATTGTCATGTACCTTCCTGACCACATACGGACCTTTCCACTTGCTCTGCAACTTCCCTGGGTATAATTTCAGCCTTGAATCAAACAACCATACTCTCCGATCTGGCTCAAACTGTTTATGGCTGATATGCGAATCGTGCCATGTCTTCACTTTCTCTTTGTATTGTAGGCTGTTCGAAAAGGCGGTGTCTCTAAGTTCCTCCAGGGCTGCCAATTCTGCTCTTCTCTGGTCTCCTATACTCTCTGGATCTAAAAGCAACTCAGTGACTACCCAAAAAGATTTGTGCTTGATCTCCACTGGCAAATGGCACGGCTTGCCATAGACGAGACGAAAGGGAGACGTCCCCAATGGATTCTTGAAAGAAGTCCGATAAGCCCACAAGACTGAGTCCAAAGCTGTGACCAATCCTTTCGGTCTGGGCGGACAACTTTCTGCAAGATTGTCTTTATCTCCCGATTCGAAACTTCGGCAAGACCATTAGTCTGAGGGTGATACGGTGTGGCAACCCGATGATCAATGACGAACTCGTCTGCAAGGGCCCTAACCTTGTCATTGATGAAGTGAGACCCCCCGTCTGAGATCAAGACTCTAGGTACCCTGAACCGTGAAATGATATTTTTCCTTAAGAACTTGCAAACGATTTTAGCATCTACGGCTCGGGCGGGGATGGCCTCAACCCATCGGCTGACATAATCCACAGCGAGCAAAATATGCTCGAATCCCTGACTCTTGAAACCTCACAAAAGTGAATGGGTTGCATGGGCATCATGTCTCTCTGTCTGCAAGTTCCCATTTTCTGACAGTCAGTACATCTCTTCACGAACTCATCAGAATCCTTGAAGAGAGTAGGCCACCATAAGCCGGATTGAAGCACCTTCTGTGCTGTCCTTTTTCCAGAATGATGTCCTCCTGCCTCCAGGTTGTGGCAGTATTTGAGGACGCTATGCTGCTCTTCTTGAGGAATGCACCTCCTCCAGATACTATCCCCTCCTTCATGATAAAGGACGGGATCCACCCAATGGTAAAACTTGGCCTTAGCTAGGAAGGTCTCAAGTTTCTGCCTGGGCCAACCCTGAGGGACTGTCTTGGCAACAAGATAGTTTACAAAGTCAGCATACCACGGGAGCGAGGTGATAGCCAAGATCGCCTCATCTGGAAATGTCTCTGTGATAGGTGCGCTGGGCTCAGATTCCTCAAGATTCTCCAATCTGGAGAGATGATCCGCCACCACATTCTTGACTCCAGGCTTGTCCTTAATCTCAATATCAAATTCCTGTAGTAGAAGGATCCATCTGGTGAGACGTGCTTTGGCATCCTTCTTAGCCATTAAGTACCGGATGGCGGTATGATCAGTGTAGATGGTTACTCTAGATCCAAGAATGTAAGATCGATACTTATCAAGAGCAAAAACTACAGCCAGCATCTCTTTCTCAGTCACAGTATAATTCCGCTGCGCGGCATCTAAAGTCCGGCTGGCGTAGTGAATGGCAAAAGGTAATCCATCCCTCCTCTGTCCAAGCACAGCCCCAACGGCAAAATCTGAAGCATCCGTCATGATCTCGAATGGGAGAGACCAATCAGGTGGCTGAAGGACAGGAGCAGAAACAACCATATTTTTGAGAGTCTCAAAAGATTCAAGACACTTATCATTAACAATAAACTCGGTGTCTTTGGTCAGCAAGTCAGTGAGCGGTCGGGCAATTCGACTGAAGTCCTGGATGAACCGTCGGTAGAAACCGGCATGCCCCAGAAAAGACCGCAACTGACGCAAGTTGGACGGTGGATTGAGTTTTCTGATGATATCCACCTTAGCCAGATCGACCTCCATGCCCCTGTTGGAGACGATATGACCAAGGACCGTCCCCTGAGTCACCATAAAGTGGCTCTTCTCCCAAGATAAAACAAGGTTGACCTCTATGCAGCGCTGAAGCACACGGTCTAGGCAGTCAAGACAAGCATCGAACCCGTCGCCATATACCGAGAAGTCATCCATGAAGACCTCTAAACAGTCACCCACCATGTCCGAGAAAATGGACAACATGCACCTTTGGAATGTCGCCGGAGCGTTACATAGACCAAAGGGCATCCGTCTGAAAGCATACGTCCCAAACAGACAGGTGAATGTCGTTTTCTCCTGGTCTTCGGGCGCAATAGCCACCTGATTGTATCCAGAGTACCCATCAAGAAAATAATAATGACTCTTCCCGGCTAGCCGCTCGATAATCTGATCAATGAAGGGTAGCGGGAAGTGATCCTTCTTGGTTGCCTCATTCAATCGTTTGTAGTCCACACAGACCCTCCAAGAAGTTGGTACTCTGGTAGCGATCTCCTCTCCAGACTCGTTGACAATTGTAGTGATACCCGTCTTCTTGGGTACCACATGTAGTGGACTAACTCATTTGGAGTCGGAGATGGGGTAGATAAAATCGGCGCTCCACCACTTGGAAATTTCTTTCATGACTACATCTCGAAGATTCGGATTCAGCCGTCGTTGGAACTCACGTGACGGCCTAGCGTTATCCTCAAGATAGATGTGGTGAGAGCACAGAGCCGGACTTATCCCCTGGAGATCAGCTATACTCCAACCTATCGTCTTGCGGTTTCTTTCAAGAACCTCCATCAGACGAGATTCTTGCTCTCCAGTCAAACCTGCTGAGATAATGACTGGGTGCATATCTGGCTCACCCGCAAGGAATCTGTACTTCAACGACTGCGGTAGAGGCTTCAGTTCTGGACAACTGGGAGGCGGCAGATCTGGCTTCTGATATGTCTGTGTGAAGACGACCAGGTCTGCATGGGAGAACTCTTGCTCTGCATGAATCTCTGATAAAGGGTGGTTTGCGGAATCATCAATAAACTGCACTGGCTCGCACTCTATCATGGTTGTTGGCTCAGAAGGAATCAGACAAGGCAAATAATCATCAAAGTCATCCCAGTCAATGTCTGAATCCGAGGGATCAGAAGAAGATGAAAAAGAATGAAAATCATCTGCACCACTCATCACAACACTGTCAGCCTCAGGTATATCCTCATCCAGGGATGTGCTCTCTCGGCTCTCGACTGCCATGAGTTGTAGATACAGTGAATCTGTAGGCAAGGTAAGGGTCGGTGCTACAGGATCTATCCAGTTGGATTCATCATCAGTCATCACAAAATCACACACCTGGTGGATGTCTAGCTCTTCCTCTGTCATCTGCGCTGCTTCACTGGACTGCTCTGAGCATTCTAACTCTCTAGCTTTGGTCTCCTCGATCGTCTCTATTTGTATGGTCTCGCCCTCTACGCGAAAGCATACCTTCCCACTATCATGGTCGGTCACCGCCTTGGCTGTGGCCAAGAATGGATGTCCAAGAATGATGGGGGCATCGGTTACCAACTCAGGGATCTCCATGTCCAACACAACGAAGTCCACGGGGAGTTTCAGGCCCTTAATGGTAACGACCACGTCTTTCAATAACCCCTTCGGCCTCTTAGTCGACCTGTCAGCAAACTGAAGGACCGTCCTGCTTCGAAGAAGAGGGCCAAACTCGAATCGGTCGAGTAAGGCTGCCGGAAGAAGGTTAATTGAAGAGCCGTTGTCTAATAGAGTACGATCAAACTGCTACTCCTGAATCTCGCATCTGACATAGGGAGCTCCTGCATCTGGTCGCTTAGCTGGCAGCTTGTTGTGGATGGTACAGCAAGTGGAATGAGTGAGCACATGGATTTGATCTCTGTGGTTCCTCCTCTTCCTGCGGACGGTAGTCTTCTCTTTCAGGTTCTTCTTGAAGAGGGGGATGTGCTCAAGTGCTTCTTGTAGAGTCAGCTGAATGTGGAATCTGTCTATCATCTGATTGTCGAACTCTACCTGTTGCTCTTTTTTGGGATTTTCTCTTTTATTCCCCTTCGCTCGGCGGAGTGCCTCAGGGAAGGGGATGGTAGGGGCCTCCTCAGATGGAGGACTAGGAATCGGTCCCTGTGCCTGTGAAGAAGGAGACTCCATACAATAATCATCATTCACCACATATGGATCCGCAATTTGAACAGAAACCTTTCCTTTATTCATATTTTTGTTTTTCTGTTTGTTCCCACAGTCCTTAGGTACAAAATGTGGCAACATCACAGATGGTGGCTCAACAAAAGTAGATATGGTGGCCTCAGCACCACCACTAGCACCGATCTTCGCGGCATCAGCATCGCGCTCTGATTCATCATCCAAAATGGTGGTATCAGCACCACCGTCTGCAACTGGTATCACGGCGGCATCAGCACCGTCGTCTTGGACTACATCATGGGTGGCATCAGCACCACCGTCTTCAACATCATCAATAGCGGCATCAGCACCGCTCCTCTCCTCTTCTGGCGCTCCTGGTTCTGCATCTGGTTGTCGCTCAGAAGAGGCGTCGTCGGCTGGTGACGACCGCCCGAACGACAGAGGTAAAGGTACAGAAAATTGGGTCGTTGCGACCTCAATCACTCGGGCTGAGTCAATCAAGAAGAAATCAACCACTCAAATCAGATAAAAACAAGCAAGCACAAAATAGAGCGGTCTAGCTATAGGATTATCCTGGTATAGCTCCCAGGGTCGAACACAAGGAGCACAGATTGGCCTTGCGGCCTACGATGTAGTCAGAAATCCAAGAAAATCTTTTTTAGTGGTTTTTATTTGTTTTTACATTTTTTAGGTTTTTTTTTAAATTATAAAGAAAATGAAAGAAAGTAAATACAAGGGAACTTCAACAATTAATTAAACACACCAAAAATGATGCAAAAATTCCAGAAAATTGGTTTTTAGGTTTTTTAAGTTTTTTACTGTTTTTGGTGAATTTTTGGAATTTTTCTAATGGGTAAATTATTTATTAAAAATCAAACAATGCAACCAAGAAGAGGTACTGTCCAGCAAGGTTAGAAACTCAAAAATAAAATATTTAAGAGTTTCAATCAACCCTGGAGGTAATTTTCCTGTAAACTATGAAGAATAAGGAAAATTTAGGCACCCTAATTATTATTTTTGGATTTTTAATTTATTTATTATAATTTTTATGAGTTTTTAAGGGTTTTTCAATTTTTAGGGTTTTTAAGTGATGAAAAGTAGCCAAAATTGGCTAGAAAATCAATCAACAAGCAAGAAACAGTAACTAATTTTTTTAGAATTTTTGGGGATGATTTTATATTTTTTTGGTATTTTTAAAGTCAAACAGTGGCAACAATATGTGTTTTTGAATTTTTAAAAATAGTAAATGAAAATAAAAATGTCCTCAAAAATCACAGAAATTCCTACACCATGGCAGGAGCCATGTGTCAAAATTTCATTAGATTTGGAGGTGGGTTGATATTTATTCAAAAATGAAGAAGAGGGCACTGTGCACAAGGACCAATGTGCAAATACCCGAAGACCTGGGGGCCCTGGTGCAAAATACCCAGCAAGTCACGCGCGTGGCGCGTGGCTGGGGCACACAGGGACCAAATTGCAAGAAAAACCAAATCTTAGGGCCTTTTGATAACTCGTATCAAAAGCCCAGGGATATGGTTGCAAAAAGCCCAACGAAATTCGCACATGCGCATAAACAATGCTCACAGGGGCATAAATGTAATTACTCAAAAATATTCTTTCAATTCATAACATCCCAGATCTACAGGATTCATTGTGCAAAAAGCCCAGCTACACACGTGACGAAGCACGTGGTCACTCACACACAGGGGCATACATGCAATTAAAATAAAGCACAAGGTCCAGATTGCAAATAACCCTACGTGAAAAAGTTTCTAAAATTATTTACAGGACTAAAAAGGAAAGGACAAACTACGAGGGGGCCCTACGATATTTACCCCTTTATTAGCCGACGGTCGGATAGGCGCCACGTGGTGATCGAACGGTCTGGATGTGCGGGCGCTACTCCTCTCTTCTCCTCTTCGGCTCGATCGACGGCGGAGGGAGATCCACGTGGATGATCTGACGGCTGGGAACGGATGGCGCTTTATTCCTTCGGCTCTTGGGCTCGATCGACGGTCCGAGGGAGGCCACGTGGAAGATCAAGCGGTGCTGGGCTCGGGTGCCTCTCTCCTCGGCTGCAACGGTCCAGATGAGATCCTCAGATTGATCGACGGCTGCTGCTCCTCGAAGAATGGACGGACACGATCAGAACTGGAGCGAGGGCTTCATCGGACGGCTCTGGAAGATGGAGGAAGAACTCGACGCCGGCGAACTTCGCCGGCCTCGTGCGTGGACTCCGGTCCTCCTCAGCTGCTGCTACTGATCGGAACACGTTCCTGGTGACTGCCCGCAGCTGATGACGATGGCCGATGGCCCAACCGAGCCCTGGAGGGGCTCCGGCGAGGCCTATCGGCGCGAAGCTCCGGTCTGAACTGTGAAGGAGGCTCAGACACCCCCTCTGGACCTGCAAAGTAGACAAGAAGCTTCGCGGGTCGAGGGCAAAATGCCTCGACCCAAGAAAACGGGGTGAAGATGGTCTGTGCTGTGGGGCGAACGAGCTCCGGCGAGGCGGAGACGGTGGAGCTCGACTCCCAGATCCTGTGCGATCTGGGTTGAGTGAAAGGGCGTAGAAGGTGCGTGGGGATACGGCGGAGATGATGGTCGGGTCGGATGGTCGAGATATTGCGCGAGATGGCCGGAATCAGGGAAATGCGTCGGAGATACGAATTGGGCGAAATCGGAAATTGGAAGAAATGGAAGAGCTAATCGACTACCTGGTGGCTGCAGTAGACTATGCTGGAGCTCAGCTTGCTCCTGGTCGTAGCCTCGAAGGGCGTCAAGGCCTGAGGCTCGATGCTCGACGCTGGTGGCGGAGCAGCGGCGGCGAAGAACGCCGGATCGATGGTCGGGACACCCTCACCTCACTGCAACAGGGTCAAACGCGAGCTGTCACCTCGGGCTTTGCTCTGGAGGTCACGGGAATAAGGATGGCGATCCAAAGATGGGGCGCGGAGGCGGCGGAGGTGAGAATATATAAAGCGTCAGGAGCGATTAGGGTTGAGGGGCGACGGCTATGGAAGGCATGGATCGCGCGGCGAAGGATCGGGCGAGGATGACGGATGATCAACGAAGGATCCGGGCGCGGGGTATGCGTGGGAGACAGCCTGGAGACGCGTGGAAAATTCGGCGAAGGAGGGGCGGCGCGCATCTTCCAGAAAAGGAAGGAGTCCGCGGGGGAGTTGACCGGGGTCAACAATCCCCCGTGGACCAATCAGAAGCGGCCACGTGTACGCGATTTTTGTTTATTTATTTTAGGGTAGAAATAGGCCGAATTAAAGAAAACTCAAAACATGAAATGTTTTTCTTTTATTTTTTTCTATTTTTTGGTGATTTTTAATTAATTTTTGGAAATAAAAATAGGGTAGCTATGTATATAGGTATATGTACACTATATGGATTTTTATTTTTGATTTTTTATTTGTTATTTTTATGTATTTTTATGCTCATTTTGTATTTTATTTATTTACACCATAAAATATGGAATAAAATGGTATTTTTATTTTATTTTAATTATTTATACACAAGGGTGAAATAAATAGTTGTATACATTTATATACATGGTATATATACAATGTATTTTGGTATTTTTGATTTTGTGATTTTTATTTGATTTTTGTTTTGTTTCTTCTTATTTACTTTATTTACAAAATATGCCATAGAATATTTACAACAAGTTTTGAAAATAAATACATTTATCTATAGGGTTAGATAAATACATGGGTGATGGTCTATGCACATGGGAAAAAGGGTATTTTTGAATTTTTGATTTTTATTTTGTTTTTAATAATTTCTAAATATACACATAATATGGACAAACATATTTTTGGGTGAGGAAAATATAAAGTTTTATTTATTTACAAATATATACAAATGTGAGCCCCTATCTCCCTCTACTTGGCTTTTATGCGGTCAGGCCCATGCTGAGCCCTCCCTTGGGTTAGGTTGCTCAATATTTATTCTAAATATTTCCCTCTTTTTTTCTTTTTGCTCTTTATTCTTTTTATTTTTGCACAAAAACATGCTAATTATAGGTTTTTACACAATGCATGCTTTTGGTATTTATTTGTATTTACACATATCTACATGTATTTGCAAAGGTTTTTGTAGCTAAAATAGAAGAATAAAGAGTGATGAATGGGTATTCATCACCCCCCTATGCTTAACTTTGCTAGTCCCTTAGCAAACACTTATTTGAAAAAGAAGTGAAAAAGAAAGAAAAAGAAAAAGAAAAAGAGGATGTACATGGATCAAGGTTGACTTATTAAATTTTCCTTCATTAAATTGAAATATGGAGCTCGATCAGATCTTGGGATTATTAATGTGTCGGAACCTTATTTGGACTTAAGCTTAAAACTCAACAGCCTCCAAGTTCCACCAATCTATGGGCAAGACTCCTCAATAAACCAGATCAGAACAAGTCTACATACACAAACTCTGATGACCATGAATCTTTCCTTGCGGTGTAGGTGATATGTGGCTCCCCACCTCAGAAGTAACAAAGAAACAACCTCCCTCAACCTGGTAACTCTAATGCCTCGGTCTAGCAACTCTTTCCTCGAGAAGCGGGGTATTCCCTTCTAAGTTCAAGTGCAACCAGCTCAAGGAGAGGGGGTAGAAGTATAGAGTTTTGGAAGCTTAGCCAGTGTAGCTAAGTCTCCCGCTGCAAGCTTCATGAGATGTAACATGGATACCATAAGCTTTTGCTTTATACTCCGGTGGGGTTATTAAATTTTCAATCCGACCCACCACTTTTTTTTGGAGTTCTTTTTGCATTTTTGCATTTTTTTTTTTTCAAGAACTTCTGTACAACATATCTACATGGTGCAGCATATAAGAAATTTCCCCTTGAGCCAGTAGACTATCCCTCTTTTGAAGCTTTATTGCAACCCACGGCTTCTGTCTTTAGCTTTCAACACCACTAGACCAAGTTGAGGTGCACTTCCTTCACTATAAGAAGAAGAGAGGTTCCGCCTAGAAGTACTACCCTCATATGCTACCCCAAGCCAAAGGAAACTGCCTCCTCACCACCTCATCCGTGGAGAGCCATGTGTAAAGTGCAGGTGCAAGTGAAGCCATTGTCTCTGAGAGTCATGCGTGTGTTGTTAAGTGCTCTACTTAGGCTCATCAAGATGACATATGCTCATAGCCTAGTGGACTCAAAGAATTAAGCCCTTATGGACCTGAAAAGCCTTATCCCTAAGTCTTACAAGGTTCCTCTTAAAGTTAAGTGGATTAAGATCTTATTCAAGCTCCATCTCTCAATTTAATTCCAGGCTTAGTTTAAATGTCAACTCTCATCCAGGAAAAACTATATACATATATGTACACAAGATGCTATTTACAAATATTTTACAATCGTGCAAAATTTTTGAAAAATGTTTTGAAATAATGAATGAATGATGCATGAGGTGCAAGTTTTGCAAAAATATATTTACAAACATTTACAAACATTTACACAAGATTTTTGCAAACTTTTGATTTTCAAAACATTTTGGAAAAATTTTGTACTATATACATACTTTTGATATAAAATATTTACACAAGCTTTACACAAAAGATTTTTGAAATCATTTTTACAAAAATACTTTATACACTAGCTATGTATGTGCAAGCATAAAAGAGGTTTATGTACATGAAAAATTTTTAAAACTTGTGATTTTTAGCCATTTTATTTATTAACACACTCACACAAAGTACGAGTTATGGCTAGAGTATATATGAAATATATACACACCCCCCTATACTTAGCTCGAACGATGTCCTCAGAGTGATCAAGAGCGATGAAGAAGACATAATTCGTGCTTAGTAAAAGGGAAGTGAAAAGGAATGTCTAAGTACAGGAACGAATAAATGAATAAAATGAGAGGAACTCGGTGGTCTCCCCCTATACTTAGGATTAACTAATCCTAAGTATAGAAAGCTGTACATGAAGGGAAAGCCGAGTGAAGAAAATACAGAATCTGCCCCCCTATACTTAGGGTAAAATATCCCTAAGTATAGGCAGCAAAAACAAGAGCAGAAAGAATGAAAAAAAATACTCACAGGTCCGACATCCCCCCTATACTTAGGGTAAAGTACACCCTAAGTATAGCATAATCATAAGATGAGAGACGGGATGTGGGACTAAAGAATAGAATGATATGGACAACTGGATCTATACAGGCGGAGGAACAGTGAAAATCAGGCGTGAGATGTAAAAGATGTGAGTCAAAAGACCACATCTCACGCAAAATGAATAGTGGCAATAATAACGTCCCGCGGCTCATGATCTAGAAATGGTTTGAGCCGCTGGCCGTTCACTCGGAAGGTACTCTCAGAAGATAACTCAGATATATCAATGCTACCGTTATCGTGTACCTTTCTGACCAAATAGGGTCCTTTCCATTTGCTCTGTAGCTTCCCTGGAAATAATCTAAGCCTCGCATCAAACAGCCATACTTTCTGTCCAATCTCAAAATGCTTGTGGCTGATATGAGAATCATGCCACTCCTTGACTTTCTCCTTATAATGTAGGCTGCTCGAGAAAGCTGCATCTCTAAGCTCTTCCAAGGCGGCTAACTCTGCCCTCCTCTGGTCTCCTATACCATCTGGATCCATCAATATGTCTGTAACTGCCCAGAGTGACTTGTGCCTCAGCTCGACAGGTAAAT
The DNA here is from genome assembly GCA_037367405.1 of Ottelia alismoides. Classification (NCBI taxonomy): domain Eukaryota; kingdom Viridiplantae; phylum Streptophyta; class Magnoliopsida; order Alismatales; family Hydrocharitaceae; genus Ottelia; species Ottelia alismoides. The sequence continues at coordinate 1,316,697 of JAZKJV010000039.1, forward strand.
GGCATGGCTTGCCATAAACGAGGCGAAAGGGAGATGTACCCAATGGAGTCTTGAAAGATGTCCGATATGCCCACAAGACCGAGTCCAAAAGCTGTGACCAATTCTTTCGGTCAGGGCGGACGACTTTCTGCAAAATAGTCTTGATCTCCCTATTCGACACTTCAGCTAGACCATTCGTCTGTGGATGGTATGGTGTAGCAACACGATGGTCTATGCCGAACTCGGTAGCAAGTGCCTTCACCTGGTCGTTGATGAAGTGAGACCCCCCATCAGAAATAAGAACTCGTGGAACCCCGAACCGCATGATGATGTGCTTCTTCAAAAATCTGCAAACTGTCTTCGCATCTGCGGCTCGGGCGGGGATAGCCTCAACCCAACGACTGACATAATCTACGGCCAACAGAATGTACTCAAATCCCTGACTCTTAGGGAATGGACCCATGAAATCGATGCCCCATGCGTCAAAAACTTCACAGAAGTGAATGGGCTGCATCGGCATCATATCACGCTGTCCACAAGTGCCCATCCTCTGACAGTCAGTACATCTCTTCACGAACTCATCAGAATCCTTGAAGAGTGTAGGCCACCACAAGCCGGATTGGAGCACTTTCTGTGCCGTTCTCCTCCCAGAATGATGTCCTCCTGCCTCAAGCTTGTGGCAGTAAGTGAGGACACTATGTTGCTCCTCCTGAGGAATACACCGACGCCAGATGCTATCCCCTCCTTCGTGGTAAAGGATGGGATCCTCCCAGTGGTAGGACTTGGCCTTCGCAAGGAAGGTCTCAATCCTCTGCTTGGGCCAATCTTGTGGAACTTTCCCAGCAACGAGAAAGTTCACAATATCGGCGTACCATGGGAGTGAGGCGATAGCAAGGACCGCCTCATCTGGGAAGCTATCTCTGATCGGATCAATCTGCTCTGTCTCCTCAGGCTGCTCTAATCGGGATAAATGATCCGCCACCACATTCTTGACTCCAGGCTTATCCTTGATCTCAATGTCGAACTCCTGGAGTAGAAGGATCCATCTAGTCAGTCTAGCCTTGGCATCCTTCTTTGCCATGAGGTACCTGATGGCGGTGTGATCTGTGTACAAGGTCACTCGGGATCCAATGATATACGATCTGAATTTATCGAGGGCAAACACTACTGCTAGCATCTCCTTCTCTGTGACCGTATAATTCCGCTGGGCGGAATCCAATGTGCGGCTAGCATAGTGTATGGCAAATGGCACTCCATCCCTCCTCTGTCCTAGCACGGCCCCTACGACAAAATCGGAGGCGTCCGTCATGATCTCGAATGGGAGAGACCAATCGGGTGGCTGAAGGACAGGAGCCTCAATAACACATTGCTGGAGAGTTTCAAAGGACGAAAGACACTTGTCATCGACAAGGAACTCGGTGTCTTTCGTCAAGAGGTCAGTCAACGGTCGGGCAATCTTGCTGAAATCATGAATGAATCTCCTATAAAAACCAACGTGCCCCAGAAATGACCGTAACTGCTTCAGATTGGACGGCGGTGTGAGTTTCCTAATGACATCGACCTTGGCCGGATCAACCTCCATGCCTCTGTTGGAGATGATGTGGCCAAGCACCGTCCCTTGGGTCACCATGAAGTGACTCTTCTCCCAAGACAGAACCAAGCGGGTAGCAATACATCGCTGGAGCACTCGGTCTAGGCAGTCAAGACAGGAATCGAATCCGTCGCCGTAAACCGAGAAGTCGTCCATGAAGACCTCCAAACACTCCCCTACCATGTCCGAAAATATCGACAGCATGCATCTCTGAAAAGTCGCAGGGGCGTTACATAGCCCAAATGGCATGCGTCGAAAAGCGTATGTACCGAAGGGACAGGTAAAGGTGGTCTTCTCCTGATCCTCAGGAGCGATGGCCACCTGGTTGTAGCCCGAGTACCCATCTAGGAAGCAATAATGGCTCTTCCCTGCCAGTCTCTCTATGATCTGGTCAATAAAAGGCAGGGGGAAATGGTCCTTCTTGGTGGCCTGGTTGAGTTTCCTGTAGTCAACACAGACCCGCCAAGAGGTGGGTACTCGTGTAGCAATCTCTTCTCCCGACTCACTGATCACAGTCGTGATGCCCGTCTTCTTGGGTACCACATGCAAGGGGCTGACCCACTTGGAGTCGGAAATGGGATAAATAAAATCTGCACTCCACCATTTTGATATTTCCTTCATGACAACATCTCTTAGGTTGGGGTTCAGTCGCCGCTGGAACTCACGCGACGGCTTCACCCCTTCCTCGAGATAGATATGGTGTGAGCACAACGAGGGACTAATCCCATGGAGATCTGCTACGCTCCATCCAATTGCCTTGCGGTTCTTTTCAAGAACCTCCATCAGACGGGATTCTTGTTCTCCAGTCAGATCAGCAGAGATGATGACTGGGTACATCTCAGACTCTCCCGCAAGGAATCTATACTTCAACGAAGTAGGGAGCGGCTTTAGCTCTGGACAGCTGGGTGCTGGCAAATCTGGCTTCTGAAGAAGATGTGTGTATGCGGACAATTCTGCCAAATTTGCCTGGGAAAATGATAAAGAACTCTCACAAACAGGATCTGGAGAAGGCGGGTCCTCTGCATTGTCTCTGATCTGTTCTGCCTCTACCTCCTCCTCATCTATAGGCTCAGGTGGATCCAGATCTGGCATCTGATCATCACAATCTGCCCAATCAGATTCTGAATCCGAGGGATCTGTATCAGACTCGGTGGCATCAGTACCACCGGAGAACAAGGTGGCCTCAGTACCACCATTACTGGAAATCGTGTCGCGATCAAGGTCCGACTCTGCTGACTCAATAGTATCCTGAACTAGGGTTGTGCTCTCCAGACTATCCTCTGCTATCATCTCTGCATCAGCTGTATCTGAATATGAGAGGATGGTCTGTGCTGCAGGATCTGCCCAAATTGCCTCATCATCCGTGATCACAAAATCACAGTCCTGGTGGATGTCTGGCTCTGCGTCTGTCAGCTGCTCTGAATCTGTACTGCCATGTGAGCGGGATCTATCTCTGGCTCTGTGGTCCTTAACCGTCTCTATTTGTATACTCTCGCCCTGAACGCGAAAGAATACCTTCCCACTGTCATGGTCAGTCACTGCCTTGGCTGTGGCCAAGAACGGGCGACCGAGGATGATGGGGGAATCGGTCAACGAGTCAGGGGTCTCCATGTCCAGCACTACGAAGTCCACGGGGAATTGCAAACCCTGAATCGTGACGACAACGTCTCGCAACAACCCCTTTGGCCTCTTGACAGACCGATCAGCAAACTGAAGGTATGTCCTGCTCTGTCTAAGAGTGCCCAACTCTAAGTGGTCGAGAAGGGCTGCCGGAAGAAGGTTGATCGACGATCCGCTATCTAAGAGAGTACGTTCGAACCTCTGCTCACTAATCTGACATCTGACATACGGGGCCCCTAAATCTGGCCTCTTAGTCGGCAGATGGTTCTGGATCGCGTAACACGTGGCTTTTGTTAGCACATGAATTTCTGCGGTCTTGTTCCTCTTCTTCCTTCTGACTGTGGTCCTATCTCTTAGGGATCGCTGAAGAAGAGGAATGTGCTGCAAAGCCTCATTGAGGGTCAGCTGGATATGAAATCGGTCTATCATGTCTTGGCTGAACTCCTCCTGCTCTCTCTTTTTTGGATCTTTTTCCTTTTTCTTCCCTTTCCCCAACTCAAGGGCTCTAGGAAAGGGGATCACAGGGTCCTTCTCAGATGAAGGACTAGGAATAGGCCTAGACGGTTCGATGACCGGATCCTTACAAACATCATTCACCACAGTGGGATCAGAAGAAACTAAACCTTTTCCTTTATTCAAAGTAGAGTTCTGAGGTACATTCATACGAGGAAAGACAACATTTCTATCAGAATAAATGTTGGTGGCGTCAGTACCACCTCTAGCTGGCTCTACAACTAGACGTATTGCGGCCTCAGTACCGCGGGCTGGCTCGGCTCTGCTGGTGGCCTCAATACCACCTCCTCGATGTGGTGAAATGGCGGCCTCAGTACCGCCGGTGGAATCAGCATCTCGGGTGGCCTCAGTACCACCGTCACCATGATGTGCGGCTTCAGTACCGCTCTCCTCTTCCTCATCTGGCGCTCTAGATGAATCCTCGTGTTGTCGCTCAGATGAGGCACCGTCTGCTGGTCTTCTACCGCTCCTAAGTGTAACAAAATCAGCATCAAATATATCCGATGACATATCATCAAATGAGTTACTAGGAGTGGTAGGCTCAGGGTGAACTACCTGCTCAGATTTCCTCTTCAAGCTATTCGGATTAGGCTCGATCTGTGCAGGGATGGCGGCCTTCCCTCTCATCAGGTCCCGCATCTCCTGGCGGAACTCGTCCATCTCCCGTCTAAATGTAGCCTGCTGCTCTGTGAAGAGGCGGGCTAGATCATCCATGGCGGGGCTCTCATGGGAACCCGACGGGTTGCCTCTCTGGTAATGAGGCTGCTGGACCTGGTGCTGCTGCGGCTGAGAGGGGTAAGAGGAATGATGCTGCTGCTGGTGAGCCTGCTGCTCACGTCTCCAATTCTGTCCCTGCTGCTGGTAGGGACGAGGTACGAAGGATGATGGCTGGTGTGGTTGGTATGCTGGGGGCTGCTGGTGATCTCTCTGCTGGGAGTACTGCCCTCCCTGACCGGCTGGCTGTTGTTGGGACTGGTTACCCCCATTCCCCCACCTGAATCCGGGATGGTCTCGTCGGATTCCAGGTTGAGGACGGTCATACCAAATCCCGTTGACGTCCATCAACGGCTCGGCATCGAAGGAGTCTGGCGGCAGTGCTGCCAGAGGCTGATCCGGCTGATATACCACCATCTGTAAGTCTGGAGATGGTGGTGACTGGTAAGAGGGCTGCTGCTGCTGGTACGGCTCCGCCTGTACAAGGTGAACTTGTCTAGGCTGCTGCAAGGAGCTGGAGCGCTGGGACGAGCTGCGGCTGCCGCCGGAATCGCCTCGCGACAGAAGACGGGGCTGAGGAGCCGTCTGTGCCTCCTGAAGACACAAGAGCTGGGTCTTCATGTCGCTCAGAGTTTGTGCCATTTGCTCCATCTGAGTTATGCCCTGGCACTGCTTCTTCTCTATGATTTCCATGCGGTCCAACTTCTCGCTGATAATCCCCATGTCCGCAGCGGCCGACTCTGCCTGTGCGGCTGCAACTGTGGACGAACTGGATGGACCTGCATCAACCCGTGCTATCCGCTGATACTGCACGGGTCCTGGCGGCTGCTGAGATCTCTGTGTGTACAACCGAGTCTGGGACATCACCATGTAATTTTCTGCCATCTCTTCGTAGATGGCCCAGACTTGGTTGTGGTCCTTGGCAAAGTAGGACCCGCCGCAAGAAGCATTCACCAGACCCTGAAGCTCTGGCGTCATCCCACTAAAGAAGCTCTGAACTAGGTTCGGCTTGGAGATATCATGGTGTGGGCATCTATCCAGAAGCTCTCTGAACCTCTCCCATGCCTCGTGAAACTGCTCGTTAGGGAGCATGGAGAAGTTGTTGATCAGGGCCCTTGCTGCATTCGTCCGCCCGAGTGGATAGTACTTGTTCAAGTACTCGGTGCGGAGTTGCTCCCAGGTGTAGACAAACTTCCCTAGATGTTTCAGCCAGGCGGCTGCTCTATCTGCCAGTGAAAAAGGGAAGGCCATCATACGAATCGTATCTTGGTCCACATGACGGTCGTGGACAGTGCTGCAGATCATCAAAAACTCCTGGAGATGGAGATGGGGTTCCTCAGTGGCAAGTCCGTGAAAATGAGGAAGCATCTGCAGGGTGTTCGGAGGGAACTTGAAATCCCCCACGATGGCAGGTACCACCACCCAATGGTGCATCAGTGTAGATCCGGGGTTGTGTAACTCCCGCATCGGTCTCGGTGGTCCTGCTCCGGCGGCGGCTGCTGCTGCAGCCGCTGCTGCTGCAGCCGCTGCTGCAGCTGCTGCTGCCTCTGCATCAGCGTCAGGAATGTCCTCAGGCTCGCTCGGCTCGTCTTGCTCTCTTCGGAGTCGCTCCATCTCCCTTCTCATCTCGATCATAAAAGCCCCCTGATCGCGTAACTGCTGCTGAACTGTCTCTAATGATGCGATCAGGGTAGAGTTGATCGCCCCCTGGTCAAATACGACATGCTGCTCTCCCTGCTGACCTCCGGGGTAATCTTCTGATCTGGCGGCCATACCGACGTCTGCAAAATCAGATGAGCCCAACTCAGGTTCTGTCAAATCAATTCGTCTTTCCTCGGGCTCATGTCTCTCAGTGGCAAAAGAAAGGGGGTCGAGGGGGAACAGGGTGGAATCGTACTCGGGCCCGGAGAGCTGGTCTTGACTCTCACGGGCCAACCTAGATGATGAAGTAGACGCGCCTGAAAGCGGTGCAGCCAGAGGCTGCCTAAGAGATCGTCTACCCATCATCTTGATCTTGGCGAGTTGGGCTGATGGGATCTGGAGAAAATATGATCGCAAAGCAAACCCCCGGTTCACCAACGCAACACAATCTGAAGACCGTGAAAGCTCGGTCAATTTATCTTGTCAATTTTATTTGGTGAACATACAAAATATCAGAGCGCTTACGTGACCTGTTAGGATACCCGATGCTACTCCAACCGACTGGCCCGCACGGAAGAGTCGGTAGTCAGCTAGAAATAACACCGGAGGGTTCTACCTAGGGTGCGGGTCACTCTCTCGCGCATCCAAACCATACAATGAGGGGGTTGCTCTCCCCAAGACAAATTTTTAATGTGAGTGTCTTTTAGGGTCAATAATGTTATCCAGTCCCAATTTTTTTTTGTTTTTTTTTCTTTTTAATTTTTTTTTTTCAAAATAAATACAAGCGGCCTAACGGTTTTTCCGATTCTCCTGATGATTAAGCCAAAAACAGAGGGAGAAGACGAAAAAGCCGATGCGCGAAGAAATCAATGATGCATGCAGAGAAAGAAATGCGTACCTTGTCTCCAGCACTCTACATGCAAGTGATCCGCGCAGAATTTAAAGACAGAAATAAAACTACCTAAATGATGCAACGGGAAAAACCGAGTCCTAGATGAGCAACTTCTATTGATCGTGAAGAACAATAGTTAGCTAACCGAATCGAGTCCGGAGTCCGATCTTGGGAGTCACTCGGTGCCCGCCACAACGGGTCCTGCCAGCGCTGTATGTGACTCCTCACGGCACGTGGTCTCAAATCCAATTAAACTAACTTTTTCAATGAATTTTATTAAGGTCCAATTACGTTCTATAGGAACAGATATTCTATTAGGGGTTGGGCCTTAGAAATTTACGTCACAAGCAAGAGAAAGTCCTAAATCTAGGGGCTCGAGAAAAACCGCGTAAACACCGGAAAAGGCAGCTAGCTATAAAAACCACGATAAAAGCCGCGAAAATCCAAATGGGTCCCCCGAGCACACCGGTGCTCGGCGAAACAGACCCGCTAAGTTACAAATGTCCACAAATGTCCAAGTCCTAAATTATTACAAAAATATTGTTCTCTCAAATAAATGACATTCTTCTTCTTCTTCTCCCTGCTCTTCTTCCCGTGCGGGTCCTCAAAAAGTGTACTCCAAGTTCTCCACGTAGTACCTCGCACAAAAATTAGAAAGAGAGAGAGTGTCAGAAAACAGTTATAATGTAGAGAGACAATATGGAAAAATGACTACAAAGCCGTGCTCCCCGGCAACGGCGCCATTCTGACGACCGCCCGAACGACAGAGGTAAAGGTACAGAAAATTGGGTCGTTGCGACCTCAATCACTCGGGCTGAGTCAATCAAGAAGAAATCAACCACTCAAATCAGATAAAAACAAGCAAGCACAAAATAGAGCGGTCTAGCTATAGGATTATCCTGGTATAGCTCCCAGGGTCGAACACAAGGAGCACAGATTGGCCTTGCGGCCTACGATGTAGTCAGAAATCCAAGAAAATCTTTTTTAGTGGTTTTTATTTGTTTTTACATTTTTTAGGTTTTTTTTTAAATTATAAAGAAAATGAAAGAAAGTAAATACAAGGGAACTTCAACAATTTATTAAACACACCAAAAATGATGCAAAAATTCCAGAAAATTGGTTTTTAGGTTTTTTAAGTTTTTTACTGTTTTTGGTGAATTTTTGGAATTTTTCTAATGGGTAAATTATTTATTAAAAATCAAACAATGCAACCAAGAAGAGGTACTGTCCAGCAAGGTTAGAAACTCAAAAATAAAATATTTAAGAGTTTCAATCAACCCTGGAGGTAATTTTCCTGTAAACTATGAAGAATAAGGAAAATTTAGGCACCCTAATTATTATTTTTGGATTTTTAATTTATTTATTATAATTTTTATGAGTTTTTAAGGGTTTTTCAATTTTTAGGGTTTTTAAGTGATGAAAAGTAGCCAAAATTGGCTAGAAAATCAATCAACAAGCAAGAAACAGTAACTAATTTTTTTAGAATTTTTGGGGATGATTTTATATTTTTTTGGTATTTTTAAAGTCAAACAGTGGCAACAATATGTGTTTTTGAATTTTTAAAAATAGTAAATGAAAATAAAAATGTCCTCAAAAATCACAGAAATTCCTACACCATGGCAGGAGCCATGTGTCAAAATTTCATTAGATTTGGAGGTGGGTTGATATTTATTCAAAAATGAAGAAGAGGGCACTGTGCACAAGGACCAATGTGCAAAACCCGAAGACCTGGGGGCCCTGGTGCAAAATACCCAGCAAGTCACGCGCGTGGCGCGTGGCTGGGGCACACAGGGACCAAATTGCAAGAAAAACCAAATCTTAGGGCCTTTTGATAACTCGTATCAAAAGCCCAGGGATATGGTTGCAAAAAGCCCAACGAAATTCGCACATGCGCATAAACAATGCTCACAGGGGCATAAATGTAATTACTCAAAAATATTCTTTCAATTCATAACATCCCAGATCTACAGGATTCATTGTGCAAAAAGCCCAGCTACACACGTGACGAAGCACGTGGTCACTCACACACAGGGGCATACATGCAATTAAAATAAAGCACAAGGTCCAGATTGCAAATAACCCTACGTGAAAAAGTTTCTAAAATTATTTACAGGACTAAAAAGGAAAGGACAAACTACGAGGGGGGCCTACGATATTTACCCCTTTATTAGCCGACGGTCGGATAGGCGCCACGTGGTGATCGAACGGTCTGGATGTGCGGGCGCTACTCCTCTCTTCTCCTCTTCGGCTCGATCGACGGCGGAGGGAGATCCACGTGGATGATCTGACGGCTGGGAACGGATGGCGCTTTATTCCTTCGGCTCTTGGGCTCGATCGACGGTCCGAGGGAGGCCACGTGGAAGATCAAGCGGTGCTGGGCTCGGGTGCCTCTCTCCTCGGCTGCAACGGTCCAGATGAGATCCTCAGATTGATCGACGGCTGCTGCTCCTCGAAGAATGGACGGACACGATCAGAACTGGAGCGAGGGCTTCATCGGACGGCTCTGGAAGATGGAGGAAGAACTCGACGCCGGCGAACTTCGCCGGCCTCGTGCGTGGACTCCGGTCCTCCTCAGCTGCTGCTACTGATCGGAACACGTTCCTGGTGACTGCCCGCAGCTGATGACGATGGCCGATGGCCCAACCGAGCCCTGGAGGGGCTCCGGCGAGGCCTATCGGCGCGAAGCTCCGGTCTGAACTGTGAAGGAGGCTCAGACACCCCCTCTGGACCTGCAAAGTAGACAAGAAGCTTCGCGGGTCGAGGGCAAAATGCCTCGACCCAAGAAAACGGGGTGAAGATGGTCTGTGCTGTGGGGCGAACGAGCTCCGGCGAGGCGGAGACGGTGGAGCTCGACTCCCAGATCCTGTGCGATCTGGGTTGAGTGAAAGGACGTAGAAGGTGCGTGGGGATACGGCGGAGATGATGGTCGGGTCGGATGGTCGAGATATTGCGCGAGATGGCCGGAATCAGGGAAATGCGTCGGAGATACGAATTGGGCGAAATCGGAAATTGGAAGAAATGGAAGAGCTAATCGACTACCTGGTGGCTGCAGTAGACTATGCTGGAGCTCAGCTTGCTCCTGGTCGTAGCCTCGAAGGGCGTCAAGGCCTGAGGCTCGATGCTCGACGCTGGTGGCGGAGCAGCGGCGGCGAAGAACGCCGGATCGATGGTCGGGACACCCTCACCTCACTGCAACAGGGTCAAACGCGAGCTGTCACCTCGGGCTTTGCTCTGGAGGTCACGGGAATAAGGATGGCGATCCAAAGATGGGGCGCGGAGGCGGCGGAGGTGAGAATATATAAAGCGTCAGGAGCGATTAGGGTTGAGGGGCGACGGCTATGGAAGGCATGGATCGCGCGGCGAAGGATCGGGCGAGGATGACGGATGATCAACGAAGGATCCGGGCGCGGGGTATGCGTGGGAGACAGCCTGGAGACGCGTGGAAAATTCGGCGAAGGAGGGGCGGCGCGCATCTTCCAGAAAAGGAAGGAGTCCGCGGGGGAGTTGACCGGGGTCAACAATCCCCCGTGGACCAATCAGAAGCGGCCACGTGTACGCGATTTTTGTTTATTTATTTTAGGGTAGAAATAGGCCGAATTAAAGAAAACTCAAAACATGAAATGTTTTTCTTTTATTTTTTTCTATTTTTTGGTGATTTTTAATTAATTTTTGGAAATAAAAATAGGGTAGCTATGTATATAGGTATATGTACACTATATGGATTTTTATTTTTGATTTTTTATTTGTTATTTTTATGTATTTTTATGCTCATTTTGTATTTTATTTATTTACACCATAAAATATGGAATAAAATGGTATTTTTATTTTATTTTAATTATTTATACACAAGGGTGAAATAAATAGTTGTATACATTTATATACATGGTATATATACAATGTATTTTGGTATTTTTGATTTTGTGATTTTTATTTGATTTTTGTTTTGTTTCTTCTTATTTACTTTATTTACAAAATATGCCATAGAATATTTACAACAAGTTTTGAAAATAAATACATTTATCTATAGGGTTAGATAAATACATGGGTGATGGTCTATGCACATGGGAAAAAGGGTATTTTTGAATTTTGATTTTTATTTTGTTTTTAATAATTTCTAAATATACACATAATATGGACAAACATATTTTTGGGTGAGGAAAATATAAAGTTTTATTTATTTACAAATATATACAAATGTGAGCCCCTATCTCCCTCTACTTGGCTTTTATGCGGTCAGGCCCATGCTGAGCCCTCCCTTGGGTTAGGTTGCTCAATATTTATTCTAAATATTTCCCTCTTTTTTTCTTTTTGCTCTTTATTCTTTTTATTTTTGCACAAAAACATGCTAATTATAGGTTTTTACACAATGCATGCTTTTGGTATTTATTTGTATTTACACATATCTACATGTATTTGCAAAGGTTTTTGTAGCTAAAATAGAAGAATAAAGAGTGATGAATGGGTATTCATCAGCTGGCATCCTACCGCTCCTAGTAGTCACAAAATTAGCATCATTCAAAGAATAAGACATATCATTCAAATCGTCACTAGGAGAAGTATCCTCTGTAAACTCTACCTGCTCAGACTTCCTTTTCAGATTATTCGGGTTAGGTTCAATCTGAGCGGGTATGGCGGCCTTGTCTTTTATTATGTCTCTCATTTCCTGCCGGAATTCATCCATTTCTTGCCTGAAAGATGCTCGCTGTTCAGATAGCAAGCGGGCAAGATCATCGAGCGCTGGGTTCTCAAAGGTGGGATCCTGAGAACCGGATGGTTGTCCCTGCTGGAAATGGGGCTGCTGCTGCTGATGTTGCTGGTACGGATAATTCTGGGTCGGCTGGGCATATGATTGCTGAGGTTGCTGTCGTTGCCTCCACTGCTGTCCCTGATAGGAGGGACGAGGACCACTCTGATATTGCTGTTGATGGGCATACTGAGGCTGCTGGTGTTGTTGTTGTGGCTGGCTGTTCTGATGTCCTTGGGCAGGGTTCTGCTGTTGGGATGAGGATCCACCGTTCCCCCAACGGAATCCGGGGTGATCACGACGAATCCCGGGCTGAGGGTACCGGTCGTACCAAATCCCATTGACTTCCATCAATGGTTCCTGCTCAAAGGATGGTGGAGGAAGTATGGCCAGTGGCTGCTCCGGCTGATACACCACCATTTGCGTATCCGTAGATGGCGGTTGCGATGGATAGTATGGTAACAATGGAACCGGCTCTGCCTGGATATGGTTCACCTGACGGTACGAGGTAGAGGGCTGGTTGGCATTGCTACTGCTCGGATCAGCACATGATCTGGGAGGCTGTTGTGACTGAGTTTGTGCCTCCTGGACGCAGAAGATCTGCGTCTTCAGATCACTCATGGTCTTGGCAATTTGGTCCATCTGGGCCATGCCTTGCATCTGCTTCTTCTCGAGGATCTCGAGGCGGTCCAGCTTCTCACTGATTATGCCCATGTCGGCTGCGGCTGATTCAGCTTGGGCTGCGGCAGCTGACACTGTGTTGGGACCGGCATCGATGCGGGCGATCCTTTGAAATGATCCCGCTCCTTGCAGGGGCTTCTGCTATGTGTAGACTCGGGCTTGGGTCATCACAGTAGAGTTTTCTGCCATGCCTTCGTAGATGGCCCAAACGTCGTCTTCTCCCTTAGAGAAATAAGACCCACCGCAAGAGGCGTTAACTAGCCCCTGCAGCTCCGGTGTCAGCCCACAGAAGAAACTCTGCACGAGATTGGGCTTGGAAATGTCATGATGCGGACACCGATCAATGAGCTTTCTGAATCGATCCCAGGCTTCATGGAATTGTTCATTTGGGATCATGACGAAGTTACTGATCATGGCTCTAGCTGCGTTGGTCCGGCCGAGAGGGTAGTACTTCTTTAGGTACGCGGTTCGGAGATCTGCCCAAGTGTCGATGAATCGCCCCAGGTGTTTGAGCCAGTATGCGGCTCTGTCAACCAATGAGAATGGGAAGGCGATCATCTTTATGGTGTCCTAGGTCACCAACCGATCATGGATGGTGCTGCATATCATCTCGAATTCCTGGAGGTGGAGGTGCGGCTCTTCGGTCGGCAACCCATGGAACTTGGGTAAAAGCTGGATAGTGTGGGGCCGAAGCTCGAAATCTCCATGAATGGGCGGGAGTCGGATCCAACGATGAGTGAGGCATGCAGTTGGGTTGTGCAATTCCCTCATGATGGTCTATGGTGGTCTCTCAGCGTCTGGATCGCCTCCTCCTGCATCAGGTCCTCCTCCTCCACCTCCACCGCCACCGCCCCAGGTCGGTTCTCTCTCATCTGCGCTATCTCTCGCATCAGATCACCCATGAATGTTCCCTGGTCACGGATCTGTCTTTGCATTGTCTCCAGGGACGCTAACAAAGAGTTGTTGATGGCCGCCTGATCAAATATGAACGGGGGGTGATCATGGTCATCTGGGTGCTCGCCTCTGTCTGTCATCACTGGATTCTCTGAAAAAGCAAAAGAGGCCATCTCAGGTGCTGTCGAATGATCTGAGCTCTGTGATGCAGTAAATTCTGACACTATTGGACTGAGAGAAGGAGAATGGGAAGGGTGGTCGGGGGGGAACAGGGTGGATGTGAACTCAGGCTCGGAGAGCGGACTCTCTGAGGTATTCCTAGATGAATGAGGAGGAGCGCTGGATAGCGGTGCCGATAAGGTCGGCCTAAGAGATCTCCGTCCCATCATCTTGATTATTTGGGAAGAGCAGGGAAAATGCAAAAGAAGAAGAGGAATGAGATGCAACAAAATCGCGCACAATTGTGCTGTGTTTTTGATCTTGACCTAAACAAATCTAGCAATCAAACACAAGGCAGGGGTAAGTTCACCAACTCAACACGTGAAGCCGTGAAGGTTCGGCTTTTATCTTGTCAATTTTATCTTGATTCAGGAAGTTATCTTTTCACGATTCCTTAGAACGCTACGCCTAGAGGAGAGAGAGTACTACCAGGAAAGTGTCCCCGTACTTGTCCTCCTCCTGTGTAACCTATAACTTGCGCTTTTTTTAAGGTCCTTGTAACCCTTCCTGGATCCCTACTCAGCCAAAGAAATAGAGGGAGGAAGCCGATAGGCGAAACCGATACTTCGGACCTCGCTCGCAACGGAATCACCCGTGAGCGTGCAAAATCCTACTCGGACGCAGCCGGTGAGACAGACACACCCGTGAGGGCGTGGCCTAAGCTCGGTACTTCGGACAAGGTCGGCGTCCACACAATAGTGAGTCACCAATGGCGACCAAGCCCTACTCGACTACGTACGATAGTAGCGCCAATACTTCGGAAATCCAGGCGATACACAAGGCAGCCACAAGTTGGGTTTTTGGCTCTAATCCTTACGAAGCGCTCACCTCACTTGGAAGGAGACCTTTCCATGCAACCTGAATACAATTGAGGGTGTTACTCTCCTCAAGCAATGAATCCAATTACCGATTTTATTTTTTTTGGTCAAGTTTTCTTAGCAGTCCCTTTTTTAATTTTTTTGGTGTTATCGCTTCTTTTGAGTAGATTCAAACAAGCGCCAAACGGTTTTTGTATTTTCTTGATCCTACTTTGTTCCAAAAACAGAGGGAGAATAGAGTCGGAAAAGCCATGCAAGTCGACACCAAGGTGGAAATCTCACCTTTGTGCCTAAATGATGCATGCAAAGTAAGAAGACTTACAGCGAATCCCATCTCTCTCCATGCGGGATGCAAAGCAGAATTTGTAAACCTATGCTATATGGCGATATGCAAAGCGGAAATCGTCCTAGAATAGGCAACTGCTAGCGTGAAGAACCACGAGTTAACCACTAGCTCTCAATCCTAGTGTCCGGTCTAGGCTCACTCCTCCTCTGCTCAACACATTTGAGTTAGGAGAAAGCGCTTGTGTGGAGTGAGCTCGCGGCGCGCGGATCGAAAGCCAATGATCAACTACTTAATTAGTCTAAGTCCAAAAACGAACTATAGGAGCATGCAAAGGTAATTAGTGTGTTTGGACCTATTCTAATCGACTCAAGCAAGACATACAACTAAGAGCTCAATCCACAAAAGAAATGAAAAAGGAAAACAAAGCCGGCAAATGACAAGCGATAAAAACACGAGAAAAACCGCGGTGAACCCCCAAGTGTACAAGCACTTGGAAATTAGGCCCGGTAGTGTCCAAGAGTCCAAGTGTTCGATGTACCTATATTATTACAAATTAATGAATCACTCTCTCTCACAAGATAAAATGAAAGCTAAACTAATCACTCTCTCACTCCTCCTGCTCTCTCCTGCCGTCCTGGCTAAAGAAAGGCCGGCTCCGCTTCCCAAGGATGCTCCGGGTCACCTAAGCAATCCACCTCGCTCCGCGATCCCTCGCAAGAAGACAAAAGAAGATTGGTCAGAATATCCCAATCAATATATATCAAAAATGTAAGAGATAGAAATTAAAGCTATGGTAGACAAGTCAAGCACAAGCAAACAAAATATGAGCTACTCGCTGTTGCTCCCCGGCAACGGCGCCATTTGATAAACGCAAATTATCGCGGATCTAAAAAGTATATCTCACACAAGGCGGAGATAACCGAGGTCGCTGCGGTGACCCACAATAAAATGTGTCTAATCAACAATTAACCCACACTAAAGATCAATAAATTAGAAATAATGTGGAGTCAAAATTTATTTTTAACTCTACACAAATGGTGTATAGTGACAAGTATGCAGAGAGTTCGAACACAGGGAGCAAGCAGGGTAATCCACAAAAATGTGCACAAGTGAGTGTGTGTGTCAAGTGTCTACACTAAGCATGCAATCAAAGGAAATTTTTGTGGGTTTTTAATTTTAATTTTTTTTTAATTTTAATTTAATTTTTAATTTTGTACTTTGATTTTTTATTTTCTAATTTTTATAATTTTATATTTTATATTTTTTTAATTCTTTTTTCAATATTGGAAAATAGGGACAATGTAATAAAAGATAAGCTAAAGTATTTATAAAAATATGCAATAATAACCAAAAATTCAGAAATAAAATGTTTTTGATATTTTTAGGAGTTTTTACTGTTTTTGTGATTTTTGGGGATTTTTCAAGGTGTTTTTGGTATTTTTAAATACTGAAATAAGGGAAAACAATGGAAAATGTGCTGGCAGTGAGGAAAATGGGAATTAAAATTAGCAAACAGCAACTAAAATTTTTCGCATTAATTTTCAAATAAAGAGAATGAAATCTAGACCAAACAGGAACTGAGTTTGTATTTTTTGGAGTTTTCCTTGATTTTATATATTTTTTGAAGTTTTTGAGTGTTTTAAATTTTTAGTTTTTTTCTTTAGAGATTTTTAGTGATTTTTGGACTGACACTAGAATAGGTTAAAATAGACACTAGGTAATTTTTTCGGAATTTTTCGAAGTGTTTTAATAATTTTTATGGGTTTTCTAATGCAAACAGTGAAATAAATGCATGTTTTTTATTTTTAATAAATATGCAAATGCAATAAAAATGCAATGCAAAAATATGTCGTGCAAGTACAAGTAAACATGAACTTAAGCCTATTTTTGTGGAATTTTCGGACTTAAAATGATAATTTAAATAATTACAACAAGCATCCAAAAGTTAAACAAGCCTGGCAGGGGTATAAGTGCAATTATCAGAACATCCAGGGGCACATATGCAATTTCCACAAAAATATATAACGTTAAATACCAGTTTCTGGACTAAAAACAAATACCCAAACCCGGAGGGGGTTCGTTGCAAAATGTCCAACTCACGTGCACGGGGCACGTGACCTGGCAGGGGTATTCTTGCAATATTACAAAGTTCTAGGGACTCAGATGCAATTTCTCCAAAACATTACAACTTAATTAAAAAGTTCATGGACCTAAGCGAAATAAACAAACCCCAGGGAGGTCCTTGCAAAATACCCAGCCCCCTCACGCGCACTGGGCACGTGAGGTGACGTGGATTGGACCTAAGTGCAAATAAGAAAACTACGGGGTTCTAATTGCAAATATTACAGAAATATTTAAACTACAGCTTAAAGTTTATGGACTGAAATGAAATACAAAATTTGGCGAGGGGGACAGTGCAAAATACCCACGCCTTATCTCCTCGTGCGCGATCGAACGGCGGTGGGCCGCTCACTTATCCACGTGGCGCGCGCACAACGCACGATGACGGTTCGGCGATGATCGGTGGAGATCAGATCTGGCAAAGAGATCGACGGTCGATGCAGATCCAGATCGGACGGCTACTGATCAAACTGGAGCGGGCCTCGGATCGGACGGCTGAGAGGCGAAAGGGATGAACGGGGAAGAACGCCGGTGAGGCGAACTTCCCCGAGCTCGATCTCGGATCTCTGGCGGTCTGGAAGCGTGCAAAGTGGTCCGGCGTGCTCCTGGAAGGTCGGGTTATATGATGCACATGCATGAATGCTAAGATGGTGATTTTAATGCTATTTACAGGCATTTGCTAGGGTTTTTGATGCCAAAATGATAGAATAAAGATGATGAAATGTGGATTCATCAGCCTCCCGCGTCGAATGGTTCCCTCTGATGGTGTCGAGGAGCTCTGAAGAGCTCCGGCGGCACTGGCGGAGGAGGAGCTGTTGTGCCTGGATGTCGAAGCCCTCAGATGGGCTCCTCTGGACCTGCAAAGATGTGCAACAAGCTCCTGTGTCTAGGGCAAAGTGCCTCGACCCGGTTAGGGGTGATGGAGGTGGTCTGTGCGTCGGGGCGAAGGGGCTCCGACGATGCGACGGCGGAGGAGCCCCAATCCCAGCTCTTGTGCGAGCTGGGTTGAACGAGTGGGTGGAGAAGGTGCGCGGAGGGAAGGCGGAGATGATGAGCTATTCCGGTGATCGGGACGAAGGCGAGGGTGGTCGGAATTGAAGCTCGACGGTGACGGAACGATTTGGGGGAAAATAAAATTTAGAGAAATAGGAAAGAAAGGGGACTACCTACTGGATGTCGTCGACTGTGGAGGAGCTGGGGGTGCTCCATGTCCTTGCCTCAAGGGCCGTCGGTTCCCGAGGCTCGAGCGTCACCTCCAGGCGGCGCACAGCGGCGCAACGTCGCCGGATCGATGGTCTACACGCTCCCTCCTCGCTGCAACACCACTGGAAGCGAGCTGTCACTCTCGCGGAGGCGATGGTGGTCCTTGGGTGGAGAACGGATGAGCCAAAGATGCATGAAATGGGAGGCGGAGCTCGGCTTATATGCGAGTGTAGGTCCGAGAAGAACAGGTCGGGCAGGGTTCCACTAAGCGCGGATCCCCACACGGATGATCGGGCGAGGCTCTCAGATGCACGAGGAAGAAGGAGAGCCCGAGATTTGCGGATATGGGCGTCGGATCGAGTGTGCCCATTTTATTCTATTTTTAGAGGAAAATATTTTTATTATATTTACAGGGATATTTACACACATGAGCTCCCTATCTCTCTCTATTTTGGCTTTTATGCGGTCAGGCCCATGCTGAGCCCTCCCTTGGGATTAGGTTGCTCAATATTTATTCTAAATATTTCCCTCTTTTTCTTTTTAATTCTTTATTCTTTTATTTTTGCGCAAAAATATGCTAATTATTACTTTTGACACTATGCATGCTCTTGGGTAATAATTTGTATTTACAAACATATACATGCATTTGCAAAGGTTTTTGTAGCTAAAATATAAGAATAAAGAGTGATGAATGAGTATTCATCAATGGTCAAACACTCGATCAATATCTAATCAACTTAAATTCCATTTAAAAAAGATTTAGATTTGAATATTTGACTATTAACATAAAATAGCAATTAAAATCAAATTTAGATGAAATTTGAAGGATACGTAGATAATTAACCTAAGATTAAATCTATAAGATTATATTTTGGAATCAAAATCATAAAAAAATAAGGAGGAATACAGCACCTCTATTGCATCCTCCTACTCTGTTTTCGTTACAATGAGTAAAAAGTCAATACCAATTCTAAATATAAGTAGAAGATTGATCGCATTACCCATTTTTGAACACCTCTTGTAATTGTATTGCTCCTCAAATTCAAAAAATAATTACTTGCAAGATGGAAAATTTTGAAAAAGAAAATCAAGCCAATCCAGAGGATTTTACTCTTCTTAAATTCTTGTCTAATTATATCATAGACATGCAATCTTTTTAATCCAATATAATCCCTGCAATCTTGTTATATTTAACACATATTCCGATTTAAATATTGTAGTATAACTTACGAGGACTGACTTGGGTTAGGCTAGAGTAACCACTCGTGAATAGTAGCTATTTGCATGATTAGGAGGGTTGGAATGATAAATGTGATGTAACATCACATTGCTTACGTGTTATATTAACTTCTTTTATAATTATAATTATTTTGTTGTTAACTTTTTATTTGAACATACAACAACAACAACAAAGCCTTTTCCCACAATTAAGTAGGGTCGGCTACATGGATCCTTCGCCTCCATTCAGATCTATCTTGGGTCAATCCCGGGCTTATATCCACAAAACAAAGATCCCTTCGTATGGTCTCTTTCCAACACTTCTTGGGTCATCCCCGCCCTCTCTTAGCCGGCTCAACATCCCAACACCCGCATCTCCTAACGGGTGCATCAGTTGGTCTTCTTTGCAAATGACCAAACCATCTTAAGCGGTTTTCTCGTATCTTATCCTCGATCGGAGCAACACCAACTTTCTTTCTGATTGCATCATTCCGAATCCGATCTTTACGTGTGTGTCCACACATCCACCTTAGCATTTTCATTTCTCCTACAGCCATTCTCTGCCTATAAAATATTACAATAAAGAAATTGTGGGATCCCTAGAACTAGTTCCAACCTGGGAACGCAAAGGTAGAGCTGGAGGTAACCTGATAATTAACCAAAGGTAGAGATGAGGGTAACCTGATAATTAAACTATGAAGAAATGGAAGGGGGCGTCACGGTCCCTCAAATTTAAATACTTTTTTCCATTGTTGTTTATAATATTTCTAATATTATTGGTATCTAATATGTACATGTTTTAAATATGTGTTAAGGATATGGTAACGTGGCTTTTATATCATCAACATCTGTACCCGCATCCATATTTGTACTTCAAAAATTGATAACGATATGATAATACATATATCTACATTTGTATCCAACAGTTTTCATATGTAATCCCTACTCTAGTTACTCTCGAATCCATTTATCAATCCAAATCAATGTTTTTGAAAGCGAACCGGAAACTGAATCGAAAATCTTATTGAAAAGGTCGATCGAATTGGGTTCAACCATGGAATCAACATGGTTCAATCATACGATGAAATCATCATTCTTTATATTGGGACTAAGCCAAACTCTTAATATTGGGACTAAACCAAACAGATGGAGAAAAGGTGGTGAACGGGCTAATCAAATCGATGTGAATCATACATGTATAAATATGCACTCAAATATGTTTGAAATAGATATAAAATATACAATTAGTGTATATCTTATAGCATACGTAAAATTTTTTTGGGTAATTTACAATTTGGGTCCCCATCTATGATTCTGATCCTAGAATGGGTCCCGATCTTCAAATTTTAACGATTCGGGTTCCAGGACCATTTAGAAAATAGAAATTTTGGGGTTCATGACAAATATACCCTTGTTGGGAAGGGAATGAGGGTGAGTTCCAGCTTTTAAACAAGGGCATACTCGTCATTAGCCCCAAAAAGTTCCTTACATTAATGGCTCTGGGACTCGAATCGTTACAATTTAAAGATCGGGGCCCATTTTAGGATCGGATCCATAGATGGGGACCCAAATTGTAATTTACCCTATTTTTTTCCTGTGCAACATCAAATGCTATACATATACATGCATACTTAACAAAATACTCTACATAATAATAACAGTTTAACTATATTCGAAATCCATTTAATAATAAAGGATGCGGTGAAGCAGTTGGTTAGGAGTTTGAGAAGAGTAGCAAATTAAGAAACTGAACCAAAAACAATGAATAATTTGAATATTCGTTGGTATATCTTTCAATGTTAAAGATATAACACCGAATATTATTCGTTGTCAAATCATCTTTTATATTTCTAATTAGCAACGAATGTCATATTTGTTGTTAAATGTCTATATAACAACGATTTTTTCGTTGAATTATTTATTAAAATTCACACTAATCATTGTCACATTTAGCAACGATTAGAAGAAAAAGTCAACGAACAATTGTTGTTAAATGATTATTCGATGCTATATATTTAACTACGAAAAATGTGACAACAAATATTAAATTATCCGTCACATTAAGTCACTTTTCTTGTAAAGGTCATGATCTCTGAACATGGTGTTGGGGACGGATCTGATCAAGCACCACACGACTAGAACCACAATCGAAGAAGAAAGCACGCACAATCGTACAAGACAAGGATTTATAGTGGTTCGACAATGTGCCTACTCCACTTGCTCACACCAGACTCTCTCTATTATTTCTTGAATGAAGTTGAGATACAATATGTGGTACCACAAGGCTCCTTTTATACTACAACAAAAGAATATCAAGCATTCAGCAATCCCCACCATCAGCTCTCAGCCAATCAGGATGCAAGATGTGGATTAAGCATCTCAGCAATCCAACCCAAAACCTCTCAGCCAATCAGAATGCAGGAGGTGGATCAGACACCTCAGCAATCCAGCCCAAGAGCTCTCAGCCAATCAGAAGGCAACATGGAGATCAGCCACATCAGCAATGCTTTCTACTTGTATTCAACCAATCAGTCTTCACATGATAAATCTCAACAATCTCCCACTTGAAGATTGATTTGTAGTACACACCACATCTTCAGTAGTCCTGGTATGAGCTTTCCCTTGTCTTCTATGCTTGAAGACCAATAGAAGCTGAACATGTCTTCAGCTTCTCCACTGTTACAGACTTTGAGAACATATCAGCAGGATTTTCTAGTGTGTGGATTTTCTTCAACTTAAATTGACCATATTCTAGCTGTGTCCGAATGAAGTGGTACTTCACATCAATGTGCTTAGTCCTCGAGTGAAAGACGGAATTTTTTGCAAGATGAATTGCACTTTGACTGTCGTTGGATAATTGACAATCTTCACATTCTTTATTCAGTTCTTTCATCAGACCTTTCAACCATATCATTTCCTTGCAAGCTTCAGTTGCCGCCACATATTCTGCTTCTGTGGTCGAGATGGTCACTATCTTCTAGAACCTAGAGATCCAGCTAATGGCTCCACTCCCCAGGGTAAAGACATACCATATTGTGCTTTTCCTGCCATCGATATCTCCTGCAAAATCTGAGTCCATAAAACCTCGAATAGAAATGTCAGTATTTCCATAACACAATGACACGAAAGAGGTACCTCTCAAATAACGTAAAATCCACTTCACAGCCTCCCAATGTTCCTTGCCAGGATTCACCATGAATCTGCTCACAACTTCCACTGCATGGGAGATGTCTGGTCTTGTGCAAACCATTGCGTATATCAAACTACCAACAGCAGACTGGTAGGGTACCTTTGACATGTACTCATGCTCCTCCTTCGTAGCAGGTTCTTTCTCTTTTGAAAGTTTGAAGTGGCTTCCTAAAGGCGTTAGAGTAGATTTTGCATTTTTCATATTAAATCTCCCTACTACCTTCTCGATGTAATCTGACTGAGACAATCTCAGCTTCTTGTTCTTCATGTCTCTGCTAATCTGCATTCCAAGGATTTTCTTTGCAGGACCTAGATCCTTCATTTCAAACTCCTTAGACAACATTGCCTTCAGATTTGCTATTTCTTCCTTTCATGAGCCTGCAACAAGCATGTCATCCACGTACAATAATAAAATGATGTAAGACATATCAAGATTCTTGAAGTAGCAACAATGGTCAGCATGACATTTGCGGAATCTAGTATTTCTTATGAAATCATCAAACCTTTTGTACCATTGTCTTGGTGCATGCTTCAAGCCATAAAGGCTTTTTCTGAGCTTGCATACCATGTCTTCCTTTCCAGTAGCTACATAGCCCTCTGATTGTTGCATGTAGATATCCTCCTCTAGATCTCCATGGAGAAATGTTGTCTTAACATCCAACTGCTCCAAATGTAGGTTCTCAGCTGCAATAATGCTCAATGATGCTCTTATGATTGAGACTTTTACAACGGGGGCAAAGATCTCTGTGAAATCAACTCCTGCTTTCTGTTGAAAGCCCTTCTCCACTAGTCGAGCCTTGTATCTAATGGAACCATCAGCTTCCTCCTTCACCCTGTACACCCACTTGTTGTGCAGAGCCTTCTTTCCCTTCGGCAGTGGGACTAAGTCCCACGTTTTGCTTCTTGAGAGGGAGTTCATGTCGCGACCATGTTTTCTGGGCCGTCGGATCCTCCCACCATCGTCGTGCATAATCTGCTAGGGAGTAATCAGCAAAGTGCACCCAAGTATCTACTGGTGTGTGTATTATTCTCAACATCCTACTGACGTCATCAAGCCATAATTCACCGGCAGGTGTCTCTACACCTTTGAATCGAGGAATTTTTCCCTTTCGATAATTATCTAGTAATGTTTGGTGTCTAAGAAGGGCCTTCTCCAGTGCTCCTTCAGTTGGGGTAGGAGCAGACTTAGTTGAAGGATGGTAACTAGATTCTTCCTCAAAAAGATGGACAGAACCTTCAATCCTGGCATTCGCAGGCTTAGATGCCTCGGGTCTCTCAGCCTGTGCATTGAGCCTCTCCTCCAATGCTTGTTGCCTTTGCCCCATGTCTTGGAGCATTGCCATCATAGCCGCTAATTGTCTAGACATATCTTGGTCTGCCATGATCCTGGGATGAGTCAAGATCAAAGGTCAGATCCTATATGTCTTAGCATGATGTACATAAGGGACAATGACTTGTGAATGGTACTGCAGTCATTTATTAAGATCAAAGGATCTTAATACAACCTTAGTTTCTGAATACCGCTCATAGTTATTAATTACTAAATAAGTTACTGGAGTAACCAGGCTCTGATACCAATCTGTCACGACCCCGTTTCCCGGACCGTCGGATCCTCCCATATCTGAATCTGGTTACTCAGCAATAATTTATTCAGCAATCACAACTAACATTCAGAAATATACTGCAGATAAAAATACTCGGAAGAAAGCATTTGAACACTTTTCCATTCACAAAATAAAGTTCAGATGATACACTGTCTCACTATAACCATTACATGTACATCAGCTTGAAAGGAAAATATACAAAAGATTACTAATTACCTTAAAGAGTAAAGCTATTGTGGCTGGCTGGATGTCTAGTATGTAAGCCGGATGAATTTTTAAAGTCCTTGCGATGGCTCACCGATACCTGTTGGATTTTCCATAAATCATAGGATAAAAATTAGCGAATGCTAAGTAACGAAGAAGAGAAAAGCAAACAAATTGTGTAATTTTTCAAAACTTGATATCATAAAAATTCCATTTATTTTCTTTACTTTTAAGTCCTATTCCTTTCTATTCCACATCAGGGATTAGTCCAGGGGAACCCCACCATTCTTGTACTCTGAAGCTGTGGATGCTTCGGGATTATATATTGTGTTGATCTTGGTAAGCTTATGCCGCCGTACGTCGCCTCAACCAATCCTCCAATACTACCCTGACAATTTCCTTTTCTTTTATTAAACAGGGTCTCAACCCTCAGCCTGGAAAAACAAAAGAGCACATCGTCCTCGAGGACTCGGTTGCTTAAAACCTCAGGCTAACATTTAATCATATAATCTAGCGGCTTTAAATACATATTATCGTGACCCAGCCGCTATTGAACCACCCGTGCCTCCACATGGCACGACCACATCTTCCGTCGTTCCAACCCGAATATATTGGCTCCCAGTACCAAGCGTTGCAAAAACATTCATTTCGTGCGCACTATCATAACAGGACAACCGTGTACCACCTAGGTAGGGAAATGCCAATACGGGTTCCTTCCGACAAACCTACAGGTTGCATGCCCGACCTGTAGTTCTACTCCCAGTCATCCTTAACGTGACACACGATCCTTTTCAGAATACAACTCAAGCCACATCAATTCCCATGATGTAATTCTCTTGTTAAATATTTGATTTGCATAATTAGCAATATTTAGTATAGACTCACATATATGTTATTCATAACCATATATGCTTGTATTTATTCCTATTTTAACTCCCAAACCCTAACTTTCAAAGCCACCGCATCAGTTTGATGCTTAAACCCTATTTTAGTGGAAATCACAAAGCAACTTTTCAGACTTTTTTAAAAATAGCCAAAATTAGGGTTCTTCATAGCAAAGAACACAAAATCAAGAATTTCAATAATTTTTTATGAAACCCAACAGCAAAAGGAAGGATTTCGTTACCTAATCGAGATCTCTCTCGTGTATGCAAGACTTTATCGAGTTAGGAAGGTGAAACGTTACTGTCTTCTGAAAACAGTCAAGACATGCATGATGCCTTTCTAGCCAATCCATCCCAAGAATGAGATCAAAATAGTTCATTTCGATAAGTAGCAAATAAGCAGGTGACTGATGTCCTGCAATCTGTCCCACACAGTTGTCTAAGATCTTCTTGAATTATAAATAACCTCCTTGCTCCTTACTCAGAAAATGGTTTTTTTGTGTGCGTACGAAGTGCCTCCTCCATTGATCCTCCAAATGGAGTGGGGACAAATAAATTCTATGGACTAATGATATCTAGACTCTTTCTTATGAGGGTGAATAGAACCCTCAACTCTAGCATACACGAGTCTGGATGACTTTGATCTCTCATTGTAGCATTGAGTCTTCGCTCAATGCCTATTACCTTTGAACCATCTCATGGGTCATCACTATCATAACTGTTAATTTCCTTTATAAAATCAATCGAGAGGAAAATAACAACAAAACTGAAAGAATAAACTCAACAACAAGAGATGAAGAACCGGTAGACACCACACATCTTAGGTGAGTGAACGTGTGACGAATCACAGGGTCACTGACGTGCATAGCCGCCCGCACCTAAGTAGGGTATTACACAGATTTCTCCATCAAAATAACTATAAAAGGATAATGCGAAGAATAGAAACATAAACGATGGAGAATCGGTAGACACCACGCATCTTAGATGAGTGAACGTGTGACGAATCACAGGGTCATTGACGTGCATAGCCGTCCGCACCTAAGTAGGGTGTTACACAGATTTCTCCTCGAACCACAAAAGGAAAACGAATCGGAAAGAAAGATTAATCAAGAACAAAACTTGGAAGAACAAGAGTATGAATTGAAAGCCTAGCTTACGAAGCAAACTTAAGAGAGGATCATACATTTCTCCTCCTCGTTCTCCCGGCAGCGCTTCGCTAGCGCTCCTCCCTCGCCTCCCACTACTCCTCCCGACCTCTCGACCCTAGACCTTGGGGTGGTGGTGGTAGTGGAAATCGTAGAGAATGAATGGGTAGGGGGTCTATTTATAGGCTCCAGAAAACCACTAACCATGGTTGGGAAACCATGGTTTAGACCTTAACCATGGTTTAGCGGCCCATGGTTTTAGCCAAAACTTATCCCAAACTTGTAGCTTAAGTTAGAACATTCTAGAGGACTCTAGATTCGCTAATGATGCTTAATTAACACTAATCGTGATTAACTTTCACTAATCGCGATTTAACTTTCGCAGTTTACGCTTATCTTTTGTTACTATTGATTAGTGTTTACTAAAGATCATTAGCGGCTTTCAATCATTATTAATTTCTTTAATCATGTTTAGTTAGTCTTAATGACAGTCATTATGGATTAATGACTTCTCTTTCTTCGGAAAATCATAACAATTCGAAACGAAGTCCGATTCACACGAAACAAATTTCGTTGGTTTTCTCTTGACGAGCCGGATCTTATTATATAGGATCCGAGATATGCCAAGTTCAAGGATTTACAGTTCATTTACTCATCCATGGCTAACTCCCACTGATTCCTTGCCTCATCTTGTATAGCTTCATCAAAGCATTCAGCCTCACCATTATCAGTCAGCAATAAATAATTCAAAGAAGGTGAATCCTTGCAGTGGGTTTGCTGATTCTTGAAGATTTCCGTAGTACCGGAGTTTGCGGATTATTCTGTGCGATGGGTTGAACATTCTCATCATTTGGTTGTGATGTGCTTTGTTAAGGAGTTTCATCAAACTCTACAAAGTATGGCTCTTCCGTTGTCTTTCCTTTTATCAATTCATCCTTGTATAAGGAAGACTCATTGAATGTGACATCAATGCTTCTAACTGTCTTCTTGTTCTCCAAATCCCACAATCTATATACATAGTTACACTTCCTTACTTTGCGATTAAGCTTTCCTCTATTTTCCTGCCCAATGTGAACATAAGCTATGCATCCAAAGACACGTAAATGAGAAAGTGTTACCTCCTTTCATGTCCACGTTTCTTCTAGAAGATCCCCATCTAAAGCAGCAGAGGGACCTCGATTGATTAAGTATGCAGCTGTATTCACTACATCAGCCCAATGTCGCTTTGGTAGACCTCTATGTAACCCCATGCTTCTCGCATGCTCTAGAAGAGTCATGTTCATGCGTTCAGCAACATCATTCTGTCTGGACTTTCTTGGAACCGTCTTCAATCTCTTGATCCCGTTCTTGGCACAATATGATTCAAACTCCTTGCTGCAGTAATCTCTCCCATTGTCTGACTTGAGATATTTCAACTTTAAACATATCTCAGTCTCAACTAAGGCCTTCCACATTTTGAAGGTCTCAAATACATTGGATTTATGTTTGATAAAATAAACCCACAATTTTCTAGTTGCATCTTCAATTAAAGTAATAAAATAATGAGATCCGCCAAGGGAAGGTACCTGAGATGGACCCCATACATCTGTATGAACCAGCTCTAGTCTTTCAGTTTTTCGTACTCTTGCAGTTTTTGTGAAACTGACTTTCTTCTGTTTTCCAAAGATACAATCTTCACAGAAATCCAGATCAACAGTCTGCAATCCCATCAACTTTTCCTTCTTCTGCATGATCTTCATTCCTTTTTCGCTTATGTGACCAAGCCGTCTATGCCAAGTGTTAGCATCACACCCAGATGATGCAACATTTATCATGTCATATGAACCTGATGCAATATACATGGTTCCTTCTTTCTTACCTCGAGCAAGGATCAATGATCCCTTTGACATCTTCCACGAATCAGAATCGAATGATGTCACCACGCCGCTTTCTGATAGCTATCCGACAGATATGAGATTCCTTATTAGACTGGATACATGTCTAACATTCTTCAATCTCAAAAAGCCACCGTTGGGTTGGGATATGTCAATATCTCCCTTTCCAATTATGTTGCAACATTCATCATCTCCCAGATATATCTTTCCAAAATCACCTTTCACATAATTTTGGAGGATATCCCTTTGTGGAGTGGTATGAAATGAAGCACCCGAGTCCACAATCCATGACTCACTTCTACCATCTGCAACACATACTAAGGCATCGCTATCATCATCATCAGTAAGATTTAAGGTGTTCTTACCTTTGTCATTTTATCCTTTCTGCTTTCTTGGAGCCTTATATTCTGTCTTGTAATGCCCCTTTTGATTGTAATTCCAGCAGACCACTGACTTCGGATCTCTGGATTTGGATCTTCCTCGTACCGACTTTCCCCTAGAATGCTTTTGGTTCCTGTAGCTCTTCCTGCTTCTTCCTTCTGTATTCAAGGCAGAACCTGACGAGTGTTCTTCTCCAGACGTCTTCCGTCGTGCCTATTCTCCAAGAAGAAGACCAGCAACATCCTCCAACTTCAACTTTGCAGAATCAGAGGAGTTGCTAACCGCTACAACTAAAGCATTCCAACTATCAGGTAAACTAGAAAGGAGTAAAAGAGCTTTTACCTCATCATTAAACACGATCTTCACAGACTCCAACTGGTTGATGATACTGTTCAGATCATTCAAGTGTGAAGCCACCACGGAGTTCTCACTCATCTTTAAATTGAAAAGCTTCTTCATCAAATACACCTTATTTGATGCAGATGGCTTCTCGTACATCTTTTCAAGAGCTTTGAAAAGATTCGTTGTCGTCGTCTTCTTTGCGATATTTGAAGCCACCGATGGAGTAAGGCTGAGCCTTACCGTTCCTAGAGCCTTTCGGTCTAGGACCTTCCACTCATCATCTTTCATGGCTTCGGGCTTCTTTCCTTCGATCGGAAGATAGAGATCCTTCTGATATAGAACATCTTCAATCTGTATCTTCCAGAACGCGAAGTTCGATCCATTGAACTTCTCGATCTTGACCTTCGATTCTTCCTCCATCTGTGTAGAGGTTGATCTCCGAACCTTGCTCTGATACCAGTTGTTGGGGACGGATCTGATCAAGCACCACACGACTAGAACCACAATCGAAGAAGAAAGCACGCACAATCGCACAAGACAAGGATTTATAGTGGTTCGACAATGTGCCTACTCCACTTGCTCACACCAGACTCTCTCTACTATTTCTTGAATGAAGTTGGGATACAATATGTGGTACCAGAAGGCTCCTTTTATACTACAACAAAAGAATACTAAGCATTTAGCAATCCCTACCATCAGCTCTCAGCCAATCAGGATGCAGGATGTGGATTAAGAATCTCAGCAATCCAACCCAAAACCTGTCAACCAATCAGAATGTAGGAGGTGGATCAGACACCTCAGCAATCCAGCCTAAGAGCTCTCAGCCAATCAGAAGGCAACATAGAGATCAGCCACATCAGCAATGTTTTCTACTTGTATTCAACCAATCAGTCTTCACAGGATAAATCTCAACACATGGTCATCCCTTTTAAATAAAATTCACTTGATTGCAGTTTTATTTTTGTTGAGTCGGGCTTGAATAAAGTCAACTAAACTGATGATTCGGCCCAAAATCAGACTTTTAAACCGAAATGTTAAAAACTGGTTAATCGGAACGGTCCAAGCTCGGATCACCGGTCGTCGGATATAGTTTTCAAAATATTGTTCCAAATGCATGACCTATGGCCCTTGCTAACCATAAACCAAAAGAAAAATATAACTAGAACAGAACACTTGCATTGAATCATGTAATGTATGCCTATAACTTTTCCAGAAGGACGCGAATTTCCTCGTCGAAAATTCTTCAGGACCTACCTAAAAACACAGTGAAAAGTCAAATACGTCGTCCAGCTAATTCCATGGATATATATAGAGAAATTTTGAACTCCTGGTCCTTATAATTCACGGTTGACTGCAAAATATATTCAAACGTGGAATATAATAGATGGGTTCTCAGCACGCCATGACCTGTTCCTGTGTTTCGAGGGAGTCACGTTGACATCGCTCATCCCTGCACGTTATTGCAAGTGGGCATTCATGGCATCATGGGCATTAATTTCTCCTGGATTGGATTTATATCCAATCAGGATCTTAGTTCTCCTCCAACCAATCCCTTTGATCAACAAGTTGACATAAACAGATGGGTTGACCTCAGCCATTACCAACTCCGCATGCGCTACAAGATAATATCAATATTTTCTACTGGAACTCGAAGGAGACGATCTAGAATCGATTTGGATGATTCAGTGCACATTCACAGATACATACAATACAACATATCCTTCTCAAAATCTCGTGTGGATCGACAAACTTAGCCTAAATAGGGCTTTTGTATACTGTACAGATCAAACAGACGTCCAAATGGTTAAATACAAGAATTGGGTGCGTGTGTGTTCCTCACCGGGCATCGGTGGCGGCGCGGTGACGCACGCCTTCGCGATCGGCCGGGGCGAAGATGCTTGACTGGATTGAATCAGAACCTGAAAAGAAGTAGTTTGCTGATTGGATCAGTATATGAACTGAACTGAACATTTTTTAAAAAAAAATCAGGCACTGATTTGGGATCTATAGCATGTTTTTGTCAAAGAACACAAGCACTTTCTAGTCCATCCCAACTTGCCTGCCTTCATTCTTGACCAGCTGCGAGAACACCTTGCTCATCGACAAGCCGGGCAATTCGCTGTCTCCGACGCCCTCGAACCCCTCGATCACCGTGCTGCCGTCCAGCTCCGAGCTGCGCATGTTCCTGCACAGCGGCGACGAGTCTCGCGCGTGATCGTTGCCGTTGTCGCAATTCAAACCATCAAACTCCCGCGCTTCTTGCAGCTGAAGCGCGCACTCCAGGTTCCACAGCACGTCTCCCACCGGCGGCCTCTGCGCGCCGGTGTCCTCCAGGCATTTCTCCACAGTCTCGACGAACTTCATCAGCGACTCGATCCTCATGGTCCCAGCGACGCGGGGATCGATTGCCTGATCCAGCTGCTCCCTTCTATGAAGCCCCATTGCCCACTCTGCCAAGTTCACCATATCGCGTGGTAGCGAGGGGTCGATGACCGGCCTGGCGCATAGCACTTCCAGCAGCACTACGCCGAAAGAGTAGACGTCGGACTTCTCGGTGAGCTGCTGCCTTCTGAAGTACTCTGGATCGAGATATCCGAAGCTGCCCTTCACCGCGGTGCTGACATGAGTATTGTCGAGATCGGGGCCGGTTTTCGACAGCCCGAAGTCGGCGACCTTGGCACGGAGGTTACCGTCGAGGAGGATGTTCGCCGACTTGACGTCGCGATGGATGATGGGCTTCGACTGCCCGGTGTGGAGGTAGTGCAGCCCCCTGGCTGCCCCAATGCAGATCTCCAGCCTCTGCTTCCAGCTCAAAGGGGGGAGGTCACCACCATAGAGATGGCTTCTCAGCGTCCCCTTCTCCATGTACTCGTACACAAGAATCATCTCCTTGCTCTCGTTGCAGAAGCCGATCAGCGACACGAGATGCCGGTGTCGGAGTTGCGATAGCAGCTCGATCTCGGTGCGGAACTCGTTCATCCCCTGCTGGGAATTGGGATTGCCACGCTTCACCGCGACCTCGGTGTCATCCTTGAGAACTCCCCGGTAGACCTTCCCGAATCCCCCCACGCCGATCACGCGGCCTTCGTCGAAGTTCCCTGTGGCCTCCAGAAGCACGGAGAGGGCGATTGAAAAACCGAGGTCACTTGGCGCGACGGAATTCACTGTTGCATTGGTGAATCCACTTGCATTCGCGACGGATATCACTCCATGGAGAGGCCTCCAGTTCTTGGAGAGCTGCTGCTGCTTCTTTGCCAGTGCAATTCTCTTCCTCCTGTTCATGATCGTGAGGCAGAGCATGATGCCCACGATCACCGCCACACCGCACGCGGGGAGGACCGCTGCGACCGCGATCAAGATCGTCTTCTTTGAGGATGATTTGGGCGACGATTCAGTTGAAGAATTAGTAGCACTAAGGCCGTCGAGGCTGCCCATTGAGTTGTTCATCTTCATCACCTCCAGACCGTTCAGGATCGCATTCGGCTCAACGCGGCTGTTGTTGGCGGGGCCGATGCTCACGCTGAGCTTCCCCGATCCGTCAGGGATCGCCACAACGAAATCTACGAAATAAGGCGCCGCCAGAGTGTTGCTAGTAAGAGTCGAGAGATCAAAACCTGAAGGATTGGCGTTCAGTCCCCTGATATAGACGTTGAACAAGAGCTGATTGAGAGCAGTGCTCACTATATCACACAAGTGCAGCCTCACAAAGTACGTGTAACTGGAATCAACAGGAAATTCCCAAGTCACATTGAAGCTGCTATTGCTGATGGTGGACGTCGCCATCTCCGTCGCCGTTGCGTACACGAGCGGCGGTGCTGTCTCGGCGGTCGGTCCCCCCGGAGGATAAATGATGGATTTCCCGTAAGGCGGCGTAGACTTTGCGAGGTTCCTGTTGATGAGGAAGCCCAAATCGGGGACCCAATTCCTCCACAGGGTGTCGTTCTCCCCCATCAATGCCTTACCGCCCATGTTTACGCGATACACCGTCTCCATGGCCGTGAAATTGAGACCGGACTGCTGCCCCAAGGAGCTCAGGTTCTGGGCAGTTTCCGATAGGAGATTATCCGGAGCCGACACCACCTCGATCGCATTGATGAAGGCGAAGGACGAAGCAGAGGAAGGCAAGAAGGATAGAAGGAGCGTGCTAGACGTGATGCCCACTAGATACTCCTTGAAGATCGGTGCCGAGCTGTTCTGCGGTTTGAAATTGGAGAGCAGCGTGAAGTCTTGGGTCGTCACGGAGAACTCCGCCTGCGTGAGATTGAATCCCTGCGCGACGAACGGCAGGAAGTAAAGGCGTATGAAGTGCCTCCCCTGTTGCTTGATCTGGAAGGTGTACGCGCCGCTCGACTGGAACACCCTCGCCGTGCGGTGGAGATCGCCGGCGGGGAAGCCGGCGACCTTGTCGGAGGTGGTGGCGGCGCTGCTGCTCTTCTCGGCGGAGAGGGACCATCCTACGTTGGGTGCATCGGGAGAGAAGGTGCGTTGGTATACTGTGGTAGCTGTGATTGACCCGCAGTCTATGAGGAAGTTGTCCAGTGGCGTGAAGGCTGCGGAGGAGAGGAAGACGAAGAAGGTGAGTGTGGTCGCTATTGCTCGGAGGTGGAGGTGCGTGGAGCCCATGTTTGGAGATGTACACACAAAGAGAAAGATGGGTATTCTCTCAGACGTGAGGTCAAGCCATGAGATTGGAGTTGCAGGTGGGAGGATCTGGTGAGGACATGGAGAAGGAGAGAGTACGTGTAGGCGTTTCTGTTCTTCTCTGGAGGAGGAGGTGTGCGTATATGGGGAAGGTCGTGATGAAAACTACAGGAGAGGGGGAGGAAGGAAGGGAGAAGGGAGAAGAGTGGTTGTCTGTGGCTCGGAGATGTTGGATGGGTTTCTTTCAATTGATGTACGTATTCGAGCAAGAACAGTTGAGAGCTTCCCCTGTTCTTTCTTCTTATCGTAGATTTTCTGCCGGCCTTTCCTGTTGGGCGTTTTACGCTTTGTTCCTTAAAGTATTGCTTAATTACATGCAGATACTCTGATCTTTTTAATTACTTGTGTTATGCCCATTTTTCAGGAGTTGTGATTAGATCTGGTCAAAATGCGAGCCGGACTGAAAGGGTCGAGGTTCAAAAATATATGTTCAAAGTCCGCTTATTGGCTCTCCCATAGTCCATTTCATTCTCTATTCATTAAATTTTTTAATGATATTTAATATCTACAAATGATTTTATTAATACCATTTATACTGTATATAACTAATGTAAGTAGTTTGTATGTTACTTCACATGTAAACTATTATTTTTTATTTAAAATTAGTATCACATATGAAAACTTTGAAGTGTACCATATTAATGCATGTATTATTCAACTTATATTTATTTTTTTTTACGGCCAGATCAGGCCGACCTATTTTCAAATCTCCTAGCCCAAGTCCGACCCATGAGCGGGTTGGGCGGACTGGGCAAGCGGGCCCAGCCCATTGGCCAGGTCTAGTTGTGATGTAAAAGTCAGTAGGATTAGCGGGGTCGTTGAGTAAATTAGAATTATTGTAAGGTTATGATGTGATTGGACAAAGTTTTAGAGGTCGTGGTGCAAAATTCGCTTTTTGGTTTTTCATTGTAAGCTTTATAAAATAATTATATGGCTTCCAGAATGATATGGACATTGGACGGTGGTTTTCCTATTGGGAAATTTGCTGTAGAGCCTCTTCCAAAACTTCGGCATTTTTTAATATAACCCTGAGCTCGAGAAGGGAGGGTTATATTGCGTAAGTATTCCCATGTATTTACACGCAATGCAAGAGAAATATTTAACAATTGGAACATATATTTATTTATAACGCATACAGGAAAAGTCCATAAAAAGACACCTAAATTAGATATAATACATGAACTTTTTAGAGTTAACAATATAATACCATATCTTTATGGTTTGCTAGATATGGTTTTGAGCTATTGTGATGAGACTACAAAGATAACATGGTCAGCTCAAACTTTATGATTGCACATCGAATTGTTACTTTTTAAGGTTCAACTACGAGATTGAAATCAGGTTTGTAGCTTATGAAGTTTTGTGTAATTTACTCATTCATAATTTACATTTAGTGTACCTTTAATCCCAAATAATCAAATTAGCAATTCGATGAGTTTGCTTGGAGGCTTGAGCACTTTCCTGACATTTAGTGGGCCTTAGGCAAAAGAAAAAGAAAACCTTTTTAAAAAAAATCGACCAACAATGTGCCCTTGTATAATTTCATTAAATTTTTTTTGAAAGGAAAAAATAATTTCATTAAATTCGCTTTAGCATTAAGTTGTTCAATGAAAATTCAATTCTATAATTGCCCATTTTTCGTTGAGTTGTTTCATCAAAAAATTAGATCCTATAAGGGCCCATTTTTCAGCGAGTTGTTTCATCGAAAAATTCGATTCTATAAATGCTTGTTTTCGGTGAGTTGTTTCATTGAAAATTTGATTCTATAAGATACCACCATGACAAATACTTTTTTTGTAAACTAAAGGTCGAGCACATATAAAAATGGACCTAGGTCATGAGTCATTGCACTCAAAAACTACCCTCGGAGTGGACCTACCCGAACAGCTTAAGATTACTAGTTCAGTGGATGAGAGGGCATAATAATGGAAAATATAAATACTGTAATGGAATTTCATATTTGATAGGGTCATATGTAAACTACATTACGTAGTTTAAAGGGATGTTTGCTCTTGTACCCTTCTAAGTTTTTCCAATGACACACTTTTCCTTCTGATTTTTTAACATCACTTGTCCTTGTAATCTTGCAAGACTCACGGTATTACCTTTCCGTATAATATAAAGGTGCAAGAGTTCTACAGTGAATTTTGCAAGATATAAGGACTACTAATTGCACAAGAGTTAGGAGTTTAAATGTAATATAAAAAAGACACAAGGATGCAATAGTAAAAATTCCTAATTTCAGACTCCCAAGAAAAGAAAAATACAACTAGACGGACGCACAGTAAGAACGGTGGAAAGAATTGGTCGATTGTGCAAAAAGACGCCACGGTCCGTGTGGGACCACTCGATTCGCCAACTCGTGCATTTATCATTAAATATCTAAAATAAACCCAAATTTGTCAGAATACGCTACTCGTCATAGGCGTAGGATAGAGACTGGAGGTAGCACTAAATAATTTATTAGATAAAAATAAAACTTAATTAGATTAGCCTCCTTTATAATTTAATAACGAGGAATAAAATCGGATCGTCCAATTCCAACAATTATCGACAACTTATAAAAAAGGAAAGGAAAGTGCTAAAAAGGTTCGAAATGTTACCAACCTTCGAACAAATGTGTGCCATTAAATAGACACGTACCGGCATTATTTTCCCTCCGATAAAAATGTCCTTATTCCCAAAGGTCGGATTTGGCCCACTAAAAGCAGTACTTCGAACCCCTCTAAGGATGCGTTTTGGTTCGGAAATAAGCTGGAATAAAGATGGGGAATAAGGAGAATAAGGATCTATTCTTTGTTCGGCTGGAGGATGGGAATAAGGAGTTAAGGTGAAATAAAAGTATGTAAGATGGGATAAAGATAGGAATAAGAGTGAAATAACATTGAATAATGGGGAATAGCCGTACCACTTGGAACCGTGTCGGGAGGAGAATTTGTTGGGGATATAAGGATAATGCGGAACAATCAACAACCAAGGATCTATCCCCCTAAACTGTCCTGCAGCAAAGATGGCACACACAAGATATGTTCCCCACACGGGAACTTAAATAGCAACAATGACAATCACAATCACAAGCAACCAAGCAACCACACGAGACAAAGATTTTTTACGTGGAAACCCTTCTCAATGTGAATAAGGGAAAAACCACGGGGCAAGACCGGCAACGATTCCACTACGATCAAATGAGCCAAATGTTCTTCCCGGTTTTGTTGCCCACAAAACCGAGGTACAAGCACACACAACGGATAGTTCTTCAACAAGGAACAAACTATCCCTAGGTATCTAACTATACCAAATGTGCTCAAAACAAAGAGGACAAAGTAACTCCCCTTTTGGGCTCCCGGATGGAGTCCCAAATACGGTGCTCGGCCCTTGAGGTCGTCCGCAACGACCTCACCACTGCTGCTCCTCTCGAGCTTGACTTCCCACTGCACCTTCAACCCAAACCGCAACCCTAGCAGCACCTTGACCGACTGGAGAAGACGAGCCAGGCCACCGGCTGCTCTCTCTCGCGCTCTCGATCTCTCTCTCGTGGAGGAACAAACGAGGGTCCAAAACCCTCTCTCGAGCTGCTCGAGGAAACGGCTGGAATGGAAGGAGAAAGGGGCATGGAAGGGGGCGATACTCCTCTCTGGAATTTCTCGGACAGAAAACCCCGATGGGAAGCCGACTGGGGTTCTCAAATGGCTGGGCAAATATCACAAGTAGCCCCCCAAGTTGGGTAAACAGTTGCTGCCCCCAGTTGGGGCTGGAACATTTATCAAAGAAACCCAACAACCTCCGCCTCCAGCCCCAACGGGGAGGTGTTGTCCTGTGATGGAGATCAAGTGGATGTGACACCGCTCAGCTCTCTACAGAGCTGAAGCTTGTCACGAGTGACTCCCTTGGTCAACATGTCTGAGGGGTTCTCATCTGTGTGAATCTTCTTCAACACGAGCTGCTTCTGTTCAATTGCATCCCTCAGCCAATGGTATCTCACATCAATGTGTTTTGTGCGAGCATGATGCATGGTACTCTTGCTCAAGTCTATAGCGCTCAGGCTATCACAAAAGACAACCGGCTCACTGCCATCCAATCCAAACTCACCAAGAAAGCGTTGTAGCCACAACACTTCTTTCCCAGCCTCTGCTTCTGCAATGTATTCTGCCTCAGTAGTTGAGAGAGCAACACATTTCTGTAGTTTGGACTGCCATGATATGGCTCCCCCTGCAAAGGTGAAAATGCAGCCTGAGGTGGACTTTCTCTGGTCCATATCTCCTGCCATATCTGCATCAGTGTAACCACAAAGTTTGGGATCTGACCTCCCAAAAGCAAGACACATACTTGAGGTCCCTCTCAAGTATCTCAAGATCCATTTCACGGCCTCCCAATGGTCCTTCCCCGGATTGGACATAAACCTGCTCACCACGCCCACTGCATGGGCTATGTCGGGTCTAGTGCAAACCATTGCATACATGAGGCTCCCAACTGCTGACTGGTATGGGATTTTGGACATCTCTGCTTTTTCCTCAGAAGTAGAAGGACGTGACTCTTTGTTCAGCTTGAAATGAGAGGCTAAGGGCGTACTGACAGGCTTGGCATTCTTCATGTTGAACCGCTCCAATACGCATTCAACATAGCTCTCCTGTGACAACCACAGCATGCGCTTCTTCCTGTCCCTTGTGATCTGCATCCCTAAGATGTGACTAGCCTTGCCCAAATCTTTCATCTCAAATTCTTTGGAGAGTTCCTTCTTGAGCTTTGCAATCAAGTTGGAATCATGACCTACAATCAACATGTCATCCACATATATCAAAAGAATGACGAACCTGTCATTGGGAAGACGACGAACATATACGCATGGGTCGGCTGTAGTCCTCTTGAAGCCCTGCTTTCCCATGAAAGCATCAAACTTCAAGTACCACTGTCTCGGGGCTTGCTTCAAGCCATAGAGACTCTTCCTCAACCTGCATACCATATGCTCTTTCCCTCTCTCTTGAAAATCCTGTGGCTGCTCCATGTAGATCTCTTCCTTCAAATCACCGTGAAGAAACGCCGTCTTCACGTCCATCTGCTCCAGCTAAAGGTCCATGCTAGCAACAAGTCCTAGCACCATTCCCACTGAATTCATCTTCACCACTGGGGAGAAGATCTCATCATAGTCCACTCCTTCCTTCTGGCTGAACCCTTTCACCACCAATCTGGCCTTGTGCTTCACCTGCTTGCCACTGTCATCTGACTTCAGCTTGTACACCCATTTGTTCTTCAAGGCCCTCTTCCCTTTAGGAAGATCAACAAGGTCATAAGTGTGGTTCTTCTTGAGAGATAGCATCTCTTCATTCATTGCATTCTGCCAATGACCCTTGTCCTTGTGCACCTGTGCCTCCTCAAAGGTGTATGGCTCACCTGCATCTGTGAGCATCACATACCTGGAAGTGGGGTAACGGGATGATGGCTGGCGTGTCCTCTCAGATCGCCTGACCTGAGGCTCTGCTGCATCTGCATGTGGATGAGGTTGCTCCCCCTGCCCTAGATCCCCTAAACCTGCATCAACGGGGTCTGCATCTGGCTCATGTTGCTCTAGTTGCACATCCTCTCCACCTGTACCATGTACTGGAGAGGGATCTGTGTCCTCATCACTGTCATCATCCATGGAGATCTCATCTCCATCACCACTCTCAGTGGTGTCCTCAGCCAACGTCTGGTTCTCATAGAAAATCACATCCCTGTGCCTGGTGACTGTCTTCTTCCTTGGATCCCAAAGACGGTATCCAAACTCCTGATCTCCATAGCCAAGAAAAATACAAGGCACCGCCTTGTTATCCAACTTCTTCCGTTGCTCCTTGGGTACCAATGCATAAGCCTTGCATCCAAATACCCTCAAATGAGCATATGAGGGGTCTTTCCCTGTCCAAACTCGCTCTGGAATCTAAAAGCCCAAAGGAACTGATGGAGATCGGTTCACCAAGTAACATGCGGTGCGAACCGCCTCAGCCCAAAAGGTCTTGGGCAACTTCGCTGTCTTCAGCATACAGCGGACTCTCTCAACAATGGTCTTGTTCATCTTCTCAGCTAGACCATTGTGCTGGGGTGTACCTGGCTCTGTCCTCTCATGCCTGATGCCGTGATCTGCACAATAACTCTGAAAGCTATGGGAGGTGTACTCTCCCCCATTGTCTGTGCGTAGACACTTCAACAATTTTCCTGTCTCACGCTCAACCATGGCATGGAATTTCTTGAAACAATCAAAAACTTGATCTTCCGTCCTCAGCACATACACCCACACCTTCCTAGATGCATCATCAATGAAGGTGACAAAATACATGTTGCCTCCCAAAGAGGCTGTGTCCATGGGACCACAAACATCAGAATGAACCAACTGTAGAAGGTCTCCCTTCACCTTGGATCTCGCTCTGTATGGCGCACTCCTGCTCTTCCCAACCTCACATGCATCACAAGGAGACAAAGTGAAGTCATTGTGGTAGGGGATCAACTCTCTCTTGCTAAGAAGCTGCAAGCCCTTCTGGCTCATGTGGCCAAGCCGACGGTGCCACAAATCTGAGTTGTCTGCTTCACTAGCATGCAAACTGCCATCCATGACCTTCACTCTAGTCATGTAGAGTGTGTGACACAAGCTGCCTCTCGCCATGATGAGAGAGCCCTTGCTAATCTTGCATCCGTTGTCGCCGAACTTCAGATGGTAGCCTTCACTATCTAGCTGTGAACCAGATATAAGTCTAAGCCGCACATCAGGAACATGTCTCACATTCTGGAGTGTCATTGAGCACCCAACATCCGTCTGGATCGAGATGGTGCCCATGCCAATGATCTTAGAGTAACTCTCGTTACCCATCAAGACTCTCCCATAATCACCCCTGGTGTAGGTGGTGAAGAACTCCCTGTGTGGAGTTACATGATATGAAGCGGCTGTGTCAACAACCCACTCCAAATCGCTCCCTGCGTGCAAGCACTGATCCTGGATGGTGAGAATCACCTCATCTGCACTGTCATCTGCCACGACTGCAGCTACATTCCCATCTTCCTTTTTCTGGTCTTTCTTGGCTTCAGCTTGTTCTCTCTTCCAAACCCTGCAATCTCTCTTCCAGTGACCGGGTTTCTGGCAATGGTGACACTTTCCTCTGCCCTTGGACTTGTCCCTGGATTTCTGCCTCTCCTGTGACTGCCCTCTGCTGCTGGATCTTCCTCTCCTCTCAACTGCATACACATGTGAAGAGGAGGATGCCTCTCCCGAAGAGCGACGTTTAATCTCCTCATTGAGGAGACTTCCCTTGACCATAGCCATGGTCAACTTGCTATCCTTAGCAGAGTTGCTCACGGTGACTACTAGAGTCTCTCAACTATCTGGCAGTGAGCCCAAAAGAAGAAGTGACTGCAACTCGTCATCAAGTGTCAGACCCATAGATGTCAGCTGGTTGATTATGCTTTGGAAATCATTCAGATGCTCCGCCACCTTGCATCCATCCTTGTATTTCAGGTTCACAAGCTTTCTAATCAAGAAAGCCTTGTTGGTAGCGGTCTTCTGGTCATAGAGCTCGGACAACTTGTCCCATAGCTCCTTAGCATTTGTCTCCTCGGCAACATGATGAAAGACCGACATGTCAAGTCATTTCCGAATGGTACCAATGGACTTTCGGTTCAACTTTGTCCACTCTCCTGCGGACATGTTCTCCGGCTTGACGCTCTCCCCCTCCACGGGATCGTGGAGGTCTTTGCAATAAAGAATGTCTTCCATCTTGGCCTTCCAAATCTGCCAATTGCTACTTGTGAGCTTGATCATTGTGCCTTCATCATCTTTGCCCATTGCTCAAACCTGAGCTCTGATACCACTTGTTGGGGATATAAGGATAATGTGGAACAATCAACAACCAAGGATCTATCCCCCTAAACTGTCCTGCAGCAAAGATGGCACACACAAGATATGTTCCCCACACGGGAACTTAAATAGCAACAATGACAATCACAATCACAAGCAACCAAGCAACCACACGAGACAAAGATTTTTTACGTGGAAACCCTTCTCAATGTGAGTAAGGGAAAAACCACGGGGCAAGACCGGCAACGATTCCACTACGGTCAAATGAGCCAAATGTTCTTCCCGGTTTTGTTGCCCACAAAACCGAGGTACAAGAACACACAACGGATAGTTCTTCAATAAGGAACAAACTATCCCTAGGTATCTAACTATACCAAATGTGCTCAAAACAAAGAGGACAAAGTAACTCCCCCTGTGGGCTCCCGGATGGAGTCCCAAATACGGCGCTCGGCCCTTGAGGTCGTCCGCAACGACCTCACCACTGCTGCTCCTCTCAAGCTTGACTTCCCACTGCACCTTCAACCCAAACCGCAGCCCTAGCAGCACCTTGACCGACTGGAGAAGACGAGCCAAGCCACCGGCTGCTCTCTCTCGCACTCTCGATCTCTCTCTCGTGGAGGAACAAACGAGGGTCCAAAACCCTCTCTCGAGCTGCTCGAGGAAACAGCTGGAATGGAAGGAGAAAGGGGCACGGAAGGGGGCGATACTCCTCTCTGGAATTTCTCGGACAGAAAACCCCGATGGGAAGCCGACTGGGGTTCTCAAATGGCTGGGAAAATATCACAAGTAGCCCCCCAAGTTGGGTAAACAGCTGCTGCCCCCAGTTGGGGCTGGAACATTTATCAAAGAAACCCAACAGAATTGACCCCTTATTTCATGGCCTATTCTCCAACCAAACAGAGCCTTATAGTCTTGTGGTGGAAGCAGTGGGCTCTCATCTTAAGAAATAGGGTTCAACTCCATCCTCCCCCTTAATCAGTAAGAAAGGTATAAAAAAATTTCAATCTGATTTTGGTGTTTGGAGAATCCAATGCGTCAAGATAATTTGGACATCGAACGAAGAATAATTTGATCAATCTGATCTTGATTCACATGAACCACTCGTGCACAGAGCACAACATTTTTCCTTATATGATCGTATCAGTTTTACGATCATACAACTTATAATGAGGTTCATGTCGCCACATGCATTTCCCATGGACCTTCGTGCCCATGGTTTTTCCTTGAAGTGGTTGATGTGGTCGTTATCCGTGTTCTCTATGATATTATTTGAAAGAATGGATAAAATGAGATCTGTGATAGAATGAATGGATAGATCTATTAGTAGTGATATAACTCCGATTGAGGCGATGAAACTAGTCAAGAAGAAATTTGTCATTTAGCAGATCACATCACTACTAATCGATCAGTCAAAAAATATCAATGTATGTGATTTTGGAATTCAAAAATGTTATCCGATTTCAGCATTGATTTATTATAAATGGAAAATTAGGGTTTTGAATATTTAAAGTTTTCTCGATGCATTTTTAGTAATAGTAAATTATATGGGTCGCATAAATAAATATTTCTATATCGATTTTTTAAGATAATAGAGATGGATAGTATGGATGAGATTGATCGATCAACGTTAATGGTGTGATCGATCACTCTCATATCATACTTCATGGAAGAATGCTTGGTGATCAATCACTTTAATAAGTTGATCTATCATCGTGCTCTTCTAGGGTAGATACAAAATAACCAAGTGACCGACCACTTGCGATGCGATGTGTGATTTGTCACCTAGTATCATTAAAGAAAAATAAGGAAATGTAAAAAATGGAAACTATATATTTTCAATAATACCTTGGATATAGGGTTAATTTGAGAAATAAGGTTAGGACGTTCATAAAACTGATTCATAATCATATTCTGAAAAACAAATGATTCTCCCTCATGCGATCCAAAAAAAAGTAATAAGGATGGTCCACAGTTTCAAATGCCCCATTATATCAAATAAACGATTAACGATTGTGAGTTTGCATAGTTCAAAATCACAAATGAGTCAGTGGAAGCTCTTAAGGTTCCTCCTCATGCCAATAGTGCTTACATGGTTGATTGCGATGATGTGGAGACATCTGCTGATCAGGATTCCACTAGACAGACTGTCCAACTTAGTACTACTGATTACTCGTGCTTGATGCAACTTCTACGAAGCAATGCCACCCGTGAGAATACACAATATAAGTCATATGAGTCTGGTTATATATGGATATAAATTGATGTATAAACAAAGGAAAAATGACAGAAACTTAGATAGGATACATGCAATAATGCATGTCTATGGAGACAACCAAACCCTAATGTATCTACCGCTTTGGAGTCAAATCGTGAGACCAAATAGGGGGTCAAAACGGCATGGTTTTATATGGGAAATGAGTTTAATATACTTAGTGAAGCTCCTTGGAATTAGGAGTATTTCTTATAATATTTTGTTAATAGTTATTAAATTGCAAATATTTTGGAACCTTGAATATATATTGTTGTTGGAGTATTTCTTCGTTTACTTTTCCTTTGTTGCATTCTGAATGTTAAATATAGTATGTAAATGTGGTTATCGATGAGTATTTGTATCATTGAAAAAGGTTTAAAGGGCCGATACAAGTAGCGGTTCCTCTAACTCTCCTGTCAGAAGAGGCTGTCACAAGTAGGGACATGGATTTTAAATTTGTTGGTAAATATAAAAAATCTACCATTGTAAAATTGTAATAATTTGAGATATGTATACCAACATTATATCATTTTTATCAAAAGTTCTTTTTTAAAAGAAAATGATAAAACTGGCCTTACTATTTACAAATATAGTAAATGCAACTCAAAGTTACATAGACAGAATCCATTAGACTATACGTCAAGGTTGCAGAAAGCGGTAGTCGGTACTCAGTCGGTGGGGTTACTGACTAAGGATTAATCGACGGTCGGGAGATTAATCAGATCTAG
This sequence comes from Ottelia alismoides, assembly GCA_037367405.1. NCBI lineage: Eukaryota > Viridiplantae > Streptophyta > Magnoliopsida > Alismatales > Hydrocharitaceae > Ottelia > Ottelia alismoides. Next base: position 1,360,950 of record JAZKJV010000039.1, read on the forward strand.
TCACCCATTAGTCGATTTTGAATTTTTAGTTATTTTAAATATATAAATCAATTTAAATACATATATTCTTATATATTTACATTGATTTATACATTTTCTATACTATCATAATGAAATAAAAGAAGTAATTGACTTTAGACATAACATTAAGCTTAGAATAAGTTTGCTTTTAAAAAAAAAAAATAAATCTCTATGTAAAAGCCGGCCTTGTAGTCGGCTGACAAGGACGACTAGTCGGCCTGATTAGTCGAGTTGACCGACTAACGGCCGACTAGACCTAGTCGAGTCAACTACCCCTGACTCGACTAATCGAGCCGACTAATAGACCTAGTTGACTGACTTTTCCAACCGTGATATACGTCATTATTTTTATCTCTTATTATTGCTATCAAATCCTTATAGCCAATGGCTAAGCAAATGAAAAACCTTAACATGAACTTTTCTTTTATTCATCCCCAAACTTTACATGATCTAACATGTAATTTAACCGATAAATTGATATTTATTAACTCGTTGGGAAAAACACAAAGATAGCACAAAGTGATCTATATGTGTAGTAATTAAAACATCAAATGATGACATAGCTTATTAAAACCAACGTATAGATGGAAAAAGCGCAATCAAAATAAAAGGATGGCCAAATCTATTATTAATGCTTCAAGGTGAGATCACGAACATGATTAGGAGATTTATGTAACATATAAAATATTTCCATAATGCACCATTTGACTTTGTGCATATATAGAAGAAGTTCCATCCAATTGATTTGTTCAACTGTACTTTGACAAGAGAAAGTCAATTCTTACTGCATATTATGATTTAATACATGATTTGACATGTCGAAGTTCTGTCCAACTCAGAGGAGTAACCAACAACCAAACAAATGATGACTTATTCATGTTTTATCACATCCACATGCTTAAATCTTTATTTAATGATAGCTTTCGTATAATTTCGACATGTGTTTTTGAGAAGCTTGGAAATCTTAAATCTTCCCAGGACTTTTACAATGCATTCGTATAGCGGTTATCCATCGGAAGGCCTGACCTGGGAAGACCACTTAGACGAAGCATATTACATATTGTAACTCCCATACCCCCAAAGATAATCCTACTTCTAAAATTCACAAAGTGTGAGAGTGGGTTATAAGTGGTGGGGATTACTACTTGACAACTTGGGTTTAAGCATTTTGGATGGTGTGTCCAATTAGGCCCGAATCCATCACAGCATTTTCACCCGGAACTGTAGAGGAAGATCAGAACCACACGAAAAATCAATCATCGTCGATTTTAGGATCAAGGAAGACAAACAAACTTATATAGTATTAGCTCGGGAAAATAAGAATAACGTCAAACTTGTTTTTTTTTGTGTTTGGATGGAGGGCTTGTTGCTGGAAGGGTTCATTATGATGTGGTTTTATTGATGTTTGAAAAAATGATTAGATGATGAGTATTTTATGTTTTTTAGATGATAAGATGATATACTATATTATTTTTTGTTAAATTGATTGAAAGAGTAATTAATTATTTTATATATTAAATGAGAGTATGTGTGGTTCTCAGCTTTTCACGTGAACCTCGTGTAGTAGATGCGAGAATATATCGAAGTGATCTATAATGAAATTAGGAAAATCAAGATCTCCCAACTTCGTCTCATTGCCCTCAAGGTAGGGCAAGCTCAAGGAAGTTAGGAACATCATTTGGCCATCATAGACAATCACGCACTATACACACATCTATTACTTCTATTCTATTACAATATATTAAAGAGGGGCGTTGGATCACTTATTAATTTTTTGCATTGAAAATTCTCATTTTACCCTTGGTAACTTCAGCTGATGGCATCTATTTTGATTGGATTTTGATCAATATTTTTTTTATTTTAATGTTGATTAGACCACTGTTAACACTGCATTAGTGTCCACCCAAGATTTTCCATGTTTTTCCTTGCAAATTTTCTCAGGTTTATTTACTTCGATCCAAATATGACCTTGTAATATTTTTTAATGTCAAGATTTTCCGTGTTTGCTCTCATAAACTTTTTTTAATGTACTTCAATCCAAATAATACACACACACCAAAAACAAGTAAGCTTCTTCTGAATGTATCCTGTCTTGGTAAAGTTTTCTCATGTATGGATATATATACATACATACATACATATACATGCATGCATACATATATATGAGTACTATTTCCTTACTTTGAAGATATGATACATTTATTCGTGGATGTAGATAAAAATACACATTTTCATCAACTTTTTATATTAGTACACCTTACATTCTTTTGTGAATACGTATACAAATATAGTTGTGTATTCGTGTAATGGATTTGAGTATATTTGAAGCTTAAAATAGATATGGATTCAGTAGTTTGCAACAGAATAGAAAATAACCATATAACTAGATTTCGAAACGATAACAAATAAGATCTGACAATACAACAAATAAATCATTTGCGGTAAATAAATAAGAAAAGTGAATAAATTCGAGAGAAAATTGAAGCATAGAGGATTTCTTCCATATAATATCGATGCGTAAAGTCTGACGATTCACTCACATGATACGATGATAATATGATCATCATTGGTGAAATTCGATGCGACCATCCTCGAAAAAGGCACTAGAGATCAATTGTAGTAGCTACGAGAACAACATAAGTATTTTCCAATGATAGAGAGAACTCAAAAATAGAGAATGCATGAAAGAAAAAAACAATCATAATGAGGAACATATATAGATCGTAGGCAACCACTCATTCAGATTCTAGTATATTGAAATGACATGAATCTGAAGTGTCTAAATAGATTCTCAATGGTTGTATTTCAAAATAATCTAGCAGAATTATTTATTTAACCGAACAAATCACACTCGCAACAGAATTATCAATATCTGAGATACCCTTCCAAGCCCGAATATGAAATTGGATTTGAATTAAGTAGAGTGTGCATGTGCATTTGTGCCTCTAGCCATCCTCCAACTATTGCTACAATACTTTAAGGGGATGACTCGTGCATAAGTCCACCTTGACAAATGAAATAAAAAAATAAGTATTTCTTACTTTTACGATTACCATAACATATATTAATGTTTAGACTTTAGATTTATTGTAACGTCCCAGGCTTAGGTCCCCGGTCCGTTAACGAAGCATTACTGACCCTGATAATCTCTTGGGATCGGGCCCATACGGACTCGATTAACCACCCCCAAAATGCTTAAGCCGGATTGCTCGGTAGTAAGCTCCTCGCTATTTATCCCACCCGGAACTTTTCGTGTTCCACGGTATGGGACTATCTTTTTGGGGGTGTTACAACCTCCCCTACTTATATTCGCAACGTCCTCGTTGCGACATGGCTCATCACTTCTTCCCAGTGACAGTGGCGGCTGCACGCTCCGGGTAGCCATTTCCTCCAACCTCTTTGTAGGGGCGGCTCCACCTCTCGGGTAGCCCTTTCCATTGTCAGAGGGCATTCGGCTCTGATACCATTTGTAACGTCCCGGGCTTAGGTCCCCGGTCCGTTATCGGAGCATTACTGGCCCTAACAACCTCTTGGGATCGGGCCCATGCGGACCTGATTAACCACCCCCAAAATGCTTAAGTCGAGTTGTTTCGGTAGTAATCTCCTTACTTTTTATCCCACTCGGAAATTTTATATTTCCACGGTATGGGACAATTTTGAGGTTTTTACAACCTCCCCCACTTATATTCATATACATGCATCTCATACCATATTTTCATATATGCCCCTAGGATTTAATCATATTTGCACTTATGTCTTTAACATTAACATTATTGCGCGTATGCCCATAACAATAACATAATCACATGTAGGCACTTAGCATTTCACATAATTGTGCATAGACACTCAACATTTGACATAAATACATATTTACACTTAACATTTTACATGAATACACATATACACTTAACATTCACAAAAATGCACATATGCACTTGGCATTTCATATAAGCACTTAGCTTCCTCATAAGCACTTAGCTTATTCAATACGAATTTGTCTTATCTCATAATTTATTGGGTGGCTTTGGTGGCTTTTACCGCCGGCACAAGCGGTCACTCAATCATTACATAGAACATGACGACATCAGCGCTGAGTCAATGGTGGACTTTCCACTAGGTTCCACTGAACCCAACACCCCCGGAAGGCGTTGCCCTTTAGGCTCTCGATAAACAGACTCTAGAGGTGGCTCCCACCTTAGGTGTAGCACTTAGCTCCGCGTATCGTTTAAGTGCCATTATTCACATTAAGGAAATTCTTATTCCTTTGAACTATATCCTTTTTCATATAATAGTAATTCACGTAAGCATTTTGGTTCCACTAACCAAAGATGTTTTTTTGAAATACTTATACAAACTATATAACCAATCTAACACACATACTCTTGATAAAATCATATTATGTTGGATTCTTGGATATTATATATTTATTTTCAAGTAATCATTTAATTACCATTACAAAGCACAATTTCCGAATCAACCCATAATCCATTAACAGATTCTCAGTGGACTTGCCATTATCCAAGAACTTTTCATACTCGTACTAATTACAATAAAAATTGTCATTTCTGTGCCATGTATTTTATAAAATAAAACCGATATAACTTCCAACAATAGAAAGCCTCGTGCGTAATTAACACATGCTAAGAGCTGAGAATTAACCATAGCCGATTGATCATTTATTTAATTACATACATTAGTTCTTGAAATTATTACACTATATTGGATCTTTGGACATGTAAATCACATTTCGATGTTTCTAAATCAATAAAAAAAATCAATCTATCATGCAACACATGTCTATGTAGTCACGTTGTTTTGCATGTACGAAAAGTAAAAAGGCAATAACTCCATCATTCTAAAACATTGTATACATACATACATACATATATATATATATATTGTAGAACCTACCACAACATTCATGTATAATACGACAATAAAAACAATATGCATTTTATTTAATTGGTTATACCCCTGGATATTAGGTGAGTAGAAAAGGACAAGAGATGTAATTATTACCCCCATGGTATAAGGAGGTATTAAAATCGAGTAAATGAAATTCGATACTTTATCATTTAGATACTAAATACCATTAGATTATAACTAAAAATTTGCTATTGGAGGTCATTATAAAATTGGCATGTCAAAACTAACACTATTATATAACTGTACTACTTAAATCCTTAGAACTATCTCAACATAAATCTTCTCTATTGGACGAATATTTATTCACATTAACGCTCTGTGTGAGTATTTGATCATACGAGACGTCCTTCAAATAAAATCATATTTGTGGCTTATATTAAAATAATTCGAGAACCTAATAAAACCATTTAAGTAAGAGAGTATGATCACACCTGAAATTTTCATTATTCAGTATCTCAAAAATCAATTTACATTGAAAGTTTACTTCTACTTTCAAACGAAGATCACAAAATATGCGTCGAAGCACTGAAGGATAACGAGCAATTCTTTAATGTAATTATCTAAATATGTAATACTTATCCTAAGGGGTCGACACATACAATTTCTTAAGTCTTGAAGAGGGATATACAATATTATTCTATTTATTCCTTTACTTGTGTATCTAACCGATAAGATAACTTGATATAAAATTCCCATCAATAATACATGCAGTCATATGTAAATCATAATCTTCATCATGACATGATATCGTATAAAGCCTATGTGTTCGACACATACCTTCATGATGCGAAAATATTCACAATGACGATTCGATTGCGCGAGATCCAGATCATCACCGACCACATTGTCGTGCCTCCGATTTTGTCGGATGGAGACTCGATGTCGATGGAAAGGTTGTCGTCACCGGACTCAAAAATGGTGCTCACCGGATCGTTGGTTCTCTCCCTTTCTCTCTCTCTCTCACTAAACGAAGGGATTCCCGTGTCCCTCTCTTAATATCTCTTGTTCGCTCATTCTCTCGTCTTTCCCTCTACTTATTTATTTATCTTTCTCTATATTAAGGAAGGAGAGAGAGAGTCATCCATTCCTAAATAAGAAGCCCACGTGCATGAGAGGAGAGGATTGAAATAGCCTCATAACCGTCCATCTCTCTACCTTTCTCTTTTCATTCGTCTCTCTCTCTCTCTCTCTTTAAGATGAATACAAACAATGGCACACGTCTCTTCCATCCCATGCACGAAATCCACTTCCAAAAATAGAAGTGGCATGCATGGAAATAAGGGTCTTTGAATTGGCCACATATAACCGTCCTTCTCCCTCTCTTTTATTAATACTTTATTTCCTTTTTTAAATTTTCTCATTTATGGGTCGTTACAATCTACCCCACTTGAAAAAAATTTCGTCCCGAAATTTACTAGACAAAAGGCAAAAAAAATCATGATATTTGACTCCTATCTCAATCTCATGTACCTCAGTTTGCTCTTCACATTTATAGGACCAACTTTCGTGTTCTCTTACTGCACGAGCCATTCCTTTGTATCTAGAAATTTTCTGACAATATGGTAGTTGCCTCCTTCAAGGTCTTGATTACAAGATAAACGAATACACAAAAATATGTCTTCACCTAAGAGACAATAGTAACTAATCCAACTAAATGTTGATAGGTTGCAAGGGTCGATTTCGTATGTTGTCCCTCACTGAAGATGGCAATAGTAAATCAAGGTATACAACTACAATATATATAAGGACGTTTCTAACTCAAGTTGGGATTGACGATGTATAAGAATGCCTATTTCTAGCAACTAGCATATCGAAAATTCAATACACATTCAGCTAACATATATTTAATATTAGTTATAATTAAATGAGGGTCCTGATTAACACTAATATCTTAACTAACAAAAATAATCAGATCTAGTGAACGCAATCATGTATCAATGATAACCTAAGTGGCTCATTTTCTAAGATCAAACCTAATCATACATGAAAGATCATAGTTATTTCCATAAATCGACTGGTAGTGTATAAGGAATCTAAGATATCAACAACACCAAGTAGCACAGACTTTCCTAAGTAACCTCAAAGCACCCGACTCCTCGACTTAACGTAGCTAACACATTTGAGAGGTCAAAAGGCATCGCTTGAGATTCTTGTCTATCTTTGATATGTCTACAAGCTAAATTATAATTAAGATAATGGTATTTTAATTAGATGTCGATCTTGGAGAAGACAGTTGCTTGTTGCAGTTGATCACATATGAGGAAGAAGATACTTTATCATTAGTAAATTTAATCAATAGTCGCTAGAGTGTAAGTAATGAAATCACTCCAAGGAAACACCAAACCTTACCAATCCCTTACTAATTGTCCCTTCTATTTATTTTTCAGCTCATCCAACTCATATGGTGTAGTACCCAATATAACATTTAATAATGTTGTCAATAACACTTTTGGACGTATGATCATAAAATCATCAACAACTTGAAAAAAAAGCTTATACAACTTCCAAATCTCTAAGTCACACATGAGATACTTTTCTTTAGCCAAATAAGTACCACATAAGGTGAGCACTGTCGAATGAAATAATTATATGACTCTCCTTCTTTTGTCCCACCAATAATCAATTTAGTGTATCTAATCTACTAAATCACTTTCTCATCCTTAGGACAATCTGTAATCTTCAAACTAGTTCCACCCCCTATTGGTTAGTCTCCTACTACTCATGTTATCTTCTAAAGACATGAGGGTCATGCTAAATTTTCGCTCACCTACCTAATTTTTTTCTATACTAAAGGTCTAACGTCATCTATGATGGATATCTCATGCCCAGAGGAACCTGGCTCTGATACCACCTGTAACAACCCGGATCCTCGGTGGTCAGCGGAAACATATCGAATGCCACGTGGGATCCGAGTGTTACTCCCGATCAACAATGATATCACAATAAACAGATATGAACCATCTTAACTCCCATTTATTCATAAAAATATAAATCTCTAATACAACGTCAAGATCTTTTGTTCCAGTGGGCACAATGATATCCTTCTTTCAGGCCTTGCGACAAGTTTCCAACTACCAGTAAATTTATCCTTACATTGACCTGCAATAAAAACACAAAAATACATGGTATGAGCTTAACGCTCAGTATGTGTCGAGATAAGGTCAAGCCAGCTAGCGAAAAATCAAGTCTCCCTATGCTATTACAAATAATTCCATGCATAGATAATTAGTTGGATAAATATTTTCCCCAATGCATCTTTGTAAATCTTCTATATTCCCCAATCTGGAATAATGTTCATAACATGCATTATTCATGGACACATTCCTTGAATATGATCTTAATTATAACATAATATGCATGGATTTCACTATTTCTCTCTTGTCAAATTTACAATCTCAATTATTACATAAAGATGATTACATATATGAAATTATATGTTACACCCATACACCTATTGCTATGAGTTTTCACATATTTAGCCTTTATTTTATACTAGCATTGAAATTATGCTTTGTTCTCATTTCCATCATCTTATCATATACTTTTTCATATATCATATCATACACGAAGGTAGTACCAAGGCATATTCATTCACAAAATGCCTATATGTTAGTTAATGAAATACTTGATTGTTGTCATACACTAGCATCATATGGATCACTCATAAACATAAGTATGCAGGCAAGGATGTTCTTTTCATATACATGCATCTCATACCATATTTTCATATATGCCCCTAGGATTTAATCATATTTGCACTTATGTCTTTAACATTAACATTATTGCATGTATGCCCATAACAATAACATAATCACATGTAGGCACTTAGCATTTCACATAATTGCGCATAGACACTCAACATTTGACATAAATACATATTTACACTTAACATTTTACATGAATACACATATATACTTAACATTCACAAAAATGCACATATGCACTTGGCATTTCATATAAGCACTTAGCTTCCTCATAAACACTTAGCTTATTCAATACGAATTTGTCTTATCTCATAATTTGTTGGGTGGCTTTGGTGGTTTTTACCGCCGGCACAAGCGGTCACTCAATCATTACATAGAACATGATGACATCAGCGCTGAGTCAATGGTGGACTTTCCACTAGGTTTCACTGAACCCAACACCCCCGGAAGGCGTTGCCCTTTAGGCTCTCGATAAACAGACTCTAGAGGTGACTCCCACCTTAGGTGTAGCACTTAGCTCCGCTTATCGTTTAAGTGCCATTATTCACATTAAGGAAATTCTTATTCCTTTGAACTATATCTTTTTTCATATAATAGTAATTCACGTAAGCATTTTGGTTCCACTAACCAAAGATGTTTTTTTGAAATACTTATACAAACTATATAACCAATCTAACACACATACTCTTGATAAAATCATATTATGTTGGATTCTTGGATATTATATATTTATTTTCAAGTAATCATTTAATTACCATTACAAAGCACAATTTCCGAATCAACCCATAATCCATTAACAGATTCTCAGTGGACTTGCCATTATCCAAGAACTTTTCATACTCGTACTAATTACAATAAAAATTGTCATTTCTGTGCCATGTATTTTATAAAATAAAACCGATATAACTTCCAACAATAGAAAGCCTCGTGCGTAATTAACACATGCTAAGAGCTGAGAATTAACCATAGCCGATTGATCATTTATTTAATTACATACATTAGTTCTTGAAATTATTACACTATATTGGATCTTTGGACATGTAAATCACATTTCGATGTTTCTAAATCAATAAAAAAATCAATCTATCATGCAACACATGTCTATGTAGTCACGTTGTTTTGCATGTACGAAAAGTAAAAAGGCAATAACTCCATCATTCTAAAACATTGTATACATACATACATACATATATATATTGTAGAACCTACCACAACATTCATGTATAATACGACAATAAAAACAATATGCATTTTATTTAATTGGTTATACCCCTGGATATTAGGTGAGTAGAAAAGGACAAGAGATGTAATTATTACCCCCATGGTATAAGGAGGTATTAAAATCGAGTAAATGAAATTCGATACTTTATCATTTAGATACTAAATACCATTAGATTATAACTAAAAATTTGCTATTGGAGGTCATTATAAAATTGGCATGTCAAAACTAACACTATTATATAACTGTACTACTTAAATCCTTAGAACTATCTCAACATAAATCTTCTCTATTGGACGAATATTTATTCACATTAACGCTCTGTGTGAGTATTTGATCATACGATACGTCCTTCAAATAAAATCATATTTGTGGCTTATATTAAAATAATTCGAGAACCTAATAAAACCATTTAAGTAAAAGAGTATGATCACACCTAAAATTTTCATTATTCAGTATCTCAAAAATCAATTTACATTGAAAGTTTACTTCTACTTTCAAACGAAGATCACAAAATATGCGTAGAAGCACTGAAGGATAACGAGCAATTCTTTAATGTAATTATCTAAATATGTAATACTTATCCTAAGGGGTCGACACATACAATTTCTTAAGTCTTGAAGAGGGATATACAATATTATTCTATTTATTCCTTTACTTGTGTATCTAACCGATAAGATAACTTGATATAAAATTCCCATCAATAATACATGCAGTCATATGTAAATCATAATCTTCATCATGACATGATATCGTATAAAGCCTATGTGTTCGACACATACCTTCATGATGCGAAAATATTCACAATGACGATTCGATTGCACGAGATCCAGATCATCACCGACCACATTGTCGTGCCTCCGATTTTGTCGGATGGAGACTCGATGTCGATGGAAAGGTTGTCGTCACCGGACTCAAAAATGGTGCTCACCGGATCGTTGGTTCTCTCCCTTTCTCTCTCTCTCACTAAACGAAGGGATTCCCGTGTCCCTCTCTTAATATCTCTTGTTCGCTCATTCTCTCGTCTTTCCCTCTACTTATTTATTTATCTTTCTCTATATTAAGGAAGGAGAGAGAGAGTCATCCATTCCTAAATAAGAAGCCCACGTGCATGGGAGGAGAGGATTGAAATAGCCTCATAACCGCCCATCTCTCTACCTTCCTCTTTTCATTCGTCTCTCTCTCTCTTTAAGATGAATACAAACAATGGCACACGTCTCTTCCATCCCATGCCCGAAATCCACTTCCAAAAATAGAAGTGGCATGCATGGAAATAAGGGTCTTTGAATTGGCCACATATAATCGTCCTTCTCCCTCTCTTTTATTAATACTTTATTTCCTTTTTTAATTTTCTCATTTATGGGTCGTTACATTTATACATGTAAGATCCTATCATAAGGATGCAACTAAATATATATATATATATACCCATATTTCGTTGGAGATGAATATGTAAATTTATTTTGACAATTACAGATACGGAAAAAATATGGATTTGTATCATTTTTGTAATTACAAATATAAATATTGTAATTAAAATAAAAAGATGATTAGAAAAATAATACTGGATTTTAAATAACGAGACGAACCAACTTGTCGAGGCGTGCGAAATGCACTGACCTTAATAGTAGATTCGTACCTTCCACAGAAATTCTGATGGTGCAATCGGTAACGGTACGACTATTTTTCAGGATACATCGGTGAGCTCTCGACAGTTGTGCACTCGCAAACGTCAAGATCGATTGAGTAACAAAGATATTTCCTTCGGAATAGGCCCACTCAAAAGATAGAAGGGAAGAAGAGGGATAGAATTGTTGTGTCTTGTTCTCAACAACGAGAAATCTTATATAGGGCATGATGTCAAGAACGTTATGCAACGGAAGGTAATAATAACTATAAGCAGAGTGCCCAGAGGGGATGGTCAACAACCATCCCCATTTTTTTACGAAAATCGTCGCTTCTGACCAGAAAGAATGATCGCTAGTCCATCCCCTATAACACCGTCTCATTTGACCATAAGGGACGCAAAATACGACATCTCCTTTCTGGAGTCATTTGGGACAGTTCGAACCATCCCTTCTGCTACGAACAACATGGACGGTTATGACCGTCTCTTCCCGACCATCCCCGACAAACCTACAATGCGACGGTCAAAACCCTAATAATCAAACTAGCAATTGGATGAGTTCGCACGGAGGTCTGAACAGCTTAAGATTACTTGTTCAGTGGATGAGAGGGCATAATAATGGAAAATATAAGGACTATAATGGAATTTTCATATTTGATAGTGTCATATGTTTTTCCTTCTATAGTGTCATATGTTTTTCCTTCTAATCTTTCAATATAACTTGTTCTTGTAAATCTTGCAAGACTCACGGTATTGCCTTTCGTTAGCATAATATAAGGGTGCAAGAGTACTGCAGTGAATTTTGCAAAATATAAGGACTATTAGTGTAATTGCACAAGAGTTAGGAGCTCAAGTGACATATGAAAAATATACAAGGATGTAAGTGCAAAAATTTCTAATTTCAGATTCCCAAGAAAAGGAAAATGCCAAAGTTTAGGAAAGCAGTATGTGTATGCGTATATGTCCAAACAAGTCACTGAATAGCGATTAAGTGGTATGCGAGAGCATATGCGGAGTATATGCAGTTCTACGCGATTTTTTATTTTTTTATTTAAAAATAAATAGATATCTACAAAAGTGACTACAATTGATCTGGATTTATGAATAAATGTGGTCCAGCAGAAAATCTAAGAAAAATAGTTTTCATATAGAGCTCAAAATCATCAAAGATGTATTATATCATCTGATTTAATATATGGAATCAGAATAATACAAGATCTGGATCTTAAGATCCGGATTCGATTACCCAACTGGACCTTAAGCGGACGCACGTATCACATATGTGTCTGCACAACCTGCATATGCGGGTCATATATACACAAATAAAGCATAAAGTGAAGCTTCAAGTAATCGATACGCTAGGGAGGACGCTTAAGTATATGCAGCCGCATATACAACCGCACGAACCGCTTTCATGAACAAAGGAAAATACAACTTGATGGACGCACGGTGAGAACGGTGAGAAGAATATGGTCGATTGTGCAAAAACACGCCACGGTCCGTGTGGGACCACTCGATTCGCCAACTCCTGCATTTATTATTATATATCTAAAATAAACCAAAATTTATCAGAATACGCTACTCTTCGTAGGCGTAGGATAGACCGATAGAGATTGGAGGTGGCCGTAAATAATTTATAAGATAAAAATAAAACTTAATTAGATTAGCTTCCTTTATAATTTAATAATGAAGAATTAATCGGATCATCAACCTAAAAAAAGGAAAATTATAAAAGGTTCGAAATGTTACCAACCTGCGTTATTTTCCCTCCGGTAAACAACGTCCTTATTCACATACCTAGGCAATGGGCTGGGGCCCGGCTGCCCAGCTCGCTCATGAGTCAGATTTAGGCTAGGTGATTTGGGAATGGGTCGATCCGATTTGGTCTGTGAAAAATAAAAATATATAAATATAAATTGGTAACACGTGTATTAATATGATACACTTCAAAATTTTCATATGTGACGCTAGTTTTAAATAAAAACTAATAATTTATGTGTCAAGTAACATGTAAACTGTTTATATTAGTTATATAAAGTATAAATTGTATTAATAAAATTATTTGTACATTAAATATCATTAGAAAATTCAATGGATAAAGAGCGAAATGGGCGATGGATCGGCCCATGGGCGGGCTTTGACATAGGTTTTTGAACCTCGGACCATTCGGCCTGGTCTCCATTTTGACCAGATCTATTCCCAAAGGTCGGATTTGACCTACTAAAAGCAGTACTTCGAACCCTTCTAATAGTCTTGTGGTGGAAGCAGTGAGCTCTCACTAACAACTAGGATTAACCTCCACCCTCCTCAAGTAGTCAAAAAGGTTTGATTTGGACGTGTGTCGCGTAGATGATCAGATTTAGTGAGAAGATTGAGAGTCTATGGAGATTAAATGGAATCTACATAAGTGCAAACATCCGAATATGTGAAAACAAAAAAATAGAACAAAAATGTATATTATGTCAAAAGAAATTATTTTTTGAACCCAAATACGAAAAATGGTATATTATGTTTGTCTTGAAATGTGGATATGTGTGCGGATATGAATATCAATGGATATCAGGATATGAAAATATGGTATTATATATTTAAAATGGATACATATCAAATATGTATATCATAAAAAGAAATTGTAAACAAATTTAAATATATTTGTGGTAGTGTGTATGATGGCTTTCACTTAGAGCTAATCTTAACAAAGATATAAATCTCATTGCAACTATATGAAATATCATGAAAAATTTCTTTGGAGTTTTATTTTAATAGTTATAAACAAATTTAACAATTATATGTTAAACATATATAATGATTTTATGAATGCCTGATTGTAACACTACTCATACTTATTGAAAAGTTTAACGAGTATGTTACAATATTAACTAGGTAAATTACTAAAAACTCTCGGATCTTGATCCGAAGCTCGGATATTTTAGTGGCAATCCTAGAGGTGAAGCATACTAAACAAATCATATAAAAAATCAATTTGATTTTGGTGTTTGGAGAATCCAATGCATCAGAATAATTTGAACATCGAATGTAGAATATCAAGCCAATCTCTTTTGCAGAATCTATCCAAAAAAAGAGATTGACGGCGCAGCTTGTTGAGTTTAAAAAATAAGTGTGAGAGGAACCTCTGTTTTTTAAAAAAACATGGATAAATTTTCGATGTAGAATAATTTGATCAATCTGATCTTGATTCACATGAACTACTCGTGTGCAGGGCACAACCTCTTTCCTTATATGACTTGGTATCAGTTTTACGATCATACAACTTATAACGAGGTTCATGTCGCCGCATGCATTTCCCATGAACCTTCGTGCCCATAGTTTTCCCTTGGACTGGTCGACGTGGTCGTTATTCGTGTTCTTTATGATATCATTTAAAAGAATGGTTAGAATGAGATCTATGGTAGAAATGAATGGATTAGATCTATTAGTAGTGATATAACTCCGATTGAATCGATGAAACTAGTCAAGAAGAAATTTGTCATTTAGCAGACCACATCACTACTAATCGGCCAGTCGAAAAAATATCAATTTGTGTGATTTTACAATTCAAAAATGCGATCCGATTTAAGCATTGATTTATTACAAATGGAGAATTAGGGTTTTGAATTTTTAAAGTGTTCTCGATGCATTTTTATAATAGTAAATTATATGGGTCACATAAATAAATGTTTCTATATGGATTTTTTAAGCTAATAGAGATGGAGAGTATGGATGAGATTGATCGATCAACGCTAATGGTGTGATCGATCACGGTTCACCCTCATATCATACTTCATGGAAGAATGCTTGGTGATCAATCACTTTAATAAGTTGATCTATCATCATGCCCTTCTAGGGTAGGTACATAATAACCAAGTGATCGACCACCTGCGATGCGATGTGTGATTTGTCACTTGGTATCATTAAAGAAAAAATAGGAAATGTAAAAAAAGAAATTAGATATTTTCAACAATACCTAGGATATATGATTAATTTGAGAAATAAGGTTAGGACGTTCATATAAATGATTCGTGATCATATTTTGAAAATCAAATGATTCTCTCTCATGCGATCCAAGAAAAGTAATAAGGATGGTCCACGGTTTAAATTGCCCCATTATATCAAATAAATGATTATCGATTACGAGTTTGAGTAGTTCAAAATCACAAATGGGCTAGTGGAAACTCCCAAGGTTCCTCCTCATGCCAATAATGCTTACAGAGCTAATTATGATGGCGTGGAGATATCTCCTAATTAGGAATCAGTAGACAGACTGTCCAACTTAGTGCTACTAATTGGTGCAGCTTCTACATAACTATAGCACTGCCATCAGTGAGAATACTTATACTGAACATGTTTTCATAAGTGAGAATACTTATACTGAACATGTTTTCATACGTAGATGTTAGTTCTATATCGATTTTCGTAAGGGGATAAGGTTTCCTTATTACTTGAAATAGGTGAAGTTAAGAATACCTCTCTCAAGAAGGGACATTGATATATATAATCATGGCGATAAATAAATGAAAACGTGAGAATACACGATATAAGTCATATGAGACTAGTTATATTTGGATATAAATTGATGTATAATCAAAGGAAAAATGACAGGAACTTAGATAGGATGCATGCAATAATGCATGTCTATGGAGACAACCAAACCCTAATGTATCTACTATTTTGGAGTTTGGAGTCAAATGGTGAGACCAAGAGTCAAAACTGCATGGTTTTATATGTGAAATGACTTTAGTATGCTCAATGAAGCTCCTTCGAATTACGAGTATTTCTTCTAATATTTTGTTAATAATGGTTAAATTGTAAATATTTTAGAAACGTGAACATATATTGTTGTTGGAGTATTTCTTCATTTACTTTTCCCGCGTTGCATTCCAAATGTTAAATATAATATGTAAATGTGGTTATCGATGACTATCTGAATCGTTGAAAAAAGTTTAGAGGGCCGATTCGAGCAGTTGTTCCTCTAACTATCCTGTCGGGAGAGGAGTCACAAGTAGAAACATAGATTCTAAATCTGTTGGTAAATATAACGAACCTACCGTTGTAAAATTGAAATAATTTGAGACATGCATATCAACATTATATCATTTTTATCAAAAGTTCCTTTTTTAAAGAAAATGATAAAACTGGCCTTACAATTTACAAATATAGTAAATGCAACTCAAAGTTTACAAAGACGGTGTCCATTAGATCATTCGTCAAGGTTGCAGAATACGGTAGTCAGTACTCGATCGACGGGGTCACTGACTAATGATTAATCGACAGTCGGGAGACTAGTCGGATCTAATCGATCATTAGTTGATTTTGAATCTTTAGTTATTCTAAATATATAAATCAATTCGTATACATATATTCTTATATATTTATATTGATTTGTACATTTTCTATATTATCATAATGAAATAAAAGAAGTAATTGACTTTAGACATAACATTAAGCATATTAGAATATGTTTACTTTAAAAATAAATAAATCTCTATGTAAAAGTTGGCCTTGTAGTCATCTGAATAGGACGACTAGTCGACCCGATTAGTTGATTTGACCGACTAATGAGCGACTAGACCTAGTCGAGTCAACTACCCCGATTCGACTAGTCGGGCCGATTAATCGATCTAGTTAACCGGCTTTTACAACAATGCTATACGTCATTATTTTTATCTATTATTATTTCTATCAAATCCTTATAGCCAATGGGTAAGCATATGAAAAACCTTAACATGATTTTTTTTATATTCATCCCCCCAAACTCTACATGATATAACATGTAATTTAACAGATAAGTTAATATTTATTAACTCGTTCGGAAAAACACAAAGATAGCCCAAAGTGATCTATATGTGTAGTAATTAAAACATCAAATGATGCTTATAAAAACAAAGGTATAGATGGAAAAAACGCAATCAAAATAAAAGGATGGACAAATCTATTATTAATGCTTCAAGGTGAGATCACGGAGATGATTAGGAGATTTATGTAACATATAAAATATTTCCATAATGCACCATTTGACTTTGTGCATATACAGAAGAAGTTCCATCCAATTGATTTGTTCAATTGTACTTTGATAAGGGAAAGTCAATTCTTACTGCATATTGATGATTTAATACATGATTTGACATGTCGGAGTTCTGTCGAATTTCAGAGGAGTAACCCAACGACCAAACAAATAATAACTTATTCATGTTTTATCACACCCACATGCTTAAATCTTTATTTAATGATAGCTTTCGTATAATTTCGACACTGAGAAGCTTGAAAGTCTTAAATCTTCCCAGGACTTTTAGAATGCATTCGTATAGCGGTTATCCATCGGAGGGTAGTTGGTTGTTCATTTCTGATCCAGGGTGCCCTAGGGGGCCGTCAGTCTAGCCTACCCCCTCGCTCCTCCTTTTTCTCGGAAGCCTGGCCTGGGAAGACCACCTCGGGGAACCGTATTATATATTGTAACACCCATACCCCCAAAGATAATCCCACATCTAAAACTCACAAAGTGTGAGAGTGAGTTATAAGTGGTGGGGATTACTACTTGACAACTTGGATTTAAGCATTTTAGGCGGTTGTCAACGTGTCCAATTAGGCCCGAATCCATCACGGCATTTTTACCCGAAAATGTAGAGGAAGATCAGAACCACATGAAAAATCAATCATATCGTCCATTTTAGGATCAAGGAAGACAAACAAACTTATATAGTATTAGCTCGGGAAAATAAGAATAACGTCAAGCTTGTTTTTTCTGTGTTTGGATGGAGGGCTTGTTGCCGGACGGGTTCATTATGATGTGGTTTTATTGATATTTGAAAAAATGATTAGATGATGAGTATTTTATATTTTTTAGATGATAAGATGATATACTGTATTATTTTTTGTTAAATTGATTGAAAGAGTAATTAATTATTTTCTATATTAAATGAGAGTATGTGTGGTTCTCAACTTTTCATGTGAACCACGTGTAGTAGGTGCGAGAATATATCGAAGCGATCTATAATGAAATTAGGAAAATCAAGATCTCCCAACTTCGTATCATTGACCTCAAGGTAGGGCAAGCTCAGGGAACATCATTTGACCATCATAGACAATCACACACTATACACATATCGATTACTTCTATTACTATATATTAAAGAGGGGCATTGGATCACATTAATTTTTTGCATTGAAAAATCTCATTTTACCCTTGGTAAGTTCAGTTGATGGCATCTATTTCGATTAGATTTTGATCAATATTTTTCATTTAATGTTGATTAGACCACTGTCAACACCGCATTAGTCTTCACCCAAGATTTTCCATGTTCGTCCTTACAAGTTTTCTTGAGTTTATTTACTTCAATCCAAATATGACCTTGTAATGTTTTTTAATGTCAACTAGGTCCCTATCAACATCAGATTACTCTTCAGCCAAGATTTTCCATGTTTGCTCTCATAAACTTTTTTTAGTGTACTTCAATCCAAATAATACACACACCCCAAAAACAAGTAAGCTTCTTCTGAATGTATCATGTCTTGGTAAAGTTTTCTCATGTATGGATATATATATATATATATATATATATATATATACACACATGCATATACATACATACATATATATGAGTACTATTTCCTTATTTTGAAGATATGATACATTTATTCGTGGATGTGGATAAAAATACACATTTTCATCAACTTTTTGTATTAGTACAACTTAATTCTTTTGCGAATATGTATACAAATATAGTTGTGTGTTCGTGTGATGGATTTAAATATATTTGAAGCTTAAAATAGATATGGTTTCATTAGTTTGCAACAGAATAGAAAATAACCATATAACTAAATTTCGAAACGATAACAAATGAGATCTGACAATGCAACAAATAAATCATTTGCGGTAAATAAATAAGAAAAGTGAATAGATTCGAGAGAAAATTGAAGCAGAGAGGATTTCGTCCATATAATATCGATGCGTAAAGTGTGACAATCCACTCACATGATACGATGATAATATGATCATCATTGGTGCAATTCGATGCGACCATTCCCGAAAGGGCACTAAAGATCAATTGTAGTAGCTACGAGAACAGAAAGATTTTCCAGTGATAGAGAGAACTCAAAAATAGAGAATGCATGAAAGAAAAAAACAATCATAACGAGGAAGATATATAGATCGTGGGCAACCACTCATATTTGTAACCATGTAATAAAAGGACATTCATCGGATTCTCAACATTCAGATTCTCGTATACTGAAATGACATGAATCCGAAGTGTCTAAATAGATTCTCAATGGTTGTATTTCAAAATAATCTAGCAGAATAATTTATTTAAGGAAAAAATGGGGTTGCCCCTTGCGAGCAGCCAACATGGCTGTCCCCGTCCTATTTTTCGTCGAATTTTTTAAATTTTTTTGAAAAATATCATCATGTATATTCATCCCTATATCCCTCCTACATGCCATTCGAATTTCGTCAGAAACAGAAACTCCTACGGCCTCCATCGAGATGGTGTCGATTAAAAAATCATGTTACCGTTAAAAAATGACTGTCTGGATGGAAGCCATAGGGGTCTCTGTTTCTGACGAAATTCGAATGGCATATAGGAGGGATATAGGGATGAATATACATGGCAACATTTTTTGAAAAAAAAACGTCGAAATAAGGTCGGAGGCAGACATGTTGGCTGCCCCAAGGGGGCAGCCCCATTGAACTCTTTATTTAACCGAACAAATCAAGCTCGCAACAGAATTATCAATATTTGAGATCCATATTGACACTTCCAAGCCCGAACCTCAAATTGGATTTGAATTAAGTAGAGTGTGCATGTGCGTCTGTGGACCTCTAGCCATCCTTCAACTATCGCTACAATACTCTAAGGGTTCGTTTGGTTGCAGGGTTGTACATGGTTGGGTTGGGTTGAGGTACCTTTGTGAATAGTAAACTGTGAGGAGAATTAAGAGAGTTGGAAGGAGAGGCACTCCGGGTTGGACCAACCCAACCCTGCCCAACCCTGCAACCAAACGGAGCCTTCATTAATGAAATAAAAAAATAACTAATTCTTACTTTTACGATTACGATAACATATATTAATGTTCAAACTTTAGATTTATACATGTAAGATCCTATCATAAGGATGCAACTAAATATATATAAACCCATATTTTGTTCGAGATGAATATGTAAATTTTATTTTAACAATTACAGATACGGAAAATAATACGTATTTGTATTATTTTTGTGGATACAAATAGAAATATTGTAGTTAAAATAAAAAGAGGATTAGAAAATAATATCGGATTTTAAGTAACGAGACGAACTAACTTGTTGAGGCGTGCGAAATTCACTGACCTTAAGAATAGATTCGTACCTTCCACGGAAATTCCGATGGTGCAATCAGTACCGGTACGACTATTTTTCAGGATACATCGGTGAGATCTCGATGGACGTTTACTCGCCATCGTCAATATCGGTTGAGCAACAAAGATCTTTCCTTCGGAGTAGGCCCACTCAAAAGTTAGAAGGGAAGAGGAGGGATAGAATTGTTGTGTCTTGTTCTCAACAATGAGAAATCTTATATAGAGCATGATGTCAAGCACGTTATGTACTAAAATTCAAAAGTTATAACGGAAGGTAATAATAACTATGAGCAGAGTGCCCAGAGGGGACGGTCAACAACCTTCCCTTTTTTTACGAAAATCGTCCCTTCTGACCAGAAGGAATGATCGCTAGTCCATCCCCTATAACATCGTCTCATTTGACCATAAGGGACGCAAAATACGAACGTCCCCTTTCTGGAGTCATTTGGGATGGTTCGAGCCATCCCTTCTGCTACGAACAACATGGACGGTTATGACCATTCTTCTCGACCATCCCCGACAAACATACAATGCGACGGTCAAAACCCTAATAATCAAACTAGCAAGTGGATGAGTTCGCATGAAGGCTTGAACAGCTTAAGATTACTAGTTCAGTGGATGAGAGGGCATAATAATGGAAAATATAAGGACTATAATGGAATTTCATATTTGATAGGGTCATATGTTTTTCCTTCTAATCTTTCAATATAACTTGTTCTTGTAAATCTTGCAAAACTCGCGGTATTGCCTTTCCGTTAGCATAACATAAGGGTGCAAGAGGAGTGCAGTGAATTTTGTAAGATATAAGGACTATTAGTGTAATTGCCCAAGAGTTAGAAGCTCAAGTGTCATATGAAAAATATACAAGGATGTAAGTGCAAAAATTCCTAATTTCATATTCCCAAGAAAAGGAACGTACCAAGGTTTAGGAAAGCGGTATGTGTACGTGTTCGGACAAGTCACTAAATAACGATTAAGCGGTATGCGGGGGTACATGCGGGGTATATGCAGTTCTACGTAGTTTTCTTTTTTTATTTAAAAATAAATAGATATTTACAAACGTGACTACAACTGAACTGGATTTATTAATAAATGTGGTCCAGCAGAAGATCTAAGAAAATAGTTTTCATGTAGAGCTCAAAATAGTAAAACAAAATATCAAAATCATCAAAGATGGTATTATATAATCTGATTTAATATATGGAATCAAAATAATACAAGATCCGAATCTTAAGATCCGGATTCGATTACCTAACCGGACCTTAAGCAGGCGCACGTAGCGCATATGCATCCACACAAAGGTTATATATACACAAATAAAGCATAAAGTAGAGCTTCAAGTAATCGATGCGCTAAAAAGGGTGCATAGGCATATGCGGCCGCATATGCGAGGAAAATACAACTCGATGGCCGCACGGTGAGAACGGTGGGAAGAATATGATCGATTGTAAAAAAGACGCCGTGTGGGATCACTCGATTCGCAAAGTCCTGCATTTATCATTAAATATCTAAAATAAACCGAAATTTGTCCGAATACGCGACTCTTCATAGGCGTAGGATAGAGACTGGAGGTGGCCCTAAATAATTTATAAGATAAAAATAAAAATTAGTTAGATTAGCTTCCTTTATAATTTAATAATAAAGAATAAAATCGGATTGTCCGATTCCAACAGTAATCGACAACTTAAAAAAAGGAAAGGAAAGTACTAAAAGGTTCGAAATGTTACCAACCTTCGGACAAGTGTGTGCCATCATAGTCTTGTGGTAGAAGCAGATGCAGTGAGCTCTTAGTTAGGTCTTGTTTGGTTGGAGAATTGGTCCTGGAATAAGAGATCAATTCTTCTCCCGACACTGTTTCCAATGGTACGATTATTCTCCATTATTTCATCTTATTTCACTCTTATTATTAACTTTATCTCACCTTACCTATCTTTATTTCACATTATTCCCCTTATTCCTATCCTCCAGCCGAACAAAGAATAGATTTTCTCCTTATTCACCATCTTTATTCCTGCTTATTCCCGAACGGAACGCACCCTAAGAATTAAGGTTCAACCCTACCCTATCTCTTAACTAGTAAAAAAGGTCTGACTTAGACGTATGTCGCGTAGATGATCAGATTTAGTGAGAAGATTGAGAGTCGGTAGATGCTAAATGGAATCTACGTAAGTGCAAACATCCAAATATACGAAAACTAAAAAAATAGAGCAAAAAACATATATTATGTCAAAAGAAAATATTTTTTGAACCCAAATACGGACAAAGGTATATTATGTTTGTCTTGAAATGTAGATATATGTGCGGATATGAACATCAATGGATATCAGGATATGAAAATATGGTATTATATATTTAAAATGGATAGTTATCATAAAAAAGAAATTGTAAACAAATTTAAATATATTTGTGTTAGTGTGTATGATGGTTTTCACTTGAGCAAATCTTAACAAAGATTTTTATTAGAGACTAATTTTATAATCCAAATATTGCATAAGAAAGGTTTACATCGAAACAGAAGGTTTATAATCCAAATATTGCATAAATCTCATTGCAATTATATGAAATATGATGAAAATTTTGTTTGGAGTTTTATTTTATATAGTGATAAATAAATTTAACAATTATATTATATGTTAAACATGTATAATGATTTTATGAATGCATGATTGTAATACTACTCTTACTTATTGAAAAGTTTAACGAGCATGTTACAATATTAATTAGGGTAAATTACTGTAAAATCTTGGATCTTGATCCGAAGCTCGGATATTTTAGTGGCAATCCTAGAGGTGAAGCATACTAAACAAATCATATGAAAACATTCAATCTGATTTTGGTGTTTGGAGAATCCAATGCATCAGAATAATTTGAACATCGGATGTAGAATATGAAGCCAATCTCTTTTGCATGATCTATCTCAAAGAGGCGGCGCAGCTTGTTGTCCATCTCCCAACAGTGTAAAAATAAAAGTGTGAGAGGAATCTATGTTTTTAAAAAACATGAATAAATTTTCGATGTAAAATAATTTGATCAGTTTGATCTTGATTCACATGAACTACTCGTGCGCAAGGCAGGGGCGGACCCATATACATGATATGGGGGGCACGTGCCCTCCCTAAATTTTGTAAATTTCCTATAATCACATTCTTGTTTTATTATTTGAAATCAAAATCTAGTCATTGTGCCCCCATCCATCCCTCGTTGCCTCCTCTCTAGCATTCTCTATGGACACCCAACTTGAGTCGATGTTGTTCTGCCTCCCTTCCCCATGATGTCGGTTCCCCGCCCGATGACATCCTCGGATCTCAACTACCTTGCACAGTGACATTACGTGCCCACCCTCCATTTCTTGAGTAACATCACATCCTCTCTCGCATTCCCTCTGTATGTCTAACCCGAGTTGCGCCTTCCTTCCCCATGGTGCTATCTCTCCTGCTCGGTGGCATCCCACGCTCCCTTACATAGTGACAGATTGTATATATACATAGGTGCGCCATGTGTCCGTGTCGGCTACTCCCACCTGATCAACTGGTCACTCTGCCTCCCTCCTATACGTACGTGTCGGACTGTCGAATTGTGGCTTCTTATTTATTTATTGTTGTTGTTGTTGTTTGTGAGTGTGCCCCCTACACTGTAATTGTAGGTCCGCCACTGGCGCAAGGCACAACCTCTTTCCTTATATGACTTCACATCAGTTTTACGATCATACAGCTTATAACAAGGTTCATGTCGTCGCATGCATTTCCCATGGACATTTATGCCCACGGTTTCCCTTGGAGTGGTTGATGTGGTTGTTGTTCATGTTCTCTGTGATATCACTTAAAAGAATGTTAAAATGAGATCTAGGGCATGTTTGGTTATCATGATACAACGAGGTACCTTCGGATGTCCTAACTCCAACCCTGCATTCCTGGGTTGGTATTACTTGTATTGATGTACAATTTTTTGATATAATATTTTTTAATCATGTTCAAATAAAATTACAACATAAAAAATATATTATAATCATTAAAAAGATTAATATAACACAAAATGAATGTCACATCACAATTATCATTCCAACCCTACTAACCCTCCAAACAACTGGTATTCACAGGAGGATACCCCAACCCAACCCAATCCAGTAACCAAACAACCTCCTAAGGTAAAAATGAATGGATTAGATCTATATTTATAACCTTAAAAGTATGTACAAAAGCATGTATATATAGGCACATGCTGAGAGGAATTCATTGTTGGAATTAACTTTGTTGGGATATTTTGATGTAATTTGGTAGTCAATATCAAGTTGTATTAATGTATCTCCATTCTTGGAATTCGATGTTTCAATCTGTGAGGTGTGTTTAGTCTCACTTCAATTATGACCATCCTTCGGTATCTAATAACCTTGCTTCTGCTCGCGGTTGGTGCACATCTCCTAACTATTGCCCATTTCTTCTGGAATCATTTTGTGGAATGTCAAAATTGGCACTTGATTTTTATATGGGAAGTCCTGAGACTAGTCTGAAAACAGAATAGAGATGACATTGGACCACAAC
Organism: Ottelia alismoides; assembly: GCA_037367405.1. Classification (NCBI taxonomy): domain Eukaryota; kingdom Viridiplantae; phylum Streptophyta; class Magnoliopsida; order Alismatales; family Hydrocharitaceae; genus Ottelia; species Ottelia alismoides. Next base: position 1,386,315 of record JAZKJV010000039.1, read on the forward strand.
ATACACAAGCACGTGTGCGCGTCTGCCCGCGTGTGTCGGGCTCGGGCGTGGGCGCGGCTTCAACTGCGGTGTGATGTGGCATGAAGATCGGGTCAGTTTTGTGTCATCATGTTTGAATTCCAATGGACGCGTCTCTTTATCCTCTCACGTTGTGTAACTGTCCCGACGACTTTAAGTATCTCTCAAAGTCGTGGACGTGGGTTACAAACATTCACAGTTCTCATTCCCACAACCTCTCCTCTCCCTCTCACGATCTCGAGCCTCGTCTACGGAGGTGACTTTCGAGGACTCTCAAAGCAAGGTACGCACCGTCGATGAACATTGAACAGTCGGACCCTGGGAGCGGCACGTCAAGGTCTTATGCGTCAGTAAAGTGGGGGACGTTGTCTCGCTAAGAAGAGTCCTACAACAAGATGCTTCGATTGTGATCTCTAACTCTCTCTTTTTCTTTGTCGTATTATTTGTCATGATGGTTGTTTTCCGATTTTTTCCCTTGCTCTAAAATGCATAAGTTCTTTAAATGGATAACTTTCTTATCGTTAATGATCTAGATGCATACATAAATTGATTTAAACTGGAAACATGTTGAAAATTTGATTCTTGTATGTATGTTGATGTCGTATTTTCTACAATCTTATAGAGAAGATCTTTAATAAGATATGAAAAATGTCTGATTTGAGGTTTCGGTCTCATGTGGATTTCAATGGTATGTCAGAGAAATTTAGGGGCCAGAATTTCAAGCGTTGGCAACGACACATGAAAATCTGACTGACCACGATTGGTCTGATTTCGGTTCTAGAAATTAAATGCCTTGAGTTATATGAACAAAATCCAGATCCATATGCTGTTAAGATGGCGGATGCGTGGAAAGAACATGACCTCATGTGTCATGGGTGCATTCTTACTAAACTATCGAACGTTTTATTCGATGTCTATGACGCATCCACCAAGACTGCTAAGTATTTGTAGGGGGAACTATATAAGAAATACAACACGGAGGATCTGGGTATTGAAAAATATTCAGTATCTAAGTTCCTGAAATTTCAGATGACTGAGGGTAAATCATTTTTTGGACAAGCTCATGAGTTTCGGTTATTGCTCCACGGGTTAGCTAAGGCAGAAATGAAATTTTCTGAAAAGTTTAAGGCCATGTCGATCATTAAGAAATTTCCCAAATCCTGAGAAGATTTTGGGATGTCCCTAAAGCACAGGAAAGGGAAAATTTCTTTGAATGATCTAATGGTCTCAATAGTTATTGAAGATGAGCATAGGAAACAAAAACCTGTGTTGTCTGTTGATGTGAACCCTAGGGTCAATGTCATTACCTCAAAGGAAAATAATGCTAAAGGAAAAAATAAGAGACTGAAAGCCAAGGGAAAAATCCAGAAAGAACAAAAGAACAAACTTTGCTGGCAGTGTGGACATGTTGGACACTGGAAGAATGATTGCCCTTCTCTAAAGGCCCAACATAAGTCTACGGATGTCGTTCCTCATGCTCTTGTGCTGACTGAGGGAGGCGAGCCCGGTGAGGGCTATATCTCAGTGAACCCTAAACTCTATATAGTAAACGAGCCTAATGAGTGGCTTGTTGATACTGGTGCAAATATATATATATATATATTTATAATGTCACGACCTTCTTTATGTCTTATCAAGCTTCTGTCGGTGGAATAGTGATGATGGAGAACAGATCTACAGCAAAGATACTTGGGCCTGGATGAGTTGAGCTGAGATTCTCAATTGGATGAGTTTGGACTTTGCGCAGGATGCTGCACGTTCCCGATATCAAGAAGAATGTCTTGTCTAGCTCCTTGTCAGTTAGAGAGGATTTTCAATTAGACTTTAAATATAATAAAGTAATTTTTCTGAGACATGGTGTTTTTGTTGGCAAAGGATATTTGATTGATCATGATCTTTTATCAGATGTGACACTGATAGTTCAGTTAATAATATTTCTGGTTTTGATTTCTTTACTAATATTGTTTCGAATATAGCTAGGATATGTAAATCTCTATTCTATGAAAAGAATGATGAAACTTGACATGATTCCTGACTATACTACATAAAAACTCACTAAATGTGAAATATGTGCTCAAGCTAAGTTGCCTGGAAAGCCTTTTCACTCTACTAATAAGGAAACTTAAATTCTAGACTTGGTACATTCTAATATTTGTGAGATTGGTGGTGTGATGACTAGAGATAACAAAAGATATTTTATCATCTTCATAGATGATAGCAGTAGATACTGTTATGTTTATCTAGTTAAAACTAAGGATAAAGTCTTAGAAAAGTTTTTCTTTAAGAATGAAGCAGAAATACAAGTCGGTAAAGTAATTAAACGGCTAAGGTCATATAGGGATGGTGAATACACATCTAACATATTTGATGAACAATGTAAATTATTTGGCGTAGTTCATGAGGTCACTGCACCATATTCACCACAGTCTAATGGAATAGCAAAACGGAAGAATATGACCCTAACTGATATGGTCAATGCACTTTTACAAAGTTCTGGGCTATCATCTTATATGTGGGGGAAGCTTTGAATACAACATGCCATATTCTGAATAGAGTTCCCCTAAGACATAAAAGATAAGAATTCTTTTGAACTTTGGAGAAATAGGAAGCCAAGCCTAAAATATCTCAAGGTGTGGGCATGCTTGACTAAGGTCTTAGTGCCGGAACATAAGAGAAAGAAGCTTGGACCTAAAACAGTTGACACGGTCTTCTTGGGATATCTGGAAGATAGTTAAGCTTATGATTCTTAGTAATTCGGTCTGAGATCACATGCATAGATACTAATACTTCTATTAAATTTCGTGTTGCTACTTTTTCGAGGTTATTTTTCCAATGAAAAAAGGAATTCCTAAAAATCTGACTAGCAACATAGACTCCGCATCTGGTTCTATTCCACAACAAATAAAAAAGATATCAAATGTGTGGGCTCTCTTCTGAATCCAATGTGGGCTCTCTTCTGAATCCAATAAATTTGTGTAGGATGTTCAACCTAGACTAAGTAAGAGACCTACGATTGCCAAGGATTTAGGTAGAAACTTTGTCTCCGACCAAATCGAGGGTGATCCTCCCACGTATAAGGATGCCATGCCTTCTACTGGAGCAAGGCATTGGAAGCATGCCATTAAATATGAAATGGATTCGATCATTTCAAATGGCTCGTGGGAATTGATCGATCTACCTTCTGAGTGTTCCACCATAGTATGCAAATGGGTATTCAGAAGGAAATTTAGACCGGACGGATCCATAGAAAAATATAAAGTAAGACTTGTAGCCAAAGCTTTCAAGCAGAAAGAAGGTATTCATTATTTTGATATATATTCTCCTATTACTAGGATGACTATGATTCGGATGCTCATTGTGTGAGCCTCCATACATGATCTCCCAATTCATCAAATGGATGTGAAGACTACCTTTTTATATGACGATCTTGAGAAGAAGATCTTTATAGATCAACCTGAGGGATTCGTAGCATCTGGTAATGAAAGAAAGGTCTGCAAATTCCTTTATGGACTAAAACAAGCTCTGAAACAATGGCATGAAAAGTTTGATAAGACTATCCAGTCTTATACCTTTATTATTCATAAATCCGATAAATGTGTGTACTATATGAATAAAGGTGATATGTTTGTTGTCTTGTGCCTACATGTCGATGATATTTTGATATTTGGATCAAACATAAGGATAGTGGAAGAAACCAAGAGGTTCTTGAGCAGTAAGTTTGAGATGAATGACTTAGGAGTTACAAATATGATTTTGGTGCTCAAACTGATTAGATCTACTAATGGGATAGATGTGTCTCAGTCACATTATACTGAGAAAGTTCTTGGAAAATTTGGCTATCAGAGCTGTAAATCTGTATGCACTCCGTGTGATTCATCTAAACCCCTCTCCAAGAATAAGAGTGGAGTACATGTATCACAGCTACGATATTCTCAGATTATAGGAAGCTTGATGTATCTTTCAAATTGTACCTGACATGATATTTCATTCATGGTTGCAAAGTTGAGTAGGTATACAAGTTGTTCTGACCGTACTCATTGGGAGGCCTTGGATTGAGTGTTGAAGTACCTTAAGGATACTACACTTCTTACACTGCATTATGGTAAATATCCTTATGTCTTAAAAGGATATAGTGATGCAAGCTGGATTGGTCAAATGGAGGACTCCGGGAGTAACAGTGTAACTGGGTATGTATCTACCATTGGAGGCAGTGCAGTCTCCTGGAGGTCTGTGAAACAAACCATCTTGGCTCGGTCTACATTTGAGGCAGAGTTGTGTGCTTTGGATACAACAAGTATAGAGGCTGAATGGCTTAGAGAGCTTCTCTCTAAGACGTCCATGTTGGCTAAGCCGAAACTGGCAATTTCTTTACATTGTAATATCATGACTACTGTTGCAAAGGTAAAGAGTTCAAAGTACAATTAGAAAACTAGAAGACATATCCAAGTTAGACTTAAGTCTATTAGGGATTTGGTGTCTTCTAAAGTGAATGCTGTGGAATTTGTTGGTATCAAATATAACACGACAGATCCACTTACAAAGGGACTTGATAAATCTTTAGTCTAAAAATCTAAACTTGAGATAGGGTTGAAACCCACTGAGAGTTTACCCGCAGTAGCAACACAACCCAAATGAGTGGAGATCCCACAAATAGGTTCAATGAGAAAACAAGTTGTAAGGAGAACTGGTTGGCACTCAATATGCAATACTTTGCATGTGAGTCCTATCCTCGAAAAGTTGAGTGCCTGAAAGCTGCAGGAAAAGGATGAGCATCATGCTCTTAATGGATTCAAGCTTTTATAAGTAGGATGTGAGCAGTGCATCATGGGAGAATGCCACCTATATGAGTATTTCTGTGGGCTGCAAATAAAGGATAGGGGTCTATCCTTAATATACTCATGAAACAAGGTATGGTGCATGGCCATTAATAGCACCAAAACCAGAAGATTGTCACCATAGAGTTCACTCTGTTGTTATTACTTGATATCACTACATCAAAGGATTACAGTTCAAGACTTAATCACTTTATTCATGTGATGGTGAAATGGGATAATTCAGGTAAAGCTTCAAATCCGAAGGTACCTTTACTGAAAGCAGAGTGTGGAAACCCTAGATTTTTGGTTCTTTGTTTTCAATAGTGAATTCATGGGGGTTGTTGGGATATTTTGATGAAATTTGATGGACAAGTTGTATTAATGTATCTCAATTCCTGGAACTCAATATTTCAATCATGTGGGGTGTTGTTTAGTCCCACATCGTGGAGCGTCAAAATTTGCATTTATTTATTATATGGGGAGTCATGAGACTAGTTTGGAAACAGGCTAGAAAGGACTTTGGACTACCACACACGCGGGCACACACGTGCGTCCGCCCGCGCTGCGTCGGGTCGGGTCGGGGACGAGCTCGGGCGTGAGCACGATGCGGCTGTGGCTGCGGCCGCGGCTACGGCGTGGCGTAGCGTGAAGACGAGGTCAGTTTTGTGTAACCGTGTTTGATTTCTAAGAGATGTGTCCCTTTATCCTCTTACGTTGCGTAACCGCCCCGACGGCTTTAAGTATCTCTCAAAGTCGTGGATGAGGGTTACAAACATTCACAGTTTTCATTCCCGCTGCTTCTCTTCTCCCTCTCACGATCTTGGGCTTCGTCTACAGAGGTGACTTTCGAGAACGCTCAAGCACGATGCGCACCGTCGACGAGCATGGAACCATTGGACCTTGGGAGCGGCAAGTCAAGGCCATGTGCGTCGGTAAAGTGGGGGGCGTTGTCACTCTAAGGGGTCCTACAACAGGACACTTCGGTTGGGATTTCTAACTCTCTCTCTTTTCTTTGTCGCATTGTTTGTGATGATGGTTGTTACCAATTTTTCCCTTTTCTCTAAAATGCATATGTCCTTTAAATTGATAATTTTCTTGTCAATAATGATATGGATACATACATAGATTGATTTAAACTGGAAACATGTGGAAAATCTGATTCTTGTATGTATGTTGTCGTATTTTTCTACAGCCATGACTTGCATTGGACCAAATGATGCATGGATCAAGCACATGCATGGGTTTAAGCATTCCTCCCAAACTATGATCATATGTTATGATAAAATAAAATTTTATCACTGAATAGAGCATTGAAGTAAACTTTCCAATGCATCTAAAATAGCCTCAATGAGAGTTATACAAGTCATGACGTCCATGAAATTAGTCAAGAAGAAATTTGTCATTTGACAGACTGCGTCATAATCGAAAATTTACTAATGTATATGATTTTAGAATTCAAAAGTGCGATCGGGTTTCTGCATTGATTGATTATAAGTGAAAAATTAGGGTTTTGAATATTTGAAGTTTTCTCACATTTTTTATAATAGTAACTTATATGGGTCCATAAATAATTATTTCTATGTGGAATTTTAAGCTAATAGAGATGGAGAGCATGGATGAGAGTGATTGATGCTAATGGTGTGACTGATCACCCTCATATCATACTTCATGGAAGAATGCTTAGTGATCAATCACTTTAATAAGTTGATCGATCTTTCATCATGCCCTTCTAGGGTAGGTACAGAATAACCAAGTGATCAACTACCTGTGATGCGATGTATGATTTGTCACATGGTATCATTAAATAAAAATCGGGAAATAAAAAAAAAGAAATCAGATATTTTCAATAATACCTTGGATATAAGGTTAATATAAGAAATAAGGTTAGGACGTTCACACAAATGATTCATAATCATATTCTGAAAACCAAACGATTCTCTCTCATGTGATCCAAGAAAAAGTAATAAGGATGATCCACGCTTTAAAGTGCCTCATTATAACAAATAAACGATTAATGATTACGAGTTTGAGCAGCTCAAATCACAAATGGGTAAGTGGAAGTTCTCAAGGTTCCTCCTCATGCCAATAGTGCTTACAGGGCTGATTACCATGCCGCAGAGACATCTCCTGATCATGATTCCACTAGATAGACTGTCCAACTTAGTGCTACTGATTACTTCTGCTTGGTGCAGCTTCTACAGAACTATAGCACTACCATCAGTGAGAATACTTCTACCGCACATGTTTTCATACGTAGATGGCTTACCATGATGGTAGTTATACATCGATTGTCGTAAGAAGGTAAGGTTCCCTTATTACTTGAAATAGGTGAAGTTAAGAATACCGCTCACTTGTATAGTGTTTCATGTCCCTCGAGAAGGGACATTTCTATATATAATCTAGGCGATAAATAAATGAAAATGTGAGAATACACGATATAAGTCATATGAGTCTAGTTATATTTGGATATAAATTGATGTATAATAAAAGGAAAAATGACAGGAACTTAGATAGGATGCATGCAATAATGCATGTCTAATGAGACAACCAAACCCTAATGTATCTACTACTTTGGAGTTTAGAGTCAAATCGTGAAACCAAATAGGTGTCAAAACTGCATGGTTTTATATGTGAAATGACTTTAATATGCTCAGTGAAGCTCCTTCGAATTAGGAGTATTTCTTCTAGTATTTTTTTAATAATTATTAAATTGTAAATATTTTGGAAACCTGAAAATATATTGTTGTTGGAATACCTCTTCATTTATTTTTCCTGCTTTGCATTCCGAATGTTAAATATAGTATGTAAATGTGGTTATTGATGACTATATGAATCGTTGAAAAAAGTTTAAAGGGCTGATTCGAGTAGCGGTTCCTCTAACTCTCCTGTTAGAAGGGGTGTCACAAGTAGGAACATGGATTCTAAATTTGTCGGTAAATATAAAAAATCTACCATTGTAAATTTGTAATAATTTGAGACATGTATATCAACATTATACATTTTTTTTCAAAGTTCCCTTTTTTAAAAGAAAATGATAAAACTGGCCTTACGAATATAGTAAATGCAACTCACAGTTTACATAGACAGTATCCATTACAGTATACGTCTTTATTTTTATATATTATTATTGCTATCAAATCCTTATAGCCAATGAGTTATGAAAACCTTAAGTTAAGTAGATAGTTTTCGTAAAGGGTAAAATGGGAAAGCCCCTGTCCGTCCTATTTTTTCTTTTTTTTTGTTTTTCTGAAAAAATATTTTCATGGATTTTCATAACTATATATCTATATTTTGTTATTCAAAATTCATGTGAAACAGAGAGTCGTTTTGCCTCCATCCAAACGAGGTTGGTTTCAACAATTCTGATATCGTTAAAAATGATTACATGGATGGAGGTCATATGAGTCTCTATTTCGCACGAAACTTGAATGACATAATATTGGATATAATGCTGAAAATCCGCAGATTCGTTTTTAAAAAAATAAATAAAATAGAACAGAATCAACCAAGTTAACCCCTTATGAGGCAGCCCATTTTACCCTTCCGTAAAGGAATATTTATAAAATTCTTCGCATGAACTTTTTTATATTCATCCCCATATTTTTATATGATCTAACATGTGTTTAACCGATAAATTAATATTTGTTAACTCGTTGGGAAAAACACAAAGATAACACAAAGTGATCTATGCATGTGTAGTAATTAAAACATCAAATGACGATATAGCTTATAAAAACAAACTATAGATAAAAAAACGCAATAATAAACGGATGGGCAAATCTATTATTAATGCTTCAAGGTGAGATCACGGAGATGATTAGGAGATTATGTAACATATAAATTATTTCCATAATGCGCCATTTGACTTTGTGCTTATATAGAAGAAGTTCCATCCAATTGATTTGTTCAACTGTACTTTTGATAAGAGAAAGTCAATTCTCACTGCATATGATGATTTAATACATGATTTGACATGTTGGAGTTCTGTCCAACTCAGGGAGTAACTCAACAACCAAACAAATGATGACTTATTCATATTTTATCACATCCACGTACTTAAATCTTTATTTAATGATAGCTTTCGTATAATTTCGATAGATATTTCTGAGAAGCTTGGAAGTCTTAAATCTTCTCAAGACTTTTAGAATGCATTTGAATAAAGGTTATCCATCGGAGGGCAGTTACATGTTCATTTCTGATCCAGGGTGCCTCGGGGGGCCGTCAGGCTAGCCCACCCCTCACTCCTCCCTTTTCTCGGAAGCCTGGCATGGGAAGATCACCTCGACGAATCGTATTATATATTGTAACACCCATACCTTCAAAGATAGTCCCACAACTAAAACTCACAAAGTGTGAGAGTGTGTTACAAGTAGTGGGGATTACTACTTGATAATTTGAGCTTCAGCATTTTGGGTGGTTGTCAACGGGTCCAATTGGGCTCGAACCCCTCATTGTCAGTTTGCCTCGATAACAGACCAGGGACCTAAGCCCGAGGCGTTACATATATAGCTGGGACACTTGAGTTAATAATCTCGAAGGCGGCTGAGTCACTTAGCGAAGACTGCCAACGGACAATCATCACTGGATGTAATTGGGGGCACCTTAACTCTCAGTAAATGTGGAAATAGAGTAGCGAAGCGATCTATATCGAAATTAGGAAAATCAAGATCTCCCAACTTCGCATCATTCCCCCCAAGGCATGTCAAGCTCAAGGAACATCATTTGGGCATAATAGACGATCACACACTACACACACATATGTATATATAGAGAGAAAGATGAGGGATCCTATGAGAGTCAAAACTTGTGAGAGCATGAGAGCATTAATTCTGCATCACTGGATTAAGTCTTCTCTCTCTTGATTGAATTTAGTGGTATAGAATCAACGCTCTCATGCTCTCACGAGTTTTTGGCTCTCGTAGGATCACTCACACACGCGCATGCATACATACATACATATATACATACATACATACATACATAGGAGTGATCCTATGAGAGCCAAAATTTGTGAGAGCATAAGAGCATGCATTCTGGACCACATGATTCAATAAGGAGAGAGAAGACATGATCATGTGGTCCAGAATGCATGCTCTCACAAATTTTGACTCTCATAGGATCACTCATATATGTGTGATTTTGACTCTCATAGGATCACTCATATGTGTGTGTGTGTGTGTTAAATGGGACTGCCCCCTAGGGGGCTAACTTGGCTCCTCATGTCCCGTTTTTTCTCTCTTTTTTTGTTTTTTGAAAATTTCTTCCATAGAATTTCATCATTATATCCCTATATTATGCCAGTCAAATTTCATGCGAGACAGAGACTCCTACGACCTCCATCCAGACAACCATTTTTTTACGGTAACATAATTGGTAAAATCTACCCCGTCTGGATCGAGGCCGTAGGAATCTCTGTTTCTCACGAAATTTGAATGACATATATAAGGATATATTGATGAAAATCCACAAAAGTAATTTTCAAAAAATTAGGGAAAATAGGGCGACGGAGCCAAGTTAAACCCCCCCCCCCCCCCACACACACACACAAGGACAACCCCATTTTACTCTATACGTATGTGTGATCCTGTGAGAGCAAAAAACTGTAAGAGCATGAGAACAGTGATTCTATACCACTAGATTATGTCTTTTCTCTCATGATCTTCTTTTTCTTGGTTGAATCTAGTGGTCCAGAATCACTGCTCTCATGCTCTCACAGATTTTAGCTCTCATAGGATCAGTCCTCTCTTCTCTCCTCTCCCCCACCCCCTCTCTCTATATATAGGAAAAAATGGGGTTGCTCCTGCCCTTATTTCTCGTAAATTTTTTTTATTTTTTTCAAAAAATGTTATCATGTATATTCATCTCTATATCCATCCTATATGTCATTCGAATTTCGACGGAAATAGAGACTCCTATGTCGCCATCTAGAACATGTAATTTCAACGGTCTACACATTGTTGTAATCGACCTGTTCTAGACGGAGGACATAGAAGTCTCTGTTTTTGACGAAATTCGAATGACATATAAAAGAGATATATAGATTAATATACATAATGGTATTTTGCAAAAAAAAATTGCACAAAAATAAGACGGAAACAACCATCTTGACTGCCCCATAAAGATAGCCTCATAGGAGCAGCTCCATTGAACCCATATATTCTTAAGATGAAAACATATCATAGTTTGATATCCATTCGTTTCAACTTAGTCGTTGGGGAAATCAGATGGGGTCGAAAGAGGGGTCAACCCAAAGGGGATGTGGGACGGAGTGGAACCCGTGAAGTGGCGTGTGATCTGACTACCCTTTTTCGTTGTTCACATAGCCAAAACGGAACACAAATAAATATAGCCTATTATATATAAATAATAGGGTTTTACCACTTGTACTCTTCTTAACTTCTATAATATCAATGGTGTTCATTCCTTTTATCAGTATCAGTTGTACTCTTTACTTCTCATAAAATTCACAATTATGTCGTTCTGTTAAGGTAAGATAAGAGCATAACTAATATTACAAAAGGTCAGAATTATGAATTTTGTAAATAAAATCAGAGGTATAATCGATATTATAAAATAAATGAAGGGTATAACTGATATTGTAGAACAGGGCCGGCCCTGGGGGTTGTTTGGAAGTGCAACCGCCCAGTGCCCATTAACTTTAAGGGGCCCATTTTCCTTCATGTTGAAAAATCCAAAAATAGGCCCCTTGGATCTCCAACTACCTCAATATTTCTATTGCCAGATTCCCAATATGGAAAAGATGTTTGCTCTTCCCATGAAATCCTCTACTCAACGGCCACATTTTACCTTTTCAAGCGATTCTTAATTTAATTCATCACCCCTCTCTCTTTCTCGATATCTCTGTTGTTATGTTCTCTTGATCTCTATCTCCCGAAAAATTTCGAATGGGAACCGCACTAGTCAAGTGCAGACGCATGCTTTGTTCTCTTGATCTCTCTCCCGAAAAATTTGAAAGGGAATAACGACACCGGTCAAGTGCAGACGCCCGTCGTGGCTAAGGGGGTTGCAGACTTTGGGGGGGAGAGAGCTTTGGGGTGCTTTGCGCTCTCTATGATCCGGTAATTCTTTTGTTATTATTATGTTATCATATTTTTTACATCTTCTATACTTTACTTGTTTCGCAGTTTAGGATTCTTTTAAGTTTTTGGGGCTGCAGCTTTCCATAGGGATTTATTGTTAACCAATAGCGGGACACGCATGCATTGTACAATGAGGGACAAATTTCATAACGTCGGACATGTTGTTAATTGAGATTCAACGCGGCTAATTGCATACGAATTAATTAATATCGGTGTATTGTGTGATTATCAACAATGGATGGAAGATGTGTGATTTTCTGTTTAATTTGTCTCCTATATTTTACTGGATGCTGCTAAAATCGAGATAGATTGTAATAAGTTTAACTAATATAACATATATTGCATTGGAAAATGAATAGATATGGCTCTTATGTTCGTGGTGAAATACATATAAAAACAAGATAACAAGGCATATGCTATATTGAACTATATATATAGAAACAAGATAACGAGGCATATGTTATATTGAACTATATATATTCTCTCTATGCTCATAAAATAAGAGCGAGTTCAAATACCCACGTAGTTGTTGCATTTCCTTGTAGTATAATGACTTTAGGCCATTATTTTCCTTCTTCCAAAGAGATAATGAAAACAATACAAGAAATGTTGTGAGTGTTGCAATTGTACATTGAAGATTAATTGAAGGGAGGAAGTTGTTTGGACAGTAAACCATTCACTAAAGAATGATTTTGTCTAGTAAGGTATTTATCCGTTAGTAATACCATGAATCTCATGGTAATATCAGTACCGTCCATGAGGGTAGTTGGGGTCTATTTTTACATGTATTCAGGCTTTAATTTAGAAAAAAATATTTTGTCCTAATGAGGCCTTGTAGAATCAAATTTTTAATAAAACAACTCACCGAAAAATGAGCAATCAAATTTTTCGATGAAACAATTTGTTAAAAAATGAGCTCTTATGGAATCGATTTTTTGATGAAACAACTCGTCAAAATGAGCCTTTATAGATTCGAAATTTCAGTGAACAACTCAATGCTAAAGTCATGGAATTATATAAGGGCACATTGTTCATCGAAATTTTTAAGGGCCCATTTTTTTCTTTCGCCTAGGGCCCACGAAATGTCAGGGACGGCACTGTTGTAGAAGTTAAGAAGGGTACAAGTGTCAAAAATCCTAGATAATATGGTTTATACTCATTTCCTTATGTGTGAAATATGTGAGAATAGAAGGACACAAGTGTTATTGCAAAAAAGTAAGGGTATAACTGTAGTTATAAAATCTCATAAGGGGGCACAAACTTACAAAATTCGTACAGATAAGCTTGCAAATTCTCATGTATTCAAAAGGTAGCGTTGCAACATACATGCATACACAATTGATGTATCGTTGATGTATGTATGGAGAAAATAGGGTTAAGCCATGGCTCTATTTTTTATTTCGGGAAAAAATGGTATATAGAAATGCTCTACTTATTTCATAATATACCTAATAACACATGTGCCCCTACCATTAAGATCAAATGTTCAAAGCATTGTTAATAACAATCAAATAACTAAACTGAAATAAAAATTTAAAAATCAATATTGATTTCTTTTCCCCCCTCTTCTTTCTTCTTGATCTTCATCCACCCAAATGCCCTTCAAAGGCACATATGGACCAATCTCCCTCCACGTAACCATCTAGATCAACATCCTCATCAAAGACCCTTGCTGCCATGGCCTGGAGGTCTATTAGTGCTCATCTCCAAAAATGGCGGCGATCCGTCAACTCCGGCAATGCTCCGACAGTGCTCTGGTCGTCTACGACAAGGCGTGAGATGGAGAAAGGATAGGTGAGTTGTTAGGGTTGCCAATGAAGATTGTGTCACAACCAAGAGATTATCTTATATGCACTTTTGTCAGGCTTGAGCGGATCCTTAGGAGGATCCTGCCCAGATTCGCGTACTGATAATTCAGACTTGCTCCATCTTCACTAAGACAATCATATCCCGCTCATCTGATACTTGATTTGCAAAATTTTAGATGCATTGGATTTTTAACAATGACATGTGACCAACAAGCTATAATATGATCAATCCGATTATAATTGGATTTTTGTTGAATATTATAGTGGGCTGCTATCAGTGATTTAAGCGAAGTTCGAAGTCGAAATTCATAATTTCACCCATTAATAATATGACTATTTTTTAAGTAAATAAATTTCTCAAATGTAACATGTTTAACCTCATCTCCTCCACTAATATGAACATCCATCTGGGTCCATCTTCCACATGTCCCATAAAAAAACTAGTTCTAATGATGTTTTGGTAGAGAAATAATCCCATAATTCCACAATCATTTAAAATCATTATCTTATCCTAAAATACACCTACACCCATGTTGTTTAATCCTTTAAAGATGGTGATCTCCCAAGGTGTACTTTTTTTCTAAATAAATAGTAATTTAACCTTAATCAATTAGATTGGTATGAGAGTAAAAAAATCAGAATTTTAAGCATAAATCGACACTTGAGGTGTCGATGAACAATGCCCATGTGCCAATTTGGGTGGGGATTTTGCACTTCTCTCCCACCATTTTGCGTCCATGCTATGTCCCAAAAGTTATTGATATAAAGAGCCATCCCATTTATACTATTAAAAGTAACTATATTTAAAGGTATTCTTTCACTTGATGCATTCATTTTTATAACCCCCGATAGAAGTTAGTTAGTTCTTAATTTCACAATTATGGTACCGGAATTTAACATTTTAAATCTACATGTGTGTGTGGATACATTTACGAAGACTATCATATACATTTTTAGGTGGATATTGATATGTGTTTTTATTTTTATTTAATTTTCTTTGTGGAGGGTGGGGAACAAGAAGCTGTTGGGATTGTTGTTGTGCTAGATCTTTTTGGGATGATATCTGGACTCAGGATTAATGGGGGCAAGTCAACTTTTATACCTTTCGGCATGGAGGAGGCTGAGGTCGAGGCTTGTCAGGTCCTTTTGAGGTATCTGCAGGGAGCACTCCATATCGGTTACTTGGGACTGTCCTTGACTTGTGGACCTCTACGTCAGGGTGATTGGCTTCCCGTGGTGGAGCGGATGGAGCGCAAGCTAGCTGGCTGGAGGGCCAAATGCTTGTCACGTGGCGGGTACCTTGTTCTCTTGAAGGTGATCTTGTCTGCGATACCGACATTCTTTCTATCTTCTAGGTTGCTCCCTGCTGGCGTGCGTCACAGACTCGAGACCCTGATGAGACATTTTTTCTGGACGAATTCTGGTTCTGATCAGGATATTGCACTAGTCAATTGGAAGACGGTGATTCTCTCCGAGGAAGATGGGGGCATGGGCGTGTGTAGTTTGGATGTTATGAATAGGGCATTGCTTGCAAAGTGGATCACTCGAATTTGGGGTGTTGGTTCTGACCTGGTCTATCTTGTTCTGAGGAAGATTTATGAGATCTCCACGGGCCTTCAATGTCAACACAACGAGGACAAAGGCCTTCGAACTCCAGAGAGGGATTTGTTCAGTCCTGCCACAGGTCTCTAGCTACTTGATGCCTGTGGTGAGTGATGGTCGCTTTTTCTGTTTCTGGCAAGATGACTGATCTGGACATGGGGACCTTGCATCTAGGTACCCACATCTTTTTGCATTGGCAGCAAATAACAACTTGCTAGTGGCGGAGGCTCAGTCTGAGGGGACTTGGTCTCCAAATTTCCATTTTGAGCTCTCTGACCAACGGGTCCTAGAGCTTATGGATCTCACCGAGTCCATCTCGTGCATTACGAGGACGACGAGGGGAAGTTACCATTGGCGTTGGTGTGATGGTCTCTTTTCAGTGAGGAAGGCATACAAGAAGCTGTATACTCTACTTGTTTTCGACCAGAGCATTGTCATGACTTCACCGGAGCTTATCTGGGGGCTGATGATCCCTCAGAGAGTCAAGATATTTCTTTGGTTATTTGGACGAGATCGGTTGATGACAGGGGCGAGGCGAGCCCGACTCTTCAGAGGGGTGGATGGCATATGTACAAGATGTGAGACGAAACTTGAACGTTTGGATCACCTTTTCTTCTCCTGTCCAAAATCAACACAGATTTGGGTTGGGGCTAGGATTCCAAATATTGTTGTTGAGGATGCTGGGCAATTCTGGGCGTCATTTGGGCCTTCTGATAATGTGGGGATGGGGGACATGATTCATGTGGTGTCTATCCTTTGAGCTTTGTCGCTTACTAGAAATGGTGTTGTGTTTAGAAGGGAGAGACTTTATGTAGAAAATATTTGGATTTATGCTAGAATCCTTCGGGATTCTTGGCTCTTGTAATTTTGTTCTAGGCTTGTGAATATATAGTTTTTTTGGGTGAACGTCTCTATGGCGTGACGCCCTTTTTTTCCTCAAAAAAATAAATAAAAGAAGTTTAAATTATTTTCACATATATTGAAACAAATACGTATACTACACCAAAATTGAGCTATAATGATGTTTTTTTTTCAAAATATATCACTAGATTAGTCGTTGTTAAATATATAACGACGATTTTATTCATTGATGATTTTTCTTACTTAAAATTACCAACGAATATCGTATATGTCGTTATATCATTAGCAACGGTCCACATAACGATGCATATCCGTTGCTATTTTCAGACTTCTAATTATTCGTCGCTAAATTTTGAACTAAAGAATAACGATGATCAGTTGATATTTTAAAAATGGCAACGGACAAGCATTGCTATATGGCCCGTTGCTAATGATATAGTGAGAAATGTACTATTCGTTGCTAATTTCAAGTACAAAACCCATTCGCAATGAATAATATCGTCGTTAGATATTTAACAGTGGATGACTGATGTGCGCTCCCGCACCCTTAGTTAATTCGGTCAAATTAATGGTCCAAATTACTTTTAAGTGTTCGTTGCAGTCGGATGCGGGAGGTTGATCAAAAACCACTTAAGTCAGATTCTGGTCAATTTTAAGCGGTGATATTTTTTTTTACTTGGTGGAGTCCAAGGTCGATCTCAGGGAGGCAACTGTCTCCTTAGGTTGATTACAACAATTTACAAGTGTTTGATATTCGGGGAACAATTTTTTTGGTATTTTTAATTCCTATGCAGACATATGCAGACAATTCTTAGCCAATTTAATGTTAAATTTAATTGATGTGCCAAACGAAGTCCAAAAATAATGAAAATTGGCCAGAAGATTATTTATGATGAAAATGACCTACACTAATTTTTTTGGAATTTTTCGACTCAAAATAAATTTTCTGTGAATTAAACAAACAGACAGAGTGATTTTCAGTGTTTAATTTTTAATAAATATCAAACCACCATTTCTCCAAGAACTAAAATTATCCTAGGAAGGTCTAATGATCAGGGACCTAGGAAAATTGACAGAACTTAAATTTCTTGTGAAATGAATTAATTAAAATTAATTAAAGAAAATCACTAAACTATTTATTGAGGCCTCGTTATGCGTGCAAATGACATGAAATTTTTATGGAGTGTTGAAAATGGTGTCCTTAAGCTACTGTGAATTTTTGGTGATTTTTGAAGGCACTGATATTTAATTAAAAATCAAAAGGCATCACTGGGCAAAATATGACACAAATGAACCAATTAATTCATTGATAATTCAATTAAGCCAACAAAAATTAGACACGTGTACAAACTGATAGAGGACAAAATTCTCAACAACTTGCAATTTTTAGAATTTCAAAATGATGAAAAATGCATGCTATGGACACGTGCAAACACAAGGGTGTAAATGCAATACTGGAAAATAGAATTTCAATAAGTAAACGTGCTGACAGGGACTAAAATGCAATTACCAATAGTATGCAGGACTTGAATGCAATTTCTCCACGAACCACGTGCTCCTCACGTGATGTCTGCTTCGCAGGGGTCTTTCTGCAAATATGGAAAGCTCCAGGGGCGTCGATGCAAATAACCCAGGCCGCACGTGCTCCTCACGTGGGGCGGCCTAGGTTCGGAGGACGTCTGAGGCTCGGAGTAAGGCTCGGGTCTTCTGGAGGCTCGGGCTAGCCTCGGAGCAGCTTCGGGTTACCCGAGCCTAGGCTTGGAGGCCGAGGCTCGGATAGGGCGACGTGGCGGCCTGAAGGCCCTTGGATCAAGATGGATCCAAGGGGTGTCGGTGAAGGCGCGTGGCAGCGGGAGGATCGTCCGATCTGAGGTGGGATCGACGGTCAAGGACGAGGGCGGCGAAGGGACGCGTGGCGAGGCGAGGACCGTTCGATCAGATGATCGAACGGCGACTGCTTCTT
Source organism: Ottelia alismoides (assembly GCA_037367405.1). Lineage (NCBI taxonomy): Eukaryota > Viridiplantae > Streptophyta > Magnoliopsida > Alismatales > Hydrocharitaceae > Ottelia > Ottelia alismoides. The sequence goes on from JAZKJV010000039.1 coordinate 1,404,481, forward strand.
CTCCTTCAACGGGCCTCCGCCGCCTGCGGAGGAGATGGCTGCGCTCCGGTGAAGGCTGCCGAGCTCCGCCTCGGTGTCCAAGCTCCGGTGATGAGCTTCGTCAGCTCCCACCTTGCTCGGAAGAATCGTCAGCTCGCGGCGAAGCCTCCGGTGGTCTCTGGATGACTGGAGGAGGGCTGGAGCTCTGAGTCGATGAAGCTCGAGGAAAGCTCCGACGAGGCTCCGGCCAGTGATGAATTGAGTCCCTGCAAAAGGTTAGAAGTATAGCCGAGGCGTGCAGGTGATCGTGGAAGAGGGTGGAGTGATCAGCGAGGCCTAAGGCGACGTGAAGTGGTCGGGCGACGTTGCTCCGGCCAAGTGGCGGAGCTACAGGTCGCTGGCTGGTGGAGTGGAGCGTCTGATGATGTAAAGATGCCAGCGAAGATCAGAGCTTCATCGCGAAGCTCATCGGAGTGTCGAGGAGGCGCGGAGATGACCGTGGACGGCGAATAAAAGCGGAGAAAATAGAGGAAAAAGAAGAACAAGATCGGAGAAGAAATGGAGGGAGTTTCACCTGGGGATGGGGCCTCCTGCTTGAGGTCCAGGTCGTCGCTCGAGGGCCGGTGATCGCCCGAGCTCGTGCAGCGTCACGGAAGGCAGCTGCGACACGGCGGAGATGCCGTGGATCTCGCCGGAGAAGACGCCTGTCTTCGCTCGAAGAGACGGCCAATTGCTGTCACCAATTGAGAGCTCTGAGCTCGGGGGTTTCTCCTGGAGTGGCGGATGCGGATGAAGGTGGCCGGAGTGCGGGTATTTAAAGGGTGAAGGTGACGGCTGGAGTGGGTGAGTGGCGAAGTTGGTGGCTGTCGTGGGGCGAGTGTGGCGGAGATGGTGGTGTTTGAGGGAGCTGGCGAGGGAGAGGGACGAGTGGCGATGAACGTGGAGGTGATGGTGGTCGAAGAAGGTGGCTAGAGTGCGGCCAAGAATAGGAAGGGGCAGCCCCTCCCGCAAGGCGGAGATCGTGGGAGAGAGGGTTGCCAGAGGTAGGAGACGAGGTCCTGGCCGTTGGATCTCGTGATCCAACGGCCAGATCGAAGTGCAAAGGGACGTCTGGGATTAGATCAAGGATGCCCAGATGAAGGGTTCTGACGGGGGCCACGTGGCGCGTTGTAGAGCGTTGCGAGCGGATGGTTCAGATAAAAGGGGGGAAGTTGATCTGATGGTCAAGACTCGCTGGAAGGTGGGCGGCTGTGATGAGAGGATCGGGGGCGTGATCGAGCGGCGTAGATGACGCCACGTGGAGGGCTGAGAGTGCGGCGCTAACGGATGGTGGTGATGAGGAGTAGGAGATGATCGGACGGCTGAGGGAGTGAGCGCACGTGGTCACAGAGGGGCCGTTGGATCTGAGGCGCGATCCAACGGCGGGGGGCGAAGGCGGATCAGACAAAGGGCAGCGGGCCGCGTGGCGCAATCAGAGGGCGCCACGTGGCCTGCTGTGAATGGCTGGAAGGGAAAACACGTGTAGAGAGAAGAGGAGGCCGAATTTGGAAAAACTCAAAACATGAAAGTTGTAGATCTTGATGAGATCTACAAGTTTCATGTTGACCAAAGACGGAGATGAGGTCAAATATGGTACATAAATACAAAGATACATAAATATATATATGTAGTATACAAAATGACCCAAAAACCCAAGTTCCTCATACAAGCTCCAATTTCAATGAAATTAGTCTCATTTTGAAGGTCTTTTAATAAGTAGTATTCTAAGAGTGAGTCGACCTAAGTAGGAGTTTGTATGCGGGCTTTATGTGTGTTTTAATGTACAAGGGTTCTCAGGATATTTGGGCTATTTTACAAGGGTGATTTTAGGCATTCTTCCCTATGGTATTAAGGAGTATATACATAGATATTATAGAGAAGAGGTTATTTGATGAAGATGTATTTTACAAGGGATTTTTGGCATTCTTATTTAAATGCAGATGAGCTGCTAAAATGCATGAATTATGGATGCATGCATGAGTGTTATTTATGCAAGATAAAAGGAAATATGCCTCTATTTTCTCGGGAACAAGGCTCTATTTTTGACTTTTGATGTGATGAATCACAGATTCATCAACCCCCTATACTTAAACCTTGCTCGTCCCCGAGCAACTAAATGAAATGCAAGAGTGAAATGATTTTGGGTTCCATGCCAAGGTCATGAACAAAAGTTGAAAATGGAGCCTGACTCGACCTTTGGATTAATTGTGTGGCGGAACCTTATTGGGACCTGAACTTAAGACCTAACAGACTTCAAGTTCCACAAGTCTTCTATTCAAGACGCCTTAACAGTCAGGTCAGAATAATTCCTCAAACGCAAATTTCTGATGACTATGATTCTTACTTGTACTGTGTAAGTGAGATATAGCTCTCCATATCAGAAATGACTCGGAACCAGCCTCCTCTAACAAGGTAACTCAATAACCTGGTCCAGTAACTCTTTCCTCGAGGAGCGGGGTATTCCCTTCTAAGTTCAAGTGCGACCAACCCAAGAGGAGGGGGTAGAGAAAAGAATGGACGGTGGCCAGTGTAGCCACCTATCCCGGGATGCCTGACCAGTGTAGCCAAGTCATCCAGCTGCATTTTCCTTGCTAATATACATACTCCGACAGGTATTATGCTCTTTCTTGGACCTGTCTGATTTTTTGGAGTTTCTTTCTTGCATTTTTTTTTTTTGGAACTATATTCAAGGTGCAGCATATACATCAGGAGTTTTTCCTCTTGAGCCAGTAGACTATCCCTCTTTTGAAGCATTATTGCAACCCACAGCATCCCGTCCTTAGCCTTCATCACCACTAGACCAAGTTGAGACGCACTTCCTTCACTATAAGAAGAAGAGAGGTTCCGCCTAGAAGTACTACCCTCATATGCTACCCCAAGTCAAAGGAAACTACCTCCTTACCACCTCATCAATGAAGAGCTACGTGCATAGTGTTTGTCCAAGTTAGGTCATTATCTAAAAGAATCCTGCGTATGCACGAGATATTCTACTTAGACTAGTCAAGATGACATGTGAACATAGACTTGCGGACTCAAAGAATTAAGTCTCTTGACCTGAGAAATCTTACTCCAGTTCCTATAAGGTTCCTCTGAAATTAGGTGGATTAAGGTCAAATCAAGTCCATCCTCAATATCTACTCATAACTTGGTTCAGAACCCACTAGCTTTTCACTGAGATGAGATGTCATGCTATGAAAATGCAGGACTCTTTTTATTATTTTTTTTTATGCAGGGATGATATGCGAGAGTAAATAAGAAGCCTTTATTTTTGTTTTATTTTTCTGGTATACAACAATTATTTACAAAAGTATGTTTTACAAGAATTTTACAACTTTTTATACAAGTATTATACATATAGTACATATTATACAAGTATACCAAAATTTTTTTGTTTTTCGATTTTTACCCACCCGTAATTCTTGCAAAATATATACAACAGTACGCGAAAGTACGAGCTATGGGTAAAGTATATATGTAATATATACACGCCCCCCTATACTTAGCGTGTGCTATGTCCTCAGAGCACGAAAGCGACTAAAAAGACATAGCTCGGGCTAAGCGTAGGAGAGCAAAAAAAAACAGAAGTATAGAAGTCGTCTCGCCCCCCTATACTTAGGCTCTTGCAGCCTAAGTGTAGAAGAAGATCAGAAATGGGGCGGACGAGGAAAAGAGGGGAAATAAATGAATATATACACGGTGGGCATCGGTCCCCCCTATACTTAGGCTCTGGTCAGCCTAAGTATAGGACAGGAGTGAGTAAGAGGACCAATGTGATCTGGAGAATGTACAATGAATCGACTCGGGTGACCCCTTCCCCCTATACTTAGGATCTGGTCATCCTAAGTACAGTCCGAGATAATGATTCGATGATGTGGGGACGGGTTACTAGAATCGTGGAGGTAAGGATATACAGGAAGAATGATATATATACAGCTGAGTCGGTCTGAATCTTTTGAAGATGCTGCTGATGGCAGGAGTTCATTGCTGCAAGGTTTCATACGCGGCTTGAGATGTATCTGCTGTATCTGTCTCGCATATGAATACAATCTCCTCCACATGGACTAACTGTTCATTGGATTCGACGAAGTGCTTCAACAGCTGCCCATTTACTAGGAATGTCGGTGCGTCATCTGCGAGATCTGAGATCTCGACACATCCACTGTCATGCACCGTTCGGACAACGAATGGTCCCGTCCACTTAGACTTTAGTTTGCCTTGGAAAGTCTTCAGCCTGGCATTGAACAACCATACCTTCTGTCCAGGAACAAAGGTCTTTCGTCTGATATATCTATCGTGCCAACGCTTTACCTTGTCCTTGTACACCACACTGTTGTCGTATGCTCGGTTTCTGACTTCCACAAGCTCATTCAGATCCATGTCTCTTTGTTTCTGGCCTAGGTGTGTGTTCCAGTTGACCTTCTTTATTGCCCATTCTGATTTGTGCACTAACTCTGCGGGCAAATGGCACGGCTTTCCGAATACCATTCGGAATGGGGAGGTGCCTAACGGAGTCTTGTAAGCCGTCCTATACGCCCAGAGGACTTGATCCAAGATCTGAGACCAGTCCTTCCTATCCGGGCGGACAAGCTTTTGCAATATGGTTTTCACCTCCCCGGCAACGGCGCCATTTTGATGTGCGCTCCCGCACCCTTAGTTAATTCGGTCAAATTAATGGTCCAAATTACTTTTAAGTGTTCGTTGCAGTCGGATGCGGGAGGTTGATCAAAAACCACTTAAGTCAGATTCTGGTCAATTTTAAGCGGTGATATTTTTTTTTACTTGGTGGAGTCCAAGGTCGATCTCAGGGAGGCAACTGTCTCCTTAGGTTGATTACAACAATTTACAAGTGTTTGATATTCGGGGAACAATTTTTTTGGTATTTTTAATTCCTATGCAGACATATGCAGACAATTCTTAGCCAATTTAATGTTAAATTTAATTGATGTGCCAAACGAAGTCCAAAAATAATGAAAATTGGCCAGAAGATTATTTATGATGAAAATGACCTACACTAATTTTTTTGGAATTTTTCGACTCAAAATAAATTTTCTGTGAATTAAACAAACAGACAGAGTGATTTTCAGTGTTTAATTTTTAATAAATATCAAACCACCATTTCTCCAAGAACTAAAATTATCCTAGGAAGGTCTAATGATCAGGGACCTAGGAAAATTGACAGAACTTAAATTTCTTGTGAAATGAATTAATTAAAATTAATTAAAGAAAATCACTAAACTATTTATTGAGGCCTCGTTATGCGTGCAAATGACATGAAATTTTTATGGAGTGTTGAAAATGGTGTCCTTAAGCTACTGTGAATTTTTGGTGATTTTTGAAGGCACTGATATTTAATTAAAAATCAAAAGGCATCACTGGGCAAAATATGACACAAATGAACCAATTAATTCATTGATAATTCAATTAAGCCAACAAAAATTAGACACGTGTACAAACTGATAGAGGACAAAATTCTCAACAACTTGCAATTTTTAGAATTTCAAAATGATGAAAAATGCATGCTATGGACACGTGCAAACACAAGGGTGTAAATGCAATACTGGAAAATAGAATTTCAATAAGTAAACGTGCTGACAGGGACTAAAATGCAATTACCAATAGTATGCAGGACTTGAATGCAATTTCTCCACGAACCACGTGCTCCTCACGTGATGTCTGCTTCGCAGGGGTCTTTCTGCAAATATGGAAAGCTCCAGGGGCGTCGATGCAAATAACCCAGGCCGCACGTGCTCCTCACGTGGGGCGGCCTAGGTTCGGAGGACGTCTGAGGCTCGGAGTAAGGCTCGGGTCTTCTGGAGGCTCGGGCTAGCCTCGGAGCAGCTTCGGGTTACCCGAGCCTAGGCTTGGAGGCCGAGGCTCGGATAGGGCGACGTGGCGGCCTGAAGGCCCTTGGATCAAGATGGATCCAAGGGGTGTCGGTGAAGGCGCGTGGCAGCGGGAGGATCGTCCGATCTGAGGTGGGATCGACGGTCAAGGACGAGGGCGGCGAAGGGACGCGTGGCGAGGCGAGGACCGTTCGATCAGATGATCGAACGGCGACTGCTTCTTCTCCTTCAACGGGCCTCCGCCGCCTGCGGAGGAGATGGCTGCGCTCCGGTGAAGGCTGCCGAGCTCCGCCTCGGTGTCCAAGCTCCGGTGATGAGCTTCGTCAGCTCCCACCTTGCTCGGAAGAATCGTCAGCTCGCGGCGAAGCCTCCGGTGGTCTCTGGATGACTGGAGGAGGGCTGGAGCTCTGAGTCGATGAAGCTCGAGGAAAGCTCCGACGAGGCTCCGGCCAGTGATGAATTGAGTCCCTGCAAAAGGTTAGAAGTATAGCCGAGGCGTGCAGGTGATCGTGGAAGAGGGTGGAGTGATCAGCGAGGCCTAAGGCGACGTGAAGTGGTCGGGCGACGTTGCTCCGGCCAAGTGGCGGAGCTACAGGTCGCTGGCTGGTGGAGTGGAGCGTCTGATGATGTAAAGATGCCAGCGAAGATCAGAGCTTCATCGCGAAGCTCATCGGAGTGTCGAGGAGGCGCGGAGATGACCGTGGACGGCGAATAAAAGCGGAGAAAATAGAGGAAAAAGAAGAACAAGATCGGAGAAGAAATGGAGGGAGTTTCACCTGGGGATGGGGCCTCCTGCTTGAGGTCCAGGTCGTCGCTCGAGGGCCGGTGATCGCCCGAGCTCGTGCAGCGTCACGGAAGGCAGCTGCGACACGGCGGAGATGCCGTGGATCTCGCCGGAGAAGACGCCTGTCTTCGCTCGAAGAGACGGCCAATTGCTGTCACCAATTGAGAGCTCTGAGCTCGGGGGTTTCTCCTGGAGTGGCGGATGCGGATGAAGGTGGCCGGAGTGCGGGTATTTAAAGGGTGAAGGTGACGGCTGGAGTGGGTGAGTGGCGAAGTTGGTGGCTGTCGTGGGGCGAGTGTGGCGGAGATGGTGGTGTTTGAGGGAGCTGGCGAGGGAGAGGGACGAGTGGCGATGAACGTGGAGGTGATGGTGGTCGAAGAAGGTGGCTAGAGTGCGACCAAGAATAGGAAGGGGCAGCCCCTCCCGCAAGGCGGAGATCGTGGGAGAGAGGGTTGCCAGAGGTAGGAGACGAGGTCCTGGCCGTTGGATCTCGTGATCCAACGGCCAGATCGAAGTGCAAAGGGACGTCTGGGATTAGATCAAGGATGCCCAGATGAAGGGTTCTGACGGGGGCCACGTGGCGCGTTGTAGAGCGTTGCGAGCGGATGGTTCAGATAAAAGGGGGGAAGTTGATCTGATGGTCAAGACTCGCTGGAAGGTGGGCGGCTGTGATGAGAGGATCGGGGGCGTGATCGAGCGGCGTAGATAACGCCACGTGGAGGGCTGAGAGTGCGGCGCTAACGGATGGTGGTGATGAGGAGTAGGAGATGATCGGACGGCTGAGGGAGTGAGCGCACGTGGTCACAGAGGGGCCGTTGGATCTGAGGCGCGATCCAACGGCGGGGGGCGAAGGCGGATCAGACAAAGGGCAGCGGGCCGCGTGGCGCAATCAGAGGGCGCCACGTGGCCTGCTGTGAATGGCTGGAAGGGAAAACACGTGTAGAGAGAAGAGGAGGCCGAATTTGGAAAAACTCAAAACATGAAAGTTGTAGATCTTGATGAGATCTACAAGTTTCATGTTGACCAAAGACGGAGATGAGGTCAAATATGGTACATAAATACAAAGATACATAAATATATATATGTAGTATACAAAATGACCCAAAAACCCAAGTTCCTCATACAAGCTCCAATTTCAATGAAATTAGTCTCATTTTGAAGGTCTTTTAATAAGTAGTATTCTAAGAGTGAGTCGACCTAAGTAGGAGTTTGTATGCGGGCTTTATGTGTGTTTTAATGTACAAGGGTTCTCAGGATATTTGGGCTATTTTACAAGGGTGATTTTAGGCATTCTTCCCTATGGTATTAAGGAGTATACACATAGATATTATAGAGAAGAGGTTATTTGATGAAGATGTATTTTACAAGGGATTTTTGGCATTCTTATTTAAATGCAGATGAGCTGCTAAAATGCATGAATTATGGATGCATGCATGAGTGTTATTTATGCAAGATAAAAGGAAATATGCCTCTATTTTCTCGGGAACAAGGCTCTATTTTTGACTTTTGATGTGATGAATCACAGATTCATCAATGACTCAGTGACATATTTTGAAAAATAGTATCATTATAACTCAATTAATGGGATTTCACTTTTATTTTTCGTAACCAGGAGATAGGATAATTTGTATCCGTCCTATACATTTTCATATTTACATAAATTGGTATGAATACATATATCATTTTCCTTATTTTGATATAGACACGGAAATAGTTATATCTATGTATATAAAAATACTAATATCACTTTTATTTTTGGTCACAATTTTTTGATACATGCAGTACATATATCATTTTTGTTTTTTAGATCATATATACATATGTTTTAGGATTCTTCCTGTTTGTGGGTCTATAATTTTTTCCTAAGCATAGCTCTTGAAAATATTCTACGTATATGTCTCAAAGATATCCATAACTATATCCAAAAAAGTATATAATTGTGTATATGTCTATATATAAAAAATAATATATTCATGTCTACATTCGCAAACTAATCAACCTCTGTTGGGATTATAAAAATGAATGCATCAAGTGAAAGAATATCTTTAAATATAGTTACTTTTAATAGTATAAATGGGATGGTTATTTATATCAATAATCTTTGGGACATGACATGTATGCAAAATGGTGGGAGAGAAGTGCAAAATCCCCACCCAAATTGGCAATCGAGGTGCCGTTTTGGGCATTCTCCCCAAATTGGCACCTCAAGCACCGATTTATGGCTAAAATTTTCATTTTTTAATTATCATATCCATCCATTTAATTAAAAAAATTAATATTTATTTTAAAAATTCCTCCAACGTTGCAAAGGGGATCCATCATCCGGATTTTGGATTAAAAAACCCATAGAATCCCGCATACTCACTCTCTATTCGTAAGAATGGGGACACAGATGAGATGATAAAATGACGTCTCATATACCCCATCAAAGAATATACACATTACCAAAAGTACATAAAAGATGTGATAATGACATTATTAGGATATCGTTCCATTTGTCTTCCTATGAAATCAAGTAAATTCAGGATAAATCGTAATTGCCAGAAAGATAAATAAACTTTTAATGAATCCATTTTTAATTTATTGCATGAGGAATGGAGAAGGAATCGAGATAAAAGTGGAAGTGCTAATTTGGTTACTAGTTCAATTTTCAAGATAGATAAATGGATAAAGGAAGATGCTAAGGAATCTTTACCTAAAGCTAGTTGAATGAAACGGAAGAAAATAAGAAAGCATGTTTATTTTTCGGGGTGGTCACATGAAAAAGGATTATACCAAATAGCATGCTTAACGTGAAATAAATATAAACGGTGAAATTCATTATCATATGTATTTTTAAAATCATTATCATATGTATTTGAATTTCATTGTCATTATCATAGGTATTTGAAACTTACATTTCTACGACACTTTGTTTTTAAATAGCTTTAATTTTAAATCCCATTTTTAGTATTTAAAAATGCACAAAATAATCTAAAAATGTAAGACAAGAATATTTTCTAATCACAATTTTCTATCTTTATGCATGCATAAATCACTTGTGTTGCATCAATACTTGCTTAATTTTTCAAAAATAAACAATAAGCCTCCATGAATTCGACTTTGGACCGCAATTAAGTAAAAAAGAACATAATACATTATTTCACCATGATCTAAATTTCTGACAGTACAACAAACTATTTTTACTTTAGTCGATTTTCTGGTCATTAGTGCTCAACTTCTAAATTCACAAAAACATAATAAAAAAGGTATATAGAATATGATCATTAATTTTGTAGTAGGTGGAGAGTCGAGAGACGTATTCATGGAGCTAGAGGAGCATGTGAAGTGGAACTTGGAGGAAGAATGTGAGTATGGGGAAGATGAAGAAGAGGAGAGGGAGATCACGAGAAGGGGAGATCTATAGCTGAGATGGTAGGCGACAATGAGCAGAGATGGGGCGACGACTATAAGGACATTAACAAATGAGAGTGGAATGGTGGTGACCACATTAAACAGACATGAAAGCAAGTGCAAGAATCAAGGGAGAAGGGATGATCATTGAATTGAGTCCTTTTTTGGTTCAAGGTGATCTAACATAGGTCCCATTAATTTGATGGGCTGTAGGTTAAGCCGCAATATGCATTTTCTTATCGGTCCATGGTATGGCCCAACCATAAATAGCATGAACATTGATTTAAGTAAACCAACCATATTTTTATATTTTAAGGTGAGAAAAATGGAGAAGGAGCACGAGCAATCAAAGAGTCACATGCTAGTGACTAAATGATGAAGAAGAATGCATACTACAAGGACCATGAATATTTAAAGAGAGGAACTGACGAACATAGATAAAAAGGGTGGATTGTATGAAACACATGCACGAGGAACAATAAGAAGAGTGTTAGTCATCACGTACTGAGAAAAGTGATGTTATGATGAAGATGCAATTAAACGATTGATCACGAGTTGTTGCAAAAGACAAAAATGACAGTGCATATGTGCATGTAACACATAATGATGGGAGAACTTAAGTAAAGGAATATTATTATATCGATCATATGCTATCATATGGGTAGTCTTATTGTGCACTCACGTGGACTGTATGTGTAGTCTCATAGGTATGGAATGAAGTTGGTCCAAGCCCAACTCATTTATTTAGAGATCCAAATTTATTGTCCTAGCTCATTAGGTTAAAAATTAAGCATAGGTTTGGATTAAACTCATGAAATAGGTCAAATCATCCTAATCCAACACTCAATCTCAAGGGGAGTTTGGGGGGATAAGGAGGGCACTAAGGCTTCATTAGCATTGAGGAATGGAGATGGGACTAGCAACGTCGAGTTAGGAGGAGGGGAATCACTAATCGTAATCGGGGAGAAATCGAGTAGACCCATTTGTTCTAATCATGCACAAAAACAGAGGAGACGATCACGACAACCATCCCTTCTATTCGACTATAAGAAACCCTCTCTCGCATCTCTGCTGATCAATTGTAAGAGACACTCAACTATGACCTATCTCTTATGCGAAACCAAATGGATCGATCACTATCACGGCTGTCCCATTCATGTTACCAGAAGAATGGACATGTAAACATGCATGTCTCTTCCCAATTACATATGGAAATATATATCCAACAATCATCACTTCGACGTACAAAAGGAAAAATCTACTTTGACCATCCTATCATGCCCATTTATTAGAACATATCTATTGCATTATTTTAATCATCCAATTATTCTATCATTGATTATTCTATCATTGATATATGTATCAGTCCATCTAAAATGTTGTTACTAATAAACCAATCATATTTCATCAGACTATAAAAGGAAGATAAAATAGGCACACACTTATATCGTGGAGGTTATTTTTCTTTAAAAAAATAAAAAGAAAAAATATCTAAATAAAGCAGTAAACAATATATACTCATCACTCAAGGGAATACTATCTCAAGACAAGTGACCATCACCTCGGGGGCTTCTCTAGGGCTTTAGCAATGGCGCCCATCCGCCACCTCCTCCTCCGCCGCCGAGCCTCCCTCCTCCCCCTCTCCTCCTCCCTCCACACCTCCCCTCCTCCGCCCCTCTCGTCCCTCCTCGCCCCCTCCACCCAATCTCCCCCTCCCAGCGATCCCCACATGGACGACTTCCTCTCCCGCTTCGCTCACAAGATGAAGCGCTCCGCCCTCCGCTCCCTCGACCGCCCATCCCGCGACGCCATCCTCCTTCTCCTCTCCCGCCGCATCGTGCCACTCCTCCGCCGCCGCGGCGCCCGCGGCGAGATCGTCGCTCCCCCTTCCCCCGATGCAGATACCTCCCCCGACCTCGTCCCCCACATCTGGACCGCCGCCCTTGACGCCTCCGCCGCCGCAATCGACGACATGCGCCGCGCCCGCAAGCGTGACCTCATGCGGCGGTTTCTCCACTCCGGAGACGTTAAATCCATGTGTCACTTCGCCGCGGAGGCCGGCATCCGCGGCGACATGCTGCGGCAGTTCCGCTTCAAGTGGGCGCTCCAGGAGATGGAGCAGTGGGAGTTCCTCGAGGGGTTGAAGGACGCCGCGGAGGATGAAGCAGATGATGGGGAGGTGATCGCAGTGCCGGAGAGGAAGGGGAGGATTGCCTATGGGTTCCGGGAGCTGGACCTCTCGGACACAAAGTGGACGGAGGCTACGGAGAGGGTCGAGGAGGCGGAGGGGAGAATCGAGGATGAGGAGGCGAGGCCCTTGATGGGGAAGAGTAGGATCATGACTGAGAAGGTTGTGGGGTTGGATGAGGAGGGGGATCCCGCGGAGGCGCTGAGGGACTGGGCGGAGGTTGTGGAGCCGCGGAGGGCGGATTGGATGGCATTGCTCGAGCGGATCAAGGAACGGAATCAGTCCCTCTATATGAAGGTTTGCTTTGCTCTTTCTTGTATATTCTTTCAGTAGGAATGGATGTGCGCTGATTGGTTATATTGGATCAAGAAGGTCTAATTCCTTTGATTGGTTATACTGAGTGCAATTCATCTTCGTTTAATCTCCCTAACCTTTTTTAGGTACATCCTAAATGTGAGGAATATGGCCAATAGTTGCCCTGTTTATTCTTTTTGTAGGTTGCAGAATATCTTTTAAATGAAGAATCTTTTCAGCCAACTATTCGTGATTACTCTAGATTGCTGGAAGCTTATTCTAATGCAAGTAGGTTTGAAGATGCGGAGAGAATTCTTCAAAAGATGACCGAAAAAGACATCAAGCCCGACATTTTAACGTCCGTTATTTTAGTACATATGTATAGTCAGGCTGGAAATCTCGGCCGTGCAAAGGAAGAGTTTGAGAGCTTAAGGAATCTGGGTTTTCAACCAAACTATAAGCTGTATGAGTCAATGATTAGGGCAAGTTTGAAGTTTGGACATGCTAAAGATGCTGAAAGTTTGATGAGAGAAATGGACAACTATGACATGAAGCCTCCCAAGGATATCTACATTGAAACATTACGAGCATTTTCCCAACATGGCCAGGTTGATGGGGCTCAGAGAATCGTGTACACGATGCAATATGCAGGTATTCCTCAAACATTGGAGTCCCATACATTGCTTATTGAATCATATACGCAAGCTGGTGATCCGGATCAAGCACGTAATAGTTTTGACCTGATGATAAGGTCGGGACAGAGGCCAGATGACCGAAGTACTGCTGCTGTGCTTGCTGCATATGAGAAAAAGAACTTCCTTGACAAGGCCCTTGATTTTCTTTTGAATCTCGAAAAGGATGGATTCAAGCCAGGTATTAGTACATACTCTGTTTTGGTGGATTGGTTGGGCAGGCTACTTCTGGTTGATGAGGTAGAACAACTTTTAGTAAAAATTAAAGAGAAAGGAGATTTGCCATATAACATCCATATTGGTCTCTGCGATATGTATTTTAGAGCTGGTATTGAGGACCGAGCTCAAAAATCACTCAAAATTTTGTTAGCAAAGAAAGAGCTGTTAAAAGGGGTTGAGTTTGAGAGGATTATCAGCGGTCTTTTGGCAGGGGGCTTCACACACGAGGCAAAGAGAGTCAGTGATATTATGCAAGAACAGGGTTTTAAAGCATCTGAAGCTATCAATGTGGCACTCTTGACAGCTGAAATGATTCCAGTAGAAAAGCCCAGATCTCGTAGATAAGTGGTAAGTTTGGACACTTTAAATTTGTAACCTGTACTGCTAAATTTTTTTTCTGATTCATAAAGCGTATTATTGGTTTAGCCCTGCATTTATTTTATTAAGTAGTCTTGTTTGCTGGGCAGATTTTGTGTCATTTAGAGACGTTCAGTGAAACAATGCTAACACATATACAAGAACTACCAAGACTTTTCCCACTGAGAGTGGTGAAACAATGCCAACAATGGAAGGCCGTATCGATATTGATATCATTTCTATATCGTGTCGATACGATATTTCGCCAATATATCGCTAAAATATCGCCCATATTGATGCACTTTTATGAAGGAAATGCCTGAAAAGGAGGATATATCGCCATATCGATACCAATATCGGTCTCATCTCGATATCGATATATCTGCGTTATATCGCTGATATATCGCTATATTTCCTTCCATGATGCTAACCATTAATTTAACCATCAAGTGTTTGACAATTTTTTTTCAAAAAAAGGTGCCAGAAAGTTTTTGGTTGATTTTATGGAAGAAGGATGCAACTTCTGGATATTTTTGAAATATTGTGTAGTTAGTTGCTGCAAATTGAATATTTTTTTAGAGAACGGTGGATTTTTTAAAAAAATTACATCCACCACAACTCAAAAAGTGCTTTGGCATGCCCAGAACATTGTCAACATAAAACCTCCCTCCCTTAAAAACAACATCGTTTCTAGCCAACCACAATGCCCACACAACTGCACAGATCTCCCCTCTTCGGAGCCCGTCCAACCTCCACCAATTGAGTTCCAAAAAGACGACTTGTCCTCCCAGTTTAACCTCGGGCAATCTTCCTTTTGCCATACTTCAACTGAACCTGGGCACATAAAAAACAGATGATCTATGTCTTCTGAAGTTGATCCGCAACGCAAGCACCCGACCTCAGCAACATGTAACAATCCGGCTCTCCTGGCCGAGGTTAAAATCCATTCCCTTCTAAGCAGCCAAAAGAAGATCTTTACCCTCGACGGGATCTTCCATTTCCAGATTCGTGAACAATCCCCTCTCGGTCCTGTCTCAGCCGTCGGTTGTTGCCCCACGAGGGCCTTATAAGCCTTCTTGACCGAGAATGAGCCATCCCTCCAGGCCCAATAATCCCTCCCCACAGTTGGCCCAGCGATATTGCCCAACAAGGTAGAGAGACGCAAGAACTCCTCAACCCGCTGGTCAGAAAGAGTAGAAACAAAAGTAGGCGTCCATGAGCCGCCCGACCAGACCTCTGCCACAGACACCTCCCTGTTCGAGGCCAACGCATAGAGCCTTGGAAAAGATCACACATCTTTCCAAGATCAGTCCAGTCAACAGTCCAAAAACGAAACCCCCGCCCATTTCCCAACTGCGGCTGCAGAGATCGCACCGGATCAGGAATGACTGCGCAGATACCTCTCCAAAAATTCGTTGGCGACGCGATCTGGTTCGCTTTATCTTTAAGATCAGACGGCACACCATAAATAAAACGAATCATCCTCGAAAGCAGGTCACACCCTGGTCCCCAGATCCTATCTGTTCATATCTGCAAGACGAAGTAACTCCAAGACCCCCTTTTTGAACGGTGTGGATACCGTTGACCAATCAACCAAAGCAAGCCTCCGCTCCTGCGCGGAAGAGGACCAAAAGAAATGACACCGAGCAAATTGAATATTTAGTTAAGGTTCTGATGTCTATGTGACAAATTTGCTCTCAAATATAGGGATGTGCACATCTTTTAATAGAACTTGCTTAGACCATACTAGCTTGGATTCCATGCTGATGTCAAATAAGTAATTCCAAATGCAACAAATTACTCATACATGCATGCCGTACAAAATACATGAGTTGGATACTAGATGCTATTCCAGCGATGATTTCATCGTATTGTCATCAACATGGCTTTACTATTATTTTTTACTATTGGGGCCGGGGCATGGAACCCTGGTCATTGGAGTGGGAGCCCATTGCTTCTACACTAGACCATTTAGGTGGGTTCCACATGCCTTTATTTGATCCTTTTGATTCTAGGACTTCGTCGAGTGGTGCATGAGGTCAACATGTGATTGAGCATTCAAACTTTGCTTCTCTTGTGACAAGGCACCCTAGATTGCTTCCCACTGATGTTTTATTCAGTAGTTTGGTATCATCAGAGGATGTAGTCTATTTCATCTTGTCCATGCTTCCTTTGCGTTTATGGCATGCTTGTCTTCAAGGCTTAGATCATCATTCGATGGTGACCCTGATTTGCTCATTTTCTTGGAGATGAGCCATTGAGTTAGTTCTTAGCGTCTTCCTTGGTCCGAGGAAAACCTCTCGAACTCCTTGCTAATGAATTAGAGTTTGATGTCTGTGATGATTATCTCTGTGAGTCCGTATCTATAGATTATTTTTTATGAACATGATAACTTGGTTGTACTGTTCTTACCAATAGATTTTGCTTCCGCACACTTGGCGAAATAGCTGACAACCACCAAAGCTAACTTTCATTGATATTGGATGGGAACTCATCGATTATATCCATATCCCACCTTATGAAAGGGATATGCTCTTCGAAGCATGATTTCCCATACACTTGAGTGTTCACTACATCATCTTAGTGTTGGTTAGTGGGCGCCCTGAGGATGGATTTTTCCAGCCACAAAGAAGGTGCGACAGTGCTGTCCCTTGGCACCTATGCTGTTTGTTTTTGCTGTTGACATTTAGCATGTATGGTAGAGCACGTGATCCTTTAAGGAGTCACCACGGGTTACTCTCTTAGGTGATATCTCATTCATCTTTTACAATATGCAGACGATACCGTCTTTTTTATTAATGGAGGGAAAGAAGATGCACTGGAATTAGCTACTACGATTGAGATGTTTAGGGAACTCTTTGGTTTGAATCTGAATAAAAATAAGTTGACCGTAATCCGTTTTGGCTTTTTTGATGCAGATGCAACTGAATCTGAATGTAGCATGGAGTTGGTCACAACATGTGGCTCCATCCCTATCTACGACCTGGGTTTTCCTTTGAGCTGTGGGAGTCTTCGAATGGCGGACTGACTCCCAATCACTAAGAAGGAAAGAAAGTTCACTGGATGAAAAGCCTCCTTATTATATAGAGGGGGGCATTTGGTTCTTGTAAAGTTTATCCTAACGACAATCCTGATCTTCTTTATGTCGTCTAGACACTAAGCTTCTACTTGTATGGGTGTGTCGCCACCTAGAGATGATTATGAGAAAATTTCTTTTACGGGAAATCAGGCGAAGACACACCAGGGATTTAGTTGGTTGATTGGGATTCCGTTACACTGCGCAAGAATGATGGCCTTGGAATCTCTCGCTTGGAGACTAGGCCGTTAACTTTTATTTAAGTTATTTGAACTAACCATAACATTAAAATACCTAAGTAATTTATTAGTTATTACAGAAAAGACTGCAAACATCCTTTCAGAAAAAAGATTGTTAACATCAAGCAATACATATACAATTTAACACGACGCATCCATTTTCTGATGGATAATTTGTAACCATTCCGTGTCTGTTTTCAAGTATATGAAACTACATCTTTTGTATTCATCCGACATCCAACTTCGAAAATGTAACGAATATGCTGTAACTATTTACTTGTATCCCAATGTAAAACTCAAGATATCAAAAGGTGTAAGGAAAATCCGCATGGAGGAGGATGCCATGCCAAGCTTTATTGCGAATTAGAAGGCTGTATCAACAAACTCTCCAATTCCAAATTGAAGGGTCAATCCAGCACTGTGTTAATAATGAAAATACGTCTCTGTATTGCAACAAGAAAATGACGATGGATGGTTCATAAAACAAACCCTCATCTTTGTTAAACATAGATTTGGTGGGGAAATTAGAGTGCCTTGCATGTATGATAACATTTTTTTTGAAAAACATGTATGGCAACAATAGGAAACATAAAATCATCGTTGTCGCCCCAAATTCTAGCCACCCACTTGAGAAGAAAGGCCTCATTGAGAGCTGTCAGGCGGCACACACCCAGACTGCCCTCACTTTTCGGGAGCGTGATGTCCTCCCAGCCGACAAGATGTATGCCCGTCCGACCACCCTTGCACCAAAGGAATCTCCGCATAAGCCCTTCTAGTCTTTTTCTGATGCCGGACGGGAGCAATCTCGTGGAGGAGTAATAGACTGGAATTGCGGAGAGCACAGAGTTCAGGAGCACCAACCTGCCATCTTTAGAGAGTAACATCGCCTTCCAGCCCCTGTCTTTTTTCTCTTGCCCTGGACCCGGAGGTGCGGGTTGTTGCTTGCTGGGACAACGGTAACTGGATGCCTCTCTTTCGCTTGAACTTCTCTGACCAACGCTTGGATGATTTCTTGGGGTTGCTCGGCGCTCTGAGAGATGGCGCGACCTGGCCTTCTACGGGGCGCGATCATTGGGTTTGGCGCGACAAAGACTTCACGGTCCGTAGAGCGTACTTGGCAATCACCAGGCCCCCGCCCTCCATCTCTCCAGACTTATTGCGAGATTACGCCTTCCTTTGGAGCTTGCGGCTTCCTGAGAAGATTGGTTTCTTCTTATGGCTATTCAGACGTAAGAGGCTGATGACGCGGGACAGATGCTCCAGGCTGCTTGGGGTAGTCTCCAACAGATGCCTACTTTGTGACACGGAGGTTGAATCGGCGGAGCACCTCTTCTTCTCCTGTTCTAGGGTGCCCCCCTCTGGGACAACCTGTCTCTGAGCTGGGTCGCCCTCTCTGACATGGATGCTTTTTGTGGCAGCTTGGTGGCGGCTTCAAACCGTGCGAGACGGGTTTTACTATGGCCACTGGCTTCACTTTGGGCTATTTGGCTTGCCAGGAACACGCTTCTTTTTTCAGGGCAAAGATTCTATTTGGAAAATGTCAAGCTACAGGTGTCGAGCTTATTAAGCTCTTGGAGTGTTTAGCACTTTGCGTGCTTTCTTGTACCTTCTCCCTCTCCTTTCAATAAAATTTTGGGGTGAACACTTTTGAGTGTCTCCCCATTCTTGGCTTCAAAAAAAAAGAAAACATAAAATCATATTTTTTAACACTAAACCCGTAACAGGCGTAACAAAAATCTATTATTTTCTTCTAACTCATAACATAGTGTGCATAAAATGTAATCATAAATTCTTTTATATGCTCATGGTTTTTGCTCATTTAAACCATGATTATCTAATGATACTTAATTAGCCCTAATTATGATTAATTAGTACAAATCGAGATTAGTAATGGTTAATTATATTTATCCCACATTAATCCATGGTTAAGCTCCTTAATCACCATTAATCTCTTTAATCATGATTAATCCTTCCTAATCACAATGATTACGGATTGATTTTGAGTTTAACAACATCACGACAATACCAACA
This sequence comes from Ottelia alismoides, assembly GCA_037367405.1. Classification (NCBI taxonomy): domain Eukaryota; kingdom Viridiplantae; phylum Streptophyta; class Magnoliopsida; order Alismatales; family Hydrocharitaceae; genus Ottelia; species Ottelia alismoides. The sequence goes on from JAZKJV010000039.1 coordinate 1,423,615, forward strand.
AAGCCTTTTCCCACAATTAAATAGGACCAGCTACATGGATTCTTTGCCTCTATTCAGATCTATCTTGAGTCAATCTCTGGCTTATATCTAAAAAACTAAGATCTCTTCGTATAGTCTCATTCCGACACTTCTTGGGTCATCCTCGCTCTCTCTTAGCTGGCTCAACATCCCAAAACTCGCATCTCCTAACTGGTGCATCATCTGATCTTCTTTGCAAATGACCAAACCATTTTAAGCTGTTTTCTCGCATCTTATCCTCGATCGGAGCTACATCAACTTTCTTTTTGATTGCATCGTTTCGAATTCGATCTTTACGTATGTGTCCACACATCCAACTTAGCATTTCATTTCTGCTACAACCACTCTCTGCACATGTCTATGGTTCACAGGCCAACATTCAGATCCATAGAGCATAGCATGTTTCAATGCTGCTTTGTAAAACTTTTTTTTGATTTTTAAAGTATTTTTCTTATGACATAGAACAACAGCTCTTCTCCATTTTAGCCAGCATGCGTTTATTCTGTTAGTAACATCTCCATCAATTTCCCCATCATGTTGCAAAATAGATCCCATGTATCTAAAAGGATCTCTCTCCGAATGTTATCGTCACCAATCTTAACCTCGATTCCTTCACCATTGCTTCCATCAAAGGTGCACTCCATATATTTAGTCTTAGCCCTACTTATACGAAAACCTTTATTCTCCAGTGCATGTCTCCAGACCTCAAGCTTCTCGTCAAGATTCTAAAATTCTGATAACATTAACTTTTCTAAATTCTAAAATTTATAAAAATTCATAACAACATCCGATTGATATGAATCAAGATCCATTGGAATCGTCTCGTCAAGATGGATAACATAACAATCTCTAAATTGGGGTTTAGAGAACTTCAATGCATCACTTTTATAATTATAACACTGTAAATAAATTCTATTGGTAATTGTTGGGAAAAAGATTGAAAGTTATTTATTCCTTGAACCCTAGTCTCTTATATAGAGGAGAGGCCTATGGGTAAATTATATAAGATAGACATAGAATAATGAAAATAAAAAAACAGTAATACAGGAACATAAGAATATCTCAACACTCCCCCTCAAGTTGGAGCATGGATGTCAATCGTGCCCAGTTTGGATGAGCACTTCTGAAAAGGTCTTCTGAGCAACGCCTTGGTGAAGATATCTTCCGTTTGATCTCCAGAGCAGATATGAGAGGTAGAGATAAAACCTTTCCGAATCATGTCTCGTGTATAGTGGCAGTCCACTTCAATATGCTTAGTTCTTTCATGAAATGCCGGATTGTTTACAATGAATAGGACGGCCTGATTGTCACATTGTAACTGCATAGGAAGAGGTATATGTAAATATGGTAGTACTGCTTAAACCCACATCATTTTTGTATTAGTTTGTGCCATAGCCCTATATTCAGATTCAAGACTTGACCTAGCCACCACAGTTCGCTTCTTACTCTTCCAAGAAACGAGGGAATCACCAACAAACACCGCAAAACCTGAAGTAGAATTTATATCCTTTGGACATCCTACATAGTATGCATCTGCACATGCAGAAATAGTAAGTGTTGGACTGACGAATGCGACCTCCTCTACCACGAGGTCCACACCCATGAAACTGAGAAGAGCCTCCTCTACTTTGGGAGGTTGCCACCATCGAAGAAGTCTGACTAGAGACAGTTGATGGGACAATGATCCTGCTGAGTCGGTGAAAAGCTTCCTCCATAGGAAGAATAGCAACAACTGCTAAAATTTGGGAACGGGCAGCCTCGTACTCAGGATCAAGAGATGCAAGGAATACACCAACCATGGTGGCACTCCTATATGTGTTCTGCTGCTTGGGAGTAGCCGTGAGGGACATGTAACTATAGAGCTTTTCAAACATCCCACACAAGGATGTATATAAAGAGTGAAGAGGTCAGCCATTCTGCTTGATGGTAAAGATGTCGTGTTGAAGCTGTAGAATCTTCGTCTCATTCCTCGCCCGAGAATAAGTGGCTGCGAGGATGATCCCACATCGCCTTGGCGGTGGGCTGATGTAACACATTAGTGACGATCTCTATCGTCAATGTACCAGAAAACCAAACCTTGACATACACATCATCTGCCTCCCACGAGGCGTTAACTCCAATTTTCTCAACTGGCTCTTCCCCGATAAGAGTATGCTTCGTCGTAAACTTTATAAGGTTTATGAACTGCATAGCCCAGAGCTCGTAGTTCGTTCCGTCCATTTTGACAATTGGCGCTGGACTTCTGAAAGTGCCTGTAGCGGGAACATCGACTTTGCTTTCTGACATATAGCTGGAGGAAGAACACTAGAGATTGTAGACTAACAGACAAGTGTCTACACAAAAATATGATGATTTGAATGCATATGTAGACCTATGCACTCAAATCCATTAACATCAACGAAGGTCGGTGCAACGACGAAGGGCTAGGAGCCGACGACAGGTAGCCAGCGACGACTAGAAAGGAGAGATAAGGAGGGTCGGCGACAACCGCTCGAGATTGAGAAAGGGCAGCGGCGACATCACCCATTGAAGATGAGAGGACCGCCTGGCGGCGGTGGAGAGAGTGGCCGGCAGCTGTGACGACGCTCGAAGGAGCAGAGGGCAGCATGTGTTGTTAGGGTTAGGGTTAGTGTACGAGAGCTCCAGCCTAGGACCGCCTCTCTAATACCATATTGGGAAAAAAGAATGAAAGTTATTTGTTCCTTAAACCATAGGCTCTCTTATATAGAGAAGAGGCCTATGGGTAAATTACATAAGATAGACATAAAAAAAGGAAAATAAAGAAACAATATAGGAACATACGAATGTCTCTATAGTAATCAAACATTCCTAATTTTAGTATTTCTTAAGTATGAGAATGCCACAATAATCCCCTACTTAGAATAAATTTCGTCCTCAAAATTTTACGTACCTCAGTTAGCTTGGGAATATGTGTGTGTGAGATTGAGATTGCATTTCATTTTTTCTTTCCAAGTGGCTTCTTAAAGCATGGTTTTTTCATATGACTTCACAAATGGTATCTTTTTCGTTCGAAGTTTTTGAACTTTGACATCTAAAATTTGTAGAACTTCTTTATAGGAAACGTCCTCCTTAAGATGTACTTCTTTTGATTTTTGGGAAACCACCCGTATTTTTCCTAAAAAAAGATGTATTTCTTGCAGTTTTGATATCATGAGATGGATTTATGATGTACTTTCGAAGGGTAGAAACATATAAGACATCATGTATCCTTGCCAATTCAGGTGGCAGCCGAAAGCGATATGCCACGTTGCCTATTCTCTCTGTAATCTCATATAGACCAATGTATCTTTGTTTTAGCTTCCCGCGTTTACGGAATCTGATCAAACCCTTCCATGGAGATACTCGCAGGAATACATGCTCCCCTACTTGAAACTTATGATCTCTCCTCCTCTCGTCTCCATAACTTTTTTGCCTATCTTGTGCAACCTTCAAATGCTTCTTTATTTCTTCAACCTTTTATATTGAGTTTTATATCGATTCCGGTGCAACCAACTTACGTTCACCTACTTCATTCCGGCAAACAAGAGTTCTGCATGGTCGATCATATAATGCTTCATATGAAGCCATTCTAATGCTACCTTGATAACTATTAGTGTAAGAGAATTCTGAGTGATAGATGCTCTTCCCAACTATCCTTGAAGCTTAATACACATGCCCGCAACATGTCCTCTAGAGTTTGAATAATACGTTTGGATTGTCCATCTTTTTGTAGGTGAAAAGTCACGCTGAATGCTAATTTTGTACCGATATCTTTGTGTAAACTATGTCAAAATCTTGAGGTAAAGCGATGATCTCTATCAGATACAATCGACATTGGTGCTCCATGAAGTCTTACTATTTCACCCACTGTTGTAAAAGTCAGCCTACTAGGCCGGCTAGTCGATCCAACAAGTCGAGTCGGGAGGGGACTAGGCCTAATCGGCCATTAGTCGGTTAACTTGACTAATCGGGCCGACTAGTCAGCCGATTACTTGACCGATTTTTACGTAAAACTTTTTTTTTTATTTTTTTAAAGCAAACTTATTCTAATATGTTTAATGTTATATTTAAAGTCAATTACTTTTGTTTCATTATGATAGTATAGAAAATGTACAAATCTATGCAAATATATAAGATGTATGTATAAAAATGATTTATATATTTAAAATAATTTAAAAATTCAAAATGACTAAATCCGATTAGTCGCCTGAATGTCGATTAATCCTTAGTTAGTGACCCCGCCGATCGAGTACCGATTACCGATTTGTGCAAACTTGATTTCATCTACAAAAACCTTACCCAGATGGTCTAATGTGTACGTCATGTGCACTGCTATGAAGTGAGAGGATTTGGTTAGCCTATCAACAATTACCCAGATGGCATCTTGACTTTGACGAGTCTTAGGCAATCCGGTAACAAAGTCCATAGTGATATATTCTTACTTCCACTCAGGTATAGGAAGTTGTTGTATTGCACCAGCTGATCGCATATGCTCTGATTTGGTTCGCTGACAAATTAGTCATACTTAGCAATCTCTATTTTCATTCCTGACCGGCAGTAACATGTCTTTAATGTTCTATACATTCTTTGTACTACCTGAGTGCATTGCATACATCTAGTTATGTGCTTCTTCTAAGATTTAAGCTTTGATTTCTGGAGATTTGGGAACACACAATCTTTGCTTGAACAATAACGCCCCATGTTCATTTGTTGTAAAATCTAATGGTCCTCCTCCCTCTACTTTCTTTAATATTCTTCTAATTTCAAGATCATGTGTTTGGGCTTCCCTTAAGCTATCATATAACATAGCATGACTTGCAAAGTAGCTAATACAATTCCAGAATCATCTATGGCCAGACTTGCGCACATTCCCCTTAATTTTTTTGAGACAAAAAAGGAAGAAACATACTTAGGTGCCCGTCCCAAATATATTATAAAAAGGGGTTACAGAAAGACTTACAGAAGCCGGGACTCGAGGAGAGACCTAGAATGTAAGATTACATTTTCACAGTAGAAACGCTGAGAAGAAAAGAACAAACCATTTCTTGCTAACCCAATGTTCCATATTGTAGGCTTTGTAGCCAACGGTCGAAGGATATTCTGCCTGATGCATTTTTTAGCAAGAAACAAAGAGTCCCAGAAGCTATCAAGGTCCTACATGTTAAGCAGTTAGGAAAAGAACCGGTCCAGATTGGCGTGGAAGGTACACTGAAAGAAGAGGTGCTCCACTGTCTCGGTGTGTATTTCACATAGTGGACATCTATTGGAAGTGTTCGGGAAGAGTCTCACACAACGATCTCGAGTCATTATACATCTTCTGCTCAGTAGCCACATAAGAAGCCGATTCTATCCGATAGATGGAGCTCCCGATGAAGTTACCGTCACGGAGCCACATTCCCCTTAATTGTGCCAATAAGGGGTGTCTTTCAGCTTTTATGCACAACAATACACCACCTGATTTCTGACCAAGGGCATCTGCTACTACATTAGCTTTTCCGGAATGGTACTCATTGGTGAAATTACAGTCTTCAATTCCAACCATCTTCTTTGTTTCGGATTCAGCACATTCTGGGAGAAAATATATTTCGGACTCTTATAATCTGTGAATATTTGTCATGTCTCACCATATAAGTAGTGGTTCCAAACAACTAATTCCAAATCATGGGTAGGATAATTTAGCTCATATGATTTAAGCTGTCTAGAGGCATATGTAATCACTTTTTCATTTTGCATCAGGACACATCGTAACCCTTGACACTTTACACCACAAATCCACCTTTCTCAGATGGAAGTTAAGAACTGGTGTCAAAGTTAGGTGATTCTTGAGTTCTTGAAAAGCCTTTCCACATTCATCGTCCCAAACAAACTTCACCTCTTTCCTAGTTAATCTTGTTAATGGGGTTGCAATTCTAAATAAGTTCTCAACGAATCTCCTATAATATCCTATCAAAATCAGAAAACTTTGAATCTCTGGTACACTAGTCGGTTGCTTCCAGTTTAGAATTGTCTCAATTTTGCTTGGATATACAGAAATACCCTCTCCTGAAATAACATACCCAAGGAATGCAACCTTTTTCAACCAAAACTCACATTTATCAAATTTTGCAAATCATTGTCGGTCATTCAGAGTTTGCGGTATAATACTCAAATGTTCTTTATGCTCTTCCTTTGATCGTGAGTTATACCAGAAATCTTCGATAAACACAATCATGAATTTGTCTAAGAAAAGATGAAATGCTCGATTCATCAAACCTATGAAGGCAACATGGGCAGTTGTTAATTCGAAAGGCATCGCCAAGAATTCATATTGCCTATATCAAGTTCGGAAGGCGGTCTTGGGAATACCTTCAACTGATGATAACACGCTCTTAGGTCTATCTTGGAGAATACAGAAGTCCCTTGCAATTGATTAAACAAATCATCTATCCGAGGAAGAGGATAGTTATTACGTATTGTTACCCGATTCAACATTCGATAATCAATACAAAGCCTCAAAGAACCAACTTTCTTCTTGACAAAAAGAACTGAAGCCTCCATGGAGAAATACTAGACTGAATAAACTCCTTATTTGTTAATTCTAGCAACTGAATTTTAAGCTCCCTGAGCTCAACTGGAGCCATTCGATAGAGTGCTAAGGCAATTGGAGTTGTACCCGGTACTAGGTCAATAGCGAATTCAATATGTCTATCAGGTAGATGTCCTATTAGTTCATTCGAAAATACTTCAGAAAGTTCTTTCACTATAGGGGCATACTCTAGGCTAAATTTCCGCCTTTGTGTTATTTGCAATGGTAACATAAGATAAACATCCTTTCTTGAGTGATTTTTGTGGTACCATGCTGGAAATGACACGAGTCGGGTATACTCTCCTTTCCTAAAGAAAACAAACTCAATCTCATCAGGTCTTCGAAAGATGACCTCCTTCTTATAACAATCCAGTAGAGCATGATAAGTAGTTAAGCAATCCATTCCTAAAATGGCATCAAATTCTTTTCATAGGGATTAGATACACCATAGTGCGACCTCCTCCTATCCTTATTACACAATCTCTAAAGACGTTGCAGACAATTTTAGGCTTCCCTTTTGGTAAGATGGATAAACCGTGCTCAAGCATACCCATTTCTATATCAACAACAACAATAAAGCCTTTTTCTACAATTAAGTATGGTCGACTACATGGATTCTATGTCTCCATTCAGATCTATCTTGGGTCAATTCTGGGCTTATATCCAAAAAACTAAGATCCCTTCGTATAGACTCATTCCAACACTTCTTGGAACGTCCTCGTCCTCTCTTAACCAGCTCAACATCCCAAAACTCACATCTCCTAACTGGTGCATCAACTGACCTTCTTTGCAAATGACCAAACCATCTTAAGCAGTTTTCTTGCATTTTATCCTCGATCGGAGCTACACCCACTTTATTTCTGATTGCATCATTCCGAATCCGATCTTTACGTGTATATCCTCACATCCACCTTAGCATTTTCATTTCTGCTACTGCCATTCTCTGCACATGTTTATGGTTCACAGGCCAACATTCAGATCCATAGAGCATAGCATGTCCCACAACTGCTTTGTAAAACTTTCCTTTGATTTTTAAAGAAATCTTTTTATCACAAAGAACAATAGAGGCTCCTCTCCACTTTAGCTAGTCTGCATTTATTCTATTAGTAACATCTCTATCAATTTCCCCATCATGTTGCAAAATAGATCCCAGGTATCTAAAAGAATCTCTCTTTCGAATGTTATCGTCACACATCTTCACCACGATTCCTTCATCATTGTTGCCATCAAAGGTGCACTCCATATATTCAGTCTTACCCTACTTATACGAAATTCTTTAGTCTCCAATACATGTCTCCAAACCTCGAGCTTCTCATTTACTCCATCTCTAGTCTCATCAATCAACGCAATATCATCAGCAAATAACATACACCAAGGTATCTCATCCTGAATGTGACTTGTCAACTCATCCATAATCAAACTAAAAAGAGACGGACCCAAAGCTGAATGTTGATGCAAACCAATGTTGATGTCATAATAGTCAGTCTTCCTAAACTGGATCCTTACACAAGATAAAACCCTATCATACATATCCTTTATGAGGTTAATGTATAAGTAGGGTACTTTTCTCTTTCCAAAACTCTCTACAATATCTCCCGCGGGATAGAATCATACGCCTTCTCCAAATCAATAAAAAACATACTGAGGTTATTCCTTTAGCTCTATAAATCTCCATTGTTCTCCTCAGCAAATGGATAGATTCAATAGTTGAGCGACCTGACATTAATCTGAATTGATTTTCTTTACTTTAGAAACTTGATTCAACGTTTTTCAATCACACATTCTCAAATTTTCATAGTATGACTCATCAGCTTGACACCTCCGTAATTTGAACAATTTTGAATGTTTCCTTTGCTCTTATAAAGAGGCACCACGATACTTCTCCAATCTTCAGGCATTTTCTTGCTTCGTCAAATAACATTGATTAAATTCTGAAGCCAAGTCAAACCATGCTCACCTAAAACTCCCTATACTTATACATGGATGTCATCCGGTCCCCTACCTTTCCCAGGTCTCATAACCTTCAAAGTCTCCTCTACTTCCTTTCTTTGTATCCGTCTATAGCTTGCTCGATTCAAGTTACTTTCACTACTAGCTAGATAACCCAAAGTGATCTCTCTATTTCCTTCTCCACTAAAAGGTTTATGGAAATACTGCTTCCATCTAGTCTCTATATCCTTTTGAGTAACAAGCATGTGACCTGCCTCATCCTTAATGCATCACACTTGAGAAAGGTCTTTGGTCTTTCTTTCTCTTGCTTTGGCCAACCTGAATATATCCTTCTGGCCCTTCTTAGAGTCGAGATTTTTGTACAAAACTTCATAAGCTTTTGACTTAGCTTCGCTTACAACCTTCTTTGCTTCCTTCTTCGCTATTTTGTAATCTGTGACAGTTTCCTCTGTTCTATCCTTAGACATAGTTTTAAAGCAAGCTCTTTTCATTTTGAGCTTCTCTTGCACCTCTCCACTCCACCACCAAGCCTCCTTTTGGCATGAAGCTCCTCCCTTTGACTCGTCTAGCATCTCTTTGGCCACATTTCGGATACAAGATGCTACCACCTCCTACATCTCGTTTGCACTTCCGCTACAATCTCAAGATAAGTCTTCTAAAACATTCTCCCTGAAGCTTGATTGCTTCAGTTGAAGATTCCATCATCTAGTTCTAGTGATCTTGGGATCCCTCCTTTTCATTATCAACCCTTTTATTTGCACATCCATGACTAACAAGCGATGTTGGATTGGCAAACTCTCTCATGGAATTACTTTGCAGTCTTTGCAACACAACCGATCTCTTCTCCTCAACGCAAAGTAATTTATCTGTGTTCTAGTCGGGCCACTCTTATAAGTAATTAAATGCTCCTCCCTCTTCTTGAAGAGAGTGTTTGCTATGAAAAGATCATATAAAAAGTTCTAAGCCTTCTTCTACTATGAGTAGGGTCGGCTACATAGATTCTTGCTCAAATCCATGTTGAAAGATTCGACTATTTTTACGCTGGCTGTCGACTACCCAAGGTTGCAGAAGTCGGCAGTCGGTACTCGGTCGGCCGGGTCACTGACTAAGGATTAGTCGGCAGTCGGACGACTAGTCGGAATTAGTCGGGCATTAGTCGGTTTTGAATTTTTTATTATTTTAAATATATAAATTATTATTAATATATTAATCTATATATATACTCAATCATAAATATGCATAGATTTAGCAATTTTCAATTTTATAAGAGCTAAAAAAGAAGCAATTGCACGAAAAAAGTAACAAGTTAAGAACAAATGTTTGCTACATAACATTAGCTAATGTTCACTGACAGATACAACATTTCAAAAAAAAAATAATTCAAGCAATTATGAAGCATCAAGTAAAAAGTCATTCATCTCCATCATTGTCATCATCCAAATCAATCTCTTCTTCTTCATCATTTTCTTCATCATCTTCTTCATCATCATCTTCTTCTTCAACTATGTCTTCAGGTAGAAATTCCTCCTCTTCTTCATTTATAGATGCAACATTTGAGCTCGAAGATGAAGCTCCCTTGCCACGTTGACTTCTTCTCAGCTCCAAATTCTCTTCTGCACCACTTGCATGAGCCACTGCTCTCCAAGTCAATCCGGAACCTGGAAAGACCTCCTCATCTTGAGCTTGTACATTGATCTCTGCAGTCCATTCACGTAAATATGCACGATCACGAGAGGAAAGCGGATCTTTTCCTTTCTCAAGACGGCGTTCCATCATGTTGGAATTGAAACGAACGTACACAAGATCGTTTAGCCTTTTTGTTTCCAACATGCCTCTCTTCTTGGTATGAATATGTAAGCAACATTACAAAAATTGTGACTAATGCCTATATCACTTACTAATTTACAGCTAGTATTTCTATTATATGGGTCACTAGAGTCTTACCGAGTCAAACGTACTCCAATTGCGCTCACATCTAGAGGATGCAGAAGTCAAGCTCAAGATCTTGATGGCCATGTGTTTCAAATGTGGTGTGTCATCTCCATAATTATACCACCAATTATCTGATAAATATAGAATGGTTAGGTCAATGAAATCAACGATAATCAAAATTACATTAATAGAAAATAATGTCTGAAATACCTGGATCGAAATTTTCATCATTTCTCATCCTCTGTCTCACGGCTAATGGCTTCCCAAATGCCCCACGACCATTTCTATATTCAACAAGCTCCTTTGTGGTGATAGCATCTTGTATATCCAAATCTGGATAAAATCGTTCCATGCAATCCATAAAACCTCTCTTCACCACAATATCTGCATCACCACCACACTCCGTGAAAAAGAAGTATGGGTTCAAATAGTAAGCCGCTAGATGCAATGGAGTATCAGGTCTGCCCTTGGTCTTGGAGATAATAGCATCCACAAAAAACTTGTAAGATGACTCCACGCTATGATGCAATTATCTCTCTCTTTGCCTCTTCAAGCCCACCATAAACAAAGCCCATGGATGGGCGGTAATCCGCATCAACCACACGCAATAGACGGACCAAAGGTGTAAAAATTTTAATTGCAAATGCGGTGTGGTTCCAAAAAAGTAGTGCTGAAGACTATGTACGTCGCTTGTTCTCCCTTTTTGGTCTTGTACCATTTGCATGTCCACTCATCTGAAGAAAACATCAACGTGAGCTTGTCTTTTTTCTCTAGAATGCTTTCTAGAGTGAGGAAAGTAGTAGCAAACCTCATTTGCCCTGGTCTAGCGATGTCTCTCTTGTTTGTAAACTTCCGCATCAAGCTCAATGTTTTAATGTGAGCATAAATAAAAATAGTGAGTGTCCTCGCCTTTTTAATTGCGCTCTTCACCTTCGAATCTTTGCCGATCTCCTCCAAAGCAAGATCAATGGAATGAGCATCACATGAAGTCCACCATATCTGTGGATATTTTGTGAGCAGCAACCTCCCTGCTGCTACATTTGTCGAAGCATTATCCGCAACAACTTGAACAACATTCTCCACACCAACTTCAGTTATGCACTCATCCACGAGCTGAAAAATGTACTCGGCGGTGTGTGTCTCATCAGAAGCATCTATGGACTTCAAAAATGAAGTCCCCAAGGAGCAATTGACACTAGGGATGATCATGGGCCGGGCTGGGCCGGGCCTTGAAGGGCCCAGGCCCAAGCCCATTTAAAAACTTCGGGCCTTGGGCCGGGCCTAGGCCCGCGAAATTTTCTTTGGTTCGGCCCAAGCCCAGGCCCGACCCAATTCCTATGGGCCGGGCCGGCCCATCTCTGCCCATTATATATTTTAACTTTGAATTTTTGTTTAAAGTTAATCTCAATTCAAGTTAAATGAGCCAAAATTGTTTAAAACATATGCCATAAAAATTGTGAAACAACTAAAACTCAATTCTACTAGAGATGATTTCTCATTTTATACAAGTGCACTCAATGTTAGATACCATAAACGTCTCTCATTACAGAAATTGAAAGAGTGAACCAAACTTAAATAGTTAACAACAATAGGTGCACCAGGAACTGCATGTTAAAAAAATGGGTATAATGCCCATATTGGGTAAAGGTTCAATAATAGAAAATATTCTGATGGAAAGAAAATAAACACTAATGAATTCAAGAATAACCAGTAGAATCTAAACCATAGACTAATTAAGGAAAATTAATTCCAAATTGAAATACTATGATCATCAACTCATATGTTTTTTTTAGGCTCAAAAAGGGGGACACACTCGTTGGTGCTCGCCCCAAAATATATTATATTAACAGAAAGAGAAGAATAAGAAATACTTACAGGGGGGTGATGGGGTAAGATAACGTAGAGGGGGTTCATAACTAAGGACGAAAAACTCGGCAAACAATTGCCGCAACATAATTACAGACACCAATCAGAGATAAGTGTATTCGCCAAAATGCTAACATTCTCCCTGTAGAATCGCATGCCCGAGAATATAGCGTCATTCCTGGCCCGCCAAATGGACCACAGACGCGCGATAGGCCCCAAGATGTCGCGTCGTGCCCTCGATCTGTTCGACCACAGGATCTCGCAGAAAGCTTCAATGTTGTCCGCACAAGCCCAATCCACATCGTCCCAGATTCCCGCAACCAAAGTACAACGAAAGAATAGATGATCGGGAGATTCATCATCAATACGGCAGAGATGGCAGATGGCGTTAGTCTGGGGAAGAAATTTGGCGCACCGATCCCTGGTCATCAAGCGCCTCTGACGAAAAAGCCATAAGAAGATGGCGATGCGCTCCGGCAAGCGCAACCCCCAAAAGAAAGCACAATCATGCACCATGGTGGAAGGCGAAGTAGTCGGAGTAGAGAGCAAGGCCCTGTAAGCCTTACGCGTGCAAAAGCCCCCATCCTTCCAATGCCAATGGTCCCGCTGATCGGAGGGGGCAGCCGCAGAGAAGAGAGCCTCCATCAATGAGGCGAATTTCGCCACCCGCTGATCCGATAAAATTCCAGAAAACCGAGGGGACCAAGACCCGTCGGACCAGCAATCCGCGACCGAAGCCGGCTTATCCGAGGATATCGCAAACAATCTCGGGAAGCGCACATTGAGAGGGCCACCCGGAAGCCAGTCGTCCAGCCAAAACCTAAAGGATTCCCCCGACCCAAGAACCGGGGAGAAGAGCATAGAATTCCTCCGCAAAGTAGCCGAGATGCCGCGCCAGAACGGTGAAGAGTGGAGATGCAATGCCCCCCGCCGCAGGTCGAACCAATCGCTGCCCAAAAGCGCACGAAGCACGTTGCAAAGAAAGGAATCGTCCTTGCCCCAGATTTTGCTCACCCATTTGAGAAGTAAAGCATCGTTAACCAGGTCTAATCGTCGAATGCCAAGCCCACCGCAGCGCTCAGGCAAGGTAACCACATCCCAAGCGACGAGATGCATCCCCCTGCCGCTCCCGTCAGAACGACCCCAAAGGAAGCGCCGCATGCATCTCTCCAGCCGAAGACGGATCCCCGCAGGCATTCTCCTCACGGATAGGAAATATACCGGAATAGAAGATAGGACAGATTTAAGGAGTACCAAGCGACCTCCCCGAGAAAGCAAGGCGGCCCTCCAGCCCGCAAGACGCGCCTCCAACCGCTCCGAAATAGCCCGCCAATCCGCCGAGCGGGCCCTCCCACCGAAAGAGGCACGCCAAGATATGTAAATGGAAGCTCCCCATGTGAAGTACCCAGCAAACGACCACATTCCTCCGCCTCCGAAGGCGACATGCCAAAAGTAACGACGTTTGATTTGGAAGCATTAATCGTCATCCCAGATAGCTCACCAAAAATAGCTAGAGTATTGGCCATACCCGCCGCCTCGTCCGGACCGCCCTCAATAAAACAAATCGTATCGTCCGCAAACTAAAGCAAAGGCACACAAACATCCCCCATGCGGAAGCCGTTAGAAAGGCCCACCCCAATGACGCGGTCCACCATACGCGCCAAGACATCAGAGGCCAGGACGAAGAGGAGGGGCGCCAGGGGGCAGCCCTGACGCACCCCCCTACGAGGCTGAAACGAGCCACCAACCGTCCGCCCATTAATTAAAACAGAGAGTGAGACCGTGGAGACGCATCTCCGCATCCAAGCAATCCACAAATTAGGGAAGCCCCTTCTACGCAAGGCCGACCAAAGGAAACACCAATCAATTGAATCATATGCCTTGGCGAAATCAATTTTCCAAAGCACCCCTTCCTTTTTTCTTTCTTCCAAACCGCCACCATTTTAGAGGCGACAACGATGCAGTCCGCAATATGTCTTCCCTTAATGAATGCCCCTTGGACGGGGGAGATAAGTCCATCCAAAATCCGAGCGAGACGCATGGCCAAGGCTTTGGCCACAATAAGATAAATACCGTTGGAAACTGAAATTGGCCGGAAATCATCCAAGCGCAGCGCCGGGTTCTTCTTAGGAATGAGCACAATATTCGCCCTGTTGATGCGGTCAAAGCCGCGGTTACCAGCACAAAAGTCAGAGACGACGTCAAGAACATCCGCCGCGACAGTGTCCCAAAAGTCACGATAAAAGGCCACGGAGAACCCGTCCGGCCCCGGCGAGGAATCGAGATTTAACGCCCATACAGCAGCTTTAATCTCCTCTAAAGAAAACGGACGGATAAGGTTCTCGGAATCCGAGGCCGAGAGAGAGGGAGCATCCAGCCCAAGCTAACGCCACCACCACGGAGGGAGAGAGGAAGAGATACGTTTGAAGTGATCAATGATGGCACTCCCCATCTCCCGATCCCCGGAGACCACCTCGTCATTGATAGAAATGGACCGAATCATATTACAACGCCTCCGATTGCTAGCGACCCTGTGAAAGAACGCCGTGTTCACATCGCCATCTTTAATCCATTTTTCTCGTGAGCGCTGGCGCCACTCCAAGGTTCTTTTCTTGTCCTCCTCCCTCACCCGAACGATAGCAGAAGAACATTCCCGAAGCTCGTCGGTAGAGAGATCACGCACGTTTTCTGTGGTATCTAAATGCACGATGATTCCTTCGTCCTGGGCACGCACCGCCCGCCGCGCCTGTCTGGTAGAAAATTTGAACTCAGCGAGGACCCTCCGAAGGGAAGAAAGCTTCTGGATAAGTCTAGAAGCAGCAGAGCCATAGACTGGGACCTGAGTCCAATGATTCTGGACTAAGGATCGAAAATTGGGTTCCAAGAGCCAATATTTTTCATATCGGAACGGGCCCCGAGGGTTTATGCCGTCCCCAGAGTCCCAAATAATGGGAGAATGATCTGAGAAAGACCGGGGGCGGGATGAAACCGAGCATAGGGGGAAGGAGTCCATAGACAAACCATTGACCAAGAATCGGTCAATCCGCGACCGAGAAGAGTTATTACGCCAAGTGTAGGAAATATCGCTCGGGACCAAATCGAAGAGAGCCAAGTCATCAATCACGTCCATAAAATCATGGAGCCAGGGTCGCGGCCGCCCCTCCCGCGAGGCCGATCAGACGAATGCACGGTGACGTTGAAGTCGCCCCCCATAATCCATGGTAATCCCGAGAATAAGTTTGCCGCCTCCCGCAAATCCTCCCATAATTCACGGCGTAAAATATGGCATGTCGGAGCGTAAATACATGAAAACACCATCATAGCAGAGGAATCAAGCCGTTGTAAAGCAACTGAAATCATATGACGACCGGCAAGCATGGAGCTAAATGAGAACACACGAGATCGCCAAGTTACAAGAAATCCCCCCGCGGAACCAACCGCATTAACCGCACGGAAATCATCGAGCGGACCAGCACCAAAAGAACGCCACGTATAAGCATCAAGGGCCGCCATTTTAGTTTCTTGGATAAAGGCAACGCCACAATACCATTCAGAGAGGCGCAAGCCCAGGGAACGAGGTTTGTCCAAGTCCCCGAGGCCACGGACATTCCATGAAAGGACCTTCATTAAAAGCACCTGAAAATATGCCCCCAGAAAAAACGCCGACCGAGGGATCCACCAATCAGAAAGCGCCGGAGTTCGCCCCCGGGTCAGCAGCTTCCGAGTGACCATCGCTACCTCCAATGCCACGAACACCCGCGGCCTCAGCCACGGCGTCCCTCAGAGAAGAGCAAGAATGAACCACCCTAGGCTCAAGGATTGGACGAGATCGCCTGCTGTACGTAGATCCGAATCGTCTTATAGGAGGGCCCAAACGATCGTTGGAAAGTTGGATTCCAGGGAGAGTCGGAGAAGGGGATGAGACCTCATGCAAGATAGGGGAGGACCGCACAGGAGTCGCGAGAGAAGCATCGCGGTCCGAGACAAAAGTTGGAGAAGCATCCAGGCGGAGGGCCTCAATTTGAATCACAAATGAATCTGGCAAGGAGGTCCGAGTACGCTGATAAATGGGTCGCGGCCAAGAACCGAAAGGCTGAACATCATCGACCCGCAAGTTGAGAAGATCCGCCGAGCGATCCGCATAAGCAACCCGTAAGCCAGGCACCGATCCGAACCGGGGGAAGATAGCAGCCGAATCGATCTCGGGAATCCCCGCGAAAGGAATATCAGAAGATACGGGCGATAGTTGCGGGGCCCCAAAAGGCGTCTCGAAGGAATCCAAGACGTCAAGCGTGCATGGCGACTCTTCGGTAGAAGCCACGGAATGCTCCACGTGGCACGATGGAACCGAAGCGTCGCACGCCACGTGGTGCGGCTGAATCGAAGCTTCCACCGCCCGAACCAAACCGCTGTCGACCGCCGGCTCCGACAGGATCGGAGCCTTGGCAACCGCTGGTGAAGCAAAAACCGTCGGAGAAGGGGGAATAACAGAGAGCTCCGGCTTGAAGCGCCAACGACTGATCTTGAGACACCCGAAGAAAGTCCGACCAGGCGCATCTTTGAGAAAACCCTCGCTGCATTCGAAAAGGACGGAGATACTCTTCCAATCGGCCTCCGGAGCGAGGCCATCATCAATGATAGACAGAATAGTTCCCCAACGGCGAAAAGCTTTGTTGAGTGCAGGGAGAGTTCTAGACAAGAAAGGGGCGCCTGTAATAGAAGCCATGCAAACCTCGGAGGTTGAAGAAGCACCATCAGTCACACGAGCTGGCCGCCAAAAAACGTCATCGTTAGAGCCATGAGCCAGCAAGCAATCTCTAAGCTCCAAGGATAGACCGCGAATACAATAGTGAGAGTGGTCCGGAGCGCAGAAATCCCCCGCGAATATAGGACCGAGAGTGGCAAGAACGTGCGTCCTCACCAAGTCCCAGTCCACGCCGCGCCGACGTGCGACCCCAATAAGCACCCAACGAGAAGGATGAGGACCCTCTTCCATCCGTTGTGAAGACGGGTCTGGCACATGCATATCCTGAACATGAAAGGTCACCATGGACGAAGCACCGCCAAGAGCGGGAGAAGTAGCACTGTTAATCGATCCACCACCTGCGAGGATCGCAGGACCAAGAGGCATCTCCAAAGCACCAGAGAGAATGCCCGCTCCCGAAGAAACCTTATGAGAACCAGAGTCCACCACCTGAGCGTAAGATCGCACCGGGACCTCACGCCATGCGATAGGACCGACACGAGGACCATGCAGCGAGCGCACTGAGAGCGAGGAGTGGGGCAACCTTGGCTGAGACGAACGATGAAGTCGGAGCAACCTGCAAGAAGCCCGGCGGTGCCCCGTCATCCCGCATGCAAAGCAGCGCGGAGGAAGGGGACATCGAGGAGCGAGGTGACCCCTCTCCCCGCACCAGAAGCAACGCCGACCCGCCTTCCTGTGAGAGACCGCCGTCCATGCACCTTCGCCAACACCAGCCTCGCCCTCAGCACCCACAATGACGACTCTCTTACCCTTCGCATCACCCATCGCCGGAGGCGCATCCCTGAGAACCTCGCTAGCACGCGCATCGCCAGCCTTCGCGCTCCCCTCGCCGGCCTTTGCGCCCGCAACGTTCCCGCCGCTCGCACTCCCTCTCGCACCGCTCGCACTCCCTCTCGCACTCGCCATTCTCCTCCGATATGTCTGCAGTGCAGTTAGTGGCCATCATCAACTCATATGTCCCACACCTGACTTTCTTGATTTATAAACATTGTATGAAGACTTAATACATGAACAGAGTGTGCATGCAATAGGTGAGAGTTTCCAAGCGTGTAGGATATAGGAAGGGTTCGGGCCCTCTTCGGGTCGGGCCCTTGGCCCGGGCCGTGCTGGGCCGAGCCAAGCCCGAGCCCGGCCCAAAAAAAATTTGGGCCTAAATGTTGGGCCCAAGCCCGGCCCAATGTCCGTTTGGGCTTGGGCCGGGCTGGGCTTTTTGGGCTGGACTTCGGGCTGGGCCGGGCCGGCCCAGCCTGATGCTCATCTCTAATTGACATAGAAGTTCATGATGCTCCATCCTCGCATGTCCGTCCATGCATCAGTCATTATAGAGCATCCTGTCTTCTTCCATGTAATTCGATGACATTGCAAGTCATCAGAAATTTTCTTCACCGCCTTCTTCAAAAATGAGCCGCTAATCTCATACCTCATAGGAGTCTTGAGACCTGGACCATACATCCCAATTACCTCCACTATCTGCTTGAATTGTTTCGTGGTCAATGCATTGAAAGGGATCGCTGATGTATATGCCCAGTTGCATATATATGAGACAACCCTCTCACGATGGTCCTTGGATAAAGCATCTTTTATGCTCATCTGACGTGTTCCTTGAACGGCGACGGTCTGTTCCAGAGATTCGGAAGATCGATGCCTTTTCGCAGATCCGACATCTCCAGTGATGCCGATATTAATCTCATCTCTCATCTCAGCAAGGTCAACAGCTTTTTGACTCTTCTTTCTAGCAACGTCATCCAAGACCTGGATCATCATCTTCTTCGTATCTTCATCCACCTCAACTTGATGTCAAGAATGCCTTTTTGTATAGTGATCTTCAAGAGGAAGTCTACATGCAACAGTCGTCGGGGTTTGTTGCTGAGGGGTAGTGTTCACAAGTGTGTAGACTTCATAAGGCAATCTATGGCCTTAAGCAGAGCCCAAGAGATTGGTTCCAGAAGCTCTCAGATTTGTTTAAGAAGCATGAGTTCAGACGGTCGAATGCAGATCATTCTCTTTTCATACAGAGAACCTCCCGAGGTATGATTGTTATTATGTGTATGTTGATGATATACTTATTACAGGAGACAACATACATGGAATAAAAAGGGCGAAATAATTTTTGGATCGTGAATTTGTTACCAAGGATCTTGGAACTCTTAGACATGGAAGGACATATCGATATCGATATCGTTTCGATATCGTGTCGATATATCGCTATATCTAGGAATCTTTCTGAAGAAAATGCCTGAAATCGGATATATCGATATATCAATTTCGATATCTGTCCCATGTCGATATCGATATATCGACAATATATCGCCGATATATCGGGATACGGCCTTCCATGCTCTTAGATACTGTCTGGGACCGGGGTTTGCAAGAAATCAACAAGGGCTTGTGATGACTTAGAGGAAATATGTTACTAATTTGCTGAGTGACACGAGTATGCTTGGATGTCGACCTGTCACCACACCCATGGATCCAAGCATGAAGCTATATGATGATACTGATGAGGTTAACAAGAGAAGATACATAGAGTTGGTGGGAAAGCTTCTTTATGTTATCACTACCAGACCCGATATTTCATTTGTTGTCAGTCGGGTTAGCCAGTTCATGGAAAAACCTCGTCAGGTTCATATAATGCTATACAAATGATACTAAGGTATCTTAAATCATCTCCATGTGCAAGACTACTATTTAAAAGAGGTGTCCCCATTACCATCTCAGCATGCGCAAACGCATATTATGCAGGGTGCCCAAAGGACAAGAAGTCCACAACATGATTTGCTATATTTGTCGGAGATTCACTTGTCTCATGGAAACACAAGAAACAAACTGTAGTTGCTAGATCTAGTGTCAAATCTAAGTATAGCGCTATGGCACAAGCATGCACATAAATGATGTGGGTTCGAGCAGTCCTTACAGATCTACATATAGATGTACCTCTTCCCATGTCGCTAAAATGCGACAATCAGGCTGCACTATTCATTGCTAATAATCCTGCATTCCACGAAAGGACGAAGCACATTGAGGTCGATTGCCACTATATACGTGACACGATTCAGAAGGGATTCATTTCTACGTCCCATGTCAGCTGTGGGGACTAGACGGCATGCATTTTCAGGAAGTCCTCATTTAGAGGATCATTTCAAAGGTGTTCATCCAAGCTGATCATGATAGATATTTATGCTCCATCTTGAGGGGGAGTGTAGAGCTATGTATGATTCTGTACTCTTTTATCTATTTTTCCTCGTATGCATTATGTAATTTGCCCATAGACCTCTCCTCTATATAAGAGAGCCTAGGGCTCAACGAATAAATAAGTCTCTTATATTTCCCAACAGAATGCTCTTATGTTGTGAATATTACTTATCATGTTGGGGTTTTAAATGGTGTTTGGTGTTTGTTATCAAGTACTTTATGACATGTTTTGATAGTTTTTGTAGTTCTGCTCTACGTCTAAATGAGAAAGAAATTTGCAAGCATATGCATGTGAACTTCAACAACGGTCCGATATTCCTCCTTTTTTGATCTCTCTATTGGTATTTCGATTAATAAAATGTTCTAGCTTATGTTGGTTTCATCATCTCAAACTTTAGGAAAGAGATCCAAAAATTGGAATTACAAAATGCTCATGAAACCCCTCCAATCCTTCATTTTGCAGGTCTATTAATTTTATAAATTTGTAAGATAGCATGCTCAGCCCAACTTCTGCGGGATTCATGGGTCGACCTGACCCAAGCATGGCCCATCATGAGTCAGGCTGTGCTCGAGCTTGGGCTCAGCTGTTGCCCGGCTCGTGGGCCAGGTTTCCTAAATTGGTCTGGGTTGGGCTAGGTTGGGCCCCACCCGAGCTCAGCCCATGCTCCACCCTAGAGGGAGCGGGAGCGAGAAGGGGAGAAGGAGCGAGAGAAGGAAGGGGAGAAGGAGGAGGGAAGGGATGGGACATGGATGGAGTGTGAGGGTGAAGTGGCTGAGGGCGGGGCTCGAGCCACCCCTTTCAACAACAAAGGGGAAGGCGAATTGGTGAAGATGCTACCATGGAGGATTCGGTGGGCGATGGTCCATGGAGTGCCATTGGGCGACGCGCTAGGTCTAAGAAGAGCAGAGGGCGAAGAGACCCTTGGTGCTACAAATGCGGCGGAGGTGACCACATCTTGCCAAAGTGTCCGACGATCGAGCAACCTTGTTTTGGCTGCAGAGGGCCGGGCCACCGTTGATGCGACTGCACATGGATGATGCTGAGATCGGGAAGGAAATCTCGGACCGAGCTGTGTAAGAGGGCCTCCGTGCGAACTACCAATCCATGGACGAATTTTAAAGAGGCCGGTGGAGGGAGTCGGTCTGGAGCGACAGCTGCTGGGAGCGCTTGTGGGGGAGGGGGAGATACCGATCTAAGACGGATGGGGGTTTGCCTTTGTGCGATCGGAGGTGGTTTGGTTGACGCCATCTCTCTACCGGATGGATCATTGCTCGTGAGGAGGCTCTCCTCCTCAAGGGCGAAGTCTCTGACGGCTGGTTGCCTGGAAGATTTCCTTCCATCGGAGCTGACTGGGAAGGTGAAGTGGAGGAGCCCGCTGTTTATGGATGGCACCACCGTGGATGTCGGACGACTTTGACAGGCAAGGGTGGTAGGAGTTCCACTGAGATGAATGAGCTTCGGTGTGCTGAAAGAAACTCTCTCAGAGATCGGAGATGTGGTGGAACTGCTAAGTTCGGGGCTGAAACCATGGAAGAACAAGAGGTGGTGGTGTTGATGAAAGGTGATGTTCGGGTTGCAGTCTCGTCTGTAACTTTGCTCGTGGGTAGGAGAAAGGTGCATCTCCGAGTGGAAGTTTTGTTAGAAGGCTTGCCGTCGGGTAGCCATTATAAGGATGGTGGCGGTGCGATGGACGAGAATGCCCAAGGTGGCTATCAGACGCTGAACGCTGCCGATACCTTAAGTGCGATTTTTCCATATCTGGGGTGTTACTTTCCATCTTCGGGGAAGGCGGTGGGTCATTTTCGCCCTTTGCACAGACACGTGACCGGCTAAAGCGGCACACGTGAGGCACCCTCCCTGGTAGATCTGGGGTTAGTTTTGAACCCACCCTCGGTTCTGGTCCGTTTAAGGGGATCCTCTCCATCGGGTGCGTCGCTCGTGAGGGATCCGATGTATTTTCTTGTGACCCGAACCTCTCTAGCTTCAGATCCGATGGATTTTGCTTTTGCTACAGCGATGTCGCTCGGGAGGAACTCTTCAGGACATGTGTTTAGGAGCCCGACCCCTTCGAGCTCTGGAGTGGGGATGGTCCTTCATCAACGGAGGCTATGCCGCTCCCTGGGGGTGGGAGCGCATGTGAGAAATGGGTCACCAATTGCACTGGGAAGCTCATCGGGAGCGATGATGGGCTTGGCTGAGGTGCTGGAGGAGCCACTGCTGGCGGAGTAACCAAAAGGTGTCGGTAGGTGGGTGTAGCGTGTTTTCAAGAGATAAAGGTTGCTTCATGGGAAGCGGTAAGGTGGAGCTATGCTGGGGGTCACTACCTGAGTGAGTTCAATTCGGTTTTGGCAGATGGTAGCACATGTGGTATTGTTGTGGTTTGGAATGGGGATCTCTTCGAGCTGGTGGAGGAAATCCTGCTTATTCATTTGGCCACGGTGGTTCTGCAGGCCAGGAGTGATCAGTCTTGTTTCGTTGCCACCTCGGTCTACGGTATTGCGGAGGCGTCATCAAATATGGCGTTGTGGGAGGAGTTGAGGACGATTCATGGTAGATTATCGAGGATCGCTTGGTTTGTGGGAGGCGATTTCAATGTTGCGCTGCTCACGAATGACAGGCTAGGAGGCATGGGTCCTCATGACCCTGGCTCCGGGTACTTCGCAGATGTAATTGATGGGCTTGCACTATAGATTTTTGATGCAACTGATCGTAAGTTCACTTGTAGGAATTCCTTCAGATTTCGTATTGATTGCTTGCTATTGTCCATGGAGGCGATGGAGCTGGCTACGGCTACGTCCCTTCGCAGATCAAGGTCGGATCATACCCCTCTTTGTCTCGATACATGTTGTGGTAGGGGGGCATCTTCGTACTTCATATTTTAGTGTTGTTGGTTGCTGGAGGAGGGCTTTCGGATTTGATCACCTCTTTCTGGGCTGGTCTGGAGGTTCGGGGGACTGCTACAATCAGATTGGCTCGGAAGTTGGCGGCTTTTTGAAAGAGGTTGGTGACCTTCAAGAGGGTTTCCAGGGCATAGCGGGAGTGGAAGAGGAAAGAGGCCCAGGCAGAGGCGGAGAGACTGGACTCGCTGGAGGATTTGAGGGAGCTGGACGAGGAGGAGCTGCCAAATAGAGGGGTGATCCAGAAGATCCTTGTAGAGGAGGATAGGAAGAGAGCGGTAGAGTGGTGGCAGAGATCTCGTCATAAGTGGCTCAAGGAGGGGGATGCTAACACAAATTTTTTTCATGCGGTGGCAAATGGGAGGCGTAGGAGGAACCTGCTCTACTCGATGGAAGTTGGGGGGGGGAATTCTATGGGGAGGAGGAGATTGCATGGGATGTGACGGGATATTTCAGAGGTATGAGCATGCGGCCGTCCCACTGCAACTCCAAGTGGTTGGGTCTTGGGGTAAACTCTATTACCTCTGAGGCATTTGCCTCGTTGACTGTCCTGCTTACAATGCATGAGGTTCGGGAGGCTGTTTTTTGGCTTGAATGGTGATGGTTGCCCTAGTTCAGATGGCTTCCTAATTTTCTTCTTTAGAGAATTTTGGGATTTGGTCAGCAAGGAGGTGATGGATATGGTGTTGGAATTCTTAGATGGAAACTTTAGATTCGAGCGGCTTAACATGTCTTTCATTTTCTTGCTCTCCAAGAAGGACGTTACGACAAGGGTGGAGGACTACCGCCTGATTGCCCTATCGTACGCGGCGTACCTGATTGTCGTAAAGACCTTGGCAAACATGTTGCGGTGGGTCCTAGGTGACATTATATCTCTGGTGCAGAGTGCTTTCTTACCTAGCAGATATCTCATGGATAGTGTGGTCTTGGTGTCTGAGATTGTTACAGCGAAAGGTGTAATGTGGAAAGTGGATTTTTCGAAGGCCTACAACAATGTAGACTGGAAGTTCATGTGGGCCTCTTTGAACAGATGCAGCTGCTCGGACAAATGGATTGAGTGGATGAAGAGGTGCATTACGACCACGTCTTGTGCGGTGCTGGTGAACGGACAACCGAAGGGGGTTATTTTCAGCTACAACGGGGGTCAGGCAGGGATGTCCTCTGGACCCTCTCCTTTTCGTTGTCGCGAGTGATGCTCTGACGATCATGATCGTGCATGTGGTGACAGGGGGGTTTGTCATAGCTACTCTAGGGATGAGTTCTCCATTGCTCTTTAACAATACACAGATGACACAATTCTGTTCTCTAAGGGGAGTGCGGAGAGCTGCACAGGTTTTTCAACGGTCCTTGACATTTTCGAGGCGGTATCGGTTTGGAACTAAACAAGGCGAAATCAGAGTTCGTTCCGCTCAACTTGGAGGATGGGGAGGTGGAGAACTGTGCGGTTTAGCTCCGCTCTCTGCGGATGAGCCTGCCGATTCGTTATCTTGGAGCACCTTTGGTGGTTAAGAATATGCTCATGGCTGATTGGCTACTGTTGATTGAAAAACTGGGACGGAAGCTTGCGGATTGGAAATCTGTGTGCCTATCTAGAGCTAGTAGGCTAATAATGCTGAATCGGTGCTGTCAGTGATTCTCATTTTTTTCTTCTCCTCGAGTCTAATGTCGGTTGGGGTTTGTAGGAAGACGTAGAGAATCATGAGACGGTTCTTCTGGGCCTCTCTTGGGGAATTGAATGGCTTGTCGTTGGTGGATTTGAAGACGGTCACGTGTTCGACGGATGATGGGGGTCTTGGTGTGCGCAGTTTGGAGGAGATGAACAAGGCTCTGCTCAACAAGTGGATCATGTGTATCTGGGGTGATTGTGACAACCTGGCTTGTGTTTATCATGAGAATATATGGTGCATGCCTGCTTTGCCAGGGGCGAGAGATTTTGGGCATAGGCCCTCCTATTTTTTGCGTGGAATTTGTGTTGTTGTACAAGAGATCCGTCCGTTCCTACAATCGATTCTGGGTGTTGGCACTGGTTTCAGATTCTGGACGGATAGCTGGAGTAAAATGGAATTTATGGTGAAAGATTTCCCCTGCTTAAGGCTATGGTTGTGTATCTCGAGCAATGTTTTGAAAATCGGACCGGCGGATTTGACCGGTCCGACCGGTGAACCGAGCCTGGATCGGTCCGGTTAACCAGTTTATGTCGGTTCGGTTTGAATATTCCAATATTAATTAATCCGCCCGGTTCAAACACAGTTTAACCAGGTTCAACCGAAGTTGAACCGCATTTAATTTTTAATTTATTTCAAAATAATGCTGGTAGTAGGAGTTCAACCCATGATATTTAGTTACTTATTCCAAACTCCTAACCAACTACACTAACACAACGTTTTGCATGTAATGGGTTTTAAATATAATCAAACTACTATTATGTTATAGAGCAACTAGTCTAAATAATATATATATATATAGGGATAAATGGGGCTGCCCCCAAGGGGGGAGCTAACTTAGCTCCCCCCGCCTTATTTCATCCGGTTTTTTTATTTTTTTTTGAAAATTTCTTCTGTGGATTTTCATCAATATATCCCCCTATATTATGTCATTAAAAATTCATACGAAAGAGAGACTCCTACGGCCTCCATCAAGACGGGGTCGATTTTAGCAATTCCGTTACCGTTAAAAAATGACTGTCTGGATGGAAGCCGTAGGAGTCTCTGTTTCACACGAAATTTTAATGACATAATTGTTAGAATACTCAGATGATTTATTCCATAGAGCCCTCGGGTCTCTTATATAGGGAGAGAGCCCTTGGGTAAATTACATGAGAGGTACATAAAGAAACTGAAATAATAAATAACATCAAAGACGAACAACTATCTCTACACTCCCCCTCAAGATGGAGCATAGATATCTATCATGCTCAGCTTGGAAGAACATCTCTGGAAAGGTCCTCTGAGCAATGGCTTTGTGAATATGTCTGCTGTCTGGTCCTCTGAACTGACGTGAGACGTGGAGATGAAGCCCTTCTGAATCATGTCCCTAGTGTAATGACAATCCACCTCTATATGTTTTGTTCTCTCATGGAAGGCTGGATTGTTGGCAATGAATAACGCTGCCTGATTGCCACATTGCAGGTTCATAGGCAACGGAACTTCAACATTCAGATCTTCTAGGACTGCTTTAACCCACATCATTTCTGTGCTTGCCTGTGCCATGGCCCTGTACTCGGATTCGGCACTGGATCTCGCCACAACAGTCTGCTTCTTGCTTTTCAGGAGACTAAAGAGCTTCCTACGAAGATAGCAAATCCAGAAGTAGACTTACGATCCCGTGGACATCCTGCATAATCCGCATCTGCGCAGGCTGAAATAGACAAATCTGTGCCTTTCTTGAACAGCAACCCTGTGCCTGGTGAAGACTTCAGATATCTCAATATCATGTACAATGCATCCATATGTACTTGCCTCGGCTGCTCCATAAATTGACTCACCCGGTTTACTGCAAGTGCAATATCCGGTCGAGTTATAGTGATGTATAAGAGCTTGCCCACCATTTCTCTGTACCTTCTCTTGTCCACCTCCTCAGTGTCATCATCGTACAGCTTCATACTCGGATCCATCGGTGTACTTGAAGGTCTGCATCCAGTCATTCCTGTTTCAACCAGCAAATCTGTGACATATTTTCTTTGAGTCATCACCATTCCTTGTGCATTTCTTGCAAATTCTATCCCCAGAAAATACCGTATTGTGCCTAGATCCTTTGTAATGAACTGGCTGCCCAACATAGACTTGGTTATCTCAACCCCTTGTGCATCATCTCCAGTAACCAATATGTCATCAACATATACCATAACAACGATGGTACCTCTAGGGGTCTTCCGGACGAACAGTGAGTGATCCGCATTTGATCTTCTGAAACCCTGTCGTTCAATAAGCTGGGAGAGCTTCTGGAACCATGCACGAGGACTCTGCTTAAGGCCATAGATAGCCTTATGAAGTCTGCATACCTTTTGAGTCTCCCCCTCAGCAGCAAACCCGGGTGGCTGCTGCATGTAGACTTCCTCCTGTAGATCACCATACAAGAAAACATTCTTAACATCAAGCTGGAATGTGGTCCAGTCACGTACCACTGCAACCGATAGAAGAATGCGAAGGGTAGAATGTCTCGCCACCGGTGAAAAAGTGTCCAAGTAATCTACCCCATATGTCTGTGTAAACCCTCGTGCTACAAGCCTGCTTGTATCTGTCAAGACGACCATCTGCATGATATTTGACCGTAAAAACCCACTTGCAGCTCACCACAGACGCACCTGGAGGAATAGGGACTAGAGACCAAGTCCCTCTGGATTGCAATGCACGCATCTCCTCTTCCATTGCTAAACGCCAGCATTCAGTCTTCATGGCATCCTGATATGTCCGTGGAATCTCAACTGACGATACAACAGCGGCAAACTTCTGGAAATCCCCAGTGAGACGATGAAAGGAGACATGAGAGGCTAGGGGATATGAGGCACACTGTCTTCGCTGTTTCCTATGAGCAATAGGCCGGTCCAAGTCATTCAAAACAGTGCTGACCGGTTGGTCCTCCTCCTGTGGTAAACGCTCCTGCACATGTGCATTATTTAACCCATCATTAATATCAGAACATACCTGAGGCATGCTGGATGGTTGAGATGTAGCTTGAGCAGGGCCCGTGCGTCTCGTGTAGAACTTAGTGAAAGGAACAACTGGGGGTGGTGGTGGTGGCGGGGGTGGTGGTGGTGGTGTTGATATTTGGGACGCTGCAGTAGAGGACGGACCCAGGCTTGGAGGTGGTGGAACATAGACTTGGGAGTCTGATGATGTGGAGGAGACCAATCTGTCACCTGCAGGGGAGAAGTACATGACAGGTTCGAAAAATGTAACATCTGCACTCACATAGTACTTGTCATTGACAGGATCATAGCAACGGTACCCCTTCTGTGTCCTGGAGTAGCCCACGAAAACACACTTGATAGCCCTAGGGGATAGCTTATCAAGCCCCGGAGATAAGCGGTGAACAAAAGCGACAGTGCCAAAACCTGAGGTGTCAATGTAAACAAGTCTCTGTCAGGAAAGAGAACAGAGATTGGAGACTTTTCCCCAAGAACAGTTGTAGGCATTCGATTGACCAGATAACACGCAGTAAGTATAGCATCACCCCAAAAGGTTAATGGAGCACAACTCTGAATAAGTAAAGTGCGAGCAATGTCAAGAAAGTGTCGATGTTTTCGTTCGGCAACCTCATTTTGTTGAGAGGTGTAGGCACATGTGGTTTGGTGGACAATGCCTTTAGATGAAAGGAAGCTAGCAAGAGAGCGAGTGCAGAACTCCAATGCATTGTCAGTACGCACATACTTAACAGTAGATGAAAAAACATTCTGAACTTCATTAATTAGATTTTGAAGAACATTTCCTGCTTCAGATTTATTTTTGAGAAGAAAAGTCCACGACACTCTGGAGAAATCATCAACCACAACTAGATAGAACCTGTGCCCCTGGTGATCCGGGACACGACTTGGACCCCAAATATCTATATGAAATAATTCAAACGGGGAGCTACTGCTCCGACTCTGACGACTGGGGAAGCTAGACCGATGGTGCTTCCCTAACTGACATGCTTCACACCGAAAAGAAGAACTCGGAGATATCTGAGGCAGGAGGTGACGCATCTTTTGCAGCGGTAGATGACCGAACCGAAGATGCCAGGTGTACGGAGAAACAGAGGCCTGGGTATGCAAGGAGACACCAGCGTAGGAGTTACGAACGAGACGATAAAGGCCATTGTGCTCAGAACCACAACCAATCACCCTGCCCGTCAGTATGTCCTGAAAAATAACAGACGATGGATCAAAAATAGCATGACAGTGCAAATCACGTGTAATCTGACTAATAGATAAGAGGTTCATAGAGAATTCTGGAGCATGTAGCACATTCTGTAAGTGCATAGAGGGTAGCAAAGCTGTCTCCCCCTGACCGATGATAGGAGACTGAGTGCCATCAGCAATGAGTACAGAGCGACCTGGCTGAACAGCTCTGTATGACTGCAGAATATCTTTCTCACGGCATAGATGATGGGTAGCTCCAGAGTCGACAATCCATCCTGTGAGGTCATGACTATGAAATGAGGCTGAAGGACTACCTGAGGCACTGGCTGAGGCCGATGTACTGGCTGACGCCGAAGCCGCAACATCAGAAACGTCTGCACCCTCTGATGAAGAAGATTGTGGCATAATATCCCGAAGTCGTGCCACCAACTCTTCGAACCTGTGATCTGGAGTAGATGCGGGTGGACCCCTGAACATGATCAGCTACTCGTGCAGAAGGAGGAAAACCATGCTTGGAATAGCATGTATCCTCCGAATGACCAGTGCGACGACAATATGAGCACGTAGAGCGTATGCGGCCTCCGCGGCCACGTCCACCACTTCCCCTGCCACGAAACGAGGACGAACCACCACGTCCCCTGGAAACTGCCATTGCTGACGGAGTCGCAGTCGCTGTACTGGATGGAACGGGTACACGACTGAGCCTCCTGTATACCTCTTCCATCGGTGGGATGGTGGCATCTGTCAGTATCTGAGCGCGTGCTGCCTCGTACTCCGGATCTAGGGCAGCGAGTAATACGCCAACCATAGTGGCGTTGCGGAACGTCTTCTGCTGTTCCGGCGTGGCTGTAAGTGGAATGGTGCTGTAGAGCTTCTCGAACATGCCACGAAGCGACGTGTACAGGGAATGAAGAGGCTTCCCATTCTGCTTCGTGGTAAATATATCATGCTGCAACTGGAGCATCTTCGTCTCATTACGGACCTGAGAGTACGTCATAGCCAAAATATCCCACATCGCCTTAGCGGTGGGCTGGTGAAGGACATCATTCGCTATCTCCGTCGTGAGCGTACCTGAGAGCCACACCTTGGCGTACGCATCATCCGCCTCCCATGAGGCATAGATTCCTGTCTTCTCCGACGGTTCATCCTCGGTAAGAATATGCTTCTTACCACACGACTTCATGAGACTGAGGAACTGCATCGCCCACAGTTCGTAGTTCGTCCCGTCCATCTTGACGATTGGTGCCGAACCTTTGAAGGCACCTATGGCGGGCATATCTAGCTTCTGATCTGACATGATGCCGGAGAAGAGCAACTACTGATAGACCAAGAAAATACTGTCTACCAAGACCTTGTAGGATCCAAGTGCATAGGTAGACGATTATGCACTTGAATTAAACATAACGCCGAGTCCTAGGAAGAACGCGGCACACCGACACCGAGTAGAGGCCTTGGGAGCCTCTACTTGGCAAAGATGACGGCTGACAGGGGACGGTCAGCGGCTGGACAGCAGGTGGGGAGGCCCGACGTCGGTTGGTGAGGGCTCGGCGGCTTGGGGGGGGCCCGGCAGGGGCTGGCGGCGGGTAGAGGAGGGGCCCGGTGGCGGTGTGAGGGCCCGGCAGGGGCTGGCGGCGATGGTGGGGGGGGCCCGGTGAAGGAGAGAGGCCCCGACGGCGGTGGTGGGAGGCTGGGAGCCCCGGGGAGGGGAGGGGCGGCGAACCCTAGAGAGGGGGGGGGGCGGCGGTGGAAAAAAACCTAGGTTAGGGTCATGGCTCTGATACCATGTTAGAATACTCAGATGATTTATTCCATAGAGCCCTCGGGTCTCTTATATAGGGAGAGAGCCCTTGGGTAAATTACATGAGAGGTACATAAAGAAACTGAAATAATAAATAACATCAAAGACGAACAACTATCTCTACAATAATATAGGGATATAGTGATGGAATTCCACGGAAGAAATTCCAAAAAAAATAAAAAAATCGGACGAAATGGGACGGGGGGAACCAAGTTAGCTCCCCCTAGGGGGCAGCCCCATTTAACCCACATATATATATATATGATATGTATGACATTTGATGGTGTATATGGAAAAGTATTTTATGTATGATGTGAAATATATACATTGTTTATGTATTTTATTTATATTTCAGCTATATTTAAGTGTATGTTTTATATATATTTCATTTCATTTTGATTTGATTTGATTAGCCAGTTCAACCACTTTTTTCTCGCCGGTCATGTTTAGTCTGGTTTTAAATAATGATGACGTCATCATCCGGTTGAACCGGTTTGATTACATGGTTCAACCCGATCCAACCATTTCGGTAAGGTTTTCGGTTCAGTGTCTGGTTCGGTTTCAAAAACATTGATCCTCGGTGTTCGGTGATAGATGTGTGGGACAAACAGTCTTTTTTTTCCCCAAACTTTAGGGGCGATTTTTTATAGGTCAAAGGTTAGGGGAGTTTCTGACGATGCTGATAGAACTGGGTAGAAGATGCTGGGAGAACATATGGGCCTGATGAAAGCAGAGATAACTGGAGTTGGTGTGATGGGAGCTTCTCGGTTCGTAAGGCGTACAAGATGCTGAAGGGTCCTACGATCTTTGATCCTGGTGGGTACGTTGTGGACTGCAAGAACATATGGAACTGGAAAGTTCCCATACATATAAAGATTTTCCCGTGGCTTTTCAGAAGAGGAAGACTACCTACGGGGGCGAGGCTGGCCCGCTTCATCAATTATGTTGATCCAGTGTTCTCTTGGCGTCGGGCGGAGATGGAGGAGTTGAACCACCTTTTTTTCGCATGTGAGGGATCGATGGAGGCATGGAACCTGTTGGGTAACTGTGAGGTTCGCGATGTTGATGATACTAGTTTTTGGAACTCTATGGAGCAATATGTGGATGGGAAGATTGGAGTGCATCGCTACGATTTGGGTTATCTGGCTGGCAAGAAATGGCGTGGTGTTTCATCATGACAGGTTTTATGCCGAGAACGTAGTAACTCATGCTAGGTTGTTGGCGGAAATTTTGAACTTTGTAATTTTGTAATTTCAGGAGTGTAATTTTTGGGTGAGCGCTTTGTGAACCTTCATGTATTAACGTGGCAAACTTGTTTCGGCATTTTAATATAAAAGAAAATTTTTTGTTTGATTTTAGCAAAGAAACACTAGATGGCCAAAAGGCTATATTGGAAAGTGTTTGTTGGGAATCTCGGGATCATGCTCAGAGATATTGATGATGTGTTAAGTTAATGAGTGAGCATGATGTGTTAGGTTAATGTGTGGGCATTTTTTTGGTTCAAATTGCTCGTTCTACCTTCATTAGTGTACTAATCATTCTATTTCTGATGGCAGGGTCTGCTAGAGCGGGAGCCACGCAGTCTTGTAATACGGGAAATTTTTTAAATGTTATAGCAAGAAGTTTCATTTTTTCTTTCATAAATAAACAAGAAGCTTCTTTCGGAACACTCAGTGGCGAATGAAATATTTTGTCACAGGCAAAGTATGGCCCCCTGTTTTATTGACCTTTGGTTATTAACAATAGGATATGCTCTGAGGTCTGAATGAACATATTTCTTCACTTTCCTTGAAGGTTGAATACATGGCCTTTCATATTCAATGCCCTGGATTTTTATCGTTTTGTTGCAATCATAATAATCATTCATGATTTTGCATTAGGCGTCAGCATATATGTTTTTGTATCCATCTGCTTCCCAAACTTCAAGAACCCATCCGATCAGCTACCTATTTATGTAGTGTATTAAATTTTGATTTGCTTTAAAGATGGCTCGAATGATTCTCTTCAGTCTTGTTCCCGTCCTTTTCATTAGCAAAAGAGCTTTTGTGTGGACTTCTGAAAAAGAAAATTTAACACAGACACTGTAATGAAACCTCGTGCGATCTCAATACGATCTCCTAAATTTGTGTTTTCTTTTACGAATACCAAGCTTGAACCACATTTATATATTACTTTATATTTAATAGAATATGTTTAAAGTGGACCTTTGTAGTGCACAACTTTAATCTTTTGTACGGAATTTGAATCTGTCCTAGTGATTTGCAAGTTATAAAAAAACACAAGGAATCTGTGCAGATTTATGGAACTGCCATTCTTTTCAGTAATTATGAATATTACGACTGAAATACATATTTCCTTTACAGCCA
Source organism: Ottelia alismoides (assembly GCA_037367405.1). Lineage (NCBI taxonomy): Eukaryota > Viridiplantae > Streptophyta > Magnoliopsida > Alismatales > Hydrocharitaceae > Ottelia > Ottelia alismoides. The sequence continues at coordinate 1,456,804 of JAZKJV010000039.1, forward strand.
AATTACAACCAAAACAACATGAAATTCACATTACATGACGTCGGAGTTTTCAATCTTCCTCAGAATTTTACTTGCTACTGAGAAAATGTTGGTCTCCTTTTTTCTATAAAACCTACTATTCCTTGGCCTTTATTACCTATTCTAGCCGCTACCACTTACTTCTGGACAGGTTTGCATGAAGTGCAATAGAATTGAGGATTTCCATTATTAGGGAGCTCTTTCCATCTAGTGAATGGGCCGGATTGAAAAAGATGATTAGAGGTTTCTACACCATCTTTTCATGGGGTACACCTTCCCGTCATTTTGAGACCTTACCTTAAGAACTCGTGATGGATTGTCAAGCAGTTTTTGAGTGTCACAAAATGCATGACAACCACTTTTTCTCAATTGCCATCAAAGCAGATTGTTCTTCACATATCTAGTGTGGGGATGTGCAACTTACACATTCTATATGGTTGGAAATGTGGTGATACTGCAAAATGATTTCCATGATTGTCAACTAGTCGTTGTTTTCCTTGAAAAAATGGTTACTTGTAGTTTGATAATGCAGTGTGGAGTTCAGGTATGGAATCCCACTTATGTTTAGGCCATGCCTATGTGACATTGATTAACGAAATGAAACAAAGAACAGTGGTGTAAGCACACAATCTGAGGTGAGATTGTGACCCAGTTCATGCTGCAAGAGCACTATATCTGGGAGAGGGAACATGACCTCTAAAATACTTCAGAGCTGGGTAATAAATATGGTTACAAGCTCTCCTCTTTGTACTTAATTTATGCATATGTAAACTTACATTTGCATGGGGAGAATAGAAGGAGTCTTCCCTTGTACATTAAATGACAACTTTGATTGTACGTTGAAAATACCCCTTCTTAATAATAGAATGTTATCTTTTTTGGATGGATGGCTGTGATTAGAGGGGAATGGTTGACAGATAAATGATGGTTCGATTGTCTTGTCGAAGGCTATTACATGCATTGCCTCGATGATTAGGTGACACTCTACCCAACAAGATGTGCAAACCTCTGTTAAAGCTTGATGACACGGTCCTACTTGGACCGCATCCTTAGAGGTGTTTCCTCTGACATGTTTGTAGTCGGTGCCTCGATCATATTCTAACCTCACCCTTATCTGTTGGGATTCTGACAATGATTGCCATGTTGGTGGTCTGTTCCACTTTGTGTGCTTGTGGCTAATGGATGGTGGTTTTTGGGAACAAGGTTCCCTCTGTTGGCGGGACCCTTATGTGGCAAAATCAGCTTCCAAGGTGTTAGTGGCAAAAGCTTGAGGATTTGCATAAGATGTTGACCAAGTTCTGGTTGGTGGTTCAGAATTGACGAGAGGAGAGGAGTGCGCATGTGCAGGAGGAGGCATACGCTTGGATGCAATTGAGAATTTTGAAAGAATTGCTAAAAGGAGAGATTGGCTAAGAAGTAGCACCGTCAAGTCTTGCTTGAGGAGGATATGAAGCAGGAGAGGAGTGCGCATGTGCAGGAGGAGGCGTTACGCTTGGATGCAATTGAGAATTTCGAAAGAATTGCTAAAAGGAGAGATTGGCTAAGAAGGAGCACCGCCAAGTCTTGCTTGAGGAGGATATGAAGCAGGAGATGGAGTTGCCGCAACGATCTAAACAAATTTGGCTGAAGGAGGGAGATGCCAGTATTAACTTCTTTCTTGTCGCGACAAGTAGACAAAGGATACACAATTTGTTCTACTTGATCGAGGGTTGTTTTGAGGTGATGAATGGAGATTTGGCTATTGGGAGGGTTATGACTGAGTTGAGTAGGAGGTCTCCACATGGTGATGCGAGATGGGATGACATTGAGATGCCGAGCTTGTATGAGCTGTAGAGGGTTGGGTTGGTGTGATTTTCATGCCTCGAGGTCCGTGCGATGGTTTTTTGGTTGATTGCAGATGGTTTGCCGAGCCCGGACGGGTTCCTAGTCTTCTTCGGGGATTTTGAGACTTGATAAGGCAAAGGTTGTCACAGTTGTTGACGAGTTGTGATTAGGGAATCAAGGCTTTAGGCATATGAATTGCGTTCTTCTATTTCTTTTGTCTAAAAAGATGTGCGATGAGTAGGGTCCTGAGGCCCATTGCATTGTTCATTGTTGACATCCCAGGTTGACACATGAAGGACGGGTGGTGGTGGTGTCAGAGGTTGTTGATTGTTGTTGATTTAGATAAATAAATGATCGATTTTCAGAATTGACCACAAATATAGGTCAAGGGGCTATGTTGGAAGGTAAACTTCTCCATAGTGCATGATTATGGAATGACAGTTCATCGAGGTATCTACCTTGTAGAGGTTTTCCTAATAATTGGATTGCCTTAATCGAGGTTTGTGATGACGACATCAAACTTGGTGTTAGTGAAAGGTAGGTAGGCGGGGATTTTTTTTAGTCTCGGAGAGGGGTGTGATAGGATGTCTGTTAGCTCCATTGCTCTTTGTGATTGTGGTAGACACATTGTCCAGGTTGGTCTCCTGTACGGTTACTTAGGAATATTGCAACAGCTTCAAAGTTTGGGGCATCTCGTTGCCTTTCCTATGGTATGCTGATGATATCATTTTTATTGAAGATGATGCTACAACGATTGATGGTACTGCAGCGGTCTTGGATCTATTCGGGTTGGTTGTTGGTCTACGGGTGAACGACGATAAGTTTGTGTTTGTTCCTTTCGAGATAGAGGCAAAGATTGAGCCGCATGACATCAAATTTTGCCAAAATTCTGTTGAATTTTGGTTTTGACAAGGCATTGAAATTCGATCGAGATGGATGACATTTGAGCCTTTAGGGTTATTGATAGAAGGGTTGATGACTTGAAATGATCAATATTTCGATGAAATTCTGGTCGAATTTCGATCGGTCACCAATATGGTGACGAAAATCAATATTTAAGTTTTTGTATTGAGGCTTGTGTTTGGGGACAGAGAATTATTCCCTACTAGCTACTTGGGCCTCCCTTTGGCGAGTGGGAGGCTGGGACAGTGTGATTGGTTACTAGTTACTTGGGCCTCCCTTTGGCGAGTAAAATTATGTGGGCCAGATGATGCCTTGTTTGTTGAGAGGGGGATATGTCGTGCTCTTAAAGGCAATGCTTTTTGTTATTAAGGTGTTCTCCATGTTGACACGGTTGCTTCATGTTGGAGTTCGAGGTAACTTGGAGAGTTTGATGCACAGATTCCTTTGGGCGACTTTCAGTGAGGCACATATGATACCTCTAGTGAACTGGAGGATAGTGATGTTGACAACGGAGGATGGTGGCACAAAGGTGAGGAGTTTGGAGGAGACGACATAGTCATGTTGGCCAAGCGGGTTCCGAATCTGGGTTGGGGTGGCAAATAGCTATCGTAGATTGTGCACTGAACTTACAATGTATCTAGGGATCTTTCGGTAAGTTAGGACGGTGCGAGCACTATTGAATTTTTAAAAGGGTATCCGTATTGTGTTGCTTGTAGTCTCTTATCACTTGCGATTGGTGTTGGGTGATGGGGGATGCTTTCGTCTCTGTCTTGATGATTGGATGCGATGTGATGTCCTTTGCATCTGGTTTTCTCGCCTCTACAACTTGGCAATGGATGGGGTGGGTGGAGGGGTGGAGGGTGCCTATTGGTAAGACTTAGGTTGGGGAAAAATGGTGCCCCTAGTTTTGTTTGGGAGGTTATTTGATCAGAGGATGACTGAATTTATGAGATTTTTGGAAATTCCATCTGAGGTGGGAAGGCCGTATGTTGGGCACAACCATTTAGCGTGCGCAAACGCCCACTTTTTAGTTCGGAAAACATACAAGGCCATGCGCACAGTCACTATTTTTGTCCCATGTTTTGTTTGCACGGTGTTCATGTACTCGTGGATGTGGAAGATTCATCCCACTACCGGTCGAAGCGCTCCTGTGGCTGTTGAGGTGGGATTATGTGTTGACAGGGCCTGCCTCGATTCTTCAAGGGGCATATGGTCCCTGCTAGTGGTGTTCATAGATGCTTCAGGACACTGATCAGTGATCATTTATTCTTTCTGTGTAGAGAGGTGTGCGAGATTGCATATCTGGACGAGATTTCCATAGATTGTGCTTTTGCTTTCTAGAATTTCTTGGACCATCTTCTTGTTGGGTTAAATTTTGAATCAACATGGGTTGTGGTGTGGGTCATATAGTTGTTAGGAGCATGGTGCTCTTGCACAGTGAAAGATTCTATGGTGAGAATGTTATGAAATGAGCCAAGATCTCGTGAGATTCCCAGTTTTTATAATTGCTATATGTCAATTTGTGCTGAGCGTATTCTCGACACATTACCCTTTTTTCTTTCGAAAAGAGAAGTGTGAACACACGCCAACATGATGCTAACAAGTCTTTTCACATGTAGGGAGTAAGTGGCCCTGTTTCAGTCGATCAAACTTTTTTCCTTAGGCTGGTGGTTATGTGGGTTAGATTGGCGGAGCCTGTCTCGATACCACCATCCATTTCCTTTTTATTACTGGCTTGTTAATGGTCTAATAATAAAGAGGGAAAAGTCATTCTGGATTTTATAACGGCTTATGATATTTGCATAATAAACACTCTCTTCAAGAAGAGGGAGGACCATTTAATTACGTATAAGAGTGGCCTGACTAGAACATAGATTGATTACTTTGCGTTGAGGAGAAGAGATTGGTTGTATTACAAAGATTGCTAAGTAATACTAAGAGAGAGTTTGACAACACAACACCGCTTGTTAGTCATGGATCTGCAAATAAAAGGGCTGGTAAAGAAAAAGGAGGATTTCCATGATCACTAGATCTAGATGGTAGAATCTTCAATTGAACAATCAAGCTTCATGGAGAAGTTTTTAGAGGACACATCTTGGGATTGTATCGGAAGTGCAAACGAGATGTGGGAGGCGGTGGAGTCTTGTATTCGAAGGGTAGCCAAAGAGATGCTAGGCAAATCAAAGGGAGGAGCTCCAGGCCAAAAGGAGGCTTGGTGGTGGAGTGGAGGGGTGCAAGAGAAACTTAAAATTAAAAGAGGATGCTTTAAAGCTATGTCTAAGGGTAGAACAAAGGAAAATGTCACAAACTACAAAGTAGCGAAGAAGGAAGCAAAGAAGACGGTAAGCGAAGCTAAGTCAGAAGCTGATGAAGTTTTATCCAGATTCTCGATTCTAAGGAGGGCCAGAAGGATATATTCAGGTCGGCCTAAGTAAGAGAAAAAAAGACCAAATGCTAACTGTTCGCGATAGTATAGTAAGTTGCTGAGTGCTACACTAGAGGGAGTAGAAGGGTGAGGCAAGGAAGGGGCATAGTATGTCCGTCCGCTTAGTAGTAAAAGAATTTCGTTAGAAAGAAAATAGGAGAGAGAATGTTACTCTGAAGAATATAAAGACTAGATGGATGTAGTATTTCCATAAGCTTTTCATTGGGAAAGGAATAGAGAGGTCGCTTTGGGAGATCTAGCTAGTTTGAAAGTTAATTGAATCGTGCAAGCTATATACGAATACAAAGGAAGAAAATAGAGAGGATTTGAAGTTTATGAGACATGGGAAAGGTGTAGGACCTGATAACATTCTTATAGAAGTATAAAGAGTTTTAGATGAGCGTGATTTGACTTGGATTACAAATTTATTCATTGTTATTTGACGAAGCAAGAAAATGCCTGAAGATTGGAGGAGAAGCATCATGGTGCCTCTTTATAAGAACAAAGAAGACATTCAAAATTGTTCAAACCACAGAGTTATCAAGCCGATGAATCACAATATGAAAATTTGGGAACGTCTGATCGAAAGAAGGTTGAAGCAAGTTTCCAAAGTAAAAGAAAATCAATTCAGATTCATGCCAGGTCGCGCAACTATTGAAGTCATCCACTTGCTGAGGTGAACGATGGAGATTTATAGAGCTAAAAGGAAGAACCTTCATATGTTTTTTTATTGATTTGGAGAATGCTTATGATTCTGTCCCACAAGAGATATTGTGGAGAGTTTTGGGGAAGAGACAAGTACCTATCCTATACATTAACCTCATAAAGGATATGTATGATAGGGTTTCATCTCATGTAAGGATCCAGTTTGGAAAGACTGATTATTTTGACATCAACAATCTTCATTAAGGTTCAGTTTTGAGTACATTCCTTTCTACTTTGATTATGGACGATTTGACAAGTCACATTCAGTATGAGATACCTTGGTGTATATTATTCGTTGATAATATTGTGTTGATTGATGAGACTAGAGATAGAGTAAATGAGAAGCTTGAGGTCTGGAGACATCCATTGAAGACTAAAGGATTTTGTATAAGTAGGGCTAAGACTGAATATACGGAGTGTACTTTTGATGGAAGCAATAGTGAAGGAATCGAGGTTAAGATTGGTGACGATAACATTCAGAAAAGAGATTCTTTCAGATACTTGGGATCTATTTTGCAACATGATGGGGAAATTGATAGAGATGTTACTAATAAAATAAATGCAGGTTGACTAAAGTGGAGAGGAGCCTCTATTATGATAAAAAAATCCTTTGAAAACAAAGGAAAGTTTTACAAAGTAGTCATGAGACTTGCTATGCTCCATGGATCTGAATGTTGGTATATTATCCATAGACATGTGCAGAAAATGGCAGTAGCATAAATGAAAATGCTAAGGTTGATGTGTGGACACATCCACACACACACACATATAAAGATTGGATTCGAAATGATGCAATCAGAAGGAACGTTGGTGTAGCTCTGTAGATGTCAGAAATTTGCTTAAGGTGGTTTGACCATCTGCGAAGGTCGGTTGATGTACCGGTTATAAGATGCGGGTTTTGGGATGTTGAGTCGGCTAAGAGAGGGCGATGAAGGCCCAAGAAGTGTTGGAATGCGACTATACGATAGGATCTTAGTTTTTTGGATCTAAGTCCGAGATTGATCCAAGATAGATCTGAATGGAGGGAAAGAATCCATGTAGGCAATCCTACTTAACGTGGGAAAAGGCTTTGTTGTTGTTGTTGTTTTTGTGTTGTTAATGGTCTAATGAGATCATAAACCTTTTTTGAGGCAAAGCATTTGGAAATGATTGATGTTGAAAGCTCTCTGCTGCATTTGTTAAATTACGGCTCAGTTTTTGCTGCCTTATAGTCTTTAGCCAATTTGATCTCCTGGTGAGGTTCCTTGGCTCTCCCCGATTGTGGGAATTTTCGGTCCTAGTTTGGCATTTGAGAGGTTACATGGTCTTTATATCATTTGATAGCTGGGTTTTCCTTTACCCAAGCTTCTCTCAAGTCATTATGGGACGAAGCTCTGCCCAAGGTACCCAAAGGAACTTTCCCTGAGGACTGTATAGGGCTTGCATCCATAGGTTTAATGTTTAACATTAGGGAGTTGGATGCCGGGAGGCTTTAGCTTTTGGCCACTTCACGTTCATGATATCGCGCCCTCATGTAAAGCATCTCTTGGTCTCTGCACATGTTAGGGATTCCTACATTACTTTTGGACAATATCCCAATGATCTTGCTTGCATTGAGTTCTTCACTGGTTTGAACATGTTGCAGTTAAATGATAATTAAGTTGAACAGTCGTATAGGTTCTTGAAGAAATGAATTGTCATTTTTGTGTGTAGGTGAAGTTGAATGGATTATGCAACATCCCCAGCTTAGATCCGAACCGTTATTGAGGAAGATTGGCTTATGTTGCAGTTAAATGATAATTAAGTTGAACAGTCGTATTAGGTTCTTGAAGAAATGAATTGGCATTTTTGTGTGTAGGTGAAGTTGAATGGATTATGCAACATCCCCAGCTTAGATCCGAACCGTTATTGAGGAAGATTGGCTTTAGTAACCGCAGAAAATGTAAAGTAGCAGTACCTACCTTTTACAACTCACTCTCATATTTTCAGGTGAGATTACATTTAAGGTATCACAACCTTCTTCCCTTGTATTTGGTTGCATAATGAACCGATCTTGTTCTTTTACTTAGTGGTGGTTGCAGACTCTGTGTAGCATTTTCCTTCAAACATTTTGTACAGGTGGTTCCAGCTCCGGAATATCCCTTTCCATTGTTAGATGGATATTTATTATTATACCATATGATTTTTTTAAAGGGTTACCATATGAAACTACACGGGCATACGACCTGTTATCGAGGAAGCTGGCCCTGATGTTTTGTTGTGTTCGAGCTTAATTGAACTCATTAAGAATTTCTTAAAATGCCAAGCTCAAGATGTCAAGTACTAATCCCTACCGCTTAGAACTCATTCTCATGTTTGTTGTGCCTTTCATGTGAGACTGTGTTTTGAGATATTACAACCTTTTCTAACGAATTAAACATGATTTCAAGCTTTCATCGAGGAAAACTTACCTTTGCAAGTTGTTGGTTTGGATTTAATTGGATCTAATGACAACTCAAAATATATAAGCTTAAAATGTCAAGCAGTAGTCCTCATCTCTTATAACTTTTTCCTACAATTTATCGGTATTCCAGGTAAGAATTTATTGTGCGATATTACAACCTTTTGTAATGAATTAGATCTGGGTTCGAGGAAAACGGTCTTTTACAAGGTTGCAAAAGTCGGGTGTCTGTATATAGTTGGTCAAGTCACTTGCTAAGAATTAATCGACATTCGAAGACTATCCGGATTTAGTCGGATTTTAATTGTGTTGTGTTTTTTTAAAAAAATTATTTTAAAAGTTTACATCATTTTTGATGCATAGGTTTGTATGTTTTTTACACTAATGATCCTGTGAAAATCCAATATCCTTGTGGTGCTGCTACTAGCAGTCAACAACAGAATTCTTTGCAGCAGAAGATTGTTAATTGTTGGAGGTGCAGCTGTAAAGGTCGGATTCGGAATGATGTAATCAAAAGAAAAGTTGTTGTAAATTCGTTCGAGGATAAGATGTGAGAAAATCGCTTAAGATGATTTGGCCACTTGCAAAGGAGGTCAGCTGATGCACCAGTGAGGAGATGCGAGTTCTGGGATATTGAGCCGGCTAAGAGTGGGTGAAGAAGGCTCATGAAGTGTTGGAATGAGACTATACGAAGGGATCTTAGCTTTTTGGATCTAAGCCCGAGGATGTCTCAAGATAGATCTGAATGGAGGCAAAGAATTCATGTAGCTGACCATGCTTAATGTGGGAAAATGCTTTGTCGTCGTTGTAGAAGATTGTTGGAGGTGCACATAGGTTTGTGCTCATAGTGGGTAGAATGCTGCCTGTAAGAAGCAATAGTTACGTTTTTTGAGGGTAACAACTCTTTATGTCCATTACAAAGGATCCATTCAAAGGGGACGGGTGACATGCTATGTTCGAAGCAACAATAAACTATCGATGTGAAATTCGGATCAAACTAACAACCAACTGTGGTTGGTTTCACCAGTGGCTCAATGAAGTCCTAAGGAAGTTTTGCAACTTGATGAAGAGATATGTAAGCGAGCTTTTAAAAATTGATCGAGTGGGTAAATATTCAGATGATCACCCCACCGACCTCTCTTTTACAACTTGTTGGGTTTGGTTCCAATCTGATCTAACGACAACCATTCAAAATGCGTAAGTTCAAGTTGTAAAATGTTCATCCTCCACTCTTATAACACACCAACTTCTTGTGTCTTTTCCATATTGAATTATCTTTGAGGTTATACGACATTTTCCAATTATATTTACAATAATGGACCTACGATTTGGTTGCCAGGTAATTGCACATCTTAGTACCTTTTCTTTAGAAAAAAGTTCAAGTTCATTCACCAGTGCATAAGTTGCAAATAGTTTAGTACAAAAGCAAAGGTTAAGGGGCCCGCACAGACACGGGGCACAATAGTACTACAGACGATAACCAGAAGTTTTTTTTCAGAAAACAGGCACATAATCCATCAAAATCAAACGCGCTGTCAAAGTTTAAAATCAAGTAAGTCGCTTCCAAAGAGCACTACAGAAGTTGGATCCCAGATTCCTCGCTAGTTAGGAGAGTTTTTTAGCTTTCGCAAACAATCTCGAGGAACGATAACCACGCCCTCCTGAACCCGACGAATTCCGCCGGATCACCTACAAAAGATCCTCCACCAAAACATCATTCCTGACTAGGGGTGTAAACGGACCGAACCTAAGCGAACATATATTTTTTAGGTTCGGTTCGTTTATTTAATCGAGCCTAAACTTGTGTTCAGGTTCGGTTCGTTTAGTTTTCGAATCGAATCCGAATCGAACCTCTTTTTAAACGAATCGAACCTAAGCGAATATCGAACTTAAGAATTCAGAGGGAGTGAAAAGAAGAGAAATGGAAATATATATGTGTTTAAAATTAGAATAAATATTCATTTAGTTTTTTTCTTTATCCAACTCATCTTCATCTTTTGAAAAAAATAGATTAATATGTATTCATCTCTTTGAATAAAGTATAATTATAATATATTTTTACATTTGTTCCGATGGGGATAAGGAATAAGAATAATATGGAGATATTCGATAAGTAAGGTTTGTACTTTTGTTGATTTGAGGATAAAGAAGGAAAAAGTACTAGACACATAGATGATGGATGTTGTAAACATGATGTGACTATTAATTTTTGAATAGTTTATACCGAGATAAAACATACTTATCCCGTAAATACCCAGTTATCGCTAGACAAAATTCACTTATCCTGGGACAAAACTGACTTATCTCAAAATAAGGTCCACTTCTACGGATATGGATTTGTAAATATGTGTATGTGTATGTTTATCGAGCTTTTAACGAATCGAACCTGAGCGAACCTATGATTTTTAGGTTTGGTTCGTTTATTTAATCGAGCCTAAACTTGTGTCCATGTTCGATTCGTTTATTTCCGAACCGAATCTGAATCGAACTTTTAGCGAGCTGAACCTGAGCGAATATCGAACTCGAGAATTTTCTTACAGCCCTATTCCTGACATTACAAATAAGCATCGCATCCAGATTCTCTATCGAAAGGAATACCTTCAAAAGCTAATTTGCATTGGCCTTTCCAAATTGACCATCATAAGGTGGTTTTGCATGCCCACATTTTCCAATCTGATGTTTGAGCTGGAGGAATCTCATATCCTGATGTCATATGTTGGAATTCATCAAATCTAGACTCTATTCCGCTTTTTGCAAAGATTTCCCTGATTAGGAAATACTATTCGAATAAGTGCATGTAGTTTTCCTGCTGATTACGACCAAGGTGACACCTATCTGTTGCTTTACGATTTTCTTGTGTGCGAGAAGCCAAATGAAGTAGAAGTCACGAGGTCAAATAGTTTTTTCAAGAAGTTCTCAAGTATCTTGGATCTGACACCCCATCAATGAAGAGGGCATACAATTTCTTTAGACAGCTCATAATGTGAATGACGGTTGGCGTCAGGCACGAAGCCAGAACATTTTTAAAGAGGGGGCACGGGGTTTAAAAAAAATATGTCTATCAATTACATTACAATCATATTCATTATATAATAACAATTGTTAGGGACACATTACATCTAAAGTTTTCACGTATATTTTTCATCAATTTTGAACTTATTCATTATATAATAATAGTCAATTTTGAACTTATTTTATAATCAACTATATCTCTTTATTCAATTTACATAATTTGGTATCATATATGTTCCACAATGTCGAGATTTTTTGTGAATGATATTTATACCATTTTTAAAAGTATGTTATATTAATTATTTTAATTATTTTAATTTTACTATATGGATTTTGATTAATTACAACATAAACTACACTTGTACCGAATATGTCTCACATAAAAAAAATAAAATACCTAATTCTATAATTTTTTATCAATAACAAGAAATATTAATGTCTATGAAGAAAAAGACTCCCGATCAAGAATATGTGTGCATTTGACCACTTTACTTGATAATAAATAGGACCAATGAATAACATATGAGACTTGACAATAAATTATTTTTTTAAAAAAATTATTTTTTTTAAAAAAATTATTTTTTAGATTGCGAATTAAACCCCGTATCTGTACAAGTGAGAATGAGATTGGATGAAAGATCGATTCATTTTATATTTCGATTCTAAAAAATGGATAACCAATAATATTAGGGTAGGGAACTATTACAAGTTGATCGATTGAAGAAATTATCCAATATATGTTGATTTGAGGTAAAATTTACTATTTTTGAGTAGGAATTTTCTGTTAAGAGGCATATTATCTATTGGTAAAAATTATTGATTTTTTCTAAAGAAATGAGGGGCATATACGAGTTTTAACCTCAAAAAATCCAAGTGAGGCATTATACTTATGAAATATTATGATTATTTTTATCTTAAAAATCTATAGGAAAAAAACACATATACATTTGTTATGTAATCCTAAAATTTAGGGGGAGGGGGGGGGGGGCACTTGTCCCTCCTTGCCCTCTCTAAATCCGTCCTTGGTTGGCGTGAGTGAGGAATTCAGGAGGCTTACCCTAACGGGAAGGGGGAGAATATTTGCTTTCCAACCTTGAAGTTTAGACGAAAATTTATCTACGATAGATGAGCAATCCTTGGTCAGCATCCTCCTCCTTGGCATAAGGAAACCCATGTAGCTAATGGGAAAAGTTCCTTCCAACGCAAGGTTTCCTTGATTTTTTGAAGTGTTTTCCTGGTTGCAATAAATCCATACTTGCTTGCAACAAAGCTGGATTATCATATCCCCCATTGAGAACCGACCATCTCATTCTATTCTATGAAACTACTAAAGGGATAAATAATGATCCTGTTCTATATGATTTTAATTATTCTAAATTTATAGTAATGTTCTGTATGATTACTTGTTCATTTTTTCAATGAATGATTTTCGAAATTTTCATGTATGGAAAGCTATTTTCTTTGGAGATCCATCGCTAGGATTGCTCGACATATCCTTGTGAATGGATCGATCAATTGCGTGGATCACAAAGGAAAAACGAAAGAAGGCACACGACGAGGCAGTGAATCCCTAAGGGCCTGTTTGGTTGCTGGGTTGGACTGGGTTGGGTTGGGTTGGGGTACCCCTATGAATAGTAAATTGTACCACTGTGAATAGTAAACTATGATAAGGATAGAGAGGGTTGTAAGGAGGGGTACACCGGTGTACCCCAACCCAACCCAGTCCAACCCAACAACCAAACAAGCCCTAAAAGATACAAAAGGCATTCCACTTTGCCGAGGTGTATGCTTTGTAAGGAATTCGGGCATAATGCATGAACATGCAAAGGTACTCCCAAGAGAGGGAAGAAGCAGGGTGAACGTAAAAAGTGCGGTACAAGGGCGAAGCGATCATGAGCACGATATATTGACGGTTTAATGCATTTATGCGGTAACGCTGACTCCTTCACGTATATAATCTTTCATTTGCTTCTCGACGGTGTTTGCGTCAACCTTGCATGAATCATTGATGCATCATATTGCGTCTCAAGATGGTATGAACCCGTGGTGACTCTGATGTTGTTACTTGGGAGGCGGATCATCCGCTGTGGTGTTATCCCTGCTGTGATGGCGTGAGCCGCTCGATCTTTATCGAGCAGTTCACACGATTTTGCACGGTACGGATCCACAGAAAGTGCAAAATTGTGTGAATCGCTCGATCGTGATCGAGCGGCGCACACGGCTACTGCAGAATGTGCTGCATTTCGGCCTGCACCAGAGGATCCTCTCTATGTTACTTGTGTTGTGCCCATGAAGAAGTTGGATATGCTAATTAGCTGGATTGTGAAGATTGCTTCTGCATGACTTGCTGTCTGGGAAGCTGCGTTGTTGTTGATCTTTGTGCCTAAGCTCAGATGTATTAATATCAAGGTCATCTTCTTGACAATCTTAGTCCTAGACATTAAAGACTTGAATGCATAAATTAAGGACTATGCCAATCTGAGCCTTAAATGCATTTCATAGCTTCTTAATTAAAATACTGTAATTAAGTAAAAGTCTTGTAATGTCAAGATAACAAGCTTGTATATCATTCAAGAAAAGCAAAAAAGTGAAGAACAAAAGTTTTCATTCGACAACACATGCTCGCTCTACGGCCTAGCCGTATAGTCGGGTCGACTATTCGGCCGATTGACCGACTGGTAGTTAAATGCTGGAATTTTTATTTTTTTTAAATTCTCAAGAGTTACCATTTATCGTGATATTATCAAAAATATCAAAGCTCTGTATATGTATGTTGTTAGTGGATACTTTTATGCTGGATTCTTGTCGATTGATGATAATATATGTATAAATATATAAAAAAATTTTATTAAAAATAGTTTTTATATTAAAAATAATTTAAAAATATAAAATTGAATAATTCTGAATAATTTCCGAATATTGATTATTCTCTATTCAGTGACCCTTCCGACTAAATATCGAATACCGACTTCTCCAACACTACAAGCAAAATTAATTTTGATTTTCCGAATTATCTACATTGCCTATTGAATCATCCGAACTAATCGCCTTGCAATTATCTCAATTGAAGTTATCCCTAAGACAAAATTTCAGCTGTAATCATTTTTTTAAAAGATCGAGTTCAACATTTGCTGTACATATAATTTATTGTAGATATAATTTGCTCAATCAAATAATTTAAATCAAATTCCCAGGAAAACCGTGTCGTCAGTAAGCATGTGAATGTGAAGGGGAAACCTGGTGGAGCTCTTACCTCGCACACCGCTGCTCTCGCTTCTCTGCCCTCTGTACCTAGCCTCGCCGGGAGCAAGCAAAAGCCTAGCCCTCGCACACCTCTACCGTCAGTAGTGCCCTCCTCGGTCCATCCTATGGAAGCCTCCATCGAGCCCTCGCAGAGGTGGCATCCCTCTGCCTAGCGCTCTCGCACCTCCGCTCCGCCGCTGGTCACACACCTCCGCTGTTGTGGAGCCCTTGCGCTTGTCGACTCCACATGTCCCTAGAACCCTAGCTCAGCAAGGTGGGGACACAGTGCGGACTAGATGGAAATTTGGGGACTTTGCGCTTTGTTCACCAGGGTTAACTTCGTCCTCCATAACTTAACGGACATCACCTACTTTCGTTAGTAAAAGACCACATTGTGATCGGAACGGTACTTTAGGTAGTATAAAGTTACTTTTGGAAGATTAGGGTTGAAATTGAAATTGGATGTATAGTTCAGGAACTTTTATGTAATTTACTCTTAAAATTTCAAGGCCATGTATGGACAAGGGATAAAGCTGCGTTGTCTCAGATTAAGTTATTCCAGAATAATGTGATCACATAAACTACTATCACTCATTCTACATCACCTCTTGTAATCAACAGAAGCACTTTCTCTTGCAAAAATAGCAGATTTGCCAATTCCCCAGATTTTCACTCAGCAAATTTCGCGACCAACCTTAATTACCAATGTGCAAAATGGGCGCCCAGTTTGTCCGTCAAGCGCTAGCGCAGGAATATATACCGGCTTACCTGCCGTTGCAAAAGCTTTTTTGCATTGCAAGTTAAAGCACAGCCGGTTCTCATCCTTGTTGAAAGGTGCTTCGTCGGCCCCTGCACTCGTATATGAAAGATGCTTGGCCAGGTCCACTTGGTCAAGAACCAGCATCACTTGCCACTGCATGTAGTAACAAGATCGGCAGTAGAAGGTTCACTGTTTTTTTCTGCAAACCCGAGTCAGAAGCGTCGGGAATAGCTTCAGATACTGTATTCAGTGAACAGCTCTATCTGCTGAAATTAAACCATTACACTGTAAGAGGACAAGACTAACTCTCAAAGCCACATAATTCCCGAGGACATGCCAGGCGAACTTGTGTACTTTATACCCATCTCTGGCTTACTAGAATTCTTCTACAAGAGCCGTCGAGCAAGCCCATTCTTTGTTTCTTGCACCCTTCCTTCAACACATCCCAATACCGTCCAAAGTTGAACTCCTGGAAAGTTTCCAGAACTTCGATGAAATCCATAGTCAAGGCCAGCCTGCTTTAGTAATAACCATATTAAGCGAGCAATGCGGAACGAAGTCTGCTGGGACTTCAGAATCCCAATACTGGCTGGATCGACACCTCTAGTAATACAAGTATGTGTTCAGCGAATCCCACCTTCATCGCAACGAATCCACCGGCAGGATTTAATAGATATAGCCACTAATACAACACCGCAACAAAAGCTATGACAGTACAATGGTAGAAGGTCTTGAAATGTGCACAAGGAATTGTCTAATTGCAAACAATCCAAAGCCGAACCTCAATGGGTGACCACCCTTTTACTATGCAAAAAGAGTGAGAGCAGATAATACATCGCAAAGCTAATGAAACTGCACAATAAAACTGAAAGCATGTTGTAACAGGTTCGCACAGGCATGCGTTTGAACCAGATGAAGCTGTAGCGGGGGTGGGCATGTGCACGCATAAATCAAAATAAACTTCATAGCAAAAATGGAAGCAAGATGGAACAGGGACAAGTCTGTGAGCGTTGCCCCACGCAAATTCTTCTTCTGCGCAAAGCACATCTTATCTCAACCCTATACTCACCCCGGAATGCTAGTTGATTAATTTCCCAACATGCACTTGTGCGCTCTTGCGATCTCATACTCACCTCGACACGAAATCCATTAGCAACTTCAGCATCCTCCTGACATTCAAAATTCCACAACACATGTTTCTCTGCTTGTTAGACATGTTGAGAGACCCCCAAAGAATTTGAGTAGATATTAATCCATCTATTTTGTTTAGAGAAAAATGAGGGTAATGTTCTGAGAAGGAACCCACCACAAAATGTTATGTTAGAATATTAAGCAGTACAATCATATATATGACCAGTCCAACACGAGAGCCCTATAGTGCCCAAGCACATTCTCCGGATAGAAATGCTGGCCATGAAAAATACATTCGTTTCTAGCGCAAATGGCCAACAGAGTATTCTCTAACAATTTTGTGTGGAAGATTTCTTTCTCGGCGTGCAAATAGAGAATCAGCCAAACTCAATGGAGTAAACATGTTGACATCTTCTCTGCTCTCTGAGAAAGAGAGTTATTGTAATTTGTATCACATTTTCATTGCCCCAATGTCGATATACATCTGGTCGTTCGATCCTCAGAACAAGTGTACACCCATGTAGAAGGCACATCCTTTTCACAGCCAATTACTAGTACTCTAATCAGTCTTTTTACATGCATTCTTTCTATCAACTTGCATGCTTCACATGGTATTGCATACTCATGTACTTCCTTGCACGTTATTTGCAATAAAGATATCTTTTTCATCCACTCCTGGTCTTAGAAGATGATCTCTTACTAGCGCTCTCTCTCTTATTGATGTCATCCATGCACCCTAATCACCTCACTAAATCTTTGAATGCAAAGCTATGTATGATGCATCTTTCTTGTTATGCAAGATCTCAAGAAAAAAATCGTTTGGAAGTGGGGTTTCTTTCTAGGAAAGAGAAGATTGGTAAGGGCGTTTATATGAGATGGCTGTTTTTTAGAAAGTGGTGAATGATCACTCAGAGACTCCACTAAACCTCCAATCAAATAATTACAAGTACACCAATCAGTAATCATACAAGGAATTCACAATTTCACATGAGCAATAACATTCTCAACGTGAAAGCTTTCAGTCTGAAATACCCCAGCATTCCTCGCAAGCCACAAATTCCAAAGAAAAGTGAAAATTTTCGAATTCTCAGTCCTACATGAGTACCTTGCATCACCTAGGCATTTCTAGAACTCATTAATCCCAGAAGCATCCACCCACAGTCCAGCTCTCTGTTAGATCTCTTGTGAAAAGTTACAAGAGAAGAAAGATGACCAATATATCGTGTTTCCCCCATTCTTGGAGGGCACTCTGCCTCCATGCTAGGTGAAAACTTTGCTCTAATCTCCCTCACCATCGCTCTAGGTATCCATAACAGGCACACACAAATCCACAATCCCTCACCAAGTCAAGACCCCACTTAGTTGTCTACATATTCAGAGCCTCATATGCCATTTTGAGAGAGGACTCCCACCATTGCCTGTATACAGTGATCCTATTGAAGTGGGTGGTCTTACACCAAACCTACCTCCCACATCATACACATATAATCCTATGCACTTTGATCAAAGATGAAGAAAAATCGATGCCCAGCTACCTCCACCCTGAGACAAGTTCAGCAGTCAACCACTTTCGCCTCCATATCCATCGCCATGGCAAAGAGCCCAAGGAACCTATCGCAAAGTATCCATCCTCCATCTATTCGTCCTTCTGGACCCGCTCTTGAGCATTGACATGTAAAACACCAACTGTTGTCACCGATTTCATCAGCAGCTTGTTGCCTTGGAAACCGCTTTTTTTCTGGGGAACTTGCACATCCACTAATACTACCAGACATCCATCCTGCTCTGATAGCCCTCAACCCATCTGAGGCTCAGCCCCATCGGCGTGAGGGTCCTGATGGTGCAGCCTAAGACTTTCATGGTAGAATTGGAAAGTCTTCCCTACATCTAGAGTTAGATGTTCGTGATCGCTCGCTTGCAATATTTTGTGCTTCTGTTCTCACCGCATCCTTGACATATCTCTCTTGAAACTTGGTGAACCCTTGATAGTTGCTATTGTTGGGGTTTTGCTCTGCATGTTGAATTATAGACTGCTACTAGGTCATCTCTGAAACTGGCAGCTGACATGCTTGCTACTTCATGTATATGTTTTGTACAAGCTTTGAGGTAAGACAAGAAGCGAGGGAAAGAGAGAAGTTTCAAGTTCACATCCGCACTTTGTCAGTGGAAAAATCTCATTTTAACTTTATATCCCCCTTTGATCGAATCCAGTTTCAAATGTAGAAGAGTGACTGAAGCTCACCTTACCAGGAAAGAAGCTTGATATGTTAGCCTCTCCAACTTAGAAAGACAGGAAGGAGGTACAAGTCCTGCATTAGAGCTCCAGGTCTAGCTCTCGGAAAAAAACGGGGGATAGCATGACACTTGGCCTTCCATTCAGCTATAGCTTCAGCTCCATTTTTTTCATGCCCCCAGTCGTGTTTTTGAGCTTCCCTCCAGATAGCAGCAAACCTAGGCAAGATCAAGGCAACCCATTTTTCACGGTGCCTAAGGCCTACCCATATATAACAAGCATCGTATTCATCAATCCAAATGGTACGAACATTGTTTTCCCATGTTTATCCTTAGTCCACGAAACCTACCAAACTCCACCAAGGCAAAAGGTTTTCCGGTTCCCTATGTCCTCCCCACAAAACAAAAACAAAGTGTCATCCACCTTCTGCAAAATGTGGATCATCAACAAGTCTTTTGTTGAATAGCCTTTGAAGCACTGCAACACCCCCTCTTCTCCCCTTGAGATTGCTTGCAATGTTGTCACTGCCTATACATATGCAGCCAACTCAAAAAGGAGAGACACCAAAGGATATACCTGCCTAAGTCCCCTCTTAGGTTGAAAGAAGCATCCTTCCCATTGCGCATGGATTGAAATCAAATAAGAATATGTTATGACCAGGGGCGGACCTACGTTAGGCCTGAGTGGGGCACGTGCCCCCCTGAGATTTGGGAACCATAATTGTTGTGCAATATGCCTAAGTTTTTTTGGGGGAAAATCTCACATAAATGTGCCCCCCACAATTGTGGCAGAAAAAACAAACCATATCCCCTCTCTTTGATGTGCCCTTCTCCCTCCATAAGCCTCACGTAGTAACATGCCCGTGTGACTGTTGTGCTCCCCTCCCTTGCGCATCCAGTGGCTCCTATGTCCCTTTCCCTCCCCTCGCATCTTGTGATTCCCGACATCGTGTCGTACTCCACTCTGCAAGTACCTAACCGTTATCCTTCACAACTGGAAGCACTAGACATTGCGCGGTGTACCCACTTATCCCACTCAAGGCCGTACGATTCTCCACCGTCGCACTCCGCCTAAGTAGGGTGGAGCATTGGGTCGGACCGGTCCGGACCCGATCCTGACCCGACCCACAAAAGTCCGCGTCTAACCCGAACTCGATGTACAAATGGGCCGGGTCCAGGTCCTCATTTTTCAAAAATATTATGCTCGGGTCGGGTCCGAACCCGAAGTACAAATGGTATGGGCCTGAGCCCTCATATTTCAAAATATCATATTAGAACTAAATTAGGGGGACACGGATTTATAATCACAATATATCCAATATTTCCTTCATCCATCAATAGTAATATTCTATCGTAACAATACATCCAATTTTTATGTGTTATGGATGAATTATATTCATACCAATAAATTGGAATCAAAGTGCAACTTCATGGAATCAAAATAAGTACGGGTTGAGCCCGACCCAAGCCCGACCCGAACCCGAGCCCGATCCAACGGACCTTGCGCCGGGTGCGGGTCCTCAGTTTGCTGAAAAAAGTGGGCCTCGACCCGCCCCAAGGGCCTTGGAAAATTGATGGGTTCGGGCCGGACTTTTCCGAGTTCGGTCGGGCCGAGCTCAATGCTCCATCCTAGCTTCAAGTGAAGGTAACGATGACCTTTTATTCTTTACTATTCATTGATTCCAGATATTTATAAACTGAAAAGTGGATGGAACTGAATTTATTACAATATATCAATTATATCTTTCTTACCCGTTTCTTAAATGAAGTGCAAATGCTATTGAGTATTGTAAGTTCCAACCAACTGTTTTTTTGATCTTATATTTTAATAGGAATATTTTTTCCTATGCGAATGAAGATTTCCAAATTTAGTCTCCACTAAAATGACCTTAAATAGAAAGGATTTGTGTGATTAATTGTTTGTAATTTTCTTATGACAATATGTTCAAGATATTTGGAAAAGAATTATGTTATGAGTAATAATATTTACGTGCCTTTATAAATTTTGATAATATACTAATCTTTAATATCATGGTGCCCTCCCTGACGTAAAATGCTGGGTCCGCCACTGGTTATGACACATCGTTTCATCGATTCATCCATGCAGTGCAAAGGTCCGAAGATCCAAAAATGATCTCACAAGCATATATATATATATATATAATAAAATGAACAAATCTAAGAATTTTGTGCTGAAAATGTGAATGGTATGGGAAATCTGCGAGCCTTGTGCAACTCAACCCTTTGTTTATGTACTGAAATTGAAGAGTATTATTTTCATGACTGAGTTTTAATATATGTGTAGATATATATGTTCCTTAAAATTTATATGTTAATATATTAGAGAGCATATGAGAAGGTATGGGGCAAGAGAACTTCGTGCTAGCCATGTGGCGAATAATTATACAATAAAAGTTAATGCATATGTGGAATATTTGATGAGATATGAGATCTCATCAAATATGGAATGGGATAGCCGCATTGCCCTAGTAGAAGTGGACGGCCACCTTGAGTCCTAATTCTTTGTGGCAGTCCACCGTATGTATGGAAGGAGGCTTGCTCTCCTCCCAAGTGATTCGATATTGGTTTATTTAATTTAAATTATATTATATTGATGGATCTTAAATATATTTAATTTATTTTTAAATTAATTATTTCTTATTGCAAATTTATGCAATAAAAATCATTACCACCGATTTGAAAGCACAAATTAATCTACACCATTGATCAGTGTCCATTAAATCGGCCTATGCGGCCGCATATGCCTGAGCGTCCTCTTCAGCGTATCGCATTCTCGAAGACGCCCTCTATGCGCCATATGCGCATATGCGGACAGCATAAGTGGGTTGTGCAACCGCATATGCGCATTGTGCAGCTCGCTTAGGTTGCAGCTTGCATATATAGGTTATCGAATCTAGGTCTTAGATCCTGATACGATTGGGATAGGGGAAGCCCGATTCCAGCGTTAGAAATGAATCCAAGTCCCCCAACTATAGGGTTTAATGCTATATTTTATGCTTGATTTTTTATATGCTACTGCTAGTTTTTTAATGTTTAATGTGCGGGTATCTTTTTTCAATGTTTGATGCTACTGTTATTCGATCCTACGTTGAAATAAAATGCTACACACATTTCTTTTGATGTTATTGCTATTTTTTGATGTTAAATGCTACTACTACTCAATCTTACGTAGTGACAGAAAGCTACTACTATTTTGTGCTTCTGTCATCTTTTTATGTTTGATGCAGAATTCTCATGTAAAAAATTCTAATTTTTATTTATAGGTATTAGTATACATTATACTGAATTCTGAACATAATAGAAATCTGAATTGTAACATAATATGTTACATACATGATAATCATGAAGGAGATGTATATAGAATTTCGAATTCCCATGGTATGTTTGATTTTTTTGATGTTTGAATGATATTGTGATGTATGATATTGTTTTCTAACAATCTTTAGGATTGATGTTTCGAGCTCTAAATGAAAGTCATTTTTATTAGATTTTCTGTTGGACCGCATTTATTCATAAATTCAATTCAATTGTAGTCACTTTGCTAGATATTTATTTATTTTTAAATAAAAAATAGGAAACCGCATATGCCCCCGCATACCGCTTAATCGTTATTCAGTGAACTGTCCGAACACATACGCATACCGCTTTCCTGAACCTTGCCATCGATTATATGTGAACATGGATTGGGATCTATGGACATCCAATTTATTATAAAAGAAAGGCTAGACCTAGCTCTTTCTCTTACAATAAAAAAATAAGAAACAAATCTCTCTCTTTTCTCATACACACCCGAGCTCTCTCTCTCTCAATATTGTAATTGTCCAATATATTGACCTAGAGAGCCTCATAGTCGTCGCATCGTCGTGTTGTAGGATCGATTGCTCGTGGATCTTTGACCTCTCTGATGCTTCTTGCTCATGAGGAAGGTCACGGATTTCGTGAGATGAAATCAAGAGGTTCCACTCTCGAATCTTCAACTCGGATTGCAGGAAGCACACGTCTCATCCATGTCGTTGGTCCCATCCATCATAGCAATAGGAGCCGGGCCCTTGAAGGCTCCATACAAAAAAAATATCACCCTTATTCTCTGACATGATGGAAAAACGATCAAACAACGGAACTCAATCGGGTAGTAGACCGATATGATCAAGTCTACACAACCATACGAAGGACTGGTTGTATGTGTAGACTCATACAACCATCTTCATCAATCGTTGCTGCTCGCTAGGGCCAAAATTAGTCAAAATCAGACTGATTTAATTCGCAGATCAAGTCACAAACGTGCGTGGAGATGCACGGGAGGGACTACTGCAACGATGTGGGAGGGCTGTTAGGCGACCACCTCCAGTCTTGGTGGCCTGAAACGACCAGGCGGCGGCCTGAACTAAGTTTCCAGCACCTCGTGCGATGGCTATGGAGAGCTGAGAGGGGCCTGGCTGCAGCCTTAGGGCTCGGCGATGAACATGCGACGACCTGGGATTAGTTCCCAGCCCCCGCGCAACGGTTGGATGGCCTGGCATCGACCTCGGCAGAAGCCTTGAGGCTTGACGACAACTTGGGATGAAAGGTTGTTGACGCGACGACGCGGGGAAGGGTTGTTGACGCGGCGGCGACGCAAAGAGGAGGGGGGGCGAGCGGGTAGGGTTAGGGTGGGATACGGGAACTCCAGTCTAGGACCGTCGCTCTGATACCATGTTGAGGGAAAAGATTGAATTGCATTATGAGAGTCCCTATGGTTCTCTTATATAGGAGAGGAACCTATTGGGCAAATTACAATAAGAAGAACAAAGAAATAGAAAATAAGAAAAACGACAGTAAAGATAACTAATATCTCAACAATTATAATAATAAATGACATATTCAAAATTGTTTGAATTACAAAGGTATCAAGTTGATTAGTCATACTATGAAAATTTGGGGATGCGTGATCGAAAGAAGGTTGAGGCAAGTTTCCAAAGTAAAAGAAAACCAATTCGGATTCATGTCAGGTCACTCAACTATTGAAGTTATCCACTTATTGAGGAGAAAATGAAGACTTATAAAAAAAGGAAGAACCTCCATATGATTTTTAATGATTTGAAGAAGGCTTATGATTTTGTCCCACGCGAGATATTATGGAGAGTTTTGGAGAAGAAACAAGTACTTATCCTATACATTAACCTTATAAAGGATATGCATGATGGGGCTTCATCTTGTATAAGGATTTAGTATGGGAAGACCGGCTATTTTGACATCAATATTGATCGGTTCAACTTTGAGTCCGTTCCTTTTACTTTGATTATAGACGAATTGACTACTCACACTCAGAATGAGATACCTTGGTATATGTTATTTACTGATGATATTGTGTTGATTGACGAGACTAGAGATGGAGTAAATGAGAAGCTTGAAGTTTGGAGACATGCCGTAGAAATTAAAGGATTTCGCGTAAGTAGGGCTAAGACTGAATACATGGAGTGCAAACTTAACAGAAGTAGCAATGAGGGAATCAAGGTGAAGATTGGTGACGCGATAATATTCAGAAGAAAAATTCTTTTAGATACTTGGATCTATTTTGCAACATGATGGGGGAAATTGATGGAACTGCTGCTCATAGAAGAAATTCAAGTTGGTTAAGAAAATTCCTTTGAAAATAAAAAAAAGTTTTAGAAATCAACCATGAGACATGCTATGCTCTATGGATCTGAATGTTGTCTGTGAAGCATAGACATGTGCATAGAATGACAATAGCAAAAATGAAAATGCTAAGGATGTGTGGTCACACACGTAATTATCGAATTCAGAATGATGCGATCAGAAGAAAAGTTGGTGTAGCTTCGATAAATGATAATATGAGAGAAAATTGGTTAAGACGGTTTAACCACTAACAAAGGAGGTCAACTAATGCACAGTTAGAAGATGCGAGTTTTGAAATGTTGTGCCAATTAAGAGAGGGCAATGAAGGTTCAAGAAGTATTGGAACGAGACCGTCTAAAGAGATCTTAGTTTTTTGGATCTAAGCTCGAGAATGACCCGAGATTGATCTGATTGGAAGCAAAGAATCCAATGTAGCTGACCCTACCTAATGTAAGAAAAAGGCATTGTTGTTGTTTTAAATATACAAATCATTTCTATACACATACTATTATACATTTATATACATTTAGACATTTATGATGTTATCATAATGAAATAAAAGAACCAATTAAATTCCAATTAAACAATCATCATCTTAGATTTAGTTTACTTAAAAAATCATAAAATAGCATAAATAGTTTAAAAAAAGGTCGGTGGCAGTTACACCTGAAAAGAAGAGATTTGTGATGTGTAGACACCTCTTGTTTAGCGGTTTCCGGAACTCCTTAGGCGAGGCAATTTACCGTACTCAAAGAGACTATGCCAAACCCCTTTCTTTTGTGTGAGCCCTGTGGTTGGCAATGAATGCGACAATTTTCCATAGGGGGGTTCCATTTAGAGAATTTATGTTGTGTGATCGATATATGTTTGGGTATACACCATTAAGGTTCACACCCTTGCCCTTTCGAAAAAAGATGTCTATAACATCCTATGGGGAACGGCATCCAGTTCAATGATTATCCATGCTTACATAAATTGTCGATTGTGTACGCACATGATGATCAAAGATCCAATGAAAGATATTGTACATCTTATTGTCAATAAGATTAATTGGAGAAGCAATAAGCTTGATGTCATCCAAAGACAGTGCAACAATTAAATATAAAAATACATGAGACATAGCTTCACAATTTTCTGCAAGAAGAATCATAGGTGTGGTACAAATCACCCCTTCCAATCTCCCAGTATGATACAGCAGCCAATAATCCAAGTGTTCATGATGCACCAATCAAGTAAAGGTTGACAATCACTTCGCTCGTAATAAAGGTAGTCTTAATTTGTGTCCAAGTGATAAAAATACTTGCTAATGAATATCATCACTTACATAATTCAAGAAAATACATATTTGGCATTTTTGGCATTTTATCAAAATGTTCCAAGCACAACTTGCACTCACTCGCTCTTTATCAAGGTGCAATTGGTGGCTTCAGCAAACTACATTTTTGGCATTTTAATGTGTGAAACATTGAGCAAGATAATACAAATAATACTACTATTAAAAACAAAAAGAAAGTAGCTATAAATAATATTGGCATCATTTTTACAAAGAGATGGTCAAAATCCATAATATCCGTTCTCTTAGATTTTTCAAAGATATCGATGATTTCGTTTCTAAAAGCAACTCTAAATGATAGATGTTGCAGTCACTCTCAGGGCCTGTTTGGTTGGAGGGGTGACCCGGGTCGGATCGGGTCACCCCCTCACAACCCGTGTTTGGGTAGCGGGTAGCCCGTGTTGGAGAAGGCTCTGGCGTGCGCAACTTTTGTCTAATCGAAGCTTGGGTCTCGGTGTACTCTCCATTCAATGCCTCGAAGGATGCGCCACTTTTGGAATGCCCGAGACCCATCGGTTGGAACGAAACCCTTTCTCCTTCGCATCTCGTCTTCTTCCCTTCTCCCTGTTCTTCCGCTCCTTTGACAAAAGCTGCAGGTCCCGCTCCTCCGACAAAAGCTGCAGATAGCGTTTAGACAAGACGAAGAGGGCTGGCGAGTTTCCAATAGACATATGGGCGCCCGCAGCATACATCCCATCCATTCCCACCTCGCAGGCCTACGATGGAGGAGCATGCCGAATCGTGTGAGTCCTCAGCCCCCCGCGCGTCTCCTCGTCCACTGAGGGGAGGGAGGCGAAGGAGCAAGGTCGAGGAGGAGGTGTCCGCCTATAAATATTGCGCGACATTACTTTTGCAGCTCATATCTTAATGGAAATGCGGGCACTAAGCTATGGTCATTACTTTACTTTGCAGCTTACATCTCGCTTAGAATGGAGTCCCCGGTGGAGAGGTGCAGGTGCGGATTGCCGTTGACTATAAGGTATGAGGAGGGGACAGCACATCCAGTGAGACGCCTGTTCTACGTCTGCTCCGTCAGTCGATGCGGGACTCGTCACCCCTATGCGAGGACGCCACGGACATTGGGCACTCTGGCAGAAGCATTCTCCTGTATAGCACAACGTCTGTGGGAAAATGAGGCAGAGAACAGGGGATTGCAGCGGCAGCTGCAGTCCACAATGCGAGAAGTACAGAACAAAGAGATGGAACTGTGTCGCCTTTACTCTGAGCTAGAGGATGCCGGTGGCCAGAGATCTTCCCTGTTGGAGATGGTCGACTCACTTCGAATGCAGTTGAGTGACATAGGATTAGCGGATGTGGAGGACGACGTGGTTGACAAACACATCGTATGATGTTTCCGTGTACAAGTGAATCTTCTGCGTGCTACTATGATGAATGGAATTTCCTTTTGCGCTGTCAACATGTAAATTTCTTTATTTCTTAGCCACGGCTGACTGCATATGGCACAATCGTACAAGTCGATTAGGGGCTCCCCGAGTAGAATATAACGCTAACCGTTTTTATATTAACCGGATCCGTGAGTATTATATATATTTGTAATCCAAAATCAGCTTATGTCATTAAAAATCCAACAGTAGCAATGCAAAAATCCAACTAATGGAGGCATAATCTCGTGTACATCATAAGTCAAGGGATCATAGGATGCAATGCAAAAAATCCAATAAAGGAGGCATGTTGATATAATTAAATGTGGACATATATAAATACCTCAATCATGACAGCATTCATTATAATCCAACAAAACATCACATCATGTCACATTCAACTCCAACCCAACCCTCATCCCAACCAAACACCTACTATTACAACCTTCCCACCCTCTTCACAGGCTACTATTCAGAAGGTTGCCCCAACCCAACCCAACCCTCCAACCAAACAGGCCCTCAGAGTGTTCAGGATGGTAAACAACTACAAGTAAAATGGCACAGTATACGCTGAGAAGGTTTTCGATTCTAAGCACGAAAAAGAAAAGAACAAACAAGCAATAGGCAACAGACCGAATCCAGCATTTACCGACCATCCTTCAGAGCTCGAATTCCTCTTCCCGCAGCGCGACGGCCGCCGCCTCCTCCTCGTCATCATCGAGCGCAAAGTACTGGTTCCTCTCAGCAGGCATGAACATCTTGAACATGAACACATAGAACGCAAGGCTAGCAACCTCGCTCGCGGCCTCGCTGACCCATGCATACTTGTACGACGTGATCGTCTTGAACGCGTACACCACGATCCTCGTGAAGTAGAGGTACCCGACAACAACGATGTAGAACTTCCGGAAGAGCGTGAGCTTCTCGAGGTTCCTGGCGGCCTTCCCATCGGTCTTGGACGTCTCCTTGAGAGTCCGGATCGACCAGACAATCGGGAAGAGCACGGCGCAGCAGCACACGATGTCGACGACAAGGAACACCTGTTTCCACGTCATCCACGAGGGGTTTGACTCCCCCTTCTCATCGACGACAACCGACGCGATGTTGGCGAGGACCTGGAGCGGGATCACGATCATGAGGACCTTCTTCTCGCGGTCCTGGAGGAACGGCTTGAGGAAGGACCATCCGGTGCCGATGAGGACGATGACGGTGAAGAGGAGGACCCCGCGGAGGAACTGGAAGAGGTAGAAGAGGACGTCCCAGCCGTGCGGGGTACCGGAGACGCGGATGTAGTGCAGGTCCTCGGCGGCGAAGACGAGATTGAGGACCTTGGCGAGGAGGAGGAGGCCCATGAGGAGGTGGATCTTGTGGGTGAAGGGGCGGGACTTGACGAGGCAGACGTAGATCCAGTAGGCGAGGAAGGCGGTGTAGGCGACGGCGAAGGCGGAGTAGATGGCGGGGAGGCGGGAGCGGCCGACGGAGAGGAAGTTGAGGGAGCCGTCGGGGTCGACGTTGTACATGGCGGTGCGGACGGACATGGAAACCTGGGCGTCGCGGGAGCAGGAGGCGAAGAAGAGGGTGTACTCGTCGGGTTGGGTGATGGGGAAGGAATGGTGGTAGGAAGGGGGGGCGGAGGTGAGGGCGTCGAAGCGGAAGAGCGAGGTGATGTAGCTGCTGTCGAAGATGCAGTAGGGCTGGCCGTTGGAGTCGGCGCGGAGCAGCTCCGCCTCGTAGATGGCCTGGAGGAGGCTCTGGTCCGAGATGATGAAGAAGCCCATGCGGTGGGGCTCCGCCGGGGAGGACGGCGAGGAGAAGGACACGGAGGAGACGGAGATGTTGATGTGGCCGGAGTGGGTGAACCCGAACTTGTCGAACTCGATGAGGTTGTGCGAGTCGGAGGAGATCTCGAGGGTCTTTATCTCCGCGGAGGAGAAGGGGAGGAGGAGGAGGAGGAGGAAGGGGGCGAGGGGAGCCATCGCCGGAGAAGGAGCGGGGGAGATCTGAGGGGAAGAGGAAAGGCGATGACGAAGGAGAGAGACTTAGAGGAGGAGGAGTGGGGCCCACTGTGGGAGGAGCGGTGAAGGAAACGACCGCCCGATCTTCGCCGTTGATTTCTGGGGCTTTTTTATTGACTTGAGCTAAGTCTCATGGGGGGAGGGAGAGGAAATCAACGAAGATCGTCTGCTGTATTAGAACGATGGGATCAGAGATTCTGACATGGGGCCATTTTGGTTGTTGGGTTGGGTTGAGTTGGGTACCCTGTGAATAATAATATATGAGGAGAGTTCCGAGGGTTGGAAGGAAGGGTACATCAGTGTACTTCAACCCAACCCAACAACCAAACAGGCCCCACAAACGATCGTCCAATCCTCGTTAGATGGACACCTGTGTAACAACAGGTGTTGAGGGTCGTCTGATTGTCATCGAACGGACGTCTGCATTACAACAGGTGCTGTAATACAACAGACAATCAATAGGGTTAACTTTGTTTGCTCGTGGACTGTGAATTGTGTTGGTTGATTTTGATTCTCCCTTATTTTTTTTTGGTGGGGGGGGGGGGGGGGGGTTAAATGGAGATTGGGGGAGTAAGTTGAGTTGGTGTGGTTTCTTTTAAATGATGTGCTTTTGTCTGAAAGTTGTGCGTTTTTTTTAGCTGACTTGGCTCTCGTTTGAAAATTATTGAGATTTTTTACTACATAACTTTCTATACTTTCCAAATTACACTCGGTCCTTTTTATAATTTTGAATTACGACTAGATACATAGAGTATTGTTAAGTGTTACAGGTATAACCGTGCGTTAACTTCTATCAACTCCTCTTAGTTAATGGTATCTATTAAAATTTGACATTGTCCCTCCTTTACCCTTCCTTCATCTCCCACATTCTCTTTCACTCCGGCATCCTCCATCTCAGCCACCATCTTTTGTTATGTCCACGTCGCAACTTGCATTCTTATCATTCTGTTAAGTATCGCCATTCCGCATGCCCCTGCATCAAGTTGGCTACATATATAATAGCAACGATGGCCCCATTCTCGCTACTCAACATCTCCAAGAGGTAGGGGATCAACAACCCAAGCACCTGTTAGAACGATTCTCGCGGAATGACCGAGCGGTCAAAACCACCGCCAACGGTTACGTGAGGGTCGGATCTCACGGAGACCCTAACCGCAAGGGCGTGGGAAGGGGACAGACGTGGCTAGGGCAAACACCCTATATATAAACCTCCCCATATGGAGGGGAAACACATCGATCTCACGATCAGAACCTCGCCCACGGGAGCCCCCTTCCGCCCCTATCTCTCTCCCTCTCCCTCGCTCAAGAAAAAGCGATCAACGACGACATACTTGGTTCTAAGACTGGTACTAAGCTCCTGCCTCCGATCTTTGCACCTGCGCGTCGACGAACCTCCACTCGCTGTCGTTCGTGCATCAATCACCGATCATTCCTCCAAGGTGGCTGTCGCCCCTTCTAACAAAAGCATAAAACCCTAACGGGTCTCCAGGTTCTCTTTTATTTTTTGTATTTTTTTGAGTTCAACGCATCTTTATTCTCTTGCCATATGACAATGAATTGTTTATTACTTTAAAAGGACCATGCGATACTGTTTTTGGTTGCACACACCTTTTTCTTTTTCTTTTTAATTTCTACCTTGTAATTCCATTAATTCCTTTTTCTAACCCTCTATTCACAGATTCACGGGTGTTGCAGTACATAATATATCCATTAGATCCCACCGTTTAAAATATATTTTTTTGTTCACCGTTCACAGGGTCTTGATTTTTTTAGGGAAGGGGATGTATTAATTCCTCTTTGTTTAAAATAAATTAATTGTCTTTATTTTTTGTGTAAAGTTTTTATGAATACACTATTTTTCATATCAAAGTACAGTCCATGCTTGTTAAAATTAAGTTTTTTTGATACTGTTAAATAAACCATCTTTTTTTGGGTGGGGTAGCAAATATAAGGGAGTTGATTAAGTGTAATACGCATTTTGTACACTATGCTTTTGAATGTTATCAAGTGTTATTTCAGGGAAATATTGGATTTATAGTATTCACACTTTACGGACACCAGAGTCAATAGATTCGCCTTAATGCAATAATTTTAATGAAACTTGTTGTGTTTATATCAGAGACCATCTTGTATAAAAATGGACTCCAAAAGGTTCTTTGAATTGTGTAGCACATCAAAACATAGTACCACATCTAGTAATCTGGATTTTTGGTAGTACTTATAAGTAGTAGAAGCCACTACTTGCAAAGTGCCCATAATGTTATAGATTTATACTCATTAGGCATAATCACATAATTAAGACTAATTAAGCATGATTAGTGCTAATTACCCGTCACTAGTGATAATTAAGTGTCATTAGCATTGATCACATCATTAAGACTAATTAAGCATGATTAGTGTAATTACCCGTCATTAGTGATAATTAAGCATCATTAGCATAAATTTATACTTATTAGCTATAATCACATCATTAAGATCAATTAAGCATGATTAGTGCTAATTACCAGTCATTAGTGATAATTAAGATCATTAGTATAGATTGATACTCATTAGCCATAATCACATCATTAAGACTAATTAAGCATGATTAGTGCTAATTACCCGCCATTAGTGTTAATTAAGCGTCATTAGCAAAAGTAGGACACATGGAGTGGGAATCATGGGACACGTGTCGTTTTATAGTCAGGACAAGTGTCAAAACCTCAGTAGTGCCATGTGTCATTAACCTGAGACTAACACATGTCACGGTGTAGTCTTTGCTTGGGCAACAAGTAAACTCATGGATAAGCCAAGCCTATTACTTAGGCAACAAGTTTTCTTATGATCATGCCATGTGCCATGGCATGTGTCTTCATACATGGTTAAAAAAAAACATGTGTCATGAACCTCCCTTACATGTTGACACATGTCACATGTAAAGGGGGTGGAGGCCTATAATACCATGACCCCTCAAAGTCCTCCTCACTTCATTCACGCCCATCACTCCACCTTAGAGCCGCAAGGCCGCCGAGCTTGCGGGAGGAGCACGAGAGGAGCACGGCGAAGCCCTGTCGGTGATCGAGAGCATTTTTAAAAGCCGTAACGAAGTTCTGTTCGCATCAGGCCGTAGTAATCAAATCTAGGACGGCTATAGAGGGATATTCACTAAAGAAGCATTTTCGACCCAAGTTAGACAACAATCAGGTGAGGGATTCTCAAGCGCTATTTTAAAGCATTAGTCTTTCGCTTTTATGCATGTTTTATGATAACAAGTATGCAATCACGTTTTCTTGAGCTTTTACGCATGAATTGCAAGTACCGTATATCAGATATGAAATCAAGGCTTTAGAATGTATTTTCAAATATCATTTCAAGTGCTTTATGTTGATAGCATGTTTTCAAGCATAAAACTCGTTGTGGAATAGAAAGCATAAGTTTCACTACGTAGATTTGAGTTTTATGTACAGAATTTTGTTTTGTACGGATACTATGCATTATGGATCAGTTTTCCAAGTTCTGAATGGTTTTAGTGATCAGAATATGCATGCTATGTCAA
Source organism: Ottelia alismoides (assembly GCA_037367405.1). Taxonomy (NCBI): domain Eukaryota; kingdom Viridiplantae; phylum Streptophyta; class Magnoliopsida; order Alismatales; family Hydrocharitaceae; genus Ottelia; species Ottelia alismoides. The sequence continues at coordinate 1,489,378 of JAZKJV010000039.1, forward strand.
GATTGTCTTATGTTATTGAATAAGTTGTTATGAGTATGAAATAGCAAGTTTACGGTTTATTAGTGGCAAGAAAAGAATCAGAAGCAGAAGTTAAGCACCACAGTTGCTCTTTTATACAAATCATGAACTAGCCATTAGATATGGTGATGTCATTAGATATGACCCTGAAACCGCCATTAGATATGGAAAACCATTAGATATGGTATCAAGAGGACTTTGGGTCCGCATTCTGTATACATATAGGCTTTGGGCCGTATGCAGGGTGTTTTTGGTCTTTTGGACCGTCTGCGCGTTATGACTTAGCTTTGTTTCAGCGTTCATGAGTCAATAAATTAGCCACAGTGGTGATTAGTACAAACAGCTTGATAGTGATGATTATGTTTCAGTTTATCTGCTTTTGAAGTGATTTCAGCATTCAATAGCAAAACTAGCATGTTTTATATGTAATTTCAGTCATAAAGTCTCTTTCAAGTTATTTCACAGTTTTCAGCATAAATTCTTATCACGATGCTCATATTTCAGATTTTAGTTATATGTAAAAAGCTTGAGATCCTTTCACTGGGTCTAAGCTCATAAATGGGTTTAGACTCATCCCTTTATATTATAATTATGTACAGATCAGCAGAATCACGACTAGCAGGAGAAAGGACTGCTTTTACACTAGGAGGAGGTGGCTTTTGCTTTTAGATTGTTTCTGTACTGTCCTGTGTTATTTTGTAAGAAGTTGTAATAGATAGAACTTGTGTAATACACTTTTTGGTGTTGTGAACTTGAAATACAAAGATGTTATGTTTTTGAGATTGCCACATGTTTACTTGAGGAAAAAAAGAATATAGGAAGAAGAAAGATCTCTGTCGCGGCACGTCCTGGTTAGCGGGACGGGTCGTGACATTATGTAATTAAGTTTTTTAAGGGAGGGTTCTCTCACGTTTTCTTAAAAAGGAGGTTTGTTTGTTTTTATACCACTCCAATCTTGATAAAGGATTGCTATTAACTTGTATTGTTGATTAATTGTTAAGAAGATATTGATTAATTAACATTTTTTTGGTTGAAGTGTTCACATATCCATGTTTATTATATATAAAAATAATCTTTGCATTATTGATTAAACTGTTAAAAAAATACTTTAAAATTGGATTCGCTATTTTTTATATCACATTTTTTGTTGAATCTGATCACAGTTTCTATAAAACATGATATTAGTCAAACTTGAATCAAGGACTAATAGATTTTTTATCAAACCTATCGTTTTTTTTAAAAAAATGTTCATTCTCATTAAAATTGCTTAATCTCATACCAACATTAATATTTGGTTTATTGATTGTGATTCCTTGTAGCTAAAAAGTTTTTTAAAAATATAATTAACTGCTAACTTAGTTATTAAAAACACACTTGCATCTTTCTCTTTCGTCTATAGCCAATGCATCAAAACCTCTTATGTTTGCTTATTCTTGATAAATTTCAAGTTCTCATACCAACCTTACATTTATTTTATTAGATCCAAAATCAAAATGACAAGCAAGACTATTGCCACTGAGGTGGGAAAAATAGAGTACCTTAATGGTACTAATTATTAGTTGTTGAGTAGAAAGATCTACTATGGCATGTTGCATGATAGCATAAAGTCCATCATAGACAAACCTGACCCAACCTTATATGAAAATCCAACTATGGAGGAAATTAGGTCCCGCAACAGTGGGAGAAAAACAGAGCTAGGAGCTTCATGCTGACCCACATGGATTTGAACCTGATTCAGGTCTTTGAGACCTGTGAATCAACTTACGAAACTCTGGACCGCGATTAAGGACAAATATTACTCCAAGTCGGAAGTCAGCGTCCAGCTTCTTCTACACAAGTACAACTCGTGTAGAATGAAGGAATCTGAAAGCATCATCGAACACATGAACAAGATGATCGTGATGGCCAAGGATCTTGCAGCTGCTGATTGCGCAATTCCGGAAAGGATGCAGATCACAGCCATACTAGAAAGTTTCCCACTGTCGTTCGACATGGTTGCCACATCTTTGAGAATGAATGACAACATTAAGTCAATGACAGACATGCCTGCACAACTGGAAATTGAGTAGGACCTCCTCTAAGCAAATATCGAAAGCTGAGATCTTTGAGGTCGAGGAAGAAGAAGAAGATGCAAATGTCGTGCACGCGAAGAAAAGGCTGTGCCCCTCCAAGGCAAATTTCAAGGGAAAGAGTGGGAAATGCCCACGTGGCTCTTGCTACGGTCGCGACAAATATGGACATTTCAAGGTCAATTTCCCAACCAAAAAGAAGCTAGGAAATTCTAAAATGCATGAAAAACAAAGGCAAGAAGAAAATAGGATTCGCGATTGTCGTGGAATGCAACTCCTTCATCACAGACAGTGACGGATGGTGGATCGACTCTGGAGCAACCAGACACAACGCAAAGACGAAGGAAGACCTTGTGAACTTCAAGGAGCTGAGCAAAGGAGAACAGAAAATCTTCATGGGAAATAATACCTACTTGGAAGTAATGTGTTGGGACATACAAGCTTGGCCTGTGGGACAATATTATAGTACTGAATGATGTACTATATACCCCAGGAATATGCAAGAACACGATCTCTGCCACATTGCTGCTCAAGAAGGATTTCAAAGTCCGCTTTATAATAAGCGTGTTTCTATAGGCAAGAATAAGAAGGTCTATGCAATGGAAAAGTTTGTGCCCGAGCATTACCTGTTCTGTCTTCCTGTAATACACTCCAGTGAATCAATGAATGGCTCTTTTGAGTATTCTTTGTGTTATTTGCCTGACTATAACTTGTGGCACATTGAGACTAGGTCACCCAGGAAATTCTAAATTGGTTCAAATGATGAAGGCAAATCTGTTACCTAAGATCACGGGCGCAAGGACATTGTCCTGCGAACACTGTCTGACCGACAAAATAACGAGAAACCCTTCCCAACTGGAATTCGATTAACAGAGTTACTAAGTTTGATCCATTCAGACATATGTGGATCACTGACCGTTAGCACACATAGAAATAAGGAATACTTTATAACATTTATTGATGACTACTCGAAGTTTTCCTATGTCTAACCTCTTAGGAAGAAAGTCAGAAGTACTTGAAACATTTAAGAGATATAAGACGAAAGTGAAGACAAGATTGTGAAAAACAATCAAGACCCTTAGGACAAATAGATGTGGAGAATATACCTCAAAGGAGTTTGAGGATTACTGCATTCAGTTAGGCATTTGTAGGCAGACTACATACCCTATACACCACAACAAAATGATGTAGCAAAAAGAAAGAATCGAACTTGATGAATGTGGTAAGGTGTATGCTTACACTCGGGACTCTCCAATAAATTATGGGGAGAGGCAATGTTGACTGCGAACTACATACATAACAGGATTTCCACCAAGTCCGTAGAATCAATGCCATATGAAATATGGAATGGAAGAAAGCTTGAGTTGGGCCATCTCCAGAAATGGGGATGCATTGCACATGTTCTGGTACCGAGTCAGCTTAGAGACAAGCTAGACTTCAGGATATTAAAGTGCAAGTTTATTGGTTACAGTGAGAATTCTAAAGGATATAGGTTCTTTCATGAATCCAAAGGTCTAATTGAAAGTCGTGATGCATCATCAAGAAAAAGGAGCATGAAGTAGAGGAATCCGATCCTATGATTGTCCTACAAGACAATAAAGACGACTTGAGCATTAGACAAGAACTTGAGGATGATATCGATCATCCAAATATAGAGCATGAACCTATAGAACATGATGATCCTTTAGAGGAAGTGGGTGGACCTACACAAACCACGAGTATAATCGGCAATAATAGGCTTAGAACACGGCCCGTATGGATGGATGATTACCATTTTTATAGATGCGAGGCGTCGTGCTGCATCGTGGATGAGGATGTAGCGGATTGTACAGATCCCATATCCTTTGATGAAGCTATGGCTTCGTCTGAGTCGGAATCATGGACGACCATCATGAGCGATGAGTTGGACTCAATCGAGTGAAACGGTGTATGTGAGTTATGTGATTTGCCAGAAGGTAGGCTATCTATAGGATGCAAGTAGGTATTTAAGAAAAAGTACCAAGTTGATGGTACAGTTGACAAATACAAAGTCAGATTAATTACCAAGGATTATACTCAGCAAGCTAGAATAGATTTTCAGGAAATCTACTCTCCAGTGGTTAAGTTTGCTTCTATTCGGATGATCTTAGCCATAATCGAATATATGAATTTGGAATTGTTCCAAATTGATGTGAAGACGACCTTCCTTAATGGAGAGTTAAAGGAGGAGATTTATATGCGACAACCTGATGGCTCTCAGGTTGAATGTCAAGATAAAAGAGTTTACATTTACAAGTTAAGAAAGTCATTATGTGGCTTGAAGCAGTCTTCACAGCAATGGTATCTCAAATTTAATGAGAAAGTTATCCAATTTGGATTTGTTATAAATAAATTAGATAACTGTGTGTATGTCATGAAGAGTGGAAGCAGGTTTGCAATCATGTCATTGTATGTGGATGGCATTCTGCTTGTTGGTAATGACATACAAATGCTCAATGAAATCAAACAGAAATTGAGCAATGAATTTGAGATGAAGGACATGGATGAAGCATCCTATATTCTTGGAATTCAAATAACAAGAGACAGGGACTCAAAGACATTGAGCCTTAGTCAGGAAAGATATTTGCATACTATATTAAAATGCAAAATAACACTCTAGCTCCAATACCACTTGCGATAGGAAAGAAGCTCAGCAAGAGTCAATGTCTCGGAAAGAGGCAGAAACCTTTAGATGCACCATATGCACAAGCGGTGGGAAGTTTAATGTATGCAATTATGTGTACTCGACCTGATTTGGCTTATCCAATAAGCTTAATCAGTAGATATCAAAGCAATCCCGGTTCAGCATATTAGGAAGATGTAAAGAGGATTCTTCGATATCTGAAAGGAACTGTACATTTGAAACTTGTGTATCAAGCAGAATTGCTTGAAAAGGTAGGATGTTCCGATGCCGATTTCGGAGGAGATGTGGATGATAGAAAATCCACATCGAGTTACATGTTCATGTTTGGTGGTGCAGTCGTTTCTTGGGGTAGCAAGAAACAATGATGTGTATCTAGACATACACAGCATGCAGAATACATTGCATGTAGCATGACCACCACTCATGTTGTATGGATCATGCGTTTTATAGAGAATGTAAGCTTCGAATTGGTCAAAGGGCCAATTGAAATGTATTGTGACTATCAAGCTGCGATAAGCTTGATTAATAGTGGGGCTAATAGTTCTAAAGAAAAATACAACGAGATCCAATATTATTATATACAAGATATAGTGGGAAATCAAGAAATCACGGTAACCTACATACCTACCAGTGACATGTTGGCTGATTCCCTAACCAAGGGAATAGCTGCAGGAACATGCATTAAACATGTTGGTTTAATGGGACTCAGGAATGTTTGAGTCAAGGAAGATGTTTCATTGATAATGATCCTCACAGGATAAATCTCCATCTATACACTGCACGAATAGTGGGAGCATATATATTTGACCACTTCGGTCAAGTGGGAGATGTTAGAACGATTCTCGCAGAATGACCAAGTAATCAAAACCGCCGCCGATGGTTGCGCGAGGGCAGGGTCTCACGGAGACCCTAACCGCAAGGGCGTGGGAAGGGGCGGATGCGGCGAGGGCATACACCCTACATATAAACCTCCCCATAGGGAGGGGAAACACGTCGATCTCACGATCAGCTCCCTTTCGCCCCTATCTCTCTCCCTCTCCCTCGCTCAAGAAAAAGCGATCAACGATGACATACCTGGTTCTAAGAGCACCATCGAGGAAGAGGCACCTCCAACGGCTATAAAGGTTCTGATTAGCTATAGCAGAGCAAGCTTTGCCTTGAAGGCATCGCGGCATGCAAGCTTCCCAGGTGATGGATGAGCCTCTACAGATGCGGTGCCAGATCTGTATTGGCAGTCAGATCGATAGTCATGGCGAGGCACATTGCGGAGGCCATCTGAGCGTGGGTATCCCGCTCGAGGAGGAAGCTCCAACCTACGGAAGGATATCAACTTCTCAAGGATTTAAACACGACGGTAATCGACGAGATGTAGAGGTGCTTACAGTTACTGAATGAGTGTTTTTTCTTGTGGAACAAATCTCAAATGCCAGCATTGGTTCCTGGGTAGGCTTCCCAAAGTTTGATGGTATTCCTGTTAGTTCTGTTATTTACTTCTCATTGTGATAAGGTTCATCGATATCAATCTACGTGAGTTAAGAATATTTACTTGAATGTGCCTCGACAAATCAATACAGAATTTATGTAATAATTGTTGGTTGTGTAAGTAAACAAGAAACATGATATATTTCATGAAAGAATTATCATCAGAGGACCTCTTACATGTTACTATGTAATGGTTCATGAAAATAACACAAATTTTGTTGCAATATTAGGCATCTGCGCTTACTCCTTTCGGCCGATATAATCAGCGATTGTTCTGCTTGTGATGCCTCCAAACATTGCTCCTATAGTCAGTATAGATTCAAAAACCGCAAACTGACAGTTACATCCAGAGAAAAAGCAATCATGTTAAAAAAGTAAGATAAATCATGTTAAAAAAGTAAGATATTGTTTTATTCGTATATAGTAATACGATACTGTTTATTTTTTTGGAAAAAATAGAGATCACCAATGAATACATACTTCAGAAATGAGAGTCTAAGTTCATACTCGATTCCTCGCTAAGTTGGTGCTGAGAATCCAACCTACATTGCATCACAAACTAATAAAACACATGTGGATCTTACGTAGGAGTTGGGGTCACGGAGGCAGCGAAAGACGATGGAGAGCATGCGAGATCAAATACTTTTTCTCTTTGGATACTTCTTCCTTTTGTTCTTTCTACATCTTATAAATTTCCTATATTTTGAAAGACTATAATTAGAAAAATATTTTATTTCATTTCCTTCTATGTGTATATACATCAGGTTTAACTTGTTCCCAAATATTGTGCCAGGTATGTTACTGGCTAATCCAAATTACCCAATTCTTTTTATTTTTTCGATCACAATATTATTATAAAATGCCATAATATAATTTTTATATATATTAAAATTAATATATAATATAAACTTTTCTTATTTTGCTTAAAAGATTTAAAAATATACATTCAAGATAAATATATTCATTTGTACCATTTAAACAAAAAGATTTCAGTTTCGATTTGTTAATAGAATTAAAAATTTCAGTTTCATTTATACCATTAAGATTGGGATGGTTTGGTAATTTCCATTTGTTAATAAAATTCATTTTTTAGATTCTAATATTAAAAGAAAATATATTACCATTCCAATATCTAAGCCTCGATCAAATATTTTAATTTCTTCATTATTCGACTACTATCTAGTATGATTTTCATATATTTATATGTTTTCTAATAATAATTAATGTTGCTAAAACATACACATCAATTATGATGAATACATCAGGCTTATAAAGGAGTGCCACTTCCATTATTATGAAAAATGATATTTTATTTTAATTAATATTTAATTTCTACTTTATTCTTGCGAATTCATCTTTGAATTCACATAAAATAACTTCGAATTCAATACCGCTGCGAAGCGCGGGAAGCATCCTAGTGACCATTGTAGTTAGGTTTATTCAAATGAATCGAATTCCAAACTTATTTAAGTTCATTTATATGTTTAACTTCAAGTTAATTCAAATTGAAAATTATAATAAATCCAAATTTAAATAATAGGGTTTAGCACATTCAAGAATCTAATATTTTTAAATCTACAAAAAAGACAAGATATTAAAATTTGCTTATGATAATGAACACTTTAAATAGTCCTTGTGATATCCCCGATGTCAAATTTATAACAACAAATGTATAACATATAAACAGCAAATCTATCTATAACATGTTTATAACATATATTAAGAGAGGGTGCCATCTTCGACCCCTATTAGTTTTCCATCCAAATATTTCCGTATTGAGTATCTATATATCAATTTTTTTATATAAATATATTTGTAGATTTATTTTTAATTATGTCTAACATACTTATGTATCTTCTTTCTGCAGAAATATTTAGAATATATATCATGTTATTCTATCCAAATACATACACATTTAAGTTGATCTGTAGAGTATTTCTAATATTGCTCGTATGTGATCAATATTTGTTCTACATATACACGTATCCGTTTTTCAAAGATACATCTATATTCGTATTTAAAAGTGTAATATGTAGAGTGTTTTTAATATTTCTCATACGTGATTATTATCCATTTTACATACACTTGTATTCGTTTTTTCAAAGATACGATAACATAGTTTTCATATGAGTCTATGTGTATATATAAAAAATGTAAAACCTATAATCATATCAGTATCCAACAATTTCCATATGAGTCAATGTGGCCCTATTCATTTGGAGAATAAGTATTGGAATAAAGGATCAATTCCTCGCCGGTGCGGTTCCCAAGAGTATGGCTATTCCCATCCACATCTCATTATTTCACATTCCATCCTTATTCCTATTTTTTATTCCACCTTACCTACTCTTATTCCATCTTATTCTCCTTATTCGTATCTTTCCAATCGAACAGAGAATAGATCATTATTCTCCATCCTTATTCATGCTTACTCCTGAATCGAACATCTCCTAAGTGTAAAACAATGACGTTATAATGTAACAAAAAACAAAGATTTTTTTATATGATTGAAATTGACAAGATGCTTTTTACCCATGCAAAGGGTGTGCACCCCAGTATTATTTGTTGCGAAACTATTTTTTTTCTTGTAGCTCTCATCGAACACCGTATTCATTGTTAATGTTTATATAATATTTGATGTTTAGTGACTTTTTTTTGTTAAAGTTAACCGATTGCTGCTAAATTGCTAATTTAGCTGCTAGAGAATAACCCTGTGACATAATCTGTTTCCAGCAATATAGCAATGAATAAGATATTTGTTGTGAATTTAAATAATCAAAGATAATTTTGAAATGGAGAATATATTTTGTTGTAAATTTAACAACAGAATGTATGGCAAGAGATTTTGAGTTGTTCTTCACTCAGTGATATCTCATCATGGACTTTTATAGTGATTTTATTTTTGAAGTATCAAAAGACATGGAAACACGAAGAATATAACTCTTGAATGAAACTTGAAAAGTGACGTAGCTCTAGTTACGTCGGAAATGGTAAGATATCTCCGGCGCAAGAATAAAGGGAATACGTACTGCAGAGAAACAATTCATTTAATTTAGAATAAACTAAAATAATTATTAAGTTAAATAAAATTAGACGGTCACTAAATAAATTTTCCAATGGAAAATTCGAATAAGTAACCTTTTTTCCCATTTGTATAAAAATAATCACCCCACATATAATTCATGCATGTATGTATGCGTGTGTGCATATGTATTTGTATCTATATGTGAAACTACATATGCCATTTAACTAATTAACCCAGCTGGTATTTTTTATTTAGATTTGGTTAACACATACATATATAATACGACTTTTTCAAAGCCCAATCCATCCACATGACTATTTTTCTATTAGTTGGAATTACCATTTTTGTGCACAAATTGTTATCACGGGCCTTTAGAAAATTGCAACTTCGTGTAGGCCCAAAACTGCTAAAAACCGATCTCTCCCCTCCTTTCTTATATGGGATTTTTACCGGCAAATCCTATAAATGTTTTAAAATGCCTCTACGACCTTTGAAATAACATAATTCCTCCATCGATCCCGTAAACTTGCCAACTCTTACCCCATGAACCCTCCGGTTAATATGTTTTAAGCTCGTGGGGGTTCTGAGGGTATGTTTAGAGGTTCTGCTGGGTAAAAATCCCATCTTATATTTGAATGCAATTGCAATGAAATGGAAAGACTTATCACGTAGGCAAATCGATCTTAATTTTTTTAATCAAAATTTCTTGTAGAAATTTCATTATATTGTTGAAGATGTGGAGGAATTCTCTAATCAAAAGTAAATCAAACTTCTTTTTCATTTGATGGTAATCAAATTGCAAGTCTTTAATACATCTAAACAAATCCATGTCCATTTAACGTAAGGAACTCACGTTTACGATGCGTTAGGGATGAGAATGGATATGGATATATCCGGATATTTGATTATCGTACTAAAAAATCTGCATACGAATCGGAGTTCATGTATGATTCTTGTGAGAAAAAAATACAATTCCAGATATGATGATAACTCAAAAATCCAGAACCGTATATTTGAGAATATAATACATATATTTTAACATAAAAATAACTTTTATATAATTCGAATGTCAAGTGGTTCTATGCATCCTTTGCTTCATAAAATGATTAGAATGTCTCGCATTGTGTTGAATAATATGGGTAAACGGGTCTTCGGGTGAGAAATCGTTTATCCATCTTATATGTGTGTGTATGTATGTATATGAATATATGAGGCTTATACAATGGGTCCCGTACCCATTAGAGATGAGATGAACCTCTAATTTCAGTCGTTAGAACTTAATCCAATGATCATCAACTTTAGTAGCTTTCGTATTGTCATCAGTAACTAAACACATCAGTAACTTTCGTATTGTCATCAGTAACACTTTACATCAATAATATTGAACACATCAGTAACATTTTATATCAGTAATACTGAACGCATCAGTAACTTTCGTATTGCCATCAATACTTTAAATCAATTGTAAGTAACAAAAGTAATCAAGTCAGTAACTTTGATTCACACTTACTTGTAACTTTATATAAGTTACTAGAGCTATGATATTACTTATTGAAGCTTCAATATATATTATTGAAGCTTGGATATATATTACTTACTTAAGCTCGTATTTTTATTACTGGAGCTGTTGGAGATGAAGCATGCTCATCTAATCTATAATGGGCACGTGGCCCATTGGATAAAAATCTTATGTATGTATATATATATGGCTTATCCAATGAGCACCGTGCCCATTAGAGATGAGACACGCTCCTAATCTCAGCCGTTAGATCTTAATATGACGATCAGTAACTTCAGTAACTTTATATTGCCATCAGTAACTGAACGTATCGGTAGTTTTCGTATTGCCATAAGCAACACTTTATATCAGTAATACTGAACGCATCAACAACTTCGTATTGCCATCAATAACACTTTATATCAATAATAATAAACGTATCAGTAACTTTCGTATTGCCACCGGTAACTTTGAATCAATTGTAATTAAAAGAAATAATTTAATCAGTAACTTTGGTTCGCACTTACTTTTAGCTTTACATAAGTTACTAGAGTTATGATATACTTACTGAAGCTTCGATATATATTACTGAAGCTTGTATATATATTTCTTACTGAAGTTTGTATTTTTATTACTGGAGCTGCTGGAGATGAAGCAGGCTCATCTCATCTCTAATGAGCATGAGACCCATTGTCTAAAAATCACACGCACACGTACACGCACAAACATTACTCACCCGATGTCCTTTGTGTTATTAAGAGAGAAAAAGAAAAGAAGGATGCCCTAATCTCGAGCAATGGAGATTAGGGCATGAGTGTTTTCCCGTGTTTTTTACCCTCAAGGGTTTTCCACATTAAATCCGTGTGTAATCTCTTGTTTGATTGTTTTTTACATGGTATCAGAGTCTTGATCAGAATATGTGTTCTTCTTCTTCGATGCCGCCTGACCTTCAAAGACCCATTTACCCATATAACTCAACACATTGAATATAAATATACCATTTGATGCTATAATCTAGTTACCTTTTGTCTTAATATTGTACAATATTGTAGTTTAGGAAAAGCCCCCCCGAACTAGAAGGATTTTCAGTGAAAAATACGTGTATATGTGGTTGTTGACCCATCGGCAACAATTCATAAAAACTTAGGCTCAAATAGAAAAGTAGTGAATCCAACTTTCACATCTTATGAGTTTTATATAAGAGTTCAATGGGGTTGTCCCTTGGCCTTGGGGGGAGCTAACTTAGCTCCCCCGCGTAATTTTGCTCATTTTTTAATTTTTTTTGAAAATTTTTTCCGTGAATATTCATCACTATATCCCTATATTATGTTAATCAAATTTCGTGCGAAACAGAGACTCCTACGACATCCATCCTGACAGTCATTTTTTAACGGTAATAGAATTGCTAAAAGCGACCTTTCTGGATGGAGGTCGTAGGAGTCTCTGTTTCACGCGAAATTTGAATGACATAATATAGAGATATATTGATGAAAATCCACAGAAGAAATTTTCAAAAAATAATAAAAAAGAAGGCGAAATAATGCGAGGGAGCTAAGTTAGCTACACCCAAGGGGGCAGCCCCATTTTATCCTTTATATAATTGCATTTCTGTCCTAATTTCACAGGCTTATCCTATTATTTTCACCTTAGTGATATTAAAGTGGCCAAATGTTTCTCAAGAATATACCACATACTGCATATTATCTATATCCGATCTGCCACTATATCCATTTACGTTGATTTTGGCATTTGTATCTGTTTTAAGTTGGATATGGCTATTACTTAGATATCTACAAATATCTATATCTGTATATCTATTTTATATAAATATAGTTGTATATTTATTTGTTGCCATATATAATTTTATATATTCTTTAACCATATTTGATATTATTATTATGACATAAGCATATTTAGTATATTTAGATCATGCATTTTCCATCCAATACATGCATATTAAGCTAACTCATAGAGTATTTCTAATATTATTCATATGAGATCAGTATCCGTTTTATACCGTATTCTTTTTTAAGGATATAATAACATATTTTTTGAAGGATATGGTAAGATCCTTAAGCGCATCACAGAAGCACGAGGATCGCATCGTATGCGATCGGGAGCGACTAGTCACACTAGTGCTCGAGATAGCGGAATTTAAAAAATTTTCATACGATGAAACCACATGATCCAAAAACACTTCTCTGTTCGTTTCATCTAAACCACAAACAAGTATTAGGTTTACCTCTTGAAGCGTGGTTGCGATCGAGTCTCTAAATGAAGAGACCTCCTCTCTCAAGTCCGATCCGATGGAGGAGATGCTTGCGAGCTGACGAGTCCGGAAACGCCGAGTTAAAAAGTGGTTTTTATCTTCGTGAGTGAAAATAATTAATGTTGTTCGTTGTAGGCGGCGATCGGAAACGGTCAAGAAATAACCACAAATTTTATTTAATTTTAATTAAGTGCTTTTTATGTTTATTTTACTTGGGCAAGTCTCAAGATCAATCACAAGGAGGTAAAGGAACAACTTAGAAATATGTCTATCCAATTTCGTGTTCGGTTTTTAAGGCGGTCTTTTTTTTGGAATTTTCAATGCAATAAAGGGATGCAAAATGCAAGTTCGGCCTATTTTAGAGACTAAAACATAAATTTCAATCAAATGATGTCCAAAAAATACGAAACTTGGCCACAATGTAAATGATGATGAAATGGATGCACTGTAATTATTTTGGAATTTTTGGATGCAATCTGAATTTTTTATGAATTTTTAAATGCAAACAAAATGATTTTCCATATTTAATTATAATAAATATTAACCCTACTTATTTTCAAGATATAAAATTATCTAAGATCTATCACTAGGTGATGGATCTCAGAAAAATCCTAACTCTCGAAAATGTGGGGTCTAATACCTATTAAAAATTAAATAATGAAATATGCAAAATGATTTTTACAGAGCCAATTATGCATGCAAATGCAAAGATTTTTGGAAACAATGTTAAGCAAAATAATCTCTACAAAGTGTGATTTTTAAGGAATTTTTAGAGCAACGGTTAATCAATTACAAAATTTAGAGCACAAACTGGGTAAACTTCGTAATTTTCCACAGAATAATTGATTCTTAATTAACCATTAATCCGAAAAATATCCATAACATGTCCAGGTGTAGAGAATTAAATGATGAACATCATGCAATTTTTGGATTAATAAAATAATGTAATGAAGAAGTTCAAAGTTACGGGGGAGTGCAGGGGTATAAATGCAATATAATAATTAAGAAGAAAATATACAGACGGGGGCCTAAGTGCAATTACCAGTAAATAATGGGGGTAATTCTGCAAAATGACCAATAGTCACGTGCCAAGCACGTGACTTTGGTCGGTGGGGTTGACGCGCAAATAGTTGAATTCCCGGGGGGGGGGGGCTTGCAGCAAATTTTCCAGTGTCACGTGAATGTAGCAGTCGTTCCCCCTACGCACGTGCCTCGCACACGCGTGGGGGCCTCGGGCCCGCCGCCCGGTGGCTTCAGCGGCGAAAGGGGGGTGAAGGGCCTACAGCGGTCTGGTGGAGATGATGAGGATGATGTTGGTGATGAAGATGTCGGTGGCGGTGGCTGGCCGTTGGCGGTGATCGTTGTCGGAGGCGAAGATGGAGGTCGGAGAAGACGTAGATGCGAGTGGCGGAGGATGACGTCGCGTTGGAGACGAAGGTGTCGATGGCGAAATCGATGGCGTAGTCGGAGCAGTTGGAGGGAGCTGTTGTTGGAGTCGTCGTTGGTGGCGTCGATGGCGGAGGAGCTCCCAGCGGAGGCGTAGGCGTTGTCGTGGGGGTTGCTGCGTCGGTGTCGATGATGGAGATGGAGTTGTCGAAGATGACGTTGGCGAAGCTCGATGAAACGACGAAGCGGCTGGCGGAGAAGTTGGCTGGAGTCGTTGACGGGCGGTTGGAGACGAGGTGTTATCGGAGACGATGAAGCGGTGGCGCGCGATGGAGATTGATGCAGGTGCTGGAGTCGTCGTTGGCTCGATGCCAAGGGGCGGAGCTGGGCAGATGCACGGAGGAGGAGCGCGGCTGCAGCGGCGCCGAGGAAGACGATCGGATCTCGCCGATCAAGTCGCGGCCTGGTGCTGTCACCACCGGCCTCTACCGTGCAATCGACGGATAAGGAGATTGGGGGTCGGCGAGGATGTTTTAATAGGAGAGGATAGGTGCGAGAGGAGTTGGTTGGCCGGTGCGACGAAGGCGTGGAGGATAAGGTCAAGGCGACGGTCGTTGCGAGGTCCGTTGATGGCCGCGATTTGCGGCGTTAATCACGGGGGCGGTGCGACATATTTGGTTGGAGAAGGAAGATGCACAGTGGCCGTCCGATCGGCCGAGATCGGACGACCAATCGTGTGCCATGTGGCGAATCAAGGGGGAGGAATGGGGCATGTGCGGAGCACGTGCCTTGGTGGCACGTGCGTCGCACGTGCGACTGATTTTGATTTTGATTTTTTTATAAAATCGCATTAAATAAAGCTAAAAAAAACGCTGACACGTGGCGGCCTGTGGGGCTGCCACGTGTCAGCACCAGAAAATTCGAAGAAAAACATTTTGTAAAATCAAAAAGAAATAGTAAACGCCATCGGATCGAAAAAGTTCCTTCATGAAAAATGCTCGTCTCGACGAGATCTACAACTTTCATAAAGACACCAAAGCCAAAATCGGTCAAATGTAAAAAGTGAATTTTTGGGGTATCCCATGTACATAGAATACCTTGATTTTTGGTTTTCTAATTTTTTTGTCATTTTTAAACAAGATAAAAATCCGAAAAAATATGGAAAACTCAAATATAAATGAAAGACACCTTTTTATTTTTTTGGATTTTTATTAATAAAGAAAATATGTACATAAAATACATGTCAAAAACCGCAAAAAATACAATGTACAAAAGAGGCCCAAAACCTAACTTTCACATACGAGCTCCGATTCATTTGAACTTGGTCTTGTTTTGAAGGTAATTGAATGTGCATTAGTTCAAAAGTGAGTAGGATCAAATCGGACACTGGATGGAGAAGATATGGGGCTTTTAGTCCGAAAATCCTGAAACTAGGGTTTGGGTTTTTGGTCCACTTAACAGGGTTAGTGATTTTTTTGTATTTTTTATTTATTCTTGTTAGTGATATGCACACAGTGGATGTGGTTTTGTATCATTCGGAGTTGGCATGGAGGAGTTAAAAATAGGGAAAGTTAGGCTATTTACAGGTTATTTTTGCCTTGGATTTTTGGCTTCTTATTTTATGCAGAAATTAATGCTAAGATGCGATTCTTATGAAATCATGCATAAATGCTAATTATGCAGAATAAATGCAGAAATGCTGTTGATTTTGAGGGACTTGAGCTTAATTAATGAGACTTAGAGTGATGAATCCGAGATTCATCATCCCCCTATACTTAAACCATGCTCGTCCCTGAGCATGAAAAAGAAATGCCATGACGTGAAATGAGATCGGGTTCCACACCAAGACCATGAGCTGAAGGTGAAAGTGAAACTAAACTCGACCTTTGGATTATTAGTGTGTCGGAACTTCTGTGAGACTTAGAATTTTAAAATCAACAGCCCTCAAGTTCTACACATCATTGTCACAGTTTCGGCTCAGAAGTCATCTTAGATCAATCCTCTTCCCAAAGTATACCCTATGAACATTGAATAATCGACTCAAGTGAGTGAAGGGTTTTAGCTCTTCCCATCCAGAATGCCGGACTACCATGCTCCTCTCCTCTCCAGTAACTCGTCCTCGGGGAGTCAGGTATTTCCTTCTAAGGTCTGTCGCGCTGTGTTCACAATCGAATGAGGGAGAAGATAGATGAAAGAGAAAAGAACTGGAGGGTGGCCAGTGTAGTCACCTCTCCCTGTGAAGATGGCCAGTGTAGCCGAGTCTCCACCAAGATCTGCAGGTTTTCTTGAAGCTTGGACCTTTTTGGTCAGATTTTATTTGGTAGAATGCTTCTTTGTATTTGGAATTTTTGGTGGTTCTGCTTGGATCTTGTTGTGCCCCTACGGATATAGAATCTTTTTGTTCCGTACATTTTTTGGGGTCTTAGAAAAAATTGTGCCCAGCCATCCATCCCTTTTCCGAAGCTTTATTTCAACCCGTACTCCGGTCTTTAGATTTCCACGCTACCAGAAAAGAGACTCACACAGTCTTCCAACATCCTGTCTGGGTTGAGCTATGTGTATAGTGCGAGAGTACAAATTAATTCCCTATTCCAGAGTTGTACCCAGAATGAAGAGATCAGGTTAGACACTAAGAGTCAAACGCTGCACATTGTCATGTGGAACTTAAAGAATTAAGTCAACAGACCTGAAGTTCTTAAAATCCTATTTCTCGGTGAAGTTCCTCTGAAAATTAGGTGGATTAAGGTCAAGTCCAGACCACTCTCGGTTTCAGCTCATAACTCGGTTCAGAACCCGATGACTTTTCACAGATGCAAATGCATGTGATGCATGGATGAAGTGCAGGTGTGTGAAATGCAGACACGTTTTTTGAATTTTTTTTGATATTTTATGCAAGGGATTTTTTTATGCAAAAAAAATGGAGTAAGAAGCTTTCTCTTTTTTTTTTCAAAAATTTTGGGCACGGTTAGTGTTAGTAGAAAAACCTTTTTTTTGTTGTGTGCTTGTTTGTTGTTTTTTTTTGTTAGTACCCACCTCGTAAATACATATAGACTTACGCGGAAGTACGAGATATGGGTAAAATATATACAAAGTATATATACAGACCCCCTATACTTAGCTAGTGCTGTGTCTTCAGAGCACAAGAAGCGGAAGACATAGCTCGGGCTAAGCGTAAGGAAGTGGGAAAAAATGAAAAGAAAAACGGTCAGGAAATGAGGAGAGTATATACAGATGGATGTCGGTTCCCCCTATACTTAGGTTCTGGACAGCCTAAGTATGGAAGAATGGTGGAAATGGAGCGATCGGGAGTTAGGAGAAGAATGATATATATAGATGGCATCGGTCCCCCCTATACGTAGGCCTTGGCCTAAGTAGAGGAAGAAGCTGCACAAGGAGACCGATGTGGTCGGGAGGGAGGGTGGGTAGCCGATGATTAAGGCGGTTTTCAGCTGATCTTCTTGTGAGCCTGTGGTGGGGAATCGTAATGATGAGACGGAGATGAAGCATATGATTCCCAGCTATGATCAGTGTCATCCTCAAAAAAATCATGATGGATAGTGGATGAAGTGTTTGAGTCAGATGAAAGATATCCATCATCGGAATTATCCTCAGAGGAGTAATATTTGAAAGTGGACATACTCCAAATATTCTGGTCTTTTTGTTTCTTCAATTGTTTTCTTAGAATTCGCTCCTTCTTGAGATCAAGTGGTTTGTCCTCAGATGAATACTCGGAAGCACCGATCTCGGTCAGCTCATATGAAAGAATTCCAATGTACTTGAAGAGGGCAGGAGCATCAGCTTTGGATGAGTAGTAGTTAGGAACGGGAGTTGTCCAACGAGAATTGAATTTTGGATTCTTACGAAGATATGGCTTTAGAGCTGCCGAACATACTTCACTCATGTAGACTACCTTTTCCGGACCTGATGAGGGACCATCAGATGATTCCTCTTCCGAAAAGATTACTCTCTTTTTATTTCATCGTGAAGGTGTCGGTTCACTTGAGTATCCAGATGAATAGCCATTGGAATTCTCCTTGGTCGGTGCTCGGTCTGCGTGCTTGTTCTTAGTCTCCCGAATGTTTGAGCACTCTCAATTTGGGATGATTTGATCATGATATTCAGAGAATGTTGCTCTAGGGTGCGACCATGCATATGTTTCAGGATCGTAGTAGAAAGATTTGTCTATTTTGAGATCCGCGGGAATTGAAATACTGGGGAGAGTCTCTGCATGTTCTTTCTCAATTGATTCGATGTTGGCGCATTCCTGTATCGAGTTGATGTAATCCATGTAGTCAGAGTAGGTTGACCTAGGGTGTGCCCATGCATAAGTCTCCGGATCATATGATTCATATACATGATTCTCCATGGTGAGAGCGGTTGGGAATGGAGCAGGGGGGAGATTCTCTAAACCAATTGTCTCATCAACAACCGCTATCTCAGGTGTGGCTGCGGGGTAGGGCTCTTCTACCGTTTCATGGTTATGGTTGTCGGGGACTTCGTGGGTTGTCTCATAAAATCGTGGTTCCTCAAAGACATGGTCAGATCTGAGTGCTTCCAATGCTGTGAAATTGATTTCCCGATTCTCACAATCAATACTCGCCTTGGCCAATGCCAAGAATGGCTTTCCGAAAATGATTGGAGACTGGGTGAATTCTCCTTGATGCTCAATGTCAATTATCGCGAATTCTACTTTGAGCAGAGCACCTTGGAATTTCATGACGACAGAAATGATTCCTCTCGGCCGCTTTATAGATCGGTCCGCCAATTGAATAATCTCTCGTTTCTTCCTGATCGGTCCGAGTTGGAGTTCATGAAAGACAGAGGTCAGGAGGATATTAATCGGTGAATCGTCATCAATCCGAGCATGGGTGAAAATTGTGTCTTTGATTTCACAGTCAAATCTGGGCAATCGCTTCACTATACGGCTCTTGATTTTTCTCCTCAATACCAAGGAGGAGGCCATTGACAGGATATTTCTTTCGGTCTTTGTTCGTATCCTACCCGACTTTTTGTTCATTAATTTCTCTGTTATAAATCTTTTAAGGTCGGGGAAGTGTTCAATGGCCTGTATAAAGGGAAGTTCAAACATCAAGCGTTTTTCCAGTGCTTCCCGTATAGTCGGATCCAAATTCCTTAGATCGTCTTCAGTCTCAATTTTTATGAAATTTTCTAAATTTTCAATTTTTTTGTGGTTTTCAAATATTTCCATTTTTTTGGTATTTTCTGGGTGGTGTGGGAGTGTGGGGTGTTCTTCAGATGAAAATGGGCTCTGATGTTCAGGGTGAGGGTCAACAACATAGTCATTTTCAGAATCGTCCCTAGGTCCCTAAATATCCTCAGAATTTTCAATCTCAGATCCAGTCATTTCCTCATTCATTTTACTGTCCGAGCCACCATAGAATGCGATGAATCGATCGGTAAATTTTTGAAATCTCTCCTCTATTGAATTGAATCTCTTATTTATCCTCGAAATATCCTCCTCAAGATTCGGTTCATGATTAATTATGGGAGCAGTAGGTGTATGTTCGATAATTTCATCTTCCATTTTCTCGTTTGTGCTGAGAGGAGAATTTCTTGGAATATCCAATATATGATCATTAATTTTAGAAAATATCTCCTCAATAATCATGGAAGACGACTGCTCATATGATCCAGACATGTGGAGTCGGTCCGAGTAAAATTTATTCCTTTGATCTTGAGTGGTCGGATCTTGGTATGGTGGAGTCAACATACAGGGCTCATGTGTTTCTATGTAGTCAGTCCAGTCCTCTGTATGATCGTCATGTCCGAAGAGGGGGTTGTCATGGTCAATCCAAGCTGATGATTGTTCATTAGTGCTCCAGAACGGGGTTGATGAAAGAGGTAAAGAAGTGTTCAATTCAATCATGTGGTGATTATCTCCCATGAATGATGGATTGATATTCAATGAATACGACGGATGAATTGCATGATCGGCGTAGAGAGGATTGATATATGAAGAAGTGGAGACCTCAGTCGGTTGTTGATTTGTCAGGTCCGAAAACAAAGGATTGTCATTCATGAAGCATATCGGATTGGTAAAAAGATATGGTGGTTGAGAGTCTCTTAGAGGAGGTGTTTTGGGTCTAACCGACACGAATTCGTTTTCATAGTATAGTTCTGATGGATTCTCGGTCATTTCTGAAAGAGTTGAAAGGAATGAGGGGTTGGATCTGCGAGAGTTTTTGGACAAGAGTTCCATTATCAAGAAAAGAGGAGAGATGATTGCATGGAATAGTCAAGAGAAATCAAATGTACGGCTATTGATTTTGAAATCGGTTCACGCACACCAATGCAAACACAATTCAAACCCCGGGTTCACCAACGCACACAATGAAGCCGTAAGAGCTCGGCTATTATCTTTTCGATTTTAGTTGGTAATAAATCAATCTTGGCAAAAATTTAGCGAGCTGAGATTTCGAATTTAGGCTCTAGCCTTAAGTGTCGTCTCTCGCTCACTCAGAAAAATAAAATCATCCAAGGTCGGGGTTGCTCCCCCGCATAAATTCTTGATTTTATGGGTTATTAAGATCGGCTATAGTTAGCAGTCCCAATTTTAATTAGGTGATCACTGAAGAATTTGAATGAGCATAAATACACGTCTACCGTCCAGTCCCAATTTCCTTTAGATTTATGTGATAAAACAAGAGGGAGGAATTCGGGAAAAGCTGATGCACGCGGAAAACTATGATGGATGCTCAGTTAGAAGACTTACAGTGAATCCTCGCAATCTTTATGTGGGATGCTAGACAGAATTGGAAAATTACTCTAAATGTATGCAAGCTGATGAAAAACCGCACCTAAGCAGAAAGTTCTATTAGCGGGGAAGAATTGAGTTAAATTTGGCTAAGTTGAACGATCTATGTGCGTCTTGATTAACGTGCAATGTGGCTTAAGATCCTACGAGCACAATCAAAAAATAAAAATGCTCTGAGAGCCGTATGTGCAGGTCTATCCTAATCGCCACCCAAGTCGGGCCCCACCCTCACCGGAGAGTGAAACTGGCCACGACACACCACAAATAGAGTTCAGAGTCTTTTTACACACGCGAGAGTCCAAACAGACACCGCTATAAATGAGAAGAAATTGAAATTTGCAGAATTTTAAAAACCTAGACTCTACGCTCTCTCACGACTCAACTCGATCTTAATTTAATTGCAACTTCTTCGGATGTCGGTGAAGATGCACCGATTTCTTAAAAAACGCTCCACGTACGTCGGGTACCTCGCAAAAAATAAGAGAGAGATAATGTAAGAGAGTGACTCAAAAAAATAAGAAATAAAATGCTGGAAAAAATTATGGAATTTACAATGAAAAATTCGGGGGTCAGACTACCCGAATGCGGAAAACCGAAAGAAAAAATGTCAAAACAAAAATCTAAGCCGTTTGCCTCCCCGGCAACGGCGCCATCTGACGAGTACGGAAACGCCGAGTTAAAAAGTGGTTTTTATCTTCGTGAGTGAAAATAATTAATGTCGTTCGTTGTAGGCGGCGATCGGAAACGGTCAGGAAATAACCACAAATTTTATTTAATTTTAATCAAGTGGTTTTTATGTTTATTTTACTTGGGCAAGTCCCAAGGTCGATCACAAGGAGGCAAAGGAACAACCTAGAAATATGTCTATCCAATTTCGTGTACGGTTTTCAAGGCGGTATTTTTTTTCGAATTTTCAATGCAATAAAGGGATGCAAAATGCAAGTTCGGTCTATTTTAGAGACTAAAATATAAATTTCAATCAAACGATGTCCAAAAAATACGAAACTTGGCCACAATGTAAAAGATGATGAAATGGATGCACTGTAATTTTTTTTGAAATTTTTGGATGCAATCTGATTTTTTTTTTATGAATTTTTAAATGCAAACAAAATAATTTTCCATATTTAATTAAAATAAATATTAAACCTACTTTTTTCAAGATATAAAATTATCTAAGATCTATCACTAGGTGATGGATTTCAGAAAAATCCTAACTCTCGAAAATGTGGGGTCTAATACCTATTAAAAATTAAATAATGAAATATGCAAAAACATTTTACAGAGCTAATTAAGCATGCAAATGCAAAGATTTTTGGATACAATGTTAAGCAAAATAATCTCTACAACATGTGATTTTTGGGGAATTTTTAGAGCAACGGTTAATCAATTACAAAATTTAGAGCACAAACTAGGTAAACTTCGTAATTTTCCACAGAATAATTGATTCTTAATTAACCATTAATTTGAAAAATATCTACAGCATGTCCAGGTGTAGAGAATTAAATGATGAACATCATACAGATTTTAAATAAATAAAATAATGTCTAGAAGAAGTTCAAAGTTACGGGGGAACGCAGGGGTACAAATGCAATATAATAATTAAGAAGAAAATATGCAGACGGGGGCCTAAGTGCAATTACCAGTAAATAGTGGGGGTAATTCTGCAAAATGACCAATAGTCACGTGCTTGGGTCGGTGGGGCTGACGCGCAAATTGTTGAATTCCCGGGGAGGGGGGGGGGCTTGCAGCAAATTTTCCAGTGTCACGTGCGTAGCACGTGACCGTGGAATGTAGAAGTCGTTCCCCCTACACACGTGCCTCGCACGCGCGTGGGGGCCTCGGGCCCGCTGCCCGGTGGCTTCAGCGGCGAAAGGGGGGCGAAGGGCATACGGCGGTCCGGTGGAGATGATGAGGATGACGTTGGTGATGAAGATGTCGGTGGCGGTGACTGGGCGTTGGCGGTGATCGTTGTCGGAGGCGAAGATGGAGGTCGGAGAAGACGTAGATGCGAGTGGCGGAGGATGACGTCGCGTTGGAGACGAAGGTGTCGATGGCGAAATCGATGGCGTAGTCGGAGCAGTTGGAGGGAGCTGCTGTTGGAGTCGTCGTTGGTGGCGTCGATGGCGGAGGTGCTCCCAGCGGAGGCGTTGTCGTGGGGGTTGCTGCGTCGGTGTCGATGATGGAGATGGAGTTGTCGAAGATGACGTTGGCGAAGCTCGATGAAACGGCGAAGCGGCTGGTGGAGAAGTTGGCTGGAGTCGTTGACGGGCGGTTGGAGACGAGGTGTTATCGGAGACGATGAAGCGGTGGCGCGCGATGGAGATTGATGCAGGTGCTGGAGTCGTCGTTGGCTCGACGCCAAGGGGAGGAGCTGGGCAGATGCACGGAGGAGAAGCGCGGCTGCAACGGCGTCGAGGAAGAAGACCGGATCTCGCCGACCAGGTTGCGGCCTGGTGCTGTCACCACCGGCCTCTACTGTGCAATCGGCGGATAAGGAGATTGGGGGTCGGCGAGGATGTTTTAATAGGAGAGGATAGGCGCGAGAGGAGTTGGTTGGCCGGTGCGACGAAGGCGGGGAGGATAAGGTCAAGGCGGCGGTCGTTGCGAGGTCCGTTGATGGCCGCAATTTGCGGCGTTAATCACAGGGGCGACGCGGCAGATTTGGTTGGAGAAGGAAGATGCACAGTGGCTGTCCGATCGACCGAGATCGGACGGCCAATCGTGCGCCACGTGGCGAATCAAGGGGGAGGAATGGGGCACGTGCGGAGCACGTGCCTTGGTGGCACGTGCGTCGCACGTGCGGCTGATTTTGATTTTGAATTTTTTTTATAAAACCGCATTAAATAAAGCTCAAAAAACGCTGACACGTGGCGGCCTCTGGGGCAGCCACGTGTCAGCCCCAGAAAATTCGAAGAAAAACATTTTGTAAAATCAAAAAGAAATAGTAAACGACATCGGATCGAAAAAGTTCCTTCACAAAAAATGCTCGTCTCGACGAGATCTACAACTTTCATGAAGACACCTAGGGCTGTCAGAAAAATCTCAGGTTCGAGATTCGCTCAGATTCGATTCGATAAAGGTTCGATTCGAATTCGATTCGATCATAAACGGACCGAACCTTAACAAACCTTTGGGTTCGTTTAAATAAACGAACCGAACCTTGAAATGATAGGTTCGCTCAGGTTCGGTTCGTTAATAGTTCGATAAATATAATATATAAATAAATAAATAATTATACTTATATAATATGATTTTTGGAATTGAGGCCTCATATAAATCTCACACTCACAAGTCACGAATACTACTAATATAAGTTGTAGTTCATTTTTCAAAATTTAAAGGATTTAATATGCAATTTCCCCCCCACCCAAAAAAACCTAAACTCCCTAATCCCTAATCTCCTCCCACCTTCGACGCCTGCATCCCTCTACCCTCCACGCATCCCACCCCCACCCGCCGCCCGCATCCCTCTTCTCTCTTCTCGCAACTTCCACGCCGGCGCCGCCAACGCTCCCTCTCTTCCCTCCACGCGAGTCCCTCCAAGGCTCCACGCAGGCGCTCCCTCCACGCGAGTCCATCCACGCGAGTCCTCTCTTTCCTCCACTCGAGTTCCTGCGGCTGCGAGTCCCTCCACGCCGACGCTCCCTGCGGCCATCTCTGCCCTCCACGCGAGTCCCTCCACGCGGGTCCGGCTCCCCTCCCTCCACGCGAGGTGCACGACAGCAACTCCAGGGATTCCCATCGGCTCGCGCGCACGCTCCCTGCGGCCATCTCTCTACGCGCGAGTAACGCCGACGCTCCTCTCTGCTTGCGCGCGACGCAGGCGCGGGTCCGGCTCCCCTCCCTCCACGCGAGGTGCGGCAGCAACTCCAGGTCATCCCATCGGCGTGCGAGTCGCGCGACGCTCACTGTCCAGTCCGCAGGTGCTATTCTCCAGTCCGCAGGTGCCGGTCGTCCTCCAGTCTCCAGTCCGCATCGACAAGAATGATGAGTTCTCAAGGTTTGCATTCTAAGTAATGACATTTTATTTTTTTTATATTGCTTCATATTGCTGTTATATTCGTAGTATGTTTAGTATTGCATGTGCATTCTCAAGGTTAAATGTGTAGTATGTGAAGCATTACATGTTACGAATTAATAAATTTTAATATATTGATTATGTCATTTTAGATACACCATCCTCCCAACAATCAATTGATCAGATTGTGTTAGCAAATGAAGTAGATGGCGAAGAAAATATTAATATTGTTGATGAAACTGAAGAGGATACGGTCGAAGTTAGTGATACCGAAGATGTTTTAGGAGAAAAAGGAAAAAGATCTAGAAGAAAGACATCATTTGTGTGGTCTTTTTTTGAAGATGTAAGTGTTAAACTTGCTAATGAAGTGCTGATTAAAAATAAATGCAAGTGTTTTGGCGAGGTCTTGGTTAAACCCAAGAGTGGGACAACAAGTCACATGAAGAGACATTTGCTTAATGTGTGCCCATATTACAAAAGTTGTGACAAAAAACAGAAGCAGTCCACAATTTCCTTTAATCCAGCGGAGAAGGGTGAGATAGTCGGTTATTCTATGAGTGCACCATATGATACAAAGAAAGTTAGAGATGCCCTTGCAAGGATGATAGTTATGCATGAATATCCATTTAAGATGGTCGAGCATTCTGGGTTTATTATGTTTGCAAAAACTTTGAATCCAAGATTTGAAAAGATGTCTAGGAACACCATTAAAAATGAATGCCTCAAAGTCTATGAAGCAGAGAAAGAAAAATTGAAGACAGCTTTCAAGGCCGTTGATCGGATTTCTCTTACATCTGATTGCTGGACATCCAATCAAACTATTGGATATATGTGTTTGACCGCACATTTTATTGATCCCAAATGGAAATTGCGAAGGTGTGTCATCAATTTTTGTGATTTAGAACCACCTCACACAGGTGTTGTAATTGGTGATGCCATTGCTAGACGCATTCAAGAGTGGGGAATTCAAGATAAAATCCAAACAATCACCTTGGATAATGCATCTAACAACACTATTGTTGCTGAGTCTTTAAAGGCTAACTTTGAGTCAAGAAATAAGCTTCATTTGAAAGGAAAAATATTCCATGTCAGGTGTACCACACACATTTTAAATCTCATGGTGCAAGATGGTCTTAGACATATTGATAATGCAATTACTTCCATAAGAGAAAGTGTCAAGTATCTGAAAAAATCTACCTCTCGCTTGTTCAAATTTGGAGAGATTGCCAAACAACTTGATATTTCTACCAATAAGGGTTTGCGGATTGATTGCCCTACGAGATGGAATTCTACGTACTTGATGTTGGAACATGCATTGACCTTTAAACTAGCCTTTAGTCAATATGCTCTACGGGATGCTAATTACAAGTGGCTTCCAACTGCTGTTGAATGGGGGATGGTTGAGAAAATATGCAAATTTTTGGAGGTTTTTAATGATGTCACAACCATATTTTCCGGAGCTACATATCCAACTGCCAATTTATTCTTTCCAGAGATGTGTAGAGTGAAATGTTTATTGCTTGCTGAACTTCAATCTGAAGATGTTTTTATGAGAGACATGGCTTCTGCAATGTGGGAGAAAATGAACAAATACTGGGCAGATTGCAATTTGTTGTTGGCAATTGCAACGGTCATGGATCCACGGAATAAAATGCGATTTGTTGAATTTGCATTTCCTTTATTGTATCCTGAGCATGAGGTGGATCACAACTTACAGCTGGTTACAGATGCTCTCCATGAGATTTACCACTCTTATGCAAAACAAGCTCCACAAGAAGTTTGTACTCGTCCTCCGAAATCAGATGACTTTTTGAAGAAGCGTGGATTAAAGGGCCGTGAAATGTTTGACATGCTTGTTAGGAATGATGCAAAGCAGTCGTCAAAATCAGATCTTGCGATATACCTGGAGGAAGGTCTTTATGTTGCAGAAAATGAGCTCAGCGAACAAGAATTTGATGTTTTGGAGTGGTGGAGGGTGAATTCCATCAAGTACCGTTTCTTATCAAAGATGGCACGTGATATTTTGAGCATCCCCATTACAACTGTATCTTCAGAATCTGCATTTAGTGCGGGAGGTCGTGTTCTTGACCCATATAGAAGCTCCCTACTCCCCAAAACAGTTGAGGCACTAGTTTGCACTGTAGTTGGATCCGGGAAGGTATGAAAGATGCTCCTAATCCAACGGTAAGTTCTTATAACCTCTTTCTACTCAATCCAAATTAACAATTTATAAATGAAAACACAGTCAAATATCTTCTTAAGGGTAATTCTTTTTTCTATTCTGACAGGGAGATTACTTAGAAGAAGAAGAGTTGGAAATTTCTTTTCCCAATGACTTCAGCGCCATATTTCCTGATGTTTAGGTACAATACAAAATGATAACATAGTCAAATATCTTCTTAAGCTCTATTTTGAACTTAAGTTTTATATTGTTTTTGGTAACCCTTTTCATTTTGACTCTTTTTTCAGGTGTTTGGGATACTATGAAGCTCATTTTGGAAGAAACATTTTTGAGTACTTTTATCATATGAACTTTTATATGGTACCATTTGTGAAGTTTTTATATCATGACATTATAACATTTTAAATTTAAGGTTTATATTGTTTTTGGTAACCCTTTTGATTTTGACTCTTTTTTCAGGTGTTTGATAATGAAAAAATCACTCATCAAAGCATGGATTGTGGATCATTTAATGATGTTAAATGCAAGTAGATGTCATCCATATGTTGGGATACTATGAAGCTCATTTTGGAAGAAACATTTTTGAATAGTTTTATCATATGAACCTTTTCTATGCTACCATTTGTGAAGTTTTTATATCATGACATTATAACATTTTATGGTTGCTTCACTGTGAGGAATGAGGATACTATGCAGAGATGCATTTATTTGTTTGTGGATTGTTTTGCTGCATTTTATGATTTTGGCACAAACAATGCAAAGAATGGTATATACTTCACATTTCTGGCAATTCAATTCATCTTGTGATTTTTTACGGCTCTATCATCTATGTTTATTTGTAGAGATAATGTGAATGTTATTTGTAGAGGGTCTATTATTTTCAATTAGAGGTAAAGGTTGGAAAAGGAGACGACACACTTCACATATACACAAGCCTAAATTGTGCTTGAAATAAGGCATTTGTTCTATTCGTTTATTGCAATCTTGTGCACATTCACTTTAAATATAATCGAACCTTTAACGAATCGAATCGAACCTTCACGGACTTAACTTGTGCCCATTCTCTTCGTAAATAATCGAACCTTTAACGAACCGAACCGAACCTTCGCGAACCTCAATCGAATCGAACCGAACCTTAACATAATTTTATTCTTATCGAATCGAGCCGAACCCGAACCTATATACCTAATAAACGAACCGAACCGGACCTGGGTAGGTTCGCTCAGGTTCGGTTCGTTTACACCCCTAAAGACACCAAAGCCAAAATCAGTCAAATGTAAAAAGTGAATTTTTGGGGTATCCCATGTACATAGAATACCTTGATTTTTGATTTTCTAATTTTTTTTGTTATTTTTAAACAAGATAAAAATCCGGAAAAATATGGAAAACTCAAAGATAAATGAAAGACACCTTAATCTATTTTTTGTATTTTTATTAATAAAGAAAATATGTACATAAAATACATGTCAAAAACCGCAAAAAATACATGTACAAAAGAGGCCCAAAACCTAACTTTCACATACGAGCTCCGATTCATTTGAACTTGATCTTGTTTTGAAGGTAATTGAATGTGCATTAGTTCAAAAGTGAGTAGGATCAAATCGGACACTGGATGGGGAAGATATGGGGCTTTTAGTCCGAAAATCCTGAAACTAGGGTTTGGGTTTTTGATCCACTTAACAGGGTTAGTGATTTTTTGTATTTTTTATTTATTCTTGTTAGTGATATGCACACAGTGGATGTGGTTTTGTGTCATTCGGAGTTGGCATGGAGGAGTTAAAAATAGGGGAAGTTAGGCTATTTACAAGTTATTTTTGCCTTGGATTTTTGGCTTCTTATTTTATGCAGAAATTAATGCTAAGATGCAATTCTTATGAAATCATGCATAAATGCTAATTATGCAGAATAAATGCAGAAATGTTGTTGATTTTGAGGGACTTGAGCTTAATTAATGAGACTTAGAGTGATGAATCCGAGATTCATCACGAGCACGTTGATGAAACGTGTGCTTCTCACAATCTATGTTGATGATCCAAGCGACGAATCTCCTGATCTCGTCACACGAGATAGGACGTCTTATTCACGAGCGAGGTGCGCCGAAGGAGACGGAGATCCATGAGCAAACGATCCGACAACATAATGACGACGCTGCAGCAATGGCGACTCTCTCTAGGGCTTCAATGGTGGACGGCCACAACCCACAATGAGAGAGAGATAGATGTAGAGAATGAGAGAGAGATAGGTGTAGAGTATGAGAGAGAGAGCATATATTGTTCTCTTGATGTGTTGTGTAAAGAAGAGCAAAGGGAGTGCCCTTCTATTTATAATATTGTGGGAGTCCGATCTCAATCCATGGACAACACAAATCCAATGGCTCACATTGATTTGTGTTTCTTTTAATGACTATGATCTTGTTGCTAAAACACAACAATAATTAATTTAATTTAGATTAAATATATATTGATAAATCAATATAAATCAATCTTAAAATTAAATCAATCAAACATGGAGATAATAGGAAGGAGGCTAGCCTCCTTTCGTATTTACTTTCTCAACTCTTTGAGATGTTATCCCTTTAGATAGATCAGTGCCATATCTTAAGGGATGGAAACCTTTCTTAGAATTTTCCAAAAAAATGGAATATGTCCAAGATGTACTAGTAATATGACGGTCCCAATATCCTCTTTTCTTTGCTTCTGAACAACTTCAAAACTAAGATCCAAGAGGTATCCTTAAGACCACTTCTCAAGATATGGAACAACCAGATTATAAAACACTTATTATCATCCTTATATGATTCCAAATGATTAGGATATTATCTACATTTAACACGATGAACACAATGGTACTCCCACTAAGCTTCATATGATTCATCAAGATTATATTTGAAATCATAACATTTATAATTTCATTGAATCTGATGTTCCAACTACAAGAAGCTTATTTGAGTCCATAGATGCAGTTCCTTAGCTTGTACGCCTTGTTTTCCTCAACCATGAAGCCTTGGGGCTAGTTCATGTGAATATCCTCAGAGAGGTATTCAAGGAGGAATGCAATATCGACTTCCATCTTAAAGATGTCAAAGTCAAGGTGGTGTTTCTATAATTAGCAATACTCTGATGGGTTTAAACATGGTCATTGGAGAGCAAATCTCATCGCAAGCAATGTATTCTCTTGGGTGTGTAGCTCATGGCTACGAGCCGTGCTCTGAAGGTCTCTACCTTCTCACTAGGTTCCCTCTTTCTCTTGAAGATCCATTTACACCTAACATGTTTTTACTCTTATGGGTGGATCCTCAAGGGTCCATATACAACACTTGTATATGAAGTCTACTTTATACTTTATTGCTAGCATCCATCTTTCCATGTCATGATCCTCATAAGTTCCATCACATGAAGTTAGATCATTATCATACTCAACTAACACGTGGAATCCATCCTCAAACTCATTTGAAGAGGTACGAGTGTTTCATCTTTAATTGTCCTTTTTAATTTCCAATTTCAGAGCATCATTATCTTATCAAGATTAAATGAGTTCCTTTACTTCATTTTCATCTTGATTTTCAAGAGAGTCATCATCTAAGAATCACATCCTTGGAGATGAAATCTTTGAAGAAATGTCAAGGTCATAAAGTAAGTATCCAATACCACCCTTTATTTTCCTAATGAAGTGTCATTCTCTGGTGCTAGATTCCAACTTACTTGCATGGAACCTTATTAAGGATATATATTGTAGTCATATATATCTTGAAAGCTAAGAGGTAATTATGCTAAAATTCATCGTTGATCAAATCATGTCACACATGATCAATTGTATCTCCCTACAACTCTATTGAGTTAAGGTACATTAGGAGGATTGAGATAGGAATGACATTCCTTTCTCATAAGGTATTCCATGAATTCATCTAATAGGTACTAACTACCTAGATTAGATCAAATTCATTTTCATCACCCTTCAAAAATTTGGTTCTAAAGCAAAATAGTGAAATCTTTGAACATTTCAAAGGTTTCTAGGGCGAAGGGAAGAAATCTCATATCACAATTAATCATCAATAGATATCACATTTAATTAATGTTTATTATGATAGATGATCCACATACATCAATATGTATGAGATCTTTAATGCTGTGACATCTTACATCATTAGCAGAGAAGGGTGCTTTGGACATTTTCTACTTTGAATACAACATTCATAAGTATGCAAGATTTGAAATTTCAGACATTCTAAAGTTTCATCTCTCACTAGTCTATTGATCACATCAACAGATATATGTCCAAGGCTTGATGCTAGATCATTTGATAAATGATCTTCATCCTCCTATTAATCTTGTTAAGATTTACTTTTCAGTGTTAGAATGTTAATGAACCATTCATTAATCCTCTAATTTAATAAAGCCCTCCAGATGCCAGAGTACTATCTGAAATATATCCATCATGACTCTTTATGATAGGTCTATTCCAGAATTCGTGTTTATTCCCAACATTTAGAAATAAACAATGAGTGTATTATAATATCTAGGTCATAGAGACATTCTCTAAGACTAAGGGCTCTCCCACTGAAAACATGAAGTTCATCTATCCAATGGAGATTATTGCAACAATTGCATCAATTCCCATTTAGATGATTATTAAACCTTAAGATTAAATTTACTAATATTCTAATACATATGTAACCAATTGAAAGGGAATCCCTCTAATGGTCTGGTGATAGAAGTAGTAGCTCCCACTTTAAAGGACCAGGGTTCGAATCCTACTAGTGCAAAAAGAAATTGAAAGTGTTATTAGAAGAATGAGATACAATTATTAGACTTTGATCTTATTAAATAATAAAGTCAATTTCAATGATTAAATATAGACATAGATTATCCCGATGCACTATCCGGATCTTTCTCTAAGGATCCTAGATAGACTTGATAGTCATACTATCAACACATCGGCTTGTTGCAGTATTGGTATTCATCCAATTCTTTGGATGTCATATGGAAATTACAGAAGTACATCCAAATCCTTGACTTTCCTTCTTGCTTGGGTCAGACCAATGCTTCCAATGCGCTCCCTTCATCTATAAATAACCATTGCTTAAGACAGAGGATCTCTTATGTTGAATTCAAAGATTTCAATATAAGAGTGCTTCAACATTTATACATGCTTCAATTCATAAAATATGAATATTCTGAAGCTTCATGAATAACTCGAGTATAGATAGTAGAATGATGATACTCATCGTATCTATATACATCTTAACTCTTAAAGACTTAGGTTCAAGTAGGTACTCAAACACTTTTGAATACATCATCTCTTATAGATACACCATTCTACATGATGCAGTGAGCCATGCCATTCATGATTAAATGTCAATTGCATTGTAGACCTATTGTCTATTTAATTATCATGCATGATGCAACATAACGGCGACGTTGCAACGATGGCGACTCTCTCTAGGGTTTCCATGGTGGACGACCACAATGAGAGAGAGATGGCGTGCAGAGAATGAGAGAGAGAGAGCATATGTTGTTCTCTTGATGTGTTGTGTAAAGAAGAGCAAAGGGAGTGCCCTTATTTTTATAATATTTTGGTAGTCCATGGATCTCAATCCATGGTACAAAACAAATCGAATAGCTCACATTGATTTGTGTTTCTTTTAATGGCTATAATCTTGTTGCTAAAACACAATAATAATTAATTTAATTTAGATTAAATATATACTGATAAATCAATATAAATCAATCCTAAGATTAAATCAATCAAACATGAAGATAATTGGTAGCATCCTAGTCTCTTTCCATAAGGGGGGGTGCACCTATTCCTAATAGGAGTCAGTGGCCGTCCACCCTCCTATTAGGGAAGGTGGCTATCTCCTCTCAATTTATGAGATTACGTTATCTCATAGATTTCTCCAATATTTGCAACAACTTTTATTGCAAATTATTTCACAAAAATAAATCCAATTTATTTTATGAACATTGCAATCATGTCATTATAAATTTATGAATCACATTCACAATCCAAAATAAAATGTAAATTATATTTTTCAATTAATTGTCCAATGTGAATCCAATTCACATCAACATTTAAATTGTAAATGATATTTACAAATAGCTCTTTCTTATATATTATAAATCACATTTATAATATATATGAATAATTGAGATAGTATTATCCATATTATTCATATCCATATTAATTAAATCACATTTAATCATCTTGGATCTCAATTCTCATGTGTCCAAATAATATGAATCACATTCACATTATTTACATCTTTGATAATTAAATCATATTTTATTATCTCAGATAACTCTCCTTGTTATATGAATCAAATTCATATTATTCATGATAATTAAATCACATTTAACTATCCATTTTCTCAATGTTTGGAAACATATATCAACAATGAAATTATCCATGAGCTCTTTCAAGGATATGTGCTTTCTCCGTAGATATTTAGAGATAAAGACATGGCGATTGTATTGTTCCACGTATAGTGACTTAGATATTTAGATCACATCTCAAATCCAGATCTTGCGGACCTCCCATATATGCTTGATTAAATCAAGGTCGTAGATCAAATCTTCTCATTGATCTTGAATCATATTCAGATCATTGTCCAACACTTGGATCAAGATTAGATCACTTCTCTACTGAGAGGAGTCACTAAAATCCAGACCCGTTTCACCACTCCCTAGGAATGGAAGCGTCATTGTTATACAATCGTTTATGATCACATCACCCTCAGGTATTCCTAATACATGTACATCATGCATATTGGAAGACCCAGAGTAAACCCGAAGTATAAGATCAATTTTACACTATCTACTTTAGGATTTTATCATTAAGTTTCTTAATTGACTATTGGGAGTTGGTATCGATCATATACTTTCCAAGAGCATATATCATACCCAGATGGTGATCATATACTTTTCAAAAGCGTATATCAAAACTAAAAATTCAGTCAAGCTTCCAAAGCGAGACGACCATATGCAAAATTTGATCTTTCCAATATATCATGCGTGAGCTCATGTCTTTCGGCCAGTAAACGAGCCTGTATGATCTCTTTGAGAGATCGTATTATCATATGCCCTTACATGCACACCAGCGTGCCATTGTATAGACCTTGGTTAGGTCATCAACCTATCGATCTGCCAAATGTACATACTCAGACATATAGTAACACATCTGTCTCCGATCTGAGGATGTGTGCCTATATCATGACAACATACGTCATAGGACTTTGGTTATCTCGATCTCGTTAAGTCAACTCTTTGACCTAATTTATCTAAGACCTCCGAATCTCTATTCCTATGCAGAGGACCTGCATCAAGAGGTCGGTTAGATATTAATCTATAGAGAAAGGATTGCCATCTCTTTTTCAGGCTGGAGATCCTCTCTTAATAATCATTTGACAATGCTTGACGAGTCCTCGATCTAACTCTTTAGATATTCATCCAAGCACCAACCTCTATGATTCAATAATTAAATCAATAGTTGTATGATCATTAAGACGGCCATGGTACATAACCCTAATTGTACTAATGGACCTATTATGCAAATTATTTATTCTTCATTTCAGATCAGGGAATGATACATGCAATAATATTTATTGTATAATGGCTAGTTGTGGGCTCGCATGTCCAACATTTTTCATATCCATCAATATCCGTGTCGGTATTCGTATTTAAAAACTGATAAGGACATGGTAACACCTATATCCGTATCGGTCCATTTACATCCCTCTAATATCTACCATCCGTATTTTGCCATCAGAATATATAACAAACATCTCTACTTAAGCTCTCTCCAGAGGACCATTTGGATAAAACTTGTTGAAGCTAAGCTTAATGGATATCTATACTCCATCCTTGGGGCGGGAGATGGGTGATACTAATAAAAAACTGAATTTTATTTATTTATTCAACAAGAATGATGAAGAATACTGATGACATCATCGACTATTTTGAGGATACTTGCTTTCATTTCCCTGTCTGGAGCATGGAGTTGCTTACGGAATTCCAAAGTCAACGCCAGTCAATAGACCTCATATTTCTTCGAAGGAGCGCACCTCACCACTCCCCTTCCCATGTTTCAGCAATGGAGCAGAGCCTTTCTTACGTCAGATTTTCTTAGACCGAGAAGGGAATCTTGTAGAGTCCATAATATAGTTTTTGATTAATATGAAGTTCCTAAAATTAGAAGACGAATGAGATTAAAAATATCATTGAAGCAACCAATTCAATAGCTTCGGTTAGAACTAAGACCAAAATTGTATACCCAAATAATTGTTTATCCAATGGGATTTATGGCAACAGAATGAATCAACGAGCTATTGTCCTCTTTTGTGTATCTATTTTACCATTCTTAGCAGGAAAATGCCATTCTATATCTACAACAAATGGAGTTGGTCGACCTTCACCACAGGGTTTTGCCATACCATAAGCTTATGAATAGTACAAGGCATGGGCATTTCTAGGGCATGCATGGCCACCTACCTACGAAGAGAACGTTGGATCATTAAGTCAACGACGTGTTATTGGTCTATCAAATAAATTTGACGTTAGACAATATATCGTTATCTGATGAGCAGTAGTGATCCCAATTGATTTGTAGAGGCTATCTCTTCGGTAACCCTTCCGACAACAATCATTACCACCATCACCTTCGGCCTTCAGGTCCATTAGCTGATGGTTTTAAAAAAAGAATTGATTCCTTTTGTAAAGTAGAGATATAAAAGCTTCGTCGAGTTTTATATAAATATATAAACTATATTTTGGAAAATTTTAATTTGTAAGCGCAGTAAATGATCGAAGACTAATATTTTGAAAATCAGGCTGGATTGACCGGTTCGACCGGTTAGGTTAACCGGTTTATGTCGGTTCGGTTCGAATATTCTAATTTTAATTAATTTGTTCAGTTCAACATATTAATTTTAATCCAGTTTAACCAGATTCAACCGAAACCACATTTATTTTTTAATTTATTTTAAAAATATTAGTAGTGAGATTTGAACTCATGACCTTTAGATATTTATTTCAAACTCCTAAACAACTATACTAACACAACTTTTTGCATGTAATTGTTTAAATATAAATTAACTACTATTATGTTATAAAGCAACTAGACTAAATAATACATGGGAAAAATGGGGCTGCCCCCTAGGGACAGCCAACATGGTTGCCCCCACCCCATTTTTCGCAATTTTTTTTATTTTTTGGAAAAATATCATCATGTATATTCATCTCTATATCCTTCCTATATGCCATTCGAATCTCGTCAGAAACAGAGACTCCTACGACCTCCATCCAGACATCATTTTTTTAACGGTCGCAGGATTTTTTAAATCAACCATGTCTGGATGGAGACCGTAGGAGTCTCTGTTTCTGACGAAATTCGAATGGCATATAGGAGGGATATAGGCATGAATGTACATGGCGGTATTTTTCAAAAAAAATAAAAAAAAATTGACGAAAAATGAGGCGGGGCAGCCATGTTGGCTGCCCCCTACTGCAGCCCCATCAACCCCATAATATATATATATATATATATATAGGGCATTTGATGGTGTATACAGACAATTATTTTATGTATAGTGTGAAATACATACATTGTCTATGTATTTTATTTATTTTTAAAGTATATTTAAGTGTATGTTTTATATATATTTCATTTCATTTCGGTTTGATTTAGCCGATTTAATCATTTTTTTCTAACCGATTCGTTTAATCTGATTTTAAATAATAACGACGTCATCATCCCATTGAACCAGTTTGATTACATGATTCAACTCGATCCAACCATTTCAGTAAGGTTTCCGATTCGATGTCCAATTCGATTTCAAAAACATCTATGTAACCAACCCTATTTGATGCGGAAAAAGGCTTTCTTGCCGTAGTAGTTGTAAGCATAAAAGTGTACAAAATACCAAATCAACAAAATTTAGAACTCGATCTTTCAAAAGTCCACTCCTCCATTCGTGAGAGCGCATTCCACTCTATTATTCGGATAGATCCCGAAAGGTCCTTTTTGGTATTCTTGTGAAATTGCCCATTGTTTCACCATTTCTTCTTCTTGGACGAAGGCAATGGTGATTGATCCGGACGGGACCTCAAGCTCAAATCGGTACCCAAGGTACCAAATGGGATTGTTTATCTCGTTTCGGCACCCGAGAAATCATTTTCGAGACATCGTTTTCGACACCTGAGGTGCAGTTTTGAACTCCTCATTTCGACACGTAATATCGATATCGAACTTGGGACTCGCATACCCTAAAAACATCCAATTCATGGTCATGTCTTCCTCTATAAAGGAAGGGTTAAATATAGGAGATTTTTGTGATTACTTTTTAAATGCAAATAAATTGATATTCATATTTATTAAAAAAAACCTAGGACAAGGTCTTCTTTTTTTTTGATAAGTAAATAAGTATATTCCATGTAAAAGAAAGTATATACAGAAGGCACTATCGGCATTGTTTACAGAAATGCAAACTCTGTAGGATTTTATAGTTCAGGATAAACGTAAGGCACGAGAAGAACAAAAACTCGGGCTCACATGATTCATATCAAAAAGCGACATGTTTGAACAACCATCTCGACAGTCTTCACATCCGTTCTCTAGGTGCCCGAAGACCACCGACGGTTCCTCTCCTCCCAGATGCACCCAACCGCAGTAGCAAGAATAACACCCAGCCGCTCACGTGCCATCGAGTCGAGGACATTAGCAATCCAGTCCAGGAGGTCCAGCAGGGACAAAGTCTTCCTATGTTGCCTTAGATGCACACAAGGTACATGAAGCATATATAATGCAAGATGGATTGGACCCACATGCCACCCCCACATCAACAAGGACAAACATGTGAGCCACATAGAGAGGAACACGATGCTATGAGTGTCACCCACAAGCATTCTATTTAGGCAGAGACATCGGATTCTGAGGAGCCATCCCAGATGAGATGCTTGTGGAGACCCATGTCCCTGCAAGCAATCTGCAGTGCACCTTTTATTTCTTTTTATTTTATTTCTCAACTCAGAAAATGGAAAAAAAAACTCACAGAGACAGATATGTTGTCTTGTACATATCGCTGCATGCAGCAGATGTTGAAGTCCATGTGAAGGTTTCTGTTTTTCAGGTAATTCTATTTTTGGGATCCTGTAACTTCCACTCCCACTTTGCACTTTCATGTTAAGAAATAATGTCATGCCAGTTGTTCTCCTCCTTCTACTTGTTGTTTTTGTGTGCATTTTTTCTTCACGCATCTATATATCGAGGAAAACTGGTCCTGATAAGTTGTTGAGTTCAAGTTCAAATTGATCCATTAAGAATCACCCAAAATGATTAAGTCTAAGTTGTCAAGTAGTCATCCCCACCACTTATAACATACTCTCACACCTTGTGCGTTTTAGTTGTGAGACTATGTTTGAGGTATGGGTGTTACACTTTTAGAAAAGGAAAGCTATTCTCACATCCAAAAAGGTATCTAAAATCTTACCATTTTACATTGCACGGCACCTCAACTAGTGTGTAGGAACATAGTGTTTGTGATAATTGTAGACAAGCTTTAAAATCGGACCGTATGTTGAACCAGTTAGTTTTTGCTTTGGTCCAACATGGTCGGATCGTCGGTCTGAACCAATTAGATTGGCGATGAAGTCAGTATAACATCGTCATTCCCATCGACTTGGAAAAATTCAGATCGTGCTTAATTTACTAGTTCGACTGGTCGAATCATTTTTTGGATCGATAAAACCTGATGCACATACATAAGTATGTATATATCAATGAAAAATCATTTAAATGTCAAATCTCTCAATAGAATAACATGATTATTTATGTT
This sequence comes from Ottelia alismoides, assembly GCA_037367405.1. NCBI lineage: Eukaryota > Viridiplantae > Streptophyta > Magnoliopsida > Alismatales > Hydrocharitaceae > Ottelia > Ottelia alismoides. The sequence continues at coordinate 1,528,589 of JAZKJV010000039.1, forward strand.
GAGTAAATCTCTACAAAAATTAGCTACATTTTTATTATATATGAATACAAGACTATAATCATTTATGTATAGTTGCTTCTAGAAAACTACCCTAAGAAGGTAGGTGTACAATTGATATTCCAAAAAAGAGAGGAGCATAACTGATCTTGTAGAAGTTAAGAAGAGCACTAGTGATAAAAATCCTAGTATTTAATTATTTAAATATTTTTTTGAAAGTTTACCAAACCATCAAAACTGGGTCAAGCCCAGTCAACTCGGACCGACCACCAGTTACATCCAATTTTTTATTTTTTTAATTAATTATATGATACCACCAAACTGATCAGGTTGGGGTCGATTCTCGATCCAACATGTCCAACCGACCGATCCGGTCATGTTTTTTTAACCATGATTGTAGATGAATTAGAATGTGGTGCATCTTTGTGCATGTTAGGATGACATCGGACATCAATTATGTTAAATCTAGATTTGATTTCATTGTACCCATGACATGGCTCCGGATCAACTTACTATAAATTTATGGGGTTGCCATATATTTAATTACTTCGAACTCATGGCAGGTCTTCCGGATAACCTCCATGAATTAATGACATGCCTTATTTTAAGATCATTTTTATAGCAGGTTATCTGGGACCTACCTTATTACCTGTCATATTATGATTAATTCATTTTCATGATAGTTTTTTAGGACATGGTGTATTATTAGTTTATTTTAATGGTATGTCTTTGGATATATTATTAGCTCATTTTAGGGCAGGTTTTGGGACCAGCTTGCCACCGTTACCTTCTCCATCCTTCTCCCTACCATCGTCACCATTGCGACTTGTCACGACCACCGTCTTCTCCTTCCTCCTTACAAGTCACCGTTGTGACACCATCATCCTCAACCATCATCGCCGTTGCATATGTTTGCAGGGCCGGAGTCAGAAAATATTTATGGGTGGGGCCGATATTTAATCAAGTATATAAATAATTGAAAAAATACTACTATTAAGGTACACAATTTTAAAAGTGATGCATAAACTTACATAATTTATCCAAGTTGCACTTGACGATTTTTCATTACATAGAAATCATCCATGATTTCTTCCATAGTGACATTTTCTGCTATCTCTTTTTCGATGTAAGCAATCATACAACCTCTTTAAAATCTACCTTCCATCTTATTTCGAAGCATTGTCTTCATGGGGTTCATAGCTGAAATGCGCGTTCAGTTACAACAGTTGAGACAGGAAGAGTCAAAATAAGCCTGATCAATCTTTCGATTAAATAATAAACTTGTGACTTTCCAATTTTTGCCAATGCTCCACATAATTCATATATTCTAATCAAATGTTTCACCTTTGGATGATTAGGGACATCAAGTTGATATTGCATCAACTGAAATAGTAGTAAGTCTCTTTCACTATCAGAGAAATCTTACGGATAATATATTGATGCAAGAAGTCAAATATCGGATATATTCAATTTTTTATATCCATCTTGTGGGTCTAGTATGGAACTAAGACGTAATAGCTCCATATCTATATCATTAAACCTGTGATCCCGATCTTGAAGTTGTGAATCCAATGTAGCCACAAAAATATCCACTCGATAATGATATTCAAGTGTCATGTTGCTTTTATCATGACAAGAACATGCTCTACTAAAATAAGGAAGACTCATATCGAGAACATCAACATTTTGCTTTGAGCAAAATGATTGTACATTGTCAAAAAATCTATTCCAGCCATTTCCGCGCATGTCTTGAATAAGAGATCTAGTAGTGCAAACCAATGCAATTGCATTCAAAACATCTTGATCGATATTTTACAATATACGACATAATACATATGTAAATCCCAAAATATCCTTGACTGGAAAATCTTATTGAAAATAAAATATCCTTTATCCAAATGGTTCAGTGGATACTTTATTAAAAACAAAATATGGCAAACAAAATGCTGCGTCCTTGATTGGAGAATATTCTAACAATGAAGGGTATTTCTGAAACCAAGATGCTTGAAATTGACGTTGATGATTTTCATGGTTAGATGACGTATATTTTAAAACATAATGTTGATATGTCTACTTTTAATATATGCACGCCGAATCTTAGCCCTCTCATTAGCTGGATATTCCCAAATTTGACGCCGCAATCTCAGATCACGAAGAATAGAAGATTCATCAATAAGTCAATTTGTCCCTTGTTGTGGATAATTTTGAGCAAGTATACCAGAAGGAGATGATTCAATTGTAGGAATTATACCACCATGTGAGATAGATGAACAATTTACAGAAGATTATTGCACATCTTTATCACAAATATCAACTCTTGGTTTCTTAAAATAGGAGTTGATAGTTCTTTTAGACATGATCAAACTTAAGTTAAAATGAAAAAGTTAATGATTTATAGAATGTAGTCTCCGACATGTATGGTAGAAAATTGTGTAATATATTCCCCACTAGGTAGCTGCATAAAATATCGAATTCAAATGCTTGGTTTGTTCTAATATTTCTAAGGACCAAAACAAGATAAAAGGATCGAATTGCAAATAGCTTGAAAACACTATATTACCTTACGAGTTACGATAATCTTCGCTTACCTCTACAAGAGTGCAACTTGTCCTACCATGCCTTGGCTCGCGATTCTACTCAGTAGATTATCAATGGAACCAATTCAAACTAGAAAAATACGTTCTTCCATGGTATGAACCACATTTTTACTAGTTCTTCATTTCCAAGCCACACCTCCTGCAATATCAACCATACAATATGTCAGCAAAATAATAATTATTAACTTTTGTCAATTTCCAGTATAACAAAGATCAAAAGGTCAAAGAACATTAAGGTTATTCATGGAGCTACAATATTAGCATGGGCGGAGGGAAAGGGGGGCGGGTAGGGACTGTGGCCCCCCTCCCAAGATAGGAATTGTATGTATTGTGATCCCCAAATACTCCTTCATTGTAAATTCTCCTTCAAATTCAAAAAATGTGGGATGCAATTTAAGCAATGACCCCTCCAATTTTCTCATTATCGGATACTAGTCCTTTTTCGAGTTTCATTCTCCTTTAATGTTGCAACATGCAACTGTTGTCTAAATAATGCTATTATTAAAAGTCGAAAATCATTATTGTCTTGCAAACTTGCATCAACGACATGCACATAAACCAACTATTTTCATGAATCAACTATTTTCACCATTGCGAGAAACCCTCAACAAACTTTCGAATCGAGTTGTCCTAACTGTAGCGTTCCTTCATCCGTACAACACTAGATGGTAATTTTTTAAAAAAATATATGCTGAAATTTCTTAAATTTGTTCGATGTAAAATTTGACTTTTGAATATTATGGTATTAAGATCAATGATGGTATTTAATTTTATTTATGTTGAATTGATCATATGATAAGTCTGATATCAAAATTTATAACTTCATATGGTGTGTTATCTATACATATCTTTATTACAATTTAGGATATTAATTACAATAGTTCCAATAACAAAATGTGTATATTGACATTAATATTAAAATAAGTCATATAATAGTAATATTGGTCGTAATGACTTGAAGCATATATATGCTTGTATTGATAATTTTGTTAGTATTGTCCACTAATCATTATATATGCTTCTCTTCAACTCTATCTATCTTTTACTAAATAATGTAACTCAACAGCAATAGCTTTTAGGTATGTATATATGTATTTAATTGACCGAACATCGACCCCATCTATTAGAAATTCTTGGCTCCGCCCCTGAATATTAGGTTATTCATGATGGCTCTATCATGAGCAATCCTGTACCATGGTAGAAGTGACCTAATACTTGTATCATTTTAATATTTCTTAGACATGATTCTCTCGTTACCGATAGAATCGTTCCCTTCACAAAAAAGGGGAAGCTTTGACTCAAGTTAATGTGATCAGTGGCTTGCCTCAAATAATGTCATTATAGTGCATACTAAATTTATTTCCTTAAGTGCTTGGAGTAAGTAGAAATCAAATTAATCATTCACGTATTGTTTAATTAGGTACACATATTTAAATGGATTGGATAATCATCTAATAAGAATAGGGAGATAAAAATGGATTGATGCATGCATACCACAAAGAGAAAAGCATCAAGATTGTGGGCTTTTGTAACACCCATACCCCCAAACTTAGTACCGCGTTTAAAACTCACGAAGTGTGGGTGTGGTTTATAAGTGTTGGGGATTACTACTTGAAAACTTGAGCTTAAGCATTTTGGGTGGTTGCCAACGGATCTATTTAAGTTTGAACCAAACAAGTTGTCAGTGTCAGTTTTCCTCGATAACGGACCAGAGACCTAAGCTCAGGACGTTACAACTTTGCAGCTTTGACTCACTGGCGGCGACACAATATATATTTTGGAAAATGCCGTCATAATATTTGTACATATAACAACCAATGCAACAACAGAAATAGTCATGTAAACAACGTCAATAATTACGATCTCACTTTTATCTTGCATCTCAATTCTTGCTAGCAAATTTAATCAAAGCTACCGTATTTGATTGCGTATGATTAGACTCGAATTTTGCTAAAAATAAAATCATGAAATAACAATACATGGAGCATTCGATGGTCCGTCGGCAACAGAGCCACTCGATGATGATGGAGCGGTGCCCACGAGTCACGGCTTTTGAGCTATCGTATAGTCTGTGATCCGTGCTCCAGTACAGATACGTAATGTAGACTCATAAATTCAATGATAATTTAGTTACAGTAAGCATCTTCTCCTTGTTCGTTCTAAAATCATGATTCGGAAACATTGATTCGAAGTAGGTTCAGAGACGGCGACGAGCCGGCGATGCATAACTGAGAATAAACCAGAAATGAAATAAATAAAAGAAGAAGACGACGTGGGTTAAGAAGATACATTGCTGCAAGGCAACAGAACTTACTCCGGTGTAGGGGCGGAGGTCGTGGAGCGTCAGGCGTGGCTGGTAAATACCGAAATGGGTGCTGGAGCCTGAAGGTCTGTTTGGTTGCTGGGTTGGGCTGGGTTGGGGTAACCCTATGAATAGTAAACTGTGAGGAGGGTTGGGAGGGTTGGAACGAGGGGTACACCAGTGTATCTCAACCCAACCCTGCAACCAAACGAACCCGGAAAGTTGAGTCGTTGTCGGGTACTTTGCAAAAAGAGGATCGACAAAATTAAAATTTAAGATGTGAAGATCTGCTGGAGCCTGAAATTTGGAAAAGAAAATAGGAATCTTGAGAGGAGGGTCTAATATTTTTCCATTTGAGAGGCGCCATAACCCCTCCCCCCGTTCGCCCCTGCATGTGTGCCTAGGGATGAAAACGGTCGGATACGAATATAGGTATAATCATATCCTTATCCATTTTAAAATACGAATACGAATGCATATACGAATATTTATGGATGTGAAAAATGTGTTACCATATCCTTAGAAACGAATATGAATGTAAAACGAATACGAATCGGATACGAGTAATAATAGAAAGTTTCAATAAAATTGACTAAAATATACATGTTTAAGATGGTTTACACATAAAAACAAATATACTAGATGTAGTAATTTCATAACAATTATATCAATAATGGTGAATGAAATCATAAAATGTTGTTACACACAGTTATAAATAAATATATTACTGTACTTATTTACGGAAACGGATATACAAATACGAATGCGAATATTAACGAATGTCAAAGTGATATACATATCCGCATCTATTTTAAAACGAATACGAATGTTAAAATATGTATAAAACGAATACGATAACAGATCGTATACGAATATATTCACATTCGTTTTCATCACTATGTATGCCACCACCATTGGACCATTGCACACCACCACTGAGAACTGTTGCAACCTCCATCATTGTTGCTCGCTCGCGTCCGTCATCATTGTGTGCCACTATGACATACCGCTATGGACCACCACATCCCACGCACCGCAACTCGCCGCTCGCAACAATCACAATTGTTGTTGCACATCGTTGTCGCATCAGCACCGCGCATCACGTCATTGACACACACATGCAAATGGGGTGAAATGATGTATGTTCTTCCCTCCTTACATAGTTACATACACATTTTTAGTTTTTAAATCTTAAAATCTGCATCGCTTATATGGCGACCATTTGGATTACCACGTTGTGTATATTATTTTGGGTAAATTATAATTTGGATCTCCATTTATGGGTCAGATAACAGAATGGGTCTCGATCTTTAAATTATAACGATCATGTTCCAGTACCATTTAGTAAATGGAAATTTTGGAGTTCATGACGAATATGCCCTTGATGGGAAGAGAATGGAGGTTGAGTTCCAACTTTTAAACAAGGGCATACTCCTCATTAGCCCAAAAAGTTCCTTACATTAATGACCCTCAGACCGGAATCGTTACAATTTAAAGATCGGGATCCATTCTGAAATCGAACCCATAGATGGGGACCTAAATTATAATTTACCCTATTATTTTCAAGGTTTTAAAAATAGAACAAAACATCATACGATTTATGTATTAGTTTTAGATTTTTATTGTCGGATTAATGTCACCTATCGATCAAACATGTGATGACATCATTAGTTTATAGAAATTGAAAAAATCGAACAACGGTTTGGTTTGCATGATCTAATTGGGTCAAATCAGATTTGACTGATAATTTTATGCAAATAAACATGAATTCAGCTACATCACATAATTCTAAAAGATTTTGACTCTTGTACCCATTCGCGGGTTTCCAATAACACCGGTGCCCCTAACTTTTTTAGAAGTACATGCATACCCTATATTTTTATAGAACTTACATTTGTGCTCCTATCTTACATCATCAAAAAGGCAATACTATGAATTTTGTTAGAAAGTAGGGGCGCAAGTGTAATTGCATAAAGTTAGGAGTCCAATGCTATTACAGAGATTAGAAGGGCTTAAACATAAAAATTCATATATTTAAAAGATTCTTACCGTTGTGCCACATCGAGGTTTCATATTCTAATTTTTTACAATTACATGTTCACTCCTATACTTTTACAAAATTCACAGTAAGCCTCTTATTAGTACACGTATGCTCTTATTTTACACCATCATAAGGGCAATAATATGAATTTTTGTAAGAACATAGGGGCTCAAGTGTAACTAAAAAAGTTTACAGTATTAAATGTTATTTAAAAACTCAAAAAAGCTTAAGCATAAAAATCCTTATATTTTTGTATGTTTTTTTTCGAATTCATACAAGTACATATATATGTGATGTTTATAATTATAATTTTAAACTAGGTTTTTTTATCACTTGTGCACTTCTTAATTTCTGCATTATCAATTTTCCCATCTTTTTTTGTAATATCAGTTGTGTCCTTGTGGAACTGTAAATTTTGTAAAAATTCAGGGGATACAACTAATATTACAAAAAAGGGAGGGGCATACCTAATACTGCAGAAGTTTTTTTAACGAAAAAAGGCCTACACTGTATTGGTGTGTGCCCAAAAACTTCATCATTTATATTATTACATGCCTATTGCAATGGGAATGAAAGTATCATTTACATCACCCAACTCTCACCTATCACATTGGCATGTGTCACAATGTTCTCTGCATGGAACATGTCTTGTCGAAAGATTACTCCATTTCACATCTACCGAATCGCCCAAATGACTGTCAAGCAACTCGACCTCTCCTTTTTCGTGCCGCTCCAATCTCTTCCCCATAGATCCCTAGAAGTTAGAGGCACAGTTCGCACAAAACACATGGTTACCGAAGTGGTTCTAGATCTCAACCTAGCTATCATATATGAAAAAAAAGGTGATCTGCATCTTCCATACCTTCCAAGCAACTTGAGCATATCGGGTCCACTCCTTGGCTGAAGCAACCCAACCTATCCCTCGTCATCAATCTACCTCTCCTGAAGATTGATGAATCTATGATTCATCACTCTAAAAGATGAAAATAGAGCTCTCTTCCGAAGTAATTACTTGCATTTAATCATCTATATTATATTTTTATCATTCATGCATTTGTAAATAATATTCATATTTTAGCATAAAAAATAACATCAAATAAGAAGCTCAAAAATATCGTACATTATCACATGTACATTATCATAATGTCTTCTATTTTTTATTTATTTTTCACTAACTCAAAATAAAATAAAATCAACTTTATTGTGTACATATTACTAACACTAATCAAAGAGAAAATATCAAAAAATACCAACTTGTATATTTGTCCAATAAAACCCAAACTCTAGCTTTCAGATAAAAAGTCGTGAATGTGAATCTCTCTCTCATACAGTCTCCTACAGACCCTACTCACTTTTGAATTAATGTACATTCAATTATTTACAAAAAGACCAAATTCAAAGAATCGGAGTTTGGGTTTTGGGACCCCATTGTATATTATACATATTGACTATTTGATTTTATTGTTTTATGTACAAATCCTTTTGATTTATTTCTTTTTTATTTATCTTCTTTGATTTATGTTTTAATAAATTGTGTAAGAATTAAAAAAAATAAATCAAAATCAAAGAAAATAAATCACCCTAGGTTTGCATATATAGTCTGTATATAAGTCCCTTTTATTTTTTTCTTTATTTTCCTATTTATTAAAAACATTAAAAAATTAGAGCAAGGTGTAAATATTTATTTTATTTTTTTTATCTTATTTTGATTTTTAAATTATCTAAAAATTATAGAAAATTACAAAAATACAAAAATGTATGTATTTTATATCTATAGAGTACCACCAAAAATATTTTTTGTACAGATGATCTCTTTTAATTTTGTCCTCTTCACAAAAGTTGTAGATCTCGTCGATACGAACAATTTTATGAAGGCCACTTTTGATTTGACCTCATTTGTTATTTTTAATTATTTTTCTTTTGATTTATTTATTGAATTTTCTAAGAGCACACATGACATCTCCTAGAGTCGCCATATGTCATCCTCTTTATTTATTTATAATTATTTATTTTATCTTTTATTATGTTATTTTATTTTATTTATTATTTATTTTATGTTATTTTAACTATTTTTAGTTTTATTACTGTAGCTGCCACGTGGTCTCTCCTCAACGCGCCACGTGGCACCTCCATCTCCTCCATCTCTCGCTTTATGCGTTGACGCAACCGCCGCTCGCGCTTGCCGCCCCGCCTTGCGTGCGACCTCGCCACACCTCCTTCTTGATGCTATAACCGCCTAGGACCTGAGTCCTCTGCCTCCCTCACGACCTCGCCTACCCCACTTCCCTGCCTTCTTCGGATGTGCCTCCACATGTGCACCTCCAGCCAATTTCCCATAAAAATCCCATCGCCTCCTCCGTGTCGGATCATTAGCCGATTGAGGAGGCATAGGCCCATCTCGCACCTTCCTCTTGGTGACAGCTCCAGTAATTGGAGCTCGAGTAGATGATGACCCTTACCTTCGGGCGAGATCCGATGAGGGTATCTTTGTCGTTGCAGCCCCGCTCATGTGGTTGCCCATCTCCAGCATCGCCATGCTCGAGCTGGCCCGATCTTCCAACATCAGCCTCAACCGGTAGAGAAAGTCCAGGAAGATCATCCCCCAGTGCGTGAGATGAACGGTGTATGATACACTTAGGACCCTGCTCAGTAGGGAAGTATGGGGGACCAACAGTCATACCAGTGTCCCCCGACCTTCTACAACAATACGGTAACCTATGCACCACATCCTCCAAAGCAGAACCCTAGTCCTTATCAGCCCCATCAGTATAGGCAACACCACCACCGGTATGTCCGTTAGGGCTAATACCAGGCAGGCCATCATGGCTCGCATCACCTCAAGCACCACCAACAACATCATCAGGGCCATCGTGGTCAGTCCTCACGATATCCTTCTTCACAACACCACACCTCTTCGGCAACACCCACCGACTTTCAACGGCATATCCTCAATGAACTTCATTCCTACCGAAATGAGATTCATGACATGCAGGTAGACATCAACTATCTGTCCCGATGGCAAGACGAGCAAACGACTCCATCTACCTCCATTTTTGCCCAAGTTCAAGCTAACCCCAATAACCTGAACATGTCTCAGTCACAACAACACATGAGTAGGGTATACTACTCCGATACTCTTACATCTGAGCATGAGATTCTTTCATGTGATGATGCTTTCCATATATCACTCTAGAGCAAAAGGACCTTGGTCGTACCTAATTGGGCAAGGGACATGGAGAGGTCACCTCTAAAGCTCGACCTGAGGAGACTTCAGAGGACGAGAAGGAGAGGTATCATATTCAACAGACACGTCAACATGAGATAAGGGCACCTACTCAAGGGACAGAGAGGAGGAGGAGGACACGAGCACCACAACAACTTGGAGATATGTTGGAGTCTGTAGAGGATGTTGAACCTTTAGTTGTGGAGAATTTACCTGAAGCATATATGCCACAACCTGAAATAGACGACTTAGTTTATGATTCCAATTTATGTAAAAACAATTCATCTTTGAAGAATTTCATTTCTCATAATGCAATGAATGATGTTTTCGATTCAAATTCTTCTGCTTTTGTTTCATTAGCCATATACCTTTCCCTAGTGCTCTTACAACGTGAAAGCGCATCAAAAAGACTCATAAGGATGACCCTGAAATGACACCGTTTTGTAAGGAAAACATCATGGTTAAGGTTCTATTAGAAGAGTATGTGGCTAACCAGTCTGCATTCCAGAAGTACCTTAAGGTGAGATGCACACTAACTAGGATTAGCCGGAAGAAATCAGATCACTATGTAAAGACTCATCTCTTATCACTTGCGACTACTATTGTCTCAAGAATCAACAATTTCCAAGAAAGAAGAGTGACATGGGTGCTCATTATGTGGAGAGTCATATCAATGACATTGCGTTTGCACACACTCTCCTAGATAATGGTTCTTCAATCAACCTTTTACCCTTAACATTATATGATAAATTGGAGTTAAGACCACTTCACAAATCATGAGCCTTACTCTAATTTGCTGAAAATCAATGAAGAGACCTAAGCGAGAAGTGAATAATATGGTTATCATGACTGAGGGAGAAGATTACAAGGTATGCTTCACAATCCTTGACATAGAGGTCCCCAATCATTAGAGAGAATCTCATATCATTCTTGGGTGGCCATTCCTTAGGACTGTTGTTGCCACATTTGATTATTAGACTGGAATGATGAAGTTCCATTCTCCATGTGGAGAAGTGGAACTCAAGATGAAGCAGACCAAGTGGCAACGACCTGACTCCGAGGCCAGCACAGAGTACTCATCTTCAGAGGTAGATTGCAAGATGATTAACACGTTTGCGATTTAGAGATAAATCCCAGCATGATAGAGTGAAACCCTCTCATCTGGAGAGGATTTAGTGCATGATGCTATTTGCCAGGAGTTGCCCAGATTCTTGAGAGATGAATCCCCATATTCACTTGATGATACAGAGATTCCATCGGATTTGTCAGTTCCATCTCCTTCAAAATAGTTAAGGGACATAGATGACGAGTTAAACACGGCTTTGGTCTAACTACCGTATTTCTTTGGAGATCCGACTCACTACGCAACAAAGTTGGTGGCGAGTACCGTACAACTGAATCCACATTTATACAACACTCAGTGAGATTATGATAAGATCCAACCAGACTTGACTGATGACACAACATTGCTAGAGTTGAACCCGCTCCCTCCTACACTGAAGTACACCTTTCTTGTAGGACCCAAAGAGAGATTTTCTGTCATCATTAGTGCTGAAGTGACCTTAGAACATGATTCTAAAATTTTAGATGCCTTAGAGAGGGACCACAAATCTATAGCCTGGATAGTGTCCGATCTCATGGGGATTAATCCTGCTCTCTACTCACACCACATATATGCTAAGGATAATGTGAGACCTTCTCGTGAATTCCGGAGGAGACTTAACCTTAATCTATGGGATGTAGTGAAGGATGAGATTGAGAAGTGATGTGAAGCATGATTTATATACCCCATTTCAAACTTCAAGTGGGCGGCCCTACTTCATGTTATCCCCCAAAAGTCGGGAATTCAGATGGTCACCAAGGAGGAAGGGATAGATATTGCGATATGAGTATATACAACGTGGCACGTCTGTGTCAACTATAGGCACCTAAATACTACGACCAAGAAAGACCACTTTCTCTTGCCATTCATTGATCAGATCTTGGAGAGACTAGCAAGGAAAGTGTTCTTCTATTTTCTTGACAGGTACTCATGCTATAAACAAGTAGCCATCTCTCCAAAGGACTAGGAAAAGACCACATTCAATTGTCCATTCGATACTTATGCATTTAGGTGCATGCCATTTAGGCTCTGCAATGTCCCAGGTACATTTCAATGGTGCATGATCATTGTATTTGTCGAGATGGTAAGTAACTTCCTGGAGGTGTTCATGGGTGACTTCTCGATCCATGGTGATTTTTTTGATACATGTTTAACGTACTTGGACCGAGTCCTCAAGATGTATAAGAGGTTAATTTAGTACTCTTCTAGGAGAAAAGCCATTTCATGGTGATAGAGGATATTGTGTTGGGATACATCATCTCTAAAAAGAGAATGGAGGTTGACCATGCCAAGGTGTATGTGATCAAGAAACTTGACCCACCAATCAATGTTAAGTCAGTGAGGTTTTTCTTAGTGCATGTTGGATTTTATAGGAGATTTATTCCAGTTTTCTCAAAGATCGCCCGTCTACTAAGTGAGTTCTTAGGAAAAGACACAGAGTCATTGTAGATCACAAGTGTATGGAGGCCTTTAAGCTAATAAAAAGGAAAATTTTGACTCGCTGATCTTACAAGCTCTTGACTGGTCTCTTCCCTTTAAGATCATGTCTAATACGTCGGATGTTTCCATAGGAGTTGTGTCATGTCATAAGAGAGAAGGGATTTCTTATGCTATCCACCACGAGAGCAAAAGTTTTGGACCCTACATAAAAGAGTTACATTGTGACTGAAAGGAAATGCTCATAGTAGTTTGGGCCCTTAAGAAATTCAGGTCGTATGTGTTGGGCTCTAAGGTGACAATTTTTTACTAATCACACAATGATCAGATACTTAATGGAAAAGAAAGAAGCAAATGCACGTCTTCTTAGGTGGATTTAGCTACTCTAGAAGTTTGATTTAAAGATTAAGGATAAACTTGTAGTGAAGAGTGTTGTGGCCAATCACCTTTCCCGTATTGAGTAGAAAGATTCTCCTAACACTGAGCATATTAGAGAGACCTTCCCAAATGAGTCAGTTTGTGTTATTGACTCACTCTCGTGGGCTGCCAACATGCTGAACTATCTTGTTTCCAAAAAAGTTCTCCAAGGTTGTACTAGGAGCAATATGGACCGAATGAAGTCAGATTTTAGGAGATACCACTGAGAGAATCCATTCCTTTTCTGTGAAGGGTCAGATTACGTCTGGAGAAGGTGCACTCCTCAGGAGGAATACCAGAGTGACCTCACATATTGTCATTCACTTGAGGTTGGAGGACACCATTTGGGAAGAGAACTGCTTACAAGGTACTGCAATGTGGATTTTATTGGCAGACCTTGTTCAGAGATGCCATCGATTATGTACGGTCGTGTCTAATCTATCAAAGGATGGGAGGGACTGTTGGATACAAAGATGAGATGCCCATGCAACTAGTTATTTTCTGTGACATTTTTTACGCATGGGGCATAGATTTTATGGGTCTCTTTCCCAACAGCTAAGGAAATGAGTACATCTTATTGGAGGGTTGACTACTTGTGTAGGTGGGTGGAGGCTATCCCAACCCGAGCCGCAGGCAACAGGACTTTTTTGTAAGTTTGTGAAGGACCATATTATTGCTAGGTTTGGGGTCCCAAAAGTTTTGATTTATGATGGAGGTAGCCACTTTGTAAACAAATATGTTCGATCATTAGCAAAGGACTATAGATTTGAGCATATGGTTACTAGTCCTTACAACCCACAGTCTAATGGCATGGATGAGGTTTCTAATAGAGAGGTGAAGAGCATTCTTCAGAAGTTAGTTCGTTCTAATAGGAAGAACTGGTCTCAGCTATTGGACCAAATTCTTTGGGCTTATAGGACGACCTACAAGACTCCACTAAGTACTTCACCTTTTTGCATGATCTATGGAAAGCCATGTCATTTGATAAATATATAGTGGTAAGTATTCCCTCCTATCATACAGGTGACCCAGGGGTTCGTTCCCCAACAACGACATCATCTGATGAGATGCTAATTGGCTAAAATAACTATCACTTATTGTAATATGGCCAATCAACAATCACTCAAAACCAAATCAGTTAGATCTCTATGAAGAGGACTTGGCTTAATTTATATCTTGGACAAGTTCATGGTCGAACACATGGATAGGAGCTATTAATATAATTTATCATGTATTTAATATCTTTGCTAAGTGATTGGTAAATAATTTAGGTCAAAAGAACACCAAAATGCAAACAAGACTTGACGGATAAATGGGCATGCATTTTTTTTATAGGTTTTTAACACATGTTAAGTAATCATAGAATGAACAGGATGCGGTCTAAATCAAGACATGTATATAGAAACATAATTTATGCCCTGAAATTAAATGTTAAACTTGAGCAATAATGAGAATAAGAATCAAGCTCCAACTGAGGGAGTACGAAGAAGCCATTATCTATTTAGTAGAAAGAATAACACATATATTATCTTCGATAAATAAATCATTAGTTAAATGTCAAATCAGAGAATAAAACATGCCACCATAAAGATGATGAAAAGAGCTTTACAATACAAATGAAATCATCTCAATTTCAGTTCACATGTAAAAGTTATTACATATTAATTCCATGGGCATACATGTAAATAAAACTTAAATAAAATAACAAAGAGTATAAGAAAACAATCCCTAGAAGGATGTAAATGTAATTAAAGAAAACCGTCAGGGAATGCATGCAAAATTTCCAAGCGTTTACGTGGTGCACGCACCCTAAAGGGACCTCTTTGCAAATATGGAGAAGTATGGGTGTCTACATGCAAAATTCTAGGTAACACACAAGCGAAGCACACGTACGAAGAGGTTCGGATGTGGGTTCAGATGAAGGATGTGGCTTGGGCCACGTATCTATCGCTAGTCACTTCGGCTCTGGCTTGGAGATGTTCGGGGCTACAGGATTGGACATCTTGCTCGAAGATGATCATTGTCGTCGGATTAGATCAAAGAATATGATCCTATGATAACTATATGCTAAAGAGTTCTTCCTTCTCCTCCTTGGTCAATGGAGTAGGTTGTGATCCAGTGAAGTCTCCAAAGCTCTGCCTAGTCCTCATGCTGTCTCTAGATGTCAAGGGAAAACCTTGGAGGTCCGGCGAAGATCATTGTCGCAAGGTGAAGGCATGTGAATCTCTTAATATGGCTGACGACATCTAATCATCGGAGGCTGAGCTCTAGGTCGGAGCTTGCCCCAATTTCCGATCATTAAAGAGTAAATGACATGTAGGGTTAGTGATAACAAAAATTGAAGTAATATCACATATTTGTGTGTGAATATGAGGTGAAACGGAGGGCCAACAAGTGATGGAGGAGATGGGAACAGTGATCATAAAAGAATGGGGGATAGGATCATGCTTTGAAGTAGGGGAGAGGTGTTCGGATCCTCCCACGAAGGTCCAAGACTGCCAGTGAGAGTCGGGGTCACATCAATTTTAGGATGCATTAACTACTCTATCCTAATAAAATAAGTGAAATGAGAACAAAATGAAGCAAGGAATATTACTTAGGTTGAAGACGAACGTAGCAGGGAAAAGGGCTTGGGCTGAGAGTTGAGATGACTCTCGGGTCATCGCTTAACTTCCTCAACTGGAGAAGAAAAGCTCAAATGATCATCATGGGACATTGTGGCATGGCCTCTGGCCATGGGTCACATCAGAAGGGGTTCCACTATGATCACTCTAACATTCCTCCTTCTTCCTATCATGAAGAGGGGGAGAGGGCTAAGGGCCTTCTTCTGGCAAGGATGGACAACCTCAAATTGCCCTTGACAAGGGTTATTTGAAGAAGAAGATGAAGGCGGTTTGGGTGGTTTTCACGGTGGTTTCAACCACCACTATTGATCATAGAGGTGGTTTTCAGAGGCCGTGGAAGTTAGCGCGAAGGAGAGGAAAGTTAGTAGGTTCGAGTGAAGGTGACACTTGGTTGGCAGTTTGGCCGGAGAAGTTGGTGAAATGGCGAGAATGCAGACAGTTGAATACGGTTCACACCTATTCACAGAGATGGGCTAGAGGTTGGGTATAACTACGCGACCGTCCGATGGATCAATATAAGGGTGGAGATTATAGCGGGCGTAGGTGGCTAGGATCAAGGTTTAAAAAATCGGATTGGACTGACAGGTCAGACCGGTTGGATGGGGAGCCGACCCCAACTCGGTTGGTTCGACCAGTTTTATGTAATTATTTTTTTTTATAAAAAAGTAAATAAAAACCGAGTCTGACCGGGTTAACCCGGATTGGTCCAGTTTTGAGGGTTTAGTATATTTTCAAAAAATAAAGATTTAAATAATGAAATAATATGATTTTTCTATCAATTGTGCCCTTCTTAACTCATACAATTCTAGTTATATCCTCTTTTTTGGAATATAACTAGTGCCACTACTTTCTTAAAGTAATTTTCTAGAAGTAGTTATAAATAAATTATTACAATATCATATTCTCAAAATAGACAATCATGTTATTTTATTGAAAGATTTGATATTTTAAACGATTATTTCATTGATATATAAATACATATTTACATATATGTATCCGATTTTATCAGTTCAAAATGTCAGTTCGACTGGTCGGACCAGTAAATTAAGCTCGGTCCTGTTTTTCTGAGTCAATAGGAATAATGATGTCATGCTGACATCATTGTCAGTTCGACCGATTGGTACCGACGGTCTGACCAAATTAGACGAAATCGAAGACTGCCCGGTTCAATGTCTGGTCTGGTTTTTAAAACCTTGGTTGGGATCTCTCTGATCAGATCAATCAGAAGGTCCTGAGGTGAGCAGGTACAGGCCAATAATGGCCATCTGATCAAGATGATCATATGTCTAAGAAGAGAGGCTATGGTCAAAGGACCAGGTGGAGAAAACTGATTGGGCCACGTGGCCTAATCAAATAAAAAAGAAAATTAATAAATTATTTTAAAATCTAAAAGAAATAGCTAGGAGTTGAATCAAGAAAAACTTTTAACATGAAAGTTGTAGATCTTCTTGAGATCTGCAACTTTCATGGAGAATTCAAAAGGAAAATACATCATATATACATAGAAATATTTTTGCAAGTAATTTTAAAATATTAAAATTACTCGGTTTATTTTCTTTTGTTATCTTTTTTATTTTAATTTATGCTTAATTTTAAATTAATTATGTATGATATTAATCTAATTTTTATTTGAATTTTAATAATAAAGAAACACATAAAATAAATTACAAAATAATGTAGTTATTTATTCACATATAATTAGGGTTAATTATTTACAAGTTATTAATTATTAAATAAGGTTAATTGTTAAGTATAGTTAGTGAATACTTAAGCTAGAGAGATAATATATATAATTAATGATGATAAATTTGGTATGTATCACCCGCATAGTTAATTAACAAGTTGAAATGGGCAATCAAGCAAGTAAACTATAGTCGTCACCTAGGGAAGCTTTGCCATAACTTAAAATCGAACGAGCTCATGGAAATCAGAAATCGGGCGTATGACAACAATTTGATTTATAAGGACAAGGTTAAGAAGTGGTATGATCTGCACGTTAGGTACAAGAACTTTGTACCGGGACAAAAGGTGTGGTTGTTCAATGTCAAGTTGAAGATTTTCCACGGGAAGCACAAATCTAAATGGACGAGTCCCTATATTGTTAATGAAGTGCATGACAACAAAATCATAGAGATAGCCGATCTCACAGATGGTGCATGTTCCTCTCTAGTTAATGTACAACTGTTGAAGCACTTTGTAGATTCCAAAGAGCAGCTAGTCCAACTTGAGTTCATCAACTTCATGCAGAGCGAGTACAATGCAGATACATCAGACCACTCTTCATGAAGATGCAACATCAAGATTCAACAACAGAGAAGATTAACAAATTCTTTATTCTTTACAGACATTTGATTTACTTATTATTTTAGAGTTTAGATTCCCTCTCTTGTAGTTACTCACTCCTTACTTAGGCTATATAAAGGCTAAGTATAGGGGGGACCCCTGCTCTTATCTATAGATTCTTGTCGGTCTTTTAAGTCATTCCCTAGGTCCCTTCCCATTGTTCATATATTCTTTATATTTGTCATCCCATTCATTCTCTTCTATTCTTTTGTACTATTAGTAATATATTCTTACGATTATATTTTATTCATTGTAACCCCTTCAGGGATACTTATGTATTTTTCTTAGTATTGAGCTCTCTAGTGTTTCATTCTATATAAGGACCCCTAGACCTTCTAAAAGCATGAAATTTCATTAGATCCTTATTTTTCCACATGGTATCAGAACATCGATCCTAGACCGATGTTATGACTTAAAAACCACCGCCACCACCACCCCCTCGTCACATGATCCTCTCACGCATTGCTGGACCTTCATTCCCTATCTCTTGCGTGCGACATCAGGAAGAGGATCTTAGCCTGATGCGGATGAAGCCCTATCACTACCTCCTAGTGTCTAGGGCTCCACCAGACGCCCATTAGCATCAACCAACATCGCCTAGGCATCCCTGTGCCACCAGGAGTATCGCCAAGTGCTTTCATCTCTGATCGGAAGCCCTAATGACACCAGTCTCGGTGTATGGGGCTTCGCCAACGATTCCCAGTGCTAACCTTGCGCCTGCACCTAGGGTTTGGGGCTCTGCTTGCACACCAGTGCTGCCTGGAGGTGTTGACTCAGTGCCTGAGGCTTCGCCTTGCGCCCTAGAACTGCCTAGAGGATTGGCCTTGTGCCCTAGAGCCGTCTGGAAGCACTGACTTAATGCTTGGGGCTCTGCCAACGAGTCCTAGCGCTACCTTAGAGCCGCTTGGAAGCACTGACTCGATGCCGTAGATCTCTTGCGACCTTATTTCACGACGCCAGTGCTTCCACAACACCTTTGACTTGTTTTCAGTGCTAAAAAAAAGCTTTATTAGATCTTGTGATGCTTGATTAAAATCACTACTTCTTTCTAGGTCACTTATTCTTGACCCACACAATCACCATGGCATATGCAAAGCCAAATCCCTTGTACCTGACTTCTTCTATGATGGTACAAGGCACTTCTATCAAATTGAAGGGCTCCGAGAACTATGTACTCTGGTCTTGATCATTCAAGGTGTTCATTGGTGGTTAGCGCAAGAACTATGTTCTAACTACGGTTCTGCCCTAGGAGACAGACAAAGACTATGATGCATGGTATGAACAACTGCTAGGCCATCACTTGTATGACCAACAACAGTGATACGAATATAGCATCTAATCTTCTTTACAAGGAAACAACAAAGGCAATATGGGAGAGTCTTGAGCATACCTACTCCCAAAAGACTACCAAGTCAAGACTGTCTGACATATATAAACAGATTAGGTATGCCAATCATGGAGATACTACCTTGATTGAGTACTAGAGGCTTCTCACAAGCCTGTACGAGGAGCTTCTCATCTTCCAGCCTGCTTGCTGCAACAAGCAAACATGAGAACATGCAGAATGGCAGGTGTATCGTTTTCTGTCTGGATTACATCCATGATACACACATGTGAAGTACCAATTTCTGACCGCTGAAATGCTTCCCGCTCTTGATACCATCCTTGGTCGCCTATAGGAACTTGATTTCCCAACTGAGCATCTTACTGCTACTCCATCTACAGAGACTACAACCCACTATGCTCAGGGGAGACCCAACTACAGGGAGGATGTGGCCGTAGGCGAGGGCGTGATACTGGACGTGGATGAGATTTTGATCATGGATGAGGACACAATCCTACTACTGCTCGCTACCCAGCATGCACACATTGTGGCCGATGGAATCATCTTCTGAATGTCACTGGGCAAAGTTTGGCAGGCCTCCTAATGGCAACAATGCCTATGAGACAGCTTCATACGAAGGCACATATGATACTGCTGAGGCCTCACATGATCAGTCATCCGGTGATAGTCAGACCCCATTTATGCCATCTGAATATGCTCGTGTGCAACAACTTCCGCAGAACTCCTCAACTAGTGAAACTAGTACTTCTGCCCCTACTACTAGTTTGACCACTACTTCAGGTACAATTCCCAACTCTGCTTCTGCATCTAGACCTGCATGTATTATTGATTCTAGCACGTCGAATCATATGACGGGAGAAGAAAGTCTTCTCACCTCTTTACACTTGTCCTTCTCTGTTAAGATTGTTCGTATGGGCCCATTCACTTGTTACTGTTGTGGACACTGTGGAGTTTCCTACAAACTCCGACTTACTGGAGTTCACTGCGCTCCTGCATTTCCACTTAGTCTTTTACCTGTTCAAAAGATGTGCATGGAGATCAAATGTCAAGTTATTTTGATGAGTTCTATTGTTATTTTTAGGACATCCAAACAAGACAGATTTTTGATGGGGGACATGAGAAGAACAATCTCTATTATCTTGATATTCCCTCTGACTCTAGTTTTGTTGGCACTGCATCAATCTTTGAAGATCCTCTTCTCTGGAACCTTCACCCTGGTCATCCATCTATTAAAGCCATATCTTTAATGTTCTCCAAACTCTCTACACTCAAGCCCTTTGAGTGTGAGGCATTCTAGTTTGAGAAACATCATCGAGCATCTTTCCCTGCTCGAACAGAGCCATGTCATGAAGACCCTTTCTCTTTTTTCCGTGATATTTAGGGACCCTGTTTGGTTCGTACTCTGAGTGGACACATGTATTTTTTGGTTATGATTACATCATGTCATCTTGGGTCTATCTGTTAAAAGAGTGTTCGGAGATTAATAATATTGTCAATAATTTCTTTCATTATGTCAAGAATATTTTCTCATCATGTGTTCAAGTTTTTCGCTCTGATATTGCTTTGAAATTTACCCAACATAATCTAACAAACTTCTTTGCATCCCATAGCACCATTCATCAAACCTCCTGTCCATAGACTTTCTAGCAAAACGAGATAGCATAAAGGAAACTCATACATCTACTAAATATTGCTCGCTCCCATCTCAACCTAGATGAAAAATTCTAAAACCTACTGGGGATATGCCATGCTTACCGTAGTCCATCTTATCAACAGAGTCCCCTCCACTTCCCTACATGACTCCACCCATTCTCCCTGATATACCCAACTGAGTCACCCTTTCCTCTACCCCTGAGAATCTTTGGATGCGTGGCCTTTGTCCATAATTTTCATACTGCAGACAAACTATCTCCTCGTGCAATCAGATGTGTTTTCTTAGAGTATTCTCGTAATAAAAAAAGGATACAAATGTTATGATTCGACTGGACATCGCTATTATATCTTTGTAGATGCAACCTTTTTTAGCAGACCAGCTTATTCACTCAATTTGTTACATATATTCCTCTAGACCTCCCACCTCCACCCATTGTCTATAAGCGCAAGCAAATGTCTCCACCACCAGATGTTCCTTTACTTGTGTCTTTATTGCAGGATGATATGCCTTCTCCAAGTATCCCCTCCACCGTTGTCCTGGATGGTCCTCAAGAGCTTCACATTGCTCTCCGAAGACCAAACAGGCAATGCACTTTCTATCCCATGTCTTATTTCACTTCTACTGATAGTTTATCATCTACTGATAGAAGATATGTAGATGCTTTCATGACTATTTCTATTATGATAAATCACCATAGTATCTTGCAGGAATCAGGATGGCGACATGCCATGAATGAAGAGATAGATGCTCTTACTTCCAAAGGGACATGGGATCTGGTGAAATGTCCCAAGGAGACTAGACCTATGGCGTGTAGATAGATCTTCACAACCAAGCAGTCGCTAAATGGGTCCATTGACAGATTGAAAGCACATTTTGCGGCCAAAGGGTTTAAACAAAAATATGGGGTGGATTACTTCAAGTCATTCTCACCAGTTGCACGAATGGGATCTATAAGGACTATTATTTTTAGTGGAAGCTAACATGGCATAGCCTATCTTTTGACTAGATGTGAAAAACACCTTTCTAATATGGTGATCTCGATGAGGACGTGTACATGATGCAACCTTCAGGTTATGAAGTCGAGGGGGAGTTTGTATGTTGACTTCACAAGGCAATATGTGATCTGAAACAGAACCCAAGGGCGTGGTTTGACAGACTTACTGCAGAAATCAAGACTCTTGGATTTCAGAGAACAACCTCTAACTATTCTATGTTTGTTAGAAGATGAACATCTGATACTGTTAAGCTTGTTGTTTATGTAGATGATATGGTTGTTGCATGTAATGATGATAATGTGATACTAAATACCAAGGCTTTCTCCAGAAGGTGTTTGTCACCAATGACCTTGGTCCACTACACTACTTCTTAGGGATAGAAGTACTATGCACT
The DNA here is from genome assembly GCA_037367405.1 of Ottelia alismoides. Lineage (NCBI taxonomy): Eukaryota > Viridiplantae > Streptophyta > Magnoliopsida > Alismatales > Hydrocharitaceae > Ottelia > Ottelia alismoides. The sequence goes on from JAZKJV010000039.1 coordinate 1,551,060, forward strand.
ACCAAGGGAGTTTATCTCTCACAAAGGAAATACTATATGAATATCCTTACTTGAAGCCGAATTACTTAGATGCAAACCATCTGGTCTTCCTGCAGATCTGAAGAAACACTCCACATCCTTTGATTCTATCTTTGAAGATGTTACTCGATACATAATCCTGATTGACAATCTTCTTTATCTCACAGTCACTAGATCAGATATTTCTTATGCAGTGAGTAGAGCTATACAACACATGGAGCAACCTTATTATAGTCACTGACAATATGTTCTCCAGATTCAACAATGCTTGAAGGAATCACAAGGCTGTATCCTCTTTTTATTGGGCAACGACTACATCGATGTTATCGCCTATGCTGATGCTGATTATGCAAGTTTACCAGAGGATCATCACTCCACCACAAGATATGCTGTGATGGTTGGAGGATACCTTGTTCCTTGGAGAAGAAAGAATCGGATTGTTGTATCCAGATCCACTGAAGAAGTGGAGTGCAAGGCAATGGCCCAGGCTACCTGTGAGATCACATGGTTATTGATGTTTCTACAAGAACTCAGCATTGTTATCACCACCCCTATACCACTATACTGTGACAACAAATTTGCTACATACATTACCACAAATCCCGTGTTCTATGAGCGAACCAAGCATATAGAGATTGACTGCCATTTTGTTCGTGAAACAGTCTGGATTGAAAAGATTACTACTCCTCACATCACCACAGATCTTCAGCTTGTAGATATATTCATGAATCTCTCATGGTTTGATTCCATGTTGGGCATGACTGATATATATGCTCCAACTTGAGGGGGAGTTTAATAATATATTCTTACAGTTATATTTTATTCATTTTAACCCCTTCAAGGATACTTATGTATTTTTTCCAGTATTGATCTCTCTAGGGTTTCATCCTATATAAGGACCCTAGACCTCCAGAATAAGGCATGTAATTTCATTAGATCCTTATTTTTCCACATGTACCCTTATCTTCAATGCTTCTGACCTACACTTAGGATGTTTTAGGGGTCATATCGATTTTTCTCCACGTATTTTTACATTTCTTTATGCTTAGTACGAGCTATGTCTTTCATTCCACTTTGTGCCATGAGGACATAGCACACGCTAAGTATGGGGGGGGGGAGGTGGGGAGGGGCTACATATTGCATATATACTCTATAACATATCTCGTACTTTCATATGTTTTACATATTTTTATGAGCTATGGGTATGGGGATTTTGAAGCTGATTTGTAAAATGATTTGTAAAATGTTTAGAAATTTAATATATTTGACATGGTTTATACAAATATTTTAGAAATTATTTTGAAAAAAGGTTCACTTTTTTTAGTACATTGTTGTATATACTTGCAAAATTATTTTCATGGTAAAAAAGAAAAAGAAGAAGGAAAATTGCATAAAAAAGATGTTTGAAATTAAAGAAACTAACTAATAAATTGGTTTAGTCTCTGACACTTACACATTCACATAAGACGTGAAGTTTAGAACACTTGGTTTATGAGGTCCTATAATTCAGAGAACCAACCTTAGTCATTAGGGTCTATGACTTAATTATTCACATTCCCCTCTTTTGAAAGATGTGTGTGCTATATTGCATACTTAGTCTCTACCTTAAAGAATATAATCAACACCTCACATGCATGACAACATTTATGATGATGAGATGAGTGAAGTTTCACGTAAGGAAGTGGGATGGGATCTGGACCCTCATTTTATGATGCTCGAGGATGGGATAAAATGGAGGCTTCATGAAACATGAGTATTAACAACTCTAGCTAGTATGAGAACACGGTTTTTGTACCAATCTTTTGATGTTGACCTAAGTGCCTGGGTATGATGAAATCTAATAAAATATTGATCAATGTGTCCCAACTTGGTAAAAGTAGTTGATAAATCTACATTTTCATCATCTTTATTCTATCATTTTGGCCTCAATAACCCTAGTAAATGCATGTAAATACCCCTAATTCCTGCATTTAGCATTCATGCATGTATGTGTAAATATTGTATAAAATACTGTTTTTAATACCAAAATTATAGAATAAAGAAGAGAAAAACAAGAATAAAATATTGTAAATATATTATGACCCGAAACCTCGATCATCTAGATGAATAGGTCGATAAGGAATAAAGTAGGGGGAGATAAGGGTCACAAACTAATAAAAATTCTTTTTATTCAATTCATTCTTTATTCATTTTGGGACCTATTTTTAGTTCCACTTTTTATACTTCAAATAAAGAAACTTTTTACATGAAAGTTATAGATAATTAAATATAAAAAAAATGCAAAATTAATTTCACACAAAAATAATGTACAGATAAAAAATTATGATCTGAATAAGTTTCCAAAATCCCAACTTCCCAGACCTATAACTCAAGATTATCAAAATCACCTTTAATTGTATATAATTTTTTATAAGCTATTTAATGAAGGTGGTCTCATATTTTTCTGAATTACAGTTTGAAAGATAGATTTTGGAACCCTATTGTATACTTATACTGATTAAAATATTCACTTTATTTATTATTCATTATTTTTATAATTTCATGTTTTTATAATTCTATAAATATTATTTATAATATATATTTGTATTAAAATAGGAATAAAAACATAAAGAAAACACAAAAATAAAATACTTGTATACAATACATAGGTACAATACCTGTAAATATACCTATATAATCAATACTTCTATTTATTCAAGTGTATAAAATACATCAGAAAAATAAAATAAAAATATATTTAAGTGTATAAAAACAAGTTATAAATATATAAACTAATAAACAAAATAAATAAATTAAAAATACATAATAAAAATAAAAATATTAAAATATATAGATACAAATACCTATATAGCTCATAAAAGGTAACTTGTAATTCCAAACATAAAAAAAATAAATAAAAATCACCATAAAATAATTTATAAAATAATAAACATTTTTTATTTAATAACTTAAAATTAATAAAATCAATTATTATTTTTAATTGGTTTTTTGAAATCTTTTCAGGAGGATTTTCCCCGGTTGGTCCACGTGGACCAACCAGGTGGGTCGGACCATTGACCACGGGTCAACTGTCTGACCCCACCCCCAGTATGTTGTCAGACCTGCATTTCCTCCTATTTTCTCTATTTTTTTAGGCTAATCTTCCATCTTCTCATGTCGATTCCTTCGCAACTTTTGTGCCTCGTTCCTTGATCTTACACACCCAAGCCTCTCCTTGGGTTGTGGACCATTGATTTACTCGATCCGCCTCAATCTTCCCAGCCGCTCGTCAACCTATTCAAAAACCACCCTTCACCTATTTTGAAAATTGAATCCCATTTTTGCCATTTTTCTCCCCTTCTTGCGCCAAATAGGTGAGCCTAGTGACAGGAGGTTCGTCGGCCTTCTAGGTGGATCGAAGGAGCAGTCAAGGTGGTCGATTCCGCACCTCCAGTGAGGTATCATCATTGAGGTACTTGCTCACGGCTCTCGGTCGTTTGAGCTCGTTTTTTCTTCTCTTTTCTCTCGCTTTAACTAGCTATAGCTCCCAGTTTAGCCTAGATCTTTACGTTACGTGATCTGCCCGCTTTCATAGCTCAAATTAGGATTCGAACCCGTACCAGAGCTCTCGAGCCTCGGCCACCATCCATTTTCGTTGTTCTCTACCATATCGCGCCGCTACGGGGTCAAGGCATTTTACCCTCGACCCCATAACCCTTTTTCTTGCAGGTCAACGCCTCCAGACACAACTGGAGCTAATTTTGAAGGTGATTCGAGGGTACTGGAGCCCTGAAGCCCCGCCACCCGTTTGTTCGCCCTCCGGTGTCCGCCAGAGACTTTTGGGCCACCAACGTTTAGACGACACCTGCATGAGGGGCCCGATCCCTTTTGGAGCTTCAGACGATCACGGAGGAGGGGGATCGGAGAAGGGAAACTTTGGCTTGCCGGAGTTCCTTCCTGTTCTTGCTTCTCTTCTTTCCACCGTTGAATTGAGGTCCACCCAGTTCAGATCTCGGCCGTTGGATGCGCCAGCTGCACACCGTCGGATCTTCCTCAACCATCTAATCGCTGCCGTCGAAGCCGAAGCATCATCATCGCACCGGATCGTGATACGTGGCAAGTGACTCTCCATCTGCCATCCGATCCGCGAGGCTGGGTATTTTGCATTTTCGATTCCGGTCGTTTTGTAATATATATTTAGTACTCAATCATTCATCAGCCGTTTAAATATTTCCGTACTTTTTGCATATCGCCCCCTGTAGTTCGAGTATTTGCATATGGGTCCTCTGCCACATCACCTCACGTGACTTGCGCACCTGAGGTGTAGGCATTTTTATGTGAGGACCCTTGTTGTTTTATTATTTCTGTTAAATCCTCAAACAATTTTATGTAGTTATAAATTTTTCTGGTAGTTTTGCAAGTTAGACCACAAGTTTGAAAACTATAGAACAATCCCTACCAGACACGTGTTTGCCACATGCGTCTGTGGGAAATTTGCACGCATACCCCTGGATTTTTGTTGATTTCTATTTAGTCCAGGAAATATTTTATTACATTATATTTTTGTGAAAAAATTGCACTTTAACCTTGATAGTTTTACATAATTACAAAAATACCCTTGTTAGAATGTAATTTCTTTTTGTTTCTTGTATTTATTTTATGCATCTATAAAACCCTAAAAAATCTCAAAAAAATTACCCTAGCTTCCTGTTGCATTGTGCTTCACGACATATTTTTTTTTGTATTTTTATTGCATTTTAATATTTATAAAAATTAAAAAACATGCATTTTCATCCCTGTTTGCGTTAGAAAATACATAAAAATTATAAAAACTTCTTAAAAATTCCCCAAAAATATTTTTTGTGTTTTTGCATCTTTTAACTTCAGACCAAAAATCATTAAAAAAATATAAAAGAAAACTCCTAAAAATTATAAAACCCCAAAAATCTCAGTAAAAATATTAAAAATCCAGAAAAAATCACAAAAATATAGTTTATGTTTCCTAATTTTCTCTAGTTTATTGTCTTTATTTTAAAATTAATTTGGAGAATTTTGTTCCTGTTTGATATTTTTCATCTCCATTTTAATTTCAAACATTTTCTTATTCCCTGTTTTAAGTATTTTTGACTTTAAAAATACCAAAAAATTAGGAAAAATACAAAAAAATCACAAAAACATTAGAAAAACATAAAAAACCCAACAATATTTTATTTCCTATTTTTTTTCTTATTTTCACCTATTTTTGTGAATATATTATATCTTTCTTTCCCTATTGTATATATAATATATATCTTATTTTAAAGAAAAAGAAAATATAAAAAAATATATAAAAATATAAAAAGAAAATACAAAATTAGAAATTAAAAATCAAAAGACAAAATTATAAAATAAAAAAGAACTTTAAAATTAAAAACCCACAAAAAATAGCATTCATAGACAAATATATCACACTCATTCTTGAGCATTGATTTTGCCCGATCTATCCTGCTTGTTCCCTGTGTTCGACCTCTACATACTTGCTCCTATACACATCTTTTATGTGGAGTTATAATAAATTTTAACTCCACATCTTGCTTTTCATTATTTGATTGTTGTTGTGGGTTAATTGTTGACTAACCGGGGTTTCGTGAGTGGTCGCCACAACGACTTTGTCTCCGCCTTGTATGAGATATATTTTGACCTCGCTTGAATCCGAGTAATCAAATGGTACCGTTGCCTGGGAGCAACGGCGTATAGATCGGATTTCTTTGTGATTGATTGTGATTATTTGTCTATATTTTTATCCATTTATTCTATCATTTATTGATGTATCTTGTTGAGCCGTCTAACCTCCTCTCTTTGTTGATTTTGTGCGAGGTACCACGGATCGAGGGAGGCACTCTACTCTAGGCGCTTACACACCCACGTGAAGCCGGCTTCGGCTTGCTACCCTTGCACCAAGGACACTTAGAGATTTTTGTAGATTTAGCTCTATTATTTTATTGCAATTATTTGTGTAATTTGAAGTGAGAGAGTGACTCTAGTATTTGTAATAACTTGGACTTGGACACTTCGACACTTCACGAGGTCCATTGCCTGAGGCATTGTTCCCTTGGGGGCCTCGTCGGTTTTGCGTGGTTTTTTGCCGTTTTCCGTTTTTGCTATCTTTTTGATTCACGTGGATTTAGCCCCTAGATTTAGGAGTTTTTATTGATTGTGACGTAATTAGCTAAGGCCCCACACCCAATATCTTTCCTGCACCTATAGATCGTAATTGGACTTAGATAATAATTCATTGAAAAAAGCTAATTGATTTGGATTAGAGACCACGTGCCGAGAGAGGTCGTATACAACACTTGCAGGATCCACTGTGGTGGACACCGATCGACATCGAAGATCGAACTCCAGTCTCTCTTCCTAGTTGATAACTACTTGCGCTTCACGATAAATAGAAATTTCTCATCTAGGGACGGTTTCCTCGTGCATCATATAGGGAGTTTATTTCTTGTCTTTAAATTTATGCGCGGATCACCCTGCATATTGAGTGTTGGAGCAAGGTACGCATTTCTAACTTTGCATGCATCATTGTGTTTGATCGCATATCGGCTTTTGCGACTTCCTCCCCTATTTTATTGGACTCAAAATAACCAAGGAAATCAGAAAATTCGTTAGGCTTTGCTTTTATTCATAAAAATACTAAAAAAGAGATAACTAAATAAATTGGGTCTGCTAATGCAAACTTGACCTTAAAACTCACCTCACTCAAAATTTTTGTCTTGGGGAGAGTAACCCCATCATTGGTTGATTTATCTACAGCGAGAGAGTGACCCGCACACTAGGATAGAGCCATACCTGAACTCCTCTCAGACTACTGCTCTAGGGTTAGTCGTTCTCCAGTGAGGATCTCTCCGGTAACCGGTAAAGCGGACCATGATGTCCTTAGCAGAGTGAATTGATCGGGTAGCCGATAAATGGTCCGCAATTCATACTGGATGGGAAAAATCTAGCCTTAGATTAGGACAGTCTCCTAGGAGCATCGGGTTCCTACCAGCTTTCTTAATCACTTTGATAAATTGATTGATCACCTAAATAAAATTAACAAGATAAACGACCGAGCCTTTACGGTCATCAGCTCAAGCGTTGCATAGGTGAATCAGGGGTTTGATTTCTCATCTTGTTTGCATTCCAGATCTCATCCACCCTTATCTCCAGATCATGATGATGGGAATGAGATCCCTTAGGCCGCCTCTGGTGGTACCGCTATCGAGCACTCCTCCCTATTCATCTAGGCCAGCTTCAGGAAGTTTAGACCCACTCTCCGAGCATGAGTTTACTTCCACCCTGTTCCCCCTTGACCACCCTTCTTCTTCTGTCAGTCCGGTGGTACCAGAGCATATTGCAACACAGATTCTTGTACATTTGATGACATCTGAGATGGGTACTTTTGCCTTTGCAGAGACCCAAGATATGGACAGTAGTGAGGGACTCCCAGATGAGCAGGTACAACCTTCGTATGTGTATGATCAGACTGCCATCAACAATTCGTTGTTAGCTTCCCTGGAGACTATGCAAAGATAGATCAGAGATCAGGGAGCCTTCATGGGTGACATCATGAAAGAGCCGACGCAGATGAGAGAGGACATAGTAGACAGACCCGAGGGCTGTGGGGAGATACCACAAGCAGGCGGCGGAGCAGGAGGAGAACATCATCCGGAGGGTCCACCACCGAGGACCAAGAGACAGTTGCACAACCCTGGTGCGACTCTCACTCACTGATGGATCCAGCTTTCTCCCATTGACGGGAACTTCGAGCTTCGCCCCTAGAAAATCCAGTTGTTGCCCAAGTTTCATGGGATGGCCACCGAGGAGCCTCATCTCCATCTGTAAGAGTTTGAGATGATTTGTAGCACTGTCCACGACAGACTGGTGGACGAGGACACGATAAAAATGATCGCCTTCCCGTTCTCATTGGTTGACAGAGCAGCCTATTGGCTGAAGTATCTAGGAAGGTACGTCACATCTTGGGAGTAGCTCCGGACTGAGTACTTGAACAAGTACTATCCACTCGGTCGGACCAACGTAGCGTGCGCTATGATCAGTAACTTCACTATGATCCCGAATGAGCAGTTCCATGAGGCTTGGGATCGATTTAGAGAGCTCATTGACCGGTGTACACATCACGAGATATCAAAGCCCAACCTGGTTCAGAGTTTCTTTTGTGGGCTAACACCAGAGCTGCAGGGGCTTGTGAATGCTTCTTGTGGTGGGTCCTACTTTTCCAAGGGTGAAGATCAGGTCTGGGCCATCTATGAGAGATGGAAGAGAACTCGACAGTGATGTCCCAAGCACGGGTCTACACACAACCGAAGGCCCCCCAACAGGCAGTTTCATACCATAGAATTGCACGAATCGATGCCGGTTCCCACACTCCGTCAGCAGCAGCAGCTCAGGCTGAATCCGCTGCCGCCGACATGGGGATCATTAACGAGAAGCTGGACCACATCGAAATCCTTTAGAAGAAGCAGAGCCAATGGCTTGCATAGATGGACCAGTTGACAAAGACCATGAGTGACATGAAGACCCAGATCATGTGTATTCAGGAAGCATAGATGTCCACACAACAGCCTCCCAGGTCACGTGCTGATTCTAGCAGTAGCAACTCCACCCAGCTAGGGATGGGCATTGGGCTGGGCCGGCCCGGCCCAGCCCAAAGTCCAGCCCGAAAAACCCGTCCCGGCCCAAGCCCAAATGGATAATGGGCCGGGCTTGGGCCAAAGTATTGGGTCCAAAATTTTTTTGGCCGGGCTCGGGCTTGGCTCAGCCCAGCCCGATCCGGCCCGAGGGCCCGACCCGATATTAGCCCGCTGCCTAGCCCAAACCAATCCCCATGCCCTGCACCTAAGTTCCTTTTGATTAGACGAAAAGGTTATTGCTGGCTGGCATTCCTACATATATGTGATATTTAGATGGATTTTTTAGTTGGGTAAAGTGATGTCCGCATTCTAATATGTGGTTTTTTTTCATAAGAAAGCTTCTGCTATTGCAACCTCGGGACTAAGAAATGTAAAATTTGTATAAGCATGGAAAAAATCAAAAGGAAAACATGAATTGTGTTATAGAACAATTGCTAATAAAGGATTACAAAAATTGCTAAATTCCACCAATGAGTCTATCGAGGGTTCAAGTTATCATCTAGCTTAAAGATGGGAGAGGTGGATGCATCGATGTTTTCTATAAAAGTTATATTTGCTAATGGACAAGCATTTGGTGACTAATTAAGCAGAAAATGTTAGGTTTTCGGCGAAGAAGGGAGCTTTTTTCCCTTTTTAGAGAACTTAGCTGTAAGAGAACCTGAGATAAGAGCATATAAATATTGAAATTTCATCTTCGTAAAAGAAAATTGTGGTCAAATATGAAGATTGTGTACCAGCCTGACCTAGCACCAATAGATGGGCTAGCCCGGCCCAAGCCCGGCCCAAAGGAATTGGGCCGGGCCTGGGCTTGGGTCGAGCCAAAAAAAATTTTACGGGCCAAGGCCCGGCCCAAGGCCTGAAGTTTTTAAATGGGCTTGGGCCCTTCAGGGCCCGGCCCAGCCCGACCCATGCCCATCCCTACACCCAGCCCTCTGTCGTATACCGTCAGGTTCACTATATTCAGGCAGAGCTGGTCCAGCAGCTACAGCACTACCCATCACCGCCACTATCTCAGTACACTCAGATAGTGGTCTACTAGCCGGATCAGCCACTGGCAGTTCTTCCTCCACCACCCTTCGAGCAGGAGCCATTGATGGAAGTCAATGGGATATGGTACGATCGGTACCCACAATAGGCCGGGATTCATCACGATTACCTCGGATTCCGATGGACTACCGAAGGTACCCCATCCCAACAACAACCTCCTGCTCAGGGCACTCAGAACGGCCAGCAACAACAGCAACCCCATCACTCCCACCAGTAGTACTAATAGGGTCCTCATCCCTCTTATCAGGGACAGTAGTGGAGGCAACGTCAGCAGCCTTACCAGCCATACTCCCAGCCTCCCCCTCACTATTCGCAGCAGCAACAGCCTCATTTCCAGCAAGGGAACACTTCCGGTTCTTTGGCATCGGCCTTCGAGAACCCAACTCTTGACGACCTCGCGCGCTTGCTCTCCGAACAGCAAGCATCCTTCCGGCGAGAAATGGATGAGTTCCAGTAGGAGATGAGGGAGATTATCAAGGGCAAAGCCGCCATACCAGCTCAGATCGAACCCAACCCGAACAGTTTGAAGGGAAAATCTGAGCAGGTACAATTTACAGAGGACACCACTCCTACTAACTCTTTGAATGACATGTCTTCTATGCTTGATGCTGATTTTGTGACACTTAGGAGTGGTAGGATGCCAGCAGGCGGCGCCTCGTCTGAGCAACAACCACACGAGGAACCAGGAGCGCCAGACGAGGAGAATAGCGATGCTAATGCCGCTGATGTTGATGATGGTGGTGATGATGCCACCAAGGACAGAGATCCAGTTGACGGTACTGAGGCTGTCGTGACTCCAGATGCATGTGATGGTGCTGATGCCACCATTTTACTTGATGCTGAGCTAGAGAGTGGTGCTGATGCCGTGAAGACAGACGCCGTGGGTGGTACTGATTCCACCACTTCTACTCCTGTTGTGCTTCCATCTGTTGTGTAGCCACCTTTTGTGTCTAAGGACTGTAGCAACAAGAAAAAGACCTAAAATATGAATAAAGGAAAGGTTTCTTCATCTACTCCGAGTCCATATGTGTTGCATGATGATCTTGGTATGGATTCCATTCCTTCACAGGTACAGGAACCCACCATCTCCTTCCCTCAAGAACTCTGCTTGGTGAAGGGGAATAAAAAAGAAAATCCAAAAAAGACACATCAGTTAGAGTTCAACTAGCAAATGATTGATAGATTTCAGATTCATCTAACTCTACAGGAGGCACTAGTGCACATCCTCCTCTTCCAGAAGAACTTGAGAGAGAAGACTACCATACAAAGGAAGAGGAGGAACCACAGAGGAGAGATCCATGTTCTCACCCGTGCCACATGCTTTGCCATTCAGAACCGGCTGCCAGCCAAGAGACATGATGTAGGAGCTCCCTATGTCAGATGCAAGATTCAAGAGCAGCAGTTCGATCGTACTCTATTAGACAACGACTCTTCAATCAACCTCCTTCCGGCAGCCTTACTTGACCGATTCGAGTTTGTCCCTCTCCATCGGAGTAGGACAATCCTTCAGTTTGCTAATAGGTCTATTAAGAGGACGAAGGGATTGTTGAGAGACGTGGTCGTTACCATTCAGGGCCTGAAATTCCTCGTGGACTTTGTTGTATTGGACATGGAGATCCATGAATCGGTGATAGATACCCCCATAATACTTGGACGCCCATTCTTGGTGACTGCTAATGTGGTATCTGACCATGATAGTGGGAAGGTGTACTTTCACATAGAGGGCGAAAGTATACAAATAGAGACGATCGATGAGACCAGAGCGCGAGATTCAGCCTGCTCAGAGCAGTTCGGTGACACAGAGCAGATGACAGAGGCCGAGCGAGATGTCAACCAGGAGTGTGAATTTGTAATGACCGATGATGAAGCGATTTGGGAAGATCCAGTAACACGAGCCCTCGCCTTGCCAACAGATTCACCATACGTACAACTTATGGTAGTCAAGAGTTTGGAGAGCACACCTCTGGCAGAGGACACATTAGAGGCCCACCGTTGTGGGCTGAGTGGTGAAGCAGATTTTTATTCATGTCCTTCTGATTCAGATCCCTCAGATTTAGACACTGATTGGGATGACTTTGATGAGTATTTGCCATGTCTGATTCCTTCTGAGCTGACAGCTAGGATGGAGTGCAAACCAGCACAGTTTACAGATATTCCAGCAGGGTTCCCTTAGTCAGATTTTCACGTTCAGCGAGAGTTCTCACATGCAGACCTGGTGGCCTTCACTCAGACATATCACAAGCCAGATGTGCCAGCTCCCAATTGTTCGGAATTGAAGCCCTTGCCACAGTCGTTGAAGTATAGATTCCTTGCGGGTGAGCCAGATATGCACTCCGTCATTATCTCAGCAGATTTGACGAGAGAGCAAGAATCTCGTTTGATGGAGGTTCTTGAAAGAAATCGCAAGGCAATAGGATGGAGTATACCTGATCTCCAGGGGATTAGTCCGGCTTTGTGCTCCCACCATATCTACCTCGAAGAGGATGCCAAGCTCTCGCACGAGTTCCAGCGATGGCTGAACTCGAACCTTCGAGATGTGGTCAGAAAGAAATATCGAAATGGTGGAGCGTCGATTTTATCTACCACATCTCCGACTCCAAGTGGGTTAGTCCATTACATGTGGTACCCAAGAAGACGGGTATCACTGCAGTTGTGAGTGAGTCTGGAGAGGAGATAGCTACCCAGGTACCCACTTCTTGGAGGGTCTGTGTGGACTATAGACGATTGAATCAGGCCACCAAGAAGGATCATTCCCACTATCATTTATTGATCATATTATCAAGAAGCTAGCTGGGAAGAGTCACTACTGCTTTCTTGACGAGTACTCGACTATAACCGAGTGGCCATTGCGCCCGAAGATCAGGACAAAACGACTTTCACCTGCCCATTTGGGACATATGCTTTTAGACGGATGTCTTTTGGTTTGTGTAATGCCCCGACGACATTCCAAAGGTGCATGTTGTCCATCTTCTCGGACATGGTAGGTGACTATTTAGAGGTCTTCATGGATGATTTCTCGATCTACGATGATGGGTTTGATGCTTGTCTTGACTGCCTAGACTGTGTACTCCAGTGCTGCATAGAGGTCAATCTCATCTTGTCTTGGGAGAAGAGTCACTTCATGGTGACTCAAGGGATGGTCCTTGGTCATATCATCTCCAACAAGGGCATGGATGTTGATCCAGCTAAGGTGGATATCATCATAAACATCAAGCCACCGTCCAATCTGTGACAATTGCAATCTTTTCTTAGGCATGCCGATTTTAATCAACGGTTCATTAAGGACTTCAGTCATATTGCCTGAACGCTCACTGATTTGCTGACAAAAGATACCGAGTTCATTGTAGATGATAAGTGTCTTGCGTCATTCGAGACTCTCAAGAATCTAGTTGTTGAGGTTCCTGTCCTTCAGCCACCCGATTGGTCTCTCCCATTTGAGATCATGACGGATGCTTCTGATTTTTCCGTAGGGGCTGTGCTTGGACAGAGGAGGGTTGGATTGCCGTATGCCATTCACTATGCTGTCCGAACTTTGGATGTTGCTCAGCGGAATTACACTGTGATTGAGAAGGAGATGCTAGCTGTAGTCTTTTATTTGGATAAACACAGATCATATATTCTGGGATCAAAAGTGACTATCTTTACAGACCACACCGCCATCTGATACCTCATGGCAAAGAAGGATGCCAAATCTCGACTTACCAGATGGATCCTTCTACTCCAGGAGTTTGATATTGAGATTATGGATAAACATGGAGTTAAGAATGTAGTGGCGGATCACCTCTCCCGATTAGAGAACCTAGAGGAATATGAGCCCATTGCACCTATTACTGAGACATTTCCAGATGAGGCGATCCTTGTTATTGCCTCGCTCCCATGGTACGCTGACATTGTGAACTATCTTGTCGCCAATACAGTTCCACAAGGTTGGCCTAGACAACGGCTTGAGACCTTCCTTGCGAAGACCAAGTCATACCATTGGGAGGATCCCATCCTTTATCATGAAGGAGGTGATAGTATCTGGAGGAGGTGTATTCCTCAAGAAGAGCAGCATAGCGTTTTCACCTACTGCCACAAGCTTGAGGCAGGAGGACATCATTTCGGGAGACAAACAACACATAAGGTGCTCCAATCCGGCCTTTGGTGGCCTACTCTCTTCAAGGATTCCGACAAATTCGTGAAGAGGTGTACTGACTGTCAGAAGATGGGTACTTGCGGGCAGAGAGATATGATGCCCATACAACCCATTCACTTTTGTGAGGTTTTTGACGCATGGGGCATTGATTTCATGGGCCCATTTCCTAAGAGTCAGGGATTTGAGTATATTCTGCTTGCTGTAGATTATGAAAGTCATTGGGTTGAGGCCATCCCTGCCCGAACCGCGGATGCTAAGACTGTATGTTGTTTTTTAAGGAAAAATATCATTTCATAGTTCGGGGTACCTAGAGTTCTGATTTCAGACGGGAGGACTCACTTTATCTACGACAAGGTAAGGGCCCTTGCGGATGAGTTCAGCATTGACCATCGTGTTGCCACTCCATATCACCCTCAGATGAATGGTCTTGCTGAAGTATCGAACAAGGAGATCAAGACTATCTTACAGAAGGTCGTACGCCCAGACCGAAAGGATTGGTCACAGCTTTTGACTCGGTCTTGTGGGCCTATCGGACTTCCTTGAAGACACCATTAGGGACATCTCCCTTTCATCTCGTCTATGGCAAGTCGTGTCATTTGCCAGTGGAGATCCAGCACAAGTCACTATGGGCAGTTACAGAGTTATTATTGGATCCCGAGAGTATATGAGATCAGAGGAAAGCAGAGTTGACAGCCCTGGAGGAACTGAGAAATACAACCTTTTCGAGTGGCCTATAATACAAGGAAAAAGTGAAGATATGACACAATTCTCATATCAACCATAAACAGTTTGAGCCAGATCAGCGTTTATGGTTGTTTGATTCTAGGTGAAATTATTTCCAGGGAAATTACAGAGTAAATGGAAAGGTCCTTTTGTGGTCAGAAAGGTACATGACAATGGCAATATTGATATATCCGAGTTGTCATCTTCCTCTACCTTTCGAGTTAATGGTCAGCGCCTGAAACTATATCTATAGATCATAATCCGCCGACCGTTGACGTTGCCTCTATTCGTCTGGTATGAGATGTGCTCTTTGACTCACATCCCCTGCATCTCATACATGGTTATCACTTCCATCTCCCACTGTACAGATCCATATGTCCATATCATTCATTCATTCTTTATGTCAGGCACCCCGTCGTCATCTTATGATTTTGCTATACTTAGGATACACCTTGTCCTAAGTATAGGGAGGTGCACACACTGAGTTGTTCTATTCTATGATCCCCTCTTCTGTCTCTTCTTCTTGTCTATACTCAGGGTATTTTACCCTAAGTATAGTGGGAGACGGACTAAGCTGTGATCTGTTTATTCTCTTTTCTTGTTTTCTTGCTTTCTTCTTTCCTTATCTTCTTCTCTATTCTTCTGACAGGTGTCGCCCTTTTTGTCAGTCTTCTATACTTAGAACGTACTTTGTCCTAAGTATAGGGGGGTGTGCACCTTCAATCTGTTCATTCCCACCCTTGACCCTCCCTGCCTTGTGTACAGTCTGTTATACTTAGGATTATTTGATCCTAAGTATAGGGGGGACGATCAACTTCTCATTCGTTCATTCATTCCTTCATTCATTCTTTATTCTTTAGACTTTTTTATACTCAGTACAAGTTATGTCTTCTCTTTTTCTCTCTGATCTATAAGGACATTGCTCAAGCTAAGTATAGGGGGGTCGTATATACTATGTATATACCTTAGCCATAACTCATACTTTCGTATTTTTATTAATAATATGGCTAAAAATACCTATTAAAATTCATTAAAAACCTTAATAAAAAAATGCTGATTATTCCTCAAATTTTTTTTATACTTACTGATTAATAAGTCAGGAGAAAATGTTTTTTGCAAAATGTTTGAAAAATAGTTTGAAAATCTCTTTGAAAAATATTTTGAAAACTATTTGGAAAATATTTTGTTCAATATTTTCAACCTTTGTAAATTGTTTTGTTTGTAAAATTTATTTTCTTTGTGTAAAATAAAAATGTTTGGAAAACGATTTGCAAAATGGTTTGAAAAATGGTTGCAAAAATATTTGAAAAACCTATATATACTATTTGGAAAACTTGTACAAAATGATTTTCAAATGCGTGTACATGTTTGTAAAAATTATTTGTAAACATTATTTTGGACTATAGTTTTCAGAAATTGTTTGAAAACCTTTTTCAAATAAGTTTGAGGAATACATACATCACACCAAAAATCCATTATATACGTATAAAATTGACCACTTACCATTGTAAATTCTTAAAATCCACTTCTTGTAAATATAAGATGCATCTCCTGTGTAAATATTTTAACCTAGTTTTTATCCAAAACCTTTTGTTTTCAAAAATCCTAAAAATACTTGCAAAATTAAAATACCAAAAACATTCGAAAAATCTTTTTGAAAAATATCAAAAAATACATATGCATCATCATGTTTACAAAAAAATCCATAAAAAGTTCAAAATCTTTGGAAAATTGCATCACAAAAATAGTTTCTGCATTTCCTGCATAGTATTTGCATAACATTAGCATTTTTCGGATTGAGTTTGATAGTTGAACAAGTCTAAGTAAAATCCGAAGATTGGAGCTTGGTTGGACCTTAAAATCTACCTAATTAACAGGAACCTTATAGGAATTGGAATTGAGGTACTTCAGGTCTAGTTGACTTAATTCTTTGAGGATCATGGGACTTGGTTTAATGGATTCTTGACTGCCTAAGTAGAGTATTTCAGAGCACACGCATGACTCTTGTTGATAATGACCTAACTTGAATACCTGCACCTTTCACATGGCTCAACTCAGTTGGAGTGGTGAGGGGATTGGATTTGTCGGTATGAGACGCACACAAGTGGAAACATTTGTCCTCCTCTAGGGAGGGAAGTGCACCCCAACCCGTCCAGTGATGAGGAATTCTTAAGACAGGAGAGTGTGGGTTGCAATAAATCTTCAAAAGAGGGACAGTCTACTGGCTCAAGAGGAAAAACTCCTTATGCATATGCTGCTGTGAATAGTATTTCAAAAAAAAACTCCAAAAAATGGGCAGGCCTGTATAAAAATAAAATGCCTGCCGGAATATGTGAATATGTTGTATAGTCAATAAGCATGCTTGACCTTCAAAGTCAAATCATGTGAGCCTGCGGCTGGATGACTTGACTACATTGGTCTTACATCCCAGGATAAGTAGTTACACTGGCTACCATCCATTCTTCTCTTCACCCCCTCCTCTTGAGCCGACTGCCACTTGAACTTAGAAAGGAATACTCCGTTCCTCGAGGAAGGAGTTATTGGATTGGGGAATCATTGGGTTGTCATGCTGGAGAAATCAGTCTCTTTGTCATTTCAGTTGGGGAGAGCCACTATCACTTACACTGTACGTGTCAGATTCATAGTCGTAAGGGTTTGCATATGAGTTGAAATATTTCTGACCTGGCTATTGAAGAGACTTGAGCCGAGTTTTGGGATTCTCGAAGGCTGTTGGATTTCAAATCCGATCCCCATTAAGGTTCTGCCCGCATTAACATTCCAAAGGTCCCACTTAAGCTCCAAACTTTGATTTTGTGAAGACAAGTTTGATAATTAAATTTAATCCAATTTTCTTCTTTTTCTTTTCTTTGTTTTTCTTTTTCTGCACTTATTGCATAAGTATTTGCTAGGGACTAGAAAAGGCAAGTATAGGAGGATGATGAATATACATTTCATCATTTTTATTCTATCATTTTGGCCTCCAAAACCCTAGTAAATGCATGTAAATACCCCTAATTCCTGCATTTTAGCATTCATGCATGTATGTGTAAATATTGTATAAAATTCTGTTTTTAATACCAAAATTATAGAATAAAGAAAAGAAAAGAAAAAGAATAAATTATTGTAAATATTTTATGACCCAAAACCCCGAGACCTAGGCATCTAGATGAATAGGTCAACAAGGAATAAAGTAGGGGAGATAAGGGTTAGAAACTAATAAAAATTCTTTTTATTTAATTCATTCTTTATTTATTTTGGGACTTATTTTTAGTTCTACTTTTTATACTTCAAATAAAGAAACTTTGTACATGAAAGTTGTAGATAATTAAATATAGAAAAATACAAAATTTATTTCACACAAAAATAATGTACAGATAAAAAGTTATGATCTGAATAAATTTCCAGAATCCCAAATTCCTAGACCTGTATCTCTCAAATAAAAACTGAGATGTATCAAAATCACCTTTAATTGTATATAATTTTTTATAAGCTATTTAATGAAGGTGGTCTCATATTTTTTCGAGTTACGGTTTGAAAGTTAGGTTTTGGACCCTTATTGTAAACTTATACTGATTAAAATATTCATTTTATTTATTATTCATTATTTTTATAATTTCATGTTTTTATAATTCTGTGAATATTATTTATAATATATGTGTGTATTAAAACATGAATAAAACATAAAGAAAACATAAAAATAAAATACTTGTATACAATATATAGGTATAATACCTGTAAATGTACCTATATGATTAATACTTCTATTTATTCAAGTGTATAAAATACATCAGAAAAATAAAATAAAAATATATTTAAGTGTATAAAAAAGTTATAAATATATAAAATAATAAACAAAATAAATAAAATTAAAAATACAAAAAATAAAAATATTTAAAAATATATATGGGGGCAGGGTGCCTGCACCCGGGGGTGTAGGAAACTCCCTGCACCCGCCCTATTTTTCGATTATTTTGTTGTTTTTTCTTGAATTGAGAGATGGGGGGATTTACTTAATATGTTGAGGGGAATATGTGTTTCAAATTTCATGTAAAACAAATATTCCTAACACGTTCATCTAGATAGGGTCGATTTCAGCAATTCTGAGACCTTTAAAATTTGGTAGTCTTGATGGAGATGATAGAAGTCTCGAATTAAGTTGAATTTGGAATGACAACAATGTGATACATAGTAATCTAATTCCCCCAAGGTTTCATTTCAAAAAAAATCAAAAAATAACAAAAATTAGGCTGGGTGTAGGTAGTTACCCGCACGCCGGTGTAGGCTCCTTTTTCCCTATATATACATATACCTATATAGCTCATAAAAGGTAACTTGTAATTCCAAACATCAAAAAAATAAATAAAAATTACCATAAAATAATTTATAAAATAATAAACATTTTTATTTAATAACATAAAATTAATAAAATCAATTATCATTTTTAAATGATTTTTTGAAATCTTTTTCAGGAGGATTTTCCTGGTTGGTCCACGTCGGACCGTTGACCGTGGGTCAACTGTCTGACTCCGCCCCTTGTATGTTGTCAGACCTGCATTTCCTCCTAATTTCTTGATTTTTTCGAGGCCTAATCTTCCATCTTCTCATTTCGATTCCTTTGTAACTTTTGTGTCTCGTTCCTTGATCTCACACGCCCAAGCCTCTCCTTGGGTTGTGGACCATCGATTTGCTCGATCCGCCTCGATCTTTCCAGCCGCTCGTCATCCTATTCAAAAACCACCCTTCAACTCTTTTCTAAAATTGAATCCCAATTTGACCGTTTTTCCCCGCTTCTTGCGCCAAATAGGTTGAGCCTAGTGACAGGAGGTTCGTCGGCCTTCTAGGTGGATCGAAGGAGCAGTCGAGGTGGTCGATTCCGCACCTCCAGCGAGGTATCGTTGTTGAGGTACTTGCTCACGGCTCTCGGTTGTTTGAGCTCGGTTTTCTTCTCTTTTTCTCTCGCTTTAACTAGCTATAGCTCCCAGTTTTAGCCTAGATCTTTACATTACGTGATCTACCCGCTTTCGTAGCTCAAATTAAGATTCGAACCCGCGCCAGAGCTCTCGAGCCCCGACCACCATCCATTTTCACCGTTCTCCGCCATATCGCGCCGCTACGGGATCGAGGCATTTTACCCTCGACCCCATAACCCTTTTTCTTGCAGGTCAACACCTCCAGACGTAGCTGGAGCTCATTTTAAAGGTGGTTCAAGGGTACTGGAGCCTCGAAGCTCCGCCGCCCGCTTGCTCGTCCTTCGGTATTCGCCGGAGACTTTTGGGGCCACCAACGTTTAGATGACACCTGCAGGAGGGGCCCGGACCCTTTTGGAGCTTCAAACGATCACGGAGGAGGGGGATCGGAGCAGGGGAACTGCGGCTTGCCGGAGTTCCTCCCTGTTCTTGCTTCTCTTCTTTCCACCGTTGGATTGACGGTCCGCCCCAGTTCAGATCTCGGCTATTGGATGCGCCAACTGCACACCGTCGGATCTTCCTCAGCCATCTAATCGTTGCTGTCGAAGACGAAACATCATCGCCACACCAGATCGTGACACGTGGCAAGTGACTCTCCATCCACCGTCCGATCTACAAGGCTGGGTATTTAGCATATTCGACCCGACCGTTTTTGTAATATATATTTAGTACTAAATCATTCATCAACCATTTAAATATTTCTATACTTTTTGCAAATCACCCCCTGTAGTTCGAGTATTTGCATATGGGTCCTCTACTATGTCACCTCACGTGACTTGCGCACGTAAGGTGTGAGCATTTTGTGTGGGGACCCTCATTGTTTTATTATTTCTGTTAAGTCCTCAAACATTTTTATTTAGTTATATATTTTCTGGTAATTTTGCAAGTTAGCCCCTAGGTTTTGAAAATTACAGAACTGTCCCTACCACATACGTGCTTGCCACATGCATCTGTGGGAAATTTGCACACATACCACTGGATTTTTGGTGATTTCTATTTAGTCCAAGAAGTATTTTTATTGCATTATATTTTTGTGGAAAAATTGCACTTTGTCCCTGATAGCTTTGCATAATTACAAAATTACCCTTGCTAGAATGTAATTTCTTTTTGTTGTATTTATTTGATGCATCTATAAAATCCAAAAAAATCCTACTAGCTTCTTGTTGCATTGTGCTTCCACGCCATATTTTTATTTTGCATTTTTGTTGCATTTTAATATTTATAAAAAATTTAAAAACATGCATTTTCATCCCTACTTCCATTAGAAAATACATAAAAATTATAAAAACTTTTTAAAAAATTCCCCCAAAAATATATTTTGTGTGTGTTTGAATCTTTTAACTTCAGACCAAAAATCACTAAAAAAATATAAAAGAAAACCCCTAAAAATTATAAAAATTCAAAAATTCTCTATAAAAATATTAAAATCCAGAAAAAGCAAAAAAATATAGTTTCTATTTCCTAATTTTTTATAGTTTATTCTCTTTATTTTAAAATTAATTTGGAGAATTTTGGTTCCTATTTGATATTTTCCATCTCCATTTTAATTTCAGGTATTTATTTTATTCCCTATTTTAAATATTTTTGACTTTAAAAATATCAAAAAATAGGAAAAATATAGAAAAATCACAAAAACATTAAAAAACATAAAAAGCCCCAAAATATTTTATTTCCTGAATTTTGCTTATTTTCACCTATTTTTGTGAATATATTATATCTCTCTTTCCCTTATTGTATATATATATATATCTTATTTTAAAGAAAAAGAAAATATAAAAATATATAAAATATAAAAAGAAAATACAAAATCAGAAATTAAAAATCAAAAGATAAAATTATAAAATAAAAAAAACTCTAAAATTAAAAATCCACAAAAAATAGCATTCATAGACAAATATATTACACTCATTCTTGAGCATTGATTTTTCCCGATCTATCCTGCTTGTTCCTTGTGTTTGACCTCTACATACTTGCTCCTATACACATCTTCTATGTAGAGTTATAATAAATTTTAACTCCACATCTTGCTTTTCATTATTATATCGTTGTCGTGGGTTAATTGTTGACTAACTGGGGTTTCGTGAGTGGTCACCACAACGACTTTGTCTCCGCCTTGTGTAAGACACATTTTTAACCTCGCTTGAACCCGAGTAATCAGTAGTGGAGATAGCCAAAAATAAATAAAAAATTACGATGAAAGAAAATTTCTTATACTACAAAGTTACATTCAAAAGAGCTTCCACCAAAGGCGAGCACTCCCAACCTTTCAAGTGTCCTCTTGGACCACCATCTTAGGTTTTTATGAGTCAGGGTAGCACCAAAAAAGGGATCTACGTAGTATAGTGATACAAGTCTGGTTGTCAAAGCTATATTAGACATTCAAAAGAGACACACCCCGGTGCATTCCTACGAAAATAATTG
Organism: Ottelia alismoides; assembly: GCA_037367405.1. Lineage (NCBI taxonomy): Eukaryota > Viridiplantae > Streptophyta > Magnoliopsida > Alismatales > Hydrocharitaceae > Ottelia > Ottelia alismoides. Next base: position 1,573,022 of record JAZKJV010000039.1, read on the forward strand.
CACACGATCCACACATTCTTGACGAATGCACTAATCAACAACCAAAAATATGCATGTGTTGAGTTAATAAGGTACTTGAGAGGATCCTTGTTCCAATGAGAGGGAGAGAAGAAAAGGCACAAACCTATGTCCTCCACAATCTGACCTTTCACCTTCACTTTCAAGTATGATAACTAAAGAGATGGTAAACTGGATACAAGAAATGATTTATTCCTTACTATTTAGGATTGAGCTCTTAGGAGAGTCTCTTGGACTAGAACTTTGAGTGACACTATAACTCCACTCTTGTAACTTCAGTCCACATTTAATGGCATATCCATATTATATATGTATAAAGAAGAGAGTTTCATGATTAGGGAACTTCGATTCCTTTTGAGTAGGGCTTGATTCAACTTAAAATTTTAAGATCACTAACATCAAGAGTTTTTAACACATCAAGTCTTGTATTTAACATGCACAGTCACTGATTAATCAAACTTATTCATTCTTTTTTTGCTCGAGGACGAGCGAGGTTTAAGTATAGGGATGATAAATCCATGATTTATCATCATGCTACTTGATTTTTATCCCTCTCACTTAAACTATTAGTTAATAATCTTTATTAATTCATTAATATTAACAAATAACATTATGAAAATAATTAAGTCTAATTGATTGTATATAAATAACATTCTTTTTAGTCCTTTATTCCTTTTATTTTCCTATTATCAAAAATACCATAAAATTAGTTTAACTTTGTATATATTTATTTTGTAATTATTTATAAATTACAACTCTGAAAATTAACAAAAGGAAATAAAATAGGTGTTTTTAATTTTTTTAAAAATACTTCCAAAAATGTAAGCATGTATGTATGCCCTATTTTGACCTTTTGTTCAACATGAATCTTGTAGATCTCATCGACTACAACTTTCATATTTTACATTTATTTGAAGCTTCTATCTATTTTATTTTGATTTTATATTTCATTTTATATTTATTTTTTTTCTTATTGGGTCATGTGGCACCCACAAGGAGCCTCAAGTGGCCGGACCCTTCTTTGGCTCCCGCTTCCTACCTCAGCCATCTGATTCCCCATCCAGATCTAATCTGGACTGCTCGCTCTCACACTATCTGCATCCGTCTTATCGGTTCGATCAGATGTGATCAGAGCCATCGATCGATGCCCTTTTCCACACCGTTGGATCGCACAACCCAATGGTGCATGCTTTGTCTTCCTCATCGTAACACCCCTCTAGCCCATGTCTGCCTCACTTCCACCACTCCTTCTCCCCATTTTCTCAGCCAACTCAGCCCTCATCTCCATGTCATCGCTACACTCTGACGAAGCCCTAACCTAATTCACTCACGCCCTAACCCTAACACCACGATACCCTCACCGTTCAACCCTCGGTGGCCGTTACAACACCTTACGCGTCAACTTCTGTAATGACTATCAACTCCCTCAAAACCACCACCTCACCCTCCAGCATGCCACATCCACCTCTTGAGCCTTGAGTGACAGAGATTGGCCAGAATTGAGTGAGACTATGGAGCCCCTGATGTAGGTGTTATCCTTGGTCATTTGACCAAGTTGTGGCTCTACCTCCAAGATGCTCGAGCTCAACCCCTTATCATAGCTTTGATGAAGGACCCAAGAGATCCTGAGATCCGCTCACAGGCCACTTCCTTCATCTCCGGTCACCCCTTCATCTCAAGGTGATCCCATTTCTTCTTTTTCTCGCTTCTTCTCCATTTATTTCCCATGTGCACAATACACATGCACACACCTTCATTTCACTCCGACCACTACCCTAGCTCTGCCATCGCCTCGTTATCTTCGTGCACCACTCCTCGTCCCTTCTCTGCTTCTCCACAACCTCCCTTGCAAAGGGTGGTGACACAACTTGTCTCCAGCTCTGCCACCTCCAGAGAACCTCCACCTCGCCCCATTTCCTATCAAATCTGCCTTTGCTTCAGCTATTGGCTAACACTACAGGTACCCAAAGCCCTCTCGATTGGCCAGAATTCGTAGACGTCTCTGATCTTAGCCTCTGCCTCTGACGATTCTCCATCGACACATCCATTCACGCCTAGCCGGAGCCTCATCAACCATCCTGCACATTTGCCAGACCATCACAGAGGTGTCTAGACCCTTAGACAGCCCATAAGAGCATGGAAGAGCCTCAACTCCCTCGTCGGAGCTCTGCCAGAGCGTCACCCGCTGTGGCCAAGACAATGAAGGAATGAGTAGTAGATGTCATTGGATCAGATCTCTCTGATTTGATCTAACAACTGAGATTATATCCCAGCTCCATCCGAAGCACCGTTTCACCCCTGAGCCTAGGCACGATCCACCAACACGTGCCACATTGCTCGAGTCTTTCCCTCATGCGTGCACCTCACATGGCCATTTTTTTGCGGATAAGCCCTATCGACTTTTGATATTTCCACTTATACCCCAATACGTGTGTTACTTACAATTTCAGCCCTTATGACTTTTATTTATTGCATTTATATTATGCTTTGGACCTATTTGACATGTTCTTTAAGTTATTTTGATTGCAATTAATCCCTGACAATGTTTTTTTAAATATCTTTTGAACCATTGCTCCAAATTAATTGAAACTGTCTTGTTTGAAAGTATATTTCATGCTCTTTAATTCTATATGCTTAATTCCCTGATTTGAGTTAAAAATAATTTTAAAATTCAAAGAATTATTGTTGCTTTTAAACTTGATATATTGATATGAAAATTGACCGTTTTAGAGATTAAATGATAAAATGAACCCCTTTATTCCTTAGAATTATTTGGATTAATTATTGAGGTCATGAACTCAGTTGTGAAATCTATTTTTCAAGTGAGTCCATCAACATTTTTTGTCATATTTGTTGCATAACATTGAAAAGCTAACGAAAAATCATTCATCATTTCATTGCATGTTGCATACTTAATTTAAATATATTCTTAGAGTAATTTAATCACATGACCTAGATTATAATTAGATAATTTATTCAACTTTGTGCTTATGTTCGACCTTGGGATATTTGCCAAGTTAAAAATCTCCACATATTCAAATGTGTGATTTTTGACTGAATCACTTCTGCTACATATACTATGATTATTCGACATATTTAAAGAGGTGAGAATTTGATTCGTTAGTGCACTCCCTCTCTCCATATGATCTCTCTCTCTCTCTCTCTATATATATAATAGTATCTAGCTCTTTACATTACTAAATAAATAAATATTATTGAATCTATCCCTCTCCATTCTTTCTTTCCTTTTCTCTCTTCCCCTGTATTTCTATATTTTAGATATATCATAATTACAAATGTTTAAATGTGACCAATGCAATATTTTGTAAATCATAATAAAGTATGTATTTTTATGAATAATAAAAATAAACTATAATAACATTTTTATATTTTATTATAATTATGTTTATAGTATTTCAAATGGTAGAAGCATGCTCATGTGAATATATTGAAAATATGAGTACATGCTAATACAAATATTATTATACATAGCGTTGATGAATATCAGATTCATCACCTTTATTCTTTTATTTTGGACTTTAAACCCTTGTTGAATGCATGTATATATCATTATTTTGCAGAAAATAACATCATCTTTTTATTATGTAAATATTATATAAAATACTGTATTTAAAGCCAAAATAAAAGAATAAAGAAAACAAAAAGAAACAAAATACCAAAGGTATTTTATGACCCTAAACCACAAGACCTAGGCATCATGATAACTGGGTCGACAAGGAATAAAATAGGAGATAAGGTCCAATAAATAAAAGAAACCCTGATTCATAAATACCCAATAATACACTTTTGAGACCTATTTTATTCTTTATTATTTATACATCAAATCAATAAGCTTGGTATATAAAAGTTGTAGATAAAAATACATAAAAAATACAAAATTTATTTCATGTAAACATAACGCATATTGTGCATTCTACACTCATAATAAAAATCTAAAATCCCAACTTCCTAGACCCATATCTTCTCCATTTGAACTCAAAATGCAATAAAATCACTTTAATTGTATATAATTTTTTGTTGGCTATTTAATAAAGGTGGTTTCATTCAATTTGGAGTTAAGATGCAAAAGTCAGGTTTTGGACCCCTATTGTATAATATACCTGAATAAAATAATCATTTTATTTAATCTTTATACTCTTTAATGTTTTATATTTTTATAATTTTGGAAATATTCTTTATAATATATGTACATAATTAGAATAAAATAAAAAACATTTAAATATACTAAAATAAATAAATTTATAAAATACATAGATGAATTACTTATACATATACCTATATAATGAACACATCTATTTAATTAAGTGTATAAATAACTTCAAGAAAATATAATAAAATTATATTTAAGTGTATTTAAATAGGTTATAAATTTATAAAATATGTATTAAAAATAATGAAATACAAAATAAAATACATATAATTTAGGTAATTATATATAAATACACTTGTAAAAACAAAAACCTAATAAAGTAACTCATAAAAATAAATAAAATTCATAATAAAATACTACATAAAATAACAAGTATTTTTTATGTTTTAATAAAAAATTAATTAAATCATTTCTTATTTGAATTCAATTAATAAGGCTTTTTTCAACCTATTTTATCGTTTAGTGGCCTTATGTGGACCAATGGGAGCGTGGTCTTGATTGACCAGAGTCAACTCCTTATTCCTCGTATGCCTGGCATTTGTCATATGTCTTGACCTCATTTTCCCCATATTTGGGGCTCAATTCTTTCACTAAAATGACACGATTCTTTTTTAACTATTGTTCCTCGATCAATGACCTTCACACACGCTTATAATCTCGATCAACAGATTGTTGTATTGAGCACCACTCCCAATCAACCCCACCTTTACTTAAGCTGGCTCCTCGCTCATTTTTGAATTTTGATCCCTCTTCTGCCACTGAAATCCCAATCCTCTCGCATCTAGTGAACCCTGGTGACATCAGGAGCTCCTAGGAGGATTCAACGTGTGTGTGCAATGTTTAATCGAGGTTGATCCTGCTCAGCCACCTCCGCCGCCACGAGCTTGCTCCAAGTCGGTCCATGTCATTTTAATTTTTAGAGTTTTTCTTTTTTTATTTTTAGGGATTTTTGGTCTGTAGATGCTAAATAGGCTAATAAATAAAATACATTTTTTAAAATTTTCAAAATATTTTTATAATTTTTTGTATGTTTTTAAGCTAGACAAGGAAAAATAGCTTTGTTTTTTGTTTTTAACAAATAGAAATATAGGATAAAATACCTTAATAAAATTATATGCTATAGAATATTATATAAGGTATTTATCCTAATTTTCTATGACTTTTTTTGCATAAGAACAATTATTAACAAATAAAACCTATTAAAAAATGCATCCTGATAGGGGCATTTATGTAAATATTTAAACTTTCTAGACTTATCCCAAGCACTGCAAAAACCTATGGGGGCAAAACATGTAAAATTCCCAATAATATCCAATAAACAACACCCGAAAGGGCATTTATGTGATTTAGTACAAGTTTAAGGCCCGGATGCAAAGTATTCAAAAAAATATTACACTAATACTGCAAAAATATGGACTGAAAAGTAATAAATAAACCCTAAGGATTTAGGTGCAAAAAGCCTAGTCTCCTCACGCGCACAAGCACGTGAGGTGACATGGACTAGACCTAAGTGTAAATATGGAAAGGACAAGGGCCTAATTGCAAATATTATAAAACATATTACACTACAGATGAAAGTTTGTGTACAAAAAACAAAATACAAAATTGAGGGGGGTAGAATATGCAAAATACCCTCTGTTGCATGATCCAATGACTGGGATGAAACCACTTGACATGTGGTGTGATCTAGATGTGCGATACAGGTTCACTACGGACGTGTGAGGTTAGATCTAGTGATGGGATCTGGCGGTTGAGTCGTTCCCAATCCAACAGCTCCTGCACTGTCTAGCGCATATGCTTGATTAGATGGTGGAGAAGAGGGGTGGATGGACAGGTCAAGAACATGGGCTACCCCAGCTTCGATCGACTCCTCCCCAGTCCTCTGGCCACCTGGGAGACTCGTATCTGGTGCAAAATGGAGCGGTTACTCCTCCGTGTCGAGTGGCGGTCTCAGAAGGGTCCAGGACGCATCGATAGGGTCATGGAGACTCAGGGTTCCTGAGAGCACTTCTTGGGTTCAAAATCCTGCAAAGGTGTCTTTCTCTTTGATACCTGCAGGGTTAGATAGGAGAAACAAAAACAAAGCCTCCTGAGGCTTCACTGGGAGAAAATGAGCGGGGATGAGGTCTGGCGGAGTTCTGCGGTGACACGACGGAGAGGGAGAGCTGAATGCTCGATCTGAGCGAGATCAGGAGGGGTGCAGGGGCTTGGGGTGAATAGAGGATGAAGGGGAGGGAGAGGGATGCGATACATGCATTGGAGGGTGGTTGGGACGAGATCGAAGTTTTGAATTTTAGAAAAAACCAGACAGAATTGAAGGATACAAAAGGCAACACTACACAGCTGCTACACCTAGGAACGAAAAGAATGATAAACCTAAAAACCTTTATTGTCTTTTTAGTCATGTTTTGTTGTCCATCCCCTGTTCTCCTTGTGTTTGACACCCTACCGTACTTGTAGACTCTACATTTTATTCTAAGGTTATACTAAATTTTGTTTCACACATGCTTGTATTGCTTTTTCTATACATTGTGTGGGTTGATTGTTAATCGATATCGACTTTAGTGAGCGGTCACCTCAGCGACAATTTATCTTCGCTTCTTGTGAGGATATTTTTAGACCCTCGCCAAAGTTGAGTTCATCAAATGATGCTGTTGCCGATGAGTAATACAGAGGATAGATTTTTTGGTCCATTTTCTTCGTTATTTTTCTTTGTTTATTTTCCCTTTATTTGATATAATTGTTTATTGCGCTAAAATTTTCTCTTAATATTTTTCTAGTGGGGGACTTCGAGATGACGGTGACCACCTAGGTGGTTGAGGCACCCGAGTCGAGAATACTTCGTCCTTATACTAGTGGGCCAAAAGGAGAGTGCAAGAGAAAGAGGGAGAAGAATTTAGCATAGTTTCCTTTCTTTTTATGAGAGAGACATTTATTTTTGCATAATTAATTTATAATAATATAGATACTTGGACTTGGACACTCGAGCCTAATTTCCAAGCGATTGTTCACTTGGGGGCTCACCGGATTTTTTCAAGTTTTGTCGCCTTTAGTTTCTTTATTTCTCACTTTTTGAGTTTTACGCCTTATTTTTATTTGTTTTGTTAATGCGTACTTAGTTTTGTAGGATTGCTTGCTTGGTAGTCTAAGTCCAAACACCTAATATCTTGCATGTACCTATAGTTGATACGTTTGGACTTGGATCAAATTAATTGTCAAATATTAGGACTTGAAACCACACACCGTGAGAGGTCTCCGTACAACGCTTGCAGGACCCACTGTGGTGAGCACCAAGGAGCCTCCAAGACCGGACTCTTAGGTTTCATTCCCCGTATTTAGCATTTGGTTCTTCTGTTTAATAGCAATTCACGTTTAGGGTGATTTCTTCGTGTGCATATCCGCATATAGATTACATTTTAAAATTCTTTATTTCGTATCTCGCATGGAGATAGCTGGGAAGTGATGTAAGTATTCATTCTTTACATGCATCATTTGGTACGAGGGTATAATTCCATCTTCGCATCCACTTGCATTGCTTTGCTGCTCTCTATATGTTTTTGGATCACATAGGAATTACAAGAAAATACAAAAAATCATTAGATGTTTGTTATTGAAAAATACTCAAAAAAGTGAAAAATCCAAAAGTTAAAGCAAGGGACTACTAGTTGAACTTTGACCTAAATAAAATTCATAATGGACAATCATTATTTGGGGTTTACAAAGACTGCATTGTATTTAGGTACATTCCAGATAGAGAGAGGTACGACCCTTAAGGAATAGAGCCAACACCCCAATCTATGTCTACCTCAATCACTTGAGACCAACAAAGTATTGGGCGCTTCTGTCATATGTGACCAAGTAGGTCCATGTCGACGACGATATTCCTACCTTGTGTGGAACACCAATTTGGTTTGAAGTACTAAGCCTAGGCCATGCCCTCACGGGTGTGTCTATCTCATCAATTTGCGTCCAAGTACCTCACTTGCAGGGGAAGTAGTGGTTTCTCCTATCAGCTTCCTCTCTCTTTTCTTTATTTGAGTAGCCACCCATGCACAAGGTTGAGGGCCTTAAAGAACACAGATAACATGATACAAAGGATGTGGAACAAGTAAGAAGAGACTCTTCTTAGCAGTACACGCTCCCCTCTAGGGCTAGCACATAAGGACTCGTGATAACTTTTTGCCTGAATCAATAACCATAAAATTAAAAAGATAAAAATAACCAAACTTTTACAGCTTCACGTTGGGTTGAGTTGGTGAATAAAATTTTGGATTGTGTTTGTTTGGATCTAGTTTAGATTCAAAGATCAAAGTCCCATGCACTTGCACATTTTTCTTCTCATCTTTTCTCATTTCATCTTTGATCCTTGCTCATCGTGAACCTTCTACTGTTTTACAATTCATTTGTTTCCCGTTCATCACCGTATACTTCCTCCAACTCGATCTTCTCTCTTGCCTCGAGATAACGACTCTAGGATAACTTAGTCGGGATTCCACTGATACCCACATCGACTCCTCGAGCTCGGTCTCTCCAATAATTCAGGGCGACTCCCATGTCCATGGTTCAGACTCCGTGATCCACCCCCAGGACTGAATCTAGTCAATGTCTGATTGACATCGTCTGCGGAGGATCACACTTCAACAAGGACGAGGACGTAGTATGGAAGATCTTTGAGGTGATGACTAAAGGAGAGGTCGTGTTATCCTCATCTCGTTCTTTTCAGATTCAGCCACCGCCACATGTCTTCCACAAGAACGTGAATATGACAGATATGCATGAAGTCGACAAGTGTAACAACTTTGACCTGACCATAATCGGGAACCACCTGTCAAAGGTAGACATAATTGAGAAGAGGTCGCATGAACTAGAGAAGCTCGCTAGGATCGAGCAAAGAATGAAGGGCCTGGACAAGCTCGACATCATCACCAAGCAGTTGGAACGACTTATGAATACCATCAGCGCCTGCAACGTAGTGACCGTCACCACTAAGACTCCAACTGAGAAGAAGGAGTAGACACAGCCACAACTGCCACAACCGAGCCCCAGTCAACCTTCGGTCCAACATGTATACTACGTGCAGGCCCCGGAGCAGCAACCGCCACAATCACAGACTCAGATGGTTGTCTACCGGCCTTTGGAGTGCCAACCACAGTTCATCAATCCATGTTTTCCACCTCATCCACACATCCACAGGGTGAATTCCATTTGGGGAAACAACAAATAGCTGACCCATTGACCATTTCACCAACAACAAGGAAGGCGGAATTTCCAGCCCAGCCTGGTCAAGCAGCAGCCTCCGCATGATGGATACAACTAGAGTTAGAACATCTACCATCAACAGTCTGGATACTGCTATCAGAACTATCAGCAACCGGTTGCTCAATATCATCAACAATACTCTTCGCAATAGTACTGGTAGTACCCTTCTCTTCCTCCTCCTCCTCCTCACTATTCTTAGGGTTACCAACAACAACCTCCTTCTTATCATCAGAATCGGCGGTCTCATCTGGCCTAATATTCTGAGGTTGCCCCAATTAACCCAACCTTGGATTGTCTGGCTCAACTTGTACATAATATGGTTAGGATGAGTCAGAAGATAGACGACCTGACAACTGCCAAGATTGTCATTTCGGCTCAAGTCGAAGCGAATCCAAATAACTTCCGTCGCAAGGAGCATGTAGCCTGCAGTGTTCTACCAGATTAAGGTGAAAATTATTTCTTTTTATCTAATATTGTACATCTTAGGAGTGGTAGGACACTTCAAGCATATGCGACGATGAAGGGGAAGAACGAAAGGGAAGAACAAAGCGTCAGGCAGTGAGTCGTCAGCCAGGACAGCACCAGGGCCAACGCAATTTTTTGGGGCAGCACCGGAAACAAAAATATAAAAAAATGAAGAAAATGCAAAGACAAAAAAAAGAGAGCAGCAATCACGGTGAAGCCGCGCTGGCCTTGGAGATGCCAGAACCGCATCAGAACCAAAATCAACCGACGGAGCTGAGTATATCATTTTTGGTCCACCTCATGTAGATGATTGTGCTTCTTTTTGCCATCTACATGTACAGAAAGATATGGATAAAAATTTGAATGAAAATATCTTTTACAATGTACATAGGCCTTTTCCTTCAATTATTAAATCAAAAATAGTAAAAAAATTGAAAAATACTTTGTCTAAGCCCTAGATAGTCCAAATTTTACAAAATTTTATTCTTAAAATGTCATCTCTGAAAGCCATGAAGTACATGCCTGCAGTAAAAAGAGGACCTAAAGAGGCATGCATAACAAAGCTTCTGAGCTACAAGAAGAAGAATTCTAAGAAGCATATTCTTACCATAGCTACTGTAAATGCCATCAGCAACCTCCCGCATAAGAAGAAAGATAAGGGAGCATCTTTGATCAGATGCACAATGTTCAACCAGGAGTTCGAACACACATTGCTTAACAGTGGGTCTTCTATCAACCTGTTTCCATCGTCACTACTCACAGAATTTGGGTTAGGATTGCTCAAATCTACCAAGATAATTTTGCAATTCACGAATAAATTAGTCAAACGGCCTCAAGGCATGTTGAAAGATGTGATTGTCACTGTCCAGGGGATGCAATTCCCTGTTGATTTTACTGTCTTGGACATGGAAACATCCACGCCTCTACTTCACACCACGATAATACTTATTCGACCGTTCCTTCGGACGACCGAAGTAGTAGTTGACTACGGCACTGGAGAGATCACATTCTTCTCCAGAAGTGACAAAGTGCATATAGAGACCGTTCTTGAGTCGAAGCCTACAGAAGTTGTGTCTGAGATGAGAGTGCTCGAATTTGAAAGTTCCGAGATCATGATTTTTTGGAAGAGATCAGAGACACCAATCTATTTCTGAATGACAGAGAAACCGTGGACTTTCTCTCCCCAGAGGAAGGATGGGAAAGCACAGTTCAACTGACCAAAGTCTTTGAAGATGAGGTTTTCGCTGATGTGCCACTAGAAGAACTTGAACAATCTCTCTCGTCTAAGCAAGAAGATTTCATCACTGATCTGTGTGGTGTATTAAATGATGAAGCTAAATTATCAGAGGTAGACAAACAACAGTTGAAAGAGCTAGCACATGCAATTGCCGCTGAAGTCACAACTGAAGTCGCTCCCACACCACTAGAGCTCAAACCGTTGCCTTCCAATATGAAGCACGCCTTCCTTGCGGGAGAACCTAACATGTATCCGGTCATTATCAATTCTCATCTGACTGAAGACCAAGAATCTCATCTGATGGAGGTTCTTGAGCGCAACCACAAGGCGATAGGATGGAAGATATCAGATCTCCATGGGATCAATCCATCTTTGTGCTCACATCACATTTACCTTGAAGAAGACAACAATCCTTCCCTTGAATTACAACGTAAACTAAATTCAAATCTCTGAGAGGATGTAGTGAAAAAAATTCAGAAATGGTATGATATGGGATTCATTTATCCCATCTCTGACTCCAAGTGGGTGAGTGATGAGTCCACATTTCATCATCTTTATTCTATCATTTTGGCCTCAAAAACCCTGGTAAATGCATGTAAATACCCTTAATTCTAGCATCTTAGCATTCATACATGTGCATGTAAATAGTGTATAAAATACTATTTTTAAAGCCAAAATTATAGAATAAATAAAAGAAAAGAAAAATAATAAAATATTGTAAATATTTTATGACCCAAAACCTCAAGACCTAGGCATCTTGATGAATAAGTCGACAAGGAATAAAGTAGGAGGAGATAAGGGCCAAAGTACAATAAAAATACCTTTTATTTTATTCATTCTTTACTCATTTTTGGTTTCACTTTTTATACCTCAAATAAATAAACTCTATACATAAAAGTTGTAGATAATTAAATAAATAAAAATACAAAATTCATTTCATGCAAAAATATTGTACAGATAAAAAGATATGATCTGAATAAAAATCCAAAATACCAACTTCCCAGACCTGTATCTTGCAAATAAAAACTCGAGATGCATCAAACTCACCTTTAATTGTATATAATTCAAAATAAGCTATTTAATGAAGGTGGTTTCGCATTTGGAGGAGCTACGGTTTGAAAGTTGAGTTTTGGACCCCTATTGTATACTTGTACAGATTAAACTATTCATTTTATTATTTAACCATTATTTTCATAATTTTATATTTTTATAATTTTATAAATATTATTTTTAATAATTATGTATATTAAAATCAGAATAAAAACTCAAAGAAGACACAAAATAAAATACTTGTATAAATAGCATACATACGTATAATACCTATACCTATACCTATAAACTTAATATTTATATTTTATTAAGTGTACAAAATATATCAGAAAAATAAAACAAAAATATATATAAGTGTATAAAAATATTTATAAAATAATAAACAAAAATAAATAAATTAAATATACAAAATAAAATAAAATAATAAAATATATAGATATATATACCTATATAGGGCTTAAAAGAGTAACTTGTAATTATATACCTCATAGAAATAAACAAAAATCACCAAAAAATTCTTTATAAAATAAGAAATATTTTTTATTTTATAACCTAATATAAATAAATTCATTTACTATTTTATTTGTATTTTACAAATAATTACCGATTGGAATTTCCTGATTGGTCAACGTGGACCAACCAGGACCGGTCAAGTGTTGACCTCAGTCAACTGCCTGACCGAGGTCTGCCACCTTCTGACAGCCCGATTCGAGCCCGATTTCGCCCAATTTCTGAGCCTAATCCTTGCGTCGTCTTGCCTCGATCCCTTCTTGGAAATTTTTCCCTGATCATCACTAACCCACGCCACACCTTCAGATCACGCAAAATCTCCATCATGTGCGCGTGGCCCTCGCTTGAAGAACACACCACCATCTTGTATATAGTCGACCCGCCACCTTCAAGCTTGGATTTGAACCCCCTTAGCACCCGCTTCGCTCCCGTTTTGGTGCCCTTGAGTGAGAGGAAGGTGACAGCTTCCGCCTCCGCGCGTCAGATCGATCGAGCAAGCATCAGGGCGGCTCCACCACCTCCGCCATTCGCCGGCATTGAGGTTCCCCCACCTCAGGTTCTGGCCATCGAGGTATACTTCTTTTCCCCCTTTTTCATTTCGCATTTAATTTCCCTTAGCCGTAGGATCAAAACCCCCCAAAAATCATCGAGTTCCATCCATCGATTCGCCTAACGATCATCTCGTCGGAGCTCGCTCCGACCATCACTTCACGCCACCGCTTCCCGTCGCCATCCGCTTCACCGACCTTCGAGGCATTTTGCCTTCCTTGGTCTTGAGTTATTTGCAGGTCCAAAAGCATCAAAGATACGCCTGGAGCTCGTTTTGAGCTTCGCCGGAGGATCCAGGAGCCCACCAGCTCCGTCGCTCTCTCCCGTGAACTCCGACCACCGTTGGAGCTTTTTGGAGCCCCAGGCAGCCAGAAGGGGACCCCATGAGGTCGCAGCCCAATTTTGGAGCCCAACCATCGTCGGAGGACGGAGATTTAGCTCAGAGAAGCTCGCCTCGTCGGCGTTGCTTCCTTGTTCTTCCTCATCGCCTCTCCACCATCAGATCGGGCTGCATCTCCAGATCCAGTAGTAACCGTCCGATCTTCTCCAGCAATCACTGTCCGATCCTCCAGAGGATATCTAATCGCATCCATCCGCTGCGAACCGTCATCGCGTATTGTGCGCGCGCCACGTGGATAAGTGACCGCCTCCCAGCCGTCCGATCGCGCACGAGGAATTTAGGCGTGGGTATTTTGCACCTACACCCTCGCCACTCTTGTATTTTATTTTTAGTCCATAAACTTTTAATTGTAGTTTAAATGTTTCTGTAACATTGCATCCAGACCCCCATAATTTCTATATTTGCACTTAGGTCCAGTCCACGTCACCTCACGTGACCCGTGCATGTGGGGTGGTGGGTATATGGTAGGGACCCCCCTGGGGGTGTGCCTATTTCGATTTGGTCCATGAACTTTTAAATTATGTTGTAATATTTTGGTAAAATTGCATCTTAGCCCCTGGAACTTTGTGGAATTGCATCCGGGTTTGGGTATTTATTTTTAGTCCAGAAAATTGTATTTAATGTTATATAATTTTGGAAAAATTGCAAAAAGGTCCTTGGACTTTTGTGTATTAACATCTATGCCCCTACTAGTGTTGTATTTTTGCTTGGATGTTTGCATTTATTTCATGCATCATTTTAACTCGAAAAATTACCAAAAAATACCATAGGCTCCTGTTGCATTGTAGTTTAACACCATATTTTTAGTTTGCATTTTTCATATTTATTAAAAATAAAGAACATGCATTTTCAGCACTGTTTGCATTAGAAAATACATAAAAATTACAAAAGGTCTTTTAAAAATTCCAAAAAAATTATATGTTGTGTGTTTTAGCCTATTTTATTTTCTGAACAAAAATCCCTAAAAATTACATGAGAAAACCCCTAAAAATAGCAAAATTCTCAAAATCTTCATAAAAATCTAAAAAATTCATAAAAACTCCAAAAATTGTGTTTCCTGTCTCTGAATTTTCCTTACCCTATTATCTATCTATCAAAATTAATTTGAGAACTTTTCACTCCTGTTTGCTATTTTATTTCTATATTTTTGTCTCATATATATACTATATTCACTATTTTCTAGTATTTTCAACTTTAAAAATACCAAAAAAATTAAGAAAAATGTCAAAAAAATCACAAAAACATTAGAAAAATATAAAAAGCCAAAAAAGATTTTATTTACTGTATTTTGAGCATTTCCCCTATTTTTATCCCTCTCTTATCCCTAGTGTACATATATATTCCTTATATACATTATATCTTTATTAAAAGAAAAAGAAAATATAAAAATACACAATATAAAAAGAAAATACAAAATCAGTAAATTAAAAACCCAAGTATAAAAATATAAAATCAAAAATTAATTAAAAAATATAAAATTCAAAACCCACAAAAATTTGCACATTCATAGGCAATTGCTCACTGTCACATTGATCTTTGTGCACTCCTGCCTTGTTCTATCTTGTTTGCTCCCTGAGTTCGACACTCTACACACTTGCACTATACACACTTATTGTAGAGTTATAATAAATTTTAACTCCACCTTGCTTCTCATTGTTTGATTGATATTGTGGGTTAATTGTTGATTGTAGTCCGGATTTCTGAGTGGTCGGTTTAGCGACTTTGTCTCTGCCTTGTGTGAGACATTTAGACCCTCGAAATTGGGCATCATCAAATGGCACCGTTGCCGGGGAGCAACAGCGTATAGAGAATTCTTTTGTGATTGATTGTGGATATTTGCCTATCTTTTTACCTATTTGTTTGATTATATTGCTTGACTGTTCTAATCACCCCTTTTGTTGGATTTTGTGCGAGGTACCGCCGAGCGAGGGAAGCTCTCCATCCTAGGCGCTTGGGCATCCACATGAAGGCTCGCTTAGCACCAAGGAGAACTTGGAGGCTTGAGAAGACCATCATATCTTGTAGAATTTTTGTAGTTTAAAAATTTGTAATTTGAAGTGAGAGAGAGACTTAATTTGTAATAACTTGGACTCTCTAGGACACCTCGGGCCTAACTTCCAAGTGTTTGTTCACTTGGGGGCTCACCACGGTTTTGTGTTTTTCACGGCTTTCTCATCTTTATTTTATTTTGTTTCCTGAGGATTTAGCCCCT
This sequence comes from Ottelia alismoides, assembly GCA_037367405.1. Taxonomy (NCBI): domain Eukaryota; kingdom Viridiplantae; phylum Streptophyta; class Magnoliopsida; order Alismatales; family Hydrocharitaceae; genus Ottelia; species Ottelia alismoides. The sequence continues at coordinate 1,588,893 of JAZKJV010000039.1, forward strand.
AGACTTAGGAATTTTTGTTGACTGTGGCGAATTAAGAAGCTAAGGCCCAATCTCTAATATCTTGCCCGCACCTATAGATCGTAATTGGACTTGGCTAAAAAAATCGACTGAAAAAGCTATTGACTTGGACTAGAGACCACGTGCCGAGAGGAGTCGTATACAGCGCTGGCAGGATCCACTGTGGTGGACACCGATCGGCTCCCGAGACCGAACCTCGGACTCTCTTCCTAGTCATAGCTACTTGTTCTTCACGTTAATAGAAGTTACTCATCTTAGGGCGATTTCCTCGTGCATGCATTTAGGAAGTTTTATTTATTGTCTTTAATTTATGCGCGGATCACTTTGCATGTAGAGTGCTGGCGAAAAGGTACATATCCCTATCCTTGCATGCAACATAGATTTTGACCGCGCATCGGCTTTTCCGCTTTCCTTCCCCAAGTTTTGTTGGACTTTAAATAACAAGGAAATTGGAAAATTCGTTAGACGATGTTTGTTCAGAAAAATACAAAAAAGTGAAAATCATAAAATTGGGACTGCTAATACAAACTTGATCTTAAAACTCATCCCACTAAAAACTTTGTCTTGGGGAGAGTAATCCCTCCTTGTTTGATTTATCTGCTGCGAGAGAGTGACGCGACACTAGGATAGAGCCACGCCTAAAATTCTGGTTGACTACTGATCGTGGTTAGTCTTTTTCCAGTGAGGATCTCTCCGGTAACTGGTAAAGCGGAACGCGACATCCTTAGCAGATTGAATTTGCGGGAACAACCGGGTTACAGTCCGCAATTCATACTGGCTGGGAAAGATCTAACGTGGATCGGGACTGCCAGCTAGGAAAGTAGGGTACCTAACAGCTCGCTCTAACGCTCTGATAGATTGACTGATCACCTAATAAAATTTGGCAAAATAACTGACCGGACTTTCACGGTCATCAGCTCAAGCGTTGCGTAGGTGAACATGGGGTTTGTATTTCACATCGTGCTTGCAATCCAGATCTCATCCGCCTTTCTCTAGATCAAGATGATGGGAAGGAGATCCCTTAGGCCACGTCTGGTGGCACCGCTATCGAGCACTCCTCTTTTTTCATCTAGGTCAGCTTCGGGGAGTCCAGACCCACTCTCCGAGCCTGAGTTTACGTCCACCCTGTTCCCCCTCGACCACCCTTCTTCTTCTATCAGTCCAGTGGTGTCAGACTTTAGTGCAGAACAGAGTTCAGAACATTTGACGGCACCTGAGATGGATTCTTTTAACTTTGCAGACACCCCAGAAATGGAAGGCAGAGAGGAACACCCAGATGAGTAGAGACCGCCTCCATACTTATATGATCAGGCTGCCATCAACAATTCACTGCTAGCCACCCTGGAAACCATGCAACAACAGATCAGAGACTAGGGAGTGGTCATGGGTGAAATCATGAGGGAGATGCGTGACGGAAGAGAAGATCGAAATGGGCGTGATGATATACCAGACGAAGAACCTAACTAGGAGAGGCTGGCTCCGAGGACCATGAGGCAATTACACAACCCTGGTGCAACCCTCACACACCGATGGATCCAACTTCCTCCCATCTATGGTGACTTCGAGCTTCGCCCACACACCATTCAGCTACTGCCCAAGTTTCACGGGCTGGCCACTGAAGAACCCCACCTCCATCTGCAAGAGTTCGAAATGATATGTAGTACAATCCACGACAGGTTTGTGACTGAGGACACCATCAAAATGATTGCCTTCCCGTTCTCCTTGGTTGACAGAGCCGCTTATTGGCTAAAACATTTGAGGAGGTATATCGACACTTGGGAGCAACTTCGGACCGAGTACTTAAACAAGTACTATCCACTCGGCCGGACAAATGCAGCGAGAGCAATGATCATCAATTTCACAATGATCCCCAATGAACAATTCCATGAAGCTTGGGATCGCTTTAGAGAGCTCATTGACCGATGTCCTCACCATGAAATATCACAGCCCAATCTGGTGCAAAGTTTCTTTTGCGGGCTGATATTGGAGTTGCGAGGGCTTGTAAATGCCTCGTGTGGGGGATCTTATTTCTCCAAGGATGCAGACGCGGTCTGGGCCATCTGTGAGCAGATGGCAGAAAATTCTACAGTGATGTCCCAAGGCCGCATCTACACAAACTCCAAGATCCCGCCACAAGCTACTTCTTACCGCCACATTGCCAGGATCGATGCCGGGAACCATACTTCGTCAGCAGCAGCAGTACACAAGATGAATCAGCAACAGTTGACATGGGCATTATCAGTGAAAAACTGGACCGCATCAAGATTTTGGAGAAGAAGCAAGGCCAAGGTCTGACACAAATAGACCAGTTGGCTAAGACCATGAGTGACCTGAAGACTCACATTTTGAGTATTCAGGAGGCACAATCATCTTCACATCCGCCTCCCAGGTCACTGGCTGACTCCAGAGGTAGCCATTCTATCCCACCACCTCCAGCATACCGCCAAGTTCACCATGTCCAGGAGGTGCCGGTACAACAGTTGCCGTACTATTCACAGCAGTCACCATCTCAAGACGCTCAGATGGTGGTCTATTAACCGGATCAGCCCTTGGCAGTACTACCACCTCCACCCTTTGAGCATGAGCTGTTGATGGAAGTCAATGAGATATGGTACGACCAGTACCCCCAGCAGCCTGGGATTCGTCGTGATCACCCAGGATTTCGTTGGACCACCGGAGGTTCCTCCTCCCAGCAGCAACCTCCAGCTCAGGGCAATCATGGTAGCCAACACCAGCAGCCCCAGTACTCCCCACAACAACAGCAGCAATATCAACAAAATCCTCGTCACACCTATCAGGGACATCAGTGGAGGTAGCGGCAACAACCTTACCAGCAGCAGTACTCCCAGTCTCACCAGCAGCCTCAGTTCCAGCAAGGGAACACTCCCGGTTCTTCCACACCTGTATTGGAGAACCCAACACTTGATGATCTCGCCCGCTTGCTCTCCGAAAACAAGCATCTTTCTGGCGAGAAATGGATGAGTTCCGGCAGGAAATGAGGGACATAATCAAAGGGAAAGTCGCCATACCTGCACAGAGCGAGCCAAATCCGAATAACTTGAAGAGGAAGTCTGAGCAGGTACAGCTTACAGAGGATACCACTCCTAGTGCTTATTTGAATGACATGCATTCTATGTTTGATACTCATTTCGTGTCACTTAGGAGCGGCAGGGAACCAGCCGGCGGCGGCTCATCTGAGGGACAACACCATGGAGATTCTAGAGCCCCAGATGATGAGAGAAGCGGTGTTGATGCCGCTAACAATAATGATGATGATGACGGTGGTGCTAATGCCACCAAGGATGACCTTCCAGACGACGGTGCTGAGGCCATCGTAGAACCATATATAGATGGTGGTGCTGGCACCACCATTTTTGAGGCAGAACCAGAACGCGGTGCTGAGGCCATGAAGGAGAATCTTTTGGGTGGTACTGATGCCACCATTTTGAGTCCATCTGTATTCCAATCGTCTGTTTTGCCATTCTCTGTATCCCTTGACACCAGGAAAAAGACCAAAAAAATGAATAAAGGAAAGGTTTCTTCATCAATTCCGAGTCCATGTGTGATGAATGATGATGTTTGCATGGATTTCAGTCCTTCACAGGCCCATGAACCTTCTCCTAACCCTCTGTCTGAGGAGGGCCCCTCCATCCCCTTCCCTCAAGCGCTCCGCTCAACGAAGGGGAATAAAACAGAAAATCCCAAAAAGAAGGAACAATTAGAGTTCAACCAGCATATGATAGACAGATTTCAGATACAACTGACTCTACAAGAGGCACTAGAGCACATCCCCCTTTTCCAAAAGAACCTGAGAGAAAAGACCACTGTACGCAGGAGAAGGCGGAACAACAGAGGAGACATCCATGTGCTCACCCGTGCCACATGTTATGCCATTCAGAACTAGTTGCCAGCCAAACGACCAAATACATGAGCTCCATATGTCAGATGCCAGATTAATGAGCAACCATTCGATCGTACTCTATTAGACAGTGGCTCTTCTATCGACCTCCTTCCAGCAGCCTTACTCGACCGATTCGAGTTCGGCCCGCTCCTTCGGAGTCGGACAGTCCTTCAGTTTGCTGATAGGTCTATCAAGAGGCCGAAGGGGTTGTTGAGAGACGTGGTCGTCACCATTCAGGGCTTGAAATTCCCCGTGGACTTTGTTGTATTAGACATGGAGATCCCTGAATCGGTGACCGATGCCCCCATCATACTAGGACGCCCATTCTTGGCCACAGCCAAGGCGGTGACCGACCATGATAGTGGGAAGGTGTACTTTCGCGTAGAGGATGAGTACAAATAGAGACGATTGACGAAACCCGAGCAAGAGATTTAGCCTGCTCAGAGCCATGCAGTGACACAGTGCAGCTGACAGATGCAGAGTTAGACGTCTACCAAGAGTGCGATTTTGTGATGACCGATGACGAAGCAGTTTGGGAAGATCCAGAAGCACGAGCCCTCGCCTTGTCTACAAACTTAGAATACCCACCTTTTGAAGCAGGCGATAGTTCAGAGAGCACACCCTTGGCAGATGACACTATAGAGGTTGACAGTTGTGTAATGATTGGAGACACTGATGATTGTTCAGATTCAGATCCCTCGGAGGCAGACTTTGATTGGAAGGACTTTGATACGTATTTTCCATGTCTGTTTCCCGATGATCTGACAGAGAGGATGCAGAGCGAGCCCCCACAGATGATAGACACACCAACAGGGTTCCCTTCGTCAGAATCACAGGTACATCGAGAGTTCTCACATGCAGATCTGGTTTCTTTCATGCAAACATATCAGAAGCCAGATTTGCCAGCTCCCACCAAGCCAGAATTGAAGCCTTTACCGCAGCCGCTCAAGTATAGATTCCTTGCAGGAGAACCAGATATGCACCTAGTCATTATCTCATCAGATTTGACTGGAGAACAAGAAACTCGTTTGATGGAGGTTCTTGAACGCAACCGCAAGGCAATAGGATGGAGTGTGGCTGATCTCAAGGGGATAAGTCTGGCCCTGTGCTCCCACCGTATCTACCTTGAAGAGGACGCTAAGCCACCGCGTGAGTTCCAACGACGACTGAACCCGAATCTTCGAGATGTAGTAATGAAGGAAATATCTAAATGGTGGAGCGCCGATTTTATCTACCCCATCTCCAACTCCAAGTGGGTTAGTCCTTTACATGTGGTACCCAAGAAGACAGGTGTCACTACAGTTGTGAATGAGTATGGAGAGGAGATCGCCACCCGGATACCCACTTCTTGGAGGGTCTGTGTGGACTACAGACGATTGAATGATGCCATCAAGAAGGATCATTTCCCGCTACCATTTATTGATCAGATTATCGAGAGGCTAGTTGGGAAGAGTCATTACTGTTTTATTGGCGGGTATTCCGGATACAATCAAGTGGTCATTGTGCCTGAAGACCAGGAAAAAACGACATTCACCTGTCCATTTGGGACTTATGCTTTCAGACGAATGCCCTTTGGTCTATGTAACGCTCCGGCGACATTCCATAGGTGCATGTTGTCCATCTTTTCGGACATGATAGGTGATTGCTTAGAGGTCTTCAGGATGATTTCTCGGTCTACGACGACGGGTTTGATGCTTGTCTTGACTGCCTAGACTGAGTACTTCAGCACTGCATAGAGGTAAACCTTGTACTATCTTGGGAGAAGAGTCACTTTATGGTGAATCAGGGGACGGTCCTTGGTCACATCATCTCCAACAAGGGCATGGAGGTTGATCTTGCCAAGGTGGATATCATTAGAAAACTCAATCCACCGTCCAATTTGAGACAGTTGCGGTCTTTTCTGGGGCATGTCGGTTTCTACCGACGGTTCATTCAGGACTTCAGTCGAATTGTACGACCGCTTACAGATTTATTGACTAAAGACACCGAGTTCCTTGTAGATGATAAGTGTCTTAAGTCCTTCGAGACTCTCAAGAATTTAGTTGTCGAGGCTCCTGTCCTTCAGCCACCCGATTGGTCTCTTCCCTTTGAGATCATGATGGGCGCTTCTGATTATGCCATTGCGGCTGTGCTTGGATAGAGGAGGGATGGATTACCCTATGCCATACACTACACTAGCCGGACGTTGGATGCAGCTCAGAGGAACTACACAGTGACTGAGAAAGAGATGCTAGCGGTAGTCTTTGCTTTGGATAAGTACAAACCTTACATTCTTGGATGTAGAGTGACAATATTTACAGATCACACTGCCATTCGGTACTTGATGTTGAAGAAGGATGCCAAAGCCAGGTTGACCAGATGGATCCTTCTCCTCCAGGAATTTGATATTGAGATTAAGGATAAACCTGGAGTTAAGAATGTTGTGGCAGATCACCTCTCCCGCCTAGAGAACCTTGAGGAATCTGAGCCCATAGCACCTATTACTGAGACTTTTCCAGATGAGGCGATCCTTGCTATCACCTCTCTTCCATGGTATGCCGACATTGTGAATTACCTTGTTGCCAAATCTATTCCACAAGGTTGGCCCAGACAGCGACTTGAGACCTTCCTTGCGAAGGCAAAGTCGTACCATTGGAAGGAACCCGTCCTTTATCATGAAGGAGGGGACAATATCTGGAGACGGTGCATTCCTCAAGCTGAGCAACATAGCGTCCTCACCTACTGCCACAAGCTTGAGGCAGGAGGACATCATTCTGGGAGACGGACGACACAGAAGGTGCTCCAATACGACCTTTGGTGGCCTACCCTTTTCAAGGATTCTGATGAGTTCGTGAAAAGGTGTACTGACTGTCAGAAGGTGGGCACTTGCGGACAAAAAGACATGATGCCCATGCAGCCCATTCACTTTTGTGAGGTTTTTGACGCATGGGTGATGAAACTCAATTTCATCATCTTAATGTTCTATTATTAACCCCCTGGCTTAAAGTTTTGTCAATAAAATCCAGATAAATTCCTGTAATTAACAGAGTCTCAAATAAATTAAAAACCACAAAAAATGGCAAAACAAAAATCTGTGGTATTTTTAACCTTAAAAATACCCTTAAAAATCTTTCGAGTCTTTGTTTGACTTCATCTCCAGTTTTGGTCAGCATGAAACTTGTAGATCTCATCAATATCTACAACTTTCATGTTTTAAGTTTTCTCAAATTCGGCCAAATTAACCCTAAAAAATATAAAGTTCTCTCGGAATAATCTGATTGGGCTACGTGGTCCGTTCTGGGTGAGCCACGTGGCCCGGGCTTCTTTGTCTTATCCGCCCCCTTCCTAGACCGTTGGATCTCCCTCTGATCCAACGACCAGCTGACTTCCACGCGCGCCTCAATTTCCAACCGTCTGATCTATCTCTCGCCTTGATCATCGCCCTCCGTTAGCGCTCTCACCACAGGGCGCCACGTGGCACGATCTGAACCATCCGCTCTTTCTCATCGCAACCTTTTCCTTCACCTATGTCATGAACCGTCAGATCATATTTCTAATCTCATCACAACCGCCCGTGCCCGCTTTTTCCTCCTCTCGCCACGTGGAGCGTCGTACGCCTTCTGATCTCTTCCTTATCCCTTTGATCATCATCGTCCACTGCCACTTAGTCTCTCAGCCCTTCGATCAGACCCTCCGTTACATCTTGACCGTCCACTACCGCATGCCTATGAGCGTGATGCGTGGCTCTTTGTTCGCCATCCGATCGAGCCGTCCAGATCGAATCGCTGCCACTCTTCTGCGCTTAACCCTTAGCCGTTGGATTTCCAGATCCAACGGCAATCGGTCATCGCTTACCATCGGACCCCTTCTTCCCCACGATCCAGCTCGCGCACCACTCTTCCCCTTCCCTTTTCCTCCTCCACTCCAGCGACCACCTCCACTCGCCATCCGCCTCACGGTCAACCTCCATCGTCCAGCATCTTCGCCACTACCTCCACTACCCTTGAATCTCCTCTAGTCACCCCATAATCCCCTCGCAAACCACGCCCATCACCTTCCTAACCGCCGAACTCGATCTTTAAAAACACCGCCTCCCCCTCCGTTCGCCCTTGTCCACCTTTACGCGGGAGAGGTCCCAGCCCTCCTCCGCCTCCCTGTGACAGGGGGAGGCGGAGCGATTGAGCGATGACGACCCTTGCTCCCTGGTGATGACCCTCCGCTGATCAAGGCAGAGCTGCGGCGCCTAGAGCCTATTTGAGCTGCCTCCATCGGCTGGGGAGGTCCAGCGAAGCCCAGAGCTCCGCCATGGAGCTCGCGCACAAGCCCATCGATCCGCCATCGCTCAGGTAAGCTCTCGATCTCCCTTTGTGTTTTTCGTTTAATTTCGTTGAATTTTGTTGGTCTCTTCTCCCTCGTTCACTCCTCGCCATTCCCCTTCTGAGCTCCGCCACGCTCCCCCCTTTCACGCGACGCCCTTCGTTCATCTCCTCGCTCTTCCACACCTCCCAACCTTTCCGACCCATCTCCTCCGGGTTTGCCGAAGAAGAACCCCGGCCATCACTCTTTTCATCTTCCACGGCCGACCGCATCATTCACCCACGTCACGTTCTATGCTTCGGCTATGTATTCCTAACAGTGCAGGTCGTTAAAGCTTCAGTGATCGGAAGACCATCGGAGCTCTCCTTCATCAGCTCTGACTTCGACATACGGGCTCCGATGGGTCACGCCAAGAGGTCCTGCGCCTCCCTCAGACCTCCAACTATCTCGACGAGCCTTCAGGAGTCTTTGGGAAGGCTCACCGTGCCTAGGATGGAGCGGCGGAGGAGGAGCGCCTTTGCCGGAGCGCAGTTCCCTTCGCCAACTGCAGAGGAAGATGGAGGAGCAGTGACCGTTGGATGCTCCTCACCGGTGTTCATCCAACGGTCACATTTCAGCCACATCGCCAGCAAGGAGCCTCCTCCAGATGCCGTCGGATCGTTGAAGATCGGACGGTGCACAATCACCCACGTGGCGACGCCAGAGCCTAGCGTCCGAGCCTCCAGGCTTGGATGCTCCCGAGCCTCCACGAGCCTGCATCGAGCCTGAACCAGTGTCCAAGCCAAGCCGAAGCAACACCTATCCTCTGCCGAGCCCGAACCTACTTCCGAGCCTGGATGGCACGTGCTAGGCACGTGCGTATCTGGGCAATTTGCAGAGACGCCCTCCAAACTTCTCCAATTTGCAGAAAAGTCCAGATCACGTGCAACGTACGTGCACTATGGGCATTTTGCACCTTGGCCCTCGCGACTTTCATAATTTGTAAAAATGCCCCTATGCATGTGGGCAATTTACAGGGAAGGCCTCGTACTTTTCATATTTACATTTTAGTCCCTCCCAGGGACCTTTCTGTAATTTAATTTCAAGTTTTATTTCATTTATGCCCTTGTCTTCTTTATTTCATATCTTGAGCATCGTGCGTCCAATTCAGTCGATTTCAGTCTCATTTGAAAGCTTGTTCGATGTACTTTTTAATGGTGTATTTAATCTTTCATCTTAGAGACATGAATTTTAATGAAATATTATGTTAGCTAAGTGATTCTTATTATTCACTTATGCCTTGTTCAATTTGTCGATCAATTCTGACACTTCAAATAAATCTGAAATTGACTCATATTAATTTGCTCATCATCTTTATTTTGTTCTAGGGCATAGTTTCATTGCATTTCATGGTATTAATTTGCATAATAAAAATAAAATAAAAAAGCATGTTTGTTTCTTTAATGCATTGTCTTTTGTCTGCATTCATACTTTGACCTATATGTGCTTCAACTCAACATTTAATTAGATAGATGAAAATCCGAATTACCATGAGAGAGGCTCGTGTCCCTGAGTTCGACCTTGGTTTCTTGCCAAGTAAAAAATAAAAATCACGACCATCGCATTTTGATTGACATATATTTAAATGAGATGGTCTTTTGATGACCCGAATTGGCCCGACTGCTACGACAATTCCAAGTGCTAATTCTGCACTCTTAAAGGGCCGATTTTGAGGCTCATCAAATGGCACCGTTACCGGGGACACGGCTCATTTCTTATATTTTTTTGGATTTTTGTTTATTTAATGCAATGTTTCTTTTATATAGGTCATTTTGTCAATATGTCTTGCATCGTAACATTTTTCTTCTCTATGGATCTCTAACCATTGTTTTTGTGGCAGGGCCCTTGATGGTTCAAGGAGGCGAAGAGCAGGTTGCTACCCGCTGTGAGGAGCCGCAGAAACCCGCTTGGAGTACGTCGAGAAGAAAGAAAAAAATATGTCTTGCATTTTTATTTCCATGCATGAACTTGTAATAATTCGTCTTTTACAGCGGTCTTCGATCGAAGACTCGCGAATGTAATCAAACGGTCGTGGTTGTGTGGGGATCGTCCCCACTTGAGTGTCGACCTAGGACCAGGCACGCGGCTCTTTGAGCGGTTTTTATTTTCCATATTTTTATGTGATTGCTCGTAGGTAGGACACACTAAAATATAGACGCACATAATCTCGCCTCACTTAGCCAAATTTAATGGATATCATTCCCCGCTAATAAATGCATGATTAGGTGCGGCTTTTATCGACTTGCATACATTGATTTTGGTTTTCAAAACATCCCAAGTTTTCACGTGTTGTCGTCAAGTCACTGCATGTTTTATCGCTTAGCCTGTATCGCGGTTTTTATCGAATACAGGTTTTTCTCGGCTTTCTATTTCTAGCTTGATCACCTAGGATTAATGGAAAATGGGAATGAACGGTAGACGCGGATTGCTTGATTTTGTGCTAACCTTAATTCAGTGACAAAATTAAATAAAATTGGGACTGCTAATTGCAAGTCAACATAGAATGGAGTAAAACTTTGGTTTTGGGAGAGCAATACCCTCGCATACGCATTGATTTTCACTTCACATTTTTCCTCCGCATAAATATCTAATGTTTTATCACCAATAAAAACGACAAGATAATAAACCAACTTCGGTTGGTTTCATGTGTGAGTTGGTGAAATTGAGGGTCTTGCTTGCTTGATTGAGCCATGTTTGCTACGATACACACCCCAAAACCTTAGTCACTCCATTCATCTCCGCAGATTCAAACCGCTCACTTGTAAATCCATCCTTCTTCTTCGTTCCCCTTGGGTCCCTCCCAACATCAAATTCCATCTTTATACTTAGGCTAATCTCAACCTAAGTATAGGGGGGACCCGAGTCCCCGTGATTTTCTCTCCTCTCCTTTCCTTGCCTTTATACTTAGGTTATTTCTAACCTAAGTATAGGGGGAGCCCTCTTAGCTCCCGTATATTCCTATATATTTAAATGGACCTATGTACTTGTAACATCTAGTGCTATGAGGACATAGCAAAGTTTAAGTATAGGGGGGTATACCGTATAGACCATATACTTACTTTAGCTATAATCTGTAAAAATTTAAAAAAATTAAAACTTTTTGGCTAAGGTAAAACTCTTTGGACTAAGAGAACTCAAATGATTTCGCGACTTTTCGATATTATGTTACGCTATTTTTATAAAAATATTTTCGAAAAGGATTTTTCCTTGTTTTGAAAAAGTCTTTTGAAAATGTTTTGAAAAAACTTTTTATTTGTGTGACATGGTTTTGAAAAATCTCCATCTCTTTTCAAGGAAAGTTGAGTTTAACTTGTGCTTTAACCTTTATTAAAATCCATAAAAATGAGAAAAAAACCAAAACCCTTTAAGAGTCATTGGTGACTACTAAACCCAATTAAGTAAGCCGCATTCAGTGAGGGTTCGCCCTTAGCAGATTGGATGGTTTAGAGGACATCGCGTAAGGCCCCGTCCTCAAGCAACGGGCTTCGGCCTGTACTTACATCCATACTGGCTGAATTGCAGATGCTCAATTGAGTTTAGGCAGTTCTAATATCTCTTGAATTTCAAAAAAAATCTTGTTTTTGAATGAAGGAGTTGAATTAATCCTCTACACTTACACTTCCACCCAAGATCTGAAATGATCAAGGAGACTTAGCTTTTTGAAGTCTTTGAGATTTTAGGTTAACCAGCCTTAGCCATCAGGATCTTAGACTTAATCATCCATATTCCCCTAGGTTTCTAGATTTGCATGCTATATTCCATGCTTAGTCTCAGACAAAAAGAATATGATCAGCACATCACATGCACGACTGCGGTTTTTGATGAGATGAGTTGATTTTTCACCTGAGGGATTGGGATGAGGAAGTCGAGTTTGGATTTGATCTAATGATGCTCGAGGATGGGATACAATCTTTGGAGGCTTCATGAAACTTGAGTGTCAGCAATTTTAGCCAGTATGAGAATTTGGTTCTTATACTAATCTCTTGATATTGACCTAAGTGCCAGGGTGTGAAATAAATAAAAAAAGTTGATCAATGTGCGCCAACTCTTGGTAAAAGCAGTGGAGCTAGCCAAAAATTGTACAAGTCAATGAAATTTCAAAGAAAAAGCTCTCATTCCACAAAGTTACACATCAAAGAGCTTCCACCAAAGGCGAGCGCTCCCAAACTTTTCAAAGTGTCCACTTGGACCACCGCTATTAGGACCAGGAGTCGGGATTGCACCAAAAAAGGGCTCTGCATCGTAAATGCTACAAGTCTGGGTGTCGAAGGTACGATAGGTACTCAAAAGAGACACACCCCGGTGTACTCCCAGGAAAACAAGTGCAGACGGCTCCAACTTCTCTTGACGGACGCACTGATCAACACCAAAAAAATGTGTTGCGTAAAAGGCACTAGAGAGAATCCTTGTTCCAATGAGAGGGAGAGAAGAAATGACACAATCCCATGCCCTCCATTACTGGCCTTGCATCGACATTTCCTGAGTCTGACAACTAAAGAGACGGTGGATCGACGCAAGATTTGATTTATTCCCTAATGCTGAGGATTGGGTCCTTAGGAGATTTTCTCGGACCAAGACTTTGGGTGACGAATTGACTCTACTCTCAAAATCGCAGTCAACACTAAAATATCATATCCTTTAGATTATATGTACATCAGAGAGAGTCTGGAGAAGTAGAGGAATTGGATGCCTCTTGATTAAGGCTGGATTGAAATCTAGAATTTTGGATCTCTAAAGTCAAGTCAACTTGATCGGATTGGATCCTGTATTCACATGCATAAGGGGGTTAATCCAATTTAGTCATTCTTTTAAATGCTCGAGGACGAGCATAGTTTAAGTATAGGGGGGTGATGAAACTCAATTTCATCATCTTAAGGTTCTATTATTAACCTCCTTGCTTAAAGTTTTGTCAATAAAATCCAGATAAATTCCTGTAATTAACAGAGTCTCAAATAAATTAAAAACCACAAAAAAATGGCAAAACAAAAATCTGTGGTATTTTTAACCTTAAAAATAACCTTAAAAATCTTTCGAGTCTTTGTTTAACCTCATCTCCAGTTTTGATCAACATGAAACTTGTAGATCTCATCAATATCTACAACTTTTATGTTTTGAGTTTTCTCAAATTCGGCCAAATTATCCCTCAAAAATAAAAAAGTTCTCTCGGAATAATCTGATTGGGCCACGTGGCCCGTTCTGGGTGAGCCACGTGGCCCGGGCTTCTTTGTCTTATCCGCCCCCTTCCTAGACCGTTGGATCTTCCTCTGATCCAACGGCCATCTGACTTCCACGCACGCCTCAATTTCCAACCGTCTGATCTATCTCTCGCCTTGATCACCACCCTCCGTTAGCGCTCTCACCACAGGGCGCCACGTGGCACGATCTGAACCATCCGCTCTTTCTCATCACAACCATTTCCTTCACCTATGTCATGAACCGTCAGATCATATTTCTAATCTCATCACAACCGCTCGTGCCCGCTTTTTCCTCCTCTCACCACGTGGAGCGTCGTACGCCTTCTGATCTCTTCCTTATCCCTTTGATCATCACCGTCCACTGCCACTTAGTCTCTCAGCCCTTCGATCAGACCCTCCGTTACATCTTGACCGTCCGCTACAGCATGCTTATGAGCGCGACGCGTGGCTCTTCTTTCGCCATCCGATCGAGCCGTCCAGATCAAATCGCTGCCACTCTTCTGCGCTTAACCCTTATCCGTTGGATTTCCAGATCAAACGGCCATCGGTCATCGCCTACCTCCGGACCCCTTCTTCCTCACGATCCAGCTCGTGCACCACTCTTCCCCTTCCCTTTTCCTCCTCCACTCCAGCGACCACCTCCACTCGCCAACTGCCTCACGGTCAACCTCCATCATCCAGCATCTTCGCCACTACCTCCACTACCCTTGAATCTCCTCTAGTCACCCCATAATCCCCTCGCAAACCACGCCCATCACCTTCCTAACCGCCGAACTCGATCTTTAAAAACGCCGCCTCCCCCTCCGTTCGCCCTTGTCCACCTTTAGGCAGGAGAGGGCCCAGCCCTCCTCCGCCTCCCCGTGACAGGGGGAGGCGGAGCGATTGAGCGATGACGACCCTTGCTCCCCGGTGATGACCCTCCGCTGATCAAGGCGGAGCTGCGGTGCCTAGATCCCGCTTGAGCTGCCTCCATCGGCTGGGGAGGTCCAGCGAAGACCAGAGCTCCGCCATGGAGCTCGCGCACAAGCCCATCGATCCGCCATCGCTCAGGTAAGCTCTCGATCTCCCTTTGTGTTTTTCGCTTAATTTCGTTGAATTATGTAGGTCTCTTCTCCCTCGTTCACTCCTCGCCATTCCCCTTCTGAGCTCCGATACTCTCCCTCCTTTCACGCGACACCCTTCGTTCATCTCCTCGCTCTTCCACACATCCCAACCTTTCCGACCCATCTCCTCCGGGTTCGCCGGAGCAGAACCCCGGCCATCACTCTTTTCATCTCCCACGACCGACCGCATCATTCACCCACGTCACGTTCTATGCTTCGGCTATGTATTCCTAACAGTGCAGGTCGTTAAAGCTTCATTGATCGGAAGACCATCGGAGCTCTCCTTCATCAGCTCCGACTTCGACATACGGGCTCCGATGCGTCACGCCAAGAGGTCCTGCGCCTCCCTCGGACCTCCAGCTATCTCGACGAGACTTCAGGAGTCTCTGGGAAGGCTCACCGTGCCTAGGATGGAGCGGCGGAGGAGGAGCGCCTTCGTCGGAGCGCAGTTCCCGCCGCCAGCAACAGAGGAAGATGGAGGAGCAGTGACCGTTGGATGCTCCTCACCGGTGTTCATCCAACAGTCACATTTCAGCCACGTCGCCAGCAAGGAGCCTCCTCCAGATGCCGTCGGATCGTTGAAGATCGGACGGTGCACAATCACCCACGTGGCGGCGCCAAAGCCTCCCCGGGCCTAGCGTCCGAGCCTCCAGGCTCGGATGCTCCCGAGCCTCCACGAGCATGCATCGAGCCTGAACCAGTGTCCAAGCCAAGCCGAAACAACACCTACTCTCTGCCGAGCCCGAATCTACTTCCGAGCCTGGATGGCACGTGCTAGGCACGTGCGTATCTGGGAAATTTGCAGAGACGCCCTCCGAACTTCTCCAATTTGCAGAAAAGTCCAGATCACGTGCAGTGTACGTGCACTATGGGCATTTTACACCTTGGCCCTCGTGACTTTCAATATTTGCAAAAATGCCCCTGTGCGTGTGGGCAATTTACAGGGAAGGCCTCGTACTTTTCATATTTACATTTTAGTCCATCCCATGGACCTTTCTGTAATTTAATTTCATGTTTTATTTCATTTTTGCCCTTATCTTCTTTATTTCATATCTTGAGCATCGTGTGTCCGATCCAGTCGATTTCAGTCTCATTTGAAAGCTTGTTCGATGTACTTTTTAATGGTGTATTTAATCTTTCATCTTAGAGACATGAATTTTAATGAAATATTATGTTAGCTAAGTGTCTCTTATTATTCACTTATGCCTTGTTCAATTTGTCGATCAATTTTGACACTTCAAATAAATCTGAAATTGACTCATATTAATTTGCTCATCATCTTTATTTTGTTCTAGGGCATAGTTTCATTGCATTTCATGGTATTAATTTGCATAATAAAAATAAAATAAAAAAGCATGTTTGTTTCTTTAATGCATTGTCTTTTGTCTACATTCATACTTTGACCTATATGTGCTTCAACTCAACATTTAATTAGATAGATGAAAATCCGAATAACCATGAGAGAGGCTCGTGTCCCTGAGTTCGACCTTGGTTTCTTGCCAAGTAAAAAATAAAAATCACGACCATCGCATTTTGATTGACATATATTTAAATGAGATGGTCTTTTGATGACCTGAATTGGCCCGACTGCTACGACAATTCCAAGTGTTAATTCTGCACTCTTAAAGGGCCGATTTTGAGGCTCATCAATGGGGGATCGATTTCATGGGCCCATTTCCTAAAAGTCAGGGGTTTGAGTATATTCTGCTCACTGTGGATTATGTGAGTCATTGGGTTGAGGCCATCCCCTCCCGAGCCGCAGATGCTAAACCGTATGTCGTTTCTTGAGGAAAAATATTATTTCACGGTTCGGGGTACCTAGAGTCTTGATTTCAGATGGGGGTCTCACTTTGTTAATGACAAGGTAAAGGCCCTTGCAGACGAGTTCAGTATTGACCATCGTATTTCCACGCCGTATCACCCTCAGACCAATGGTCTTGATGAAGTATCGAATAGGGAGATTAAGATAATTTTACAGAAGGTAGTCCGCCCAGACCGAAAGGATTGGTCACAGCTTTTGGACTCGGTCTTGTGGGCCTATCGGACTTCCTTAAAGACACCATTAGGGACATCTCCCTTTCGTCTCGTCTATGGCAACCATGCCATTTACTAGTGGAGATAAAGCATAAGTCACTTTGGGCATTTACAGAGCTATTATTGGATCCCAAGAGTGTAGGAGAACAGAGGAAAGCAGAGTTGGCCGCCCTGGAAGAACTAAGAGATACAACCTTCTCAAGTGGCCTACAGTATAAGGAGAAAGTGAAAGTATGACACGATTCCCGAATCAGCCATAAATAATTTGAGCCAGATCAGCAGGTATGGCTATTTGATGCTAGGTTGAAATTATTCCCAGGGAAACTACAAAGTAAATGGAAAGGACCATATGTGGTCCGGAAGGTACATGATAACGGTAGCATTAATATATCCGAACCTTCATCATCTTCCACTCTTAGAGTCAATAGTCAGCGCTTGAAACCATATCTAGATCATGACCCGCCGACTGTTGATGTAGCCCCGATTCATCTGGTATGAGATGTGTTCTTTGACTCACACCTTCTGTATCTCGTACATGATTATCACTTCTTCCTCTGTACAGATCCATCTGTCTATATCATTCATTCTTCCATTATGTCTGTCACCCCACCATCATCCTATGATTTTGCTGTACTTAGGACACGCCTTGTCCTAAGTATAGGGTAATGCACATACTGAGCTGTGATCTATTTTCTTATTTTCTATCTTCTTTGGTCCTCTCCATTGTCTCCTCTTCTTGTCTATACTTAGGGATATCTTACCCTAAGTATAGAGGGAGGCAATCGGAGTACAATTTGTTCATTCCCACCCTTGACCCTCCCTGCATTTTGTACAGTCTGCTATAATTAGGATTATTCGATCCTAAGTATAGGAGGGACGGTTGACTTCTCATTTGTTCATTTATTCCTTTATTTATTCTTTAGACTTGTCTATACTTAGTACGATTTATGTCTTCTCTTTTCTCTCCGATCTATGAGGACATAGCTCAAGTTAAGTATAGGGGGGTTGTATATATTCCGTATATACTTTACCCATAACCCGTACTTTCGTATTACTACTAATAAATATGGCCATTTATATGTATAAAATTCATCAAAAACTTTAATAAGAAGATGTTGATTATTCCTCAAATTCTTTTTGTGTTTACTGATTAATAAATCATGTGCAAAATGTTTGAAAAATAGTTTGAAAATCTTTGTAAAAAATCTTTTGAAAACTATTTGGAAAATGTTTTGTACATGTTTTCAACCTTTGTAAAAATATTTTGGTTTGCAAAATTGATATTCTTTGTGTGAAATAAAATGTTTGAAAAATGATTTACAAATGGTTTGAAAAATGGTTGCAAAAATATTTGAAAAATCTATCTATACTGTTTGAAAACCTTTGCAAAAATGACTTTCAAAGGTGTGTACATGTTTGTAAAATATTTGTAAAAACTATTTTGGACTATAGTTTTCAAAACCTTTGTGAAATAAGCTTGAGGAATACATACATCTCACCTAAAACTCTCTATGTATACACTTATACCTTAAGTTCTTAAAATCCACTTCTTGTAAATATAAGAAGCACTCCGTGTACATTTTTTTTAACCTAGCTTTAGCCAAAATCTTTTTGCTTTCAAAAAAATCCCAAAAACGTTTGCAAATTAAAATACCAAAAAAAAATCTTTTTGAAAATCTAAAAAAAATGCATGTGCATCATCTTTTCAAAAATCCATAAAAAGTTCAAAATCTTGAAAATTGCATCCCAAAAATATTTTCTGCATCGCATTAGCATAGCATTAGCATTTTTTGGATTGAGTTTGATAGTTGAACAAGTCTAAATAAAATCCGGAGATTGGAGCTTGGGTGGACCTTAAAATCTACGTAATAACAGGAACCTTATAGGAACTGGGTTTGAGGTACTTCAGGTCTAGTTGACTTAATTCTTTGAGGATCACGAAACTTGGTTCAATGGATTCTTGACTGCCAAAGTAGAGTATTTCAGAGCACACGCACAGCTCTTGTTGATAATGACCTAACTTGGACACCTGCACATTTCACATGGCTCAACTCAGTTGGAGTGGTGAGGGGATTGGATTTGCCGGTATAAGACGCACACAGTGGAAACACTTGTCCTCCTCTAGGGAGGGAAGTGCACGCCAACCCGTCCAGTGATGAGGAATTCTAAAGACAGGAGAGTGCGGGTTGCAATAGAGCTTCAAAAGAGGGATAGTCCACTGGCTCAAAAGGAAAAACTCCCTATGTAAATGCTGCTTTAAATAGTATCAAAAAAATGGACAGGCCTATACAAAAATAAAATGCCTGCAAAGTATGTACATATATTGTAAAGTTAATAAGCAAGCTTGAGTTACAAAGTCATATCATGTGAGCCTACAGCTGGATGACTTGACTACACTGGTCTTGCATCCTAGGATAGGTAGCTACACTGGCTACTGTCCATTCTTCTCTTCACCCCCTCCTCTTGAGCTGGTTGCCACTTGAACTTAGAAGGGAATACCCCGCTCCTCGAGGAAGGAGTTGTTGGATTGGGGAATCATTGAGTTGTCATACTGGAGAAGCTAGTCTCTTTATCACTTTAGTTGGGGAGAGCCACCATCACTTACACTGTACGAGTCAGACTCATAGTCGTAAGGGTTTGCGTATGAGTTGAGATATTTCTGATCTGGCTATTGAGGAGACTTGAGCAGAGTTTGGGATTCTTAGGGACTGTTGGGTTTCAAATCCGATTCTCATTGAGGTTCCGCCCACACTTAAATTCCAAGGGTCCCACTTAAGCTCCAAACTTTGATTTTGTGAAGACGAGTTTGATAATTAAACTAAATCCACATTCTTCTTTTTCTTCCTTTATTTTTCTTTCTGCGCTTATTGATAAATGTTTGCTAGGGACTAGCAAAGGCAAAATATAGGGGGATGATGAATCCACATTTCATCATCTTTATTCTATCATTTTGGCCTCAAAAACCCTGGCAAATGCATGTAAATACCCTTAATTCCAGCATCTTAGAATTCATACATGTGCATGTAAATAGTGTATAAAATATTGTTTTTAAAGCCAAAATTATAGAATAAATAAAAGAAAAGAAAAAGGAATAAAATATTGTCAATATTTTATGACCCAAAACCCCAAGACCTAGGCATCTTGATGAATAAGTCGACAAGGAATAAAGTAGGGGGAGATAAGGGCCAAAGTACAAAACAAATACCACTTTTTATACCTCAAATAAAGAAACTCTGTACATAAAAGTTGTAGATAATTAAATAAATAAAAATACAAAATTTATTTCATGCAAAAATACTGTACAGATAAAAAGATATAATCTGAATAAAAATCCAAAATACCAACACTCACCTTTAATTGTATATAATTCAAAATAAGCTATTTAATGAAGGTGGTTTCGCATTTGGCGGAGCTACGGTTTGAAAGTTGAGTTTTGGACCCTATTATTACTTGTACAGATTAAAATATTCATTTTATTATTTATCCATTATTTTCATAATTTTATATTTTTATAATTTTGTAAATATTATTTATAATAATTATGTATATTAAAATCAGAATGAAAACTCAAAGAAGACACAAAAAATATACATATATAAATAGCATACATAGGTATAATACCTATACCTATACCTATAAACTTACTACTTATATTTTATTAAGTGTACAAAATATATCAGAAAAATAAAACAAAAATATATTTAGGTGTGTAAAATATTCTATAAATTTATAAAATAATAAACAAAAAATAAATAAATTAAATATACAAAATAAAAATAAAATAATAAAATATATAGATATATATACCTATATAGGGCTTAAAAGAGTAACTTGTAATTATATACCTCAAAAAAATAAATAAAAATCACCAAAAAAATCTTTATAAAATAAGAAATATTTGTTATTTTATAACTTAAAATAAATAAATTCATTTACTATTTTATTTTTGATTTTACAAAAAATTACCGATTGGAATTCCAAATTGGTCACGTGGACCAACCAGGACCAGTCAAGTGTTGACCTCGGTCAACTGCCTGACCTAGGTCTGCCACCTTCTGACAGCCCGATTCGAGCCTGATTTCGCCCAATTTCCGAGCCTAATCCTTGCGTCGTCTTCCCTCGATCCCTTCTTGGAAATTTTTCCCTGATCATTACTAACCCACGCCACACCTTCAGATCACGCAAAATCTCCATCATGTGCGCGTGGCCCTCGCTTGAAGAAGACGCCACCATCCTGTATATAGTCGACCTGCCACATTCAAGATCGGATTTGAAACCCCTTAGCACTGGCTTCGCTCACGTTTTGGTGCCCTTGAGTGAGAGGAAGGTGATAGTTTTCGCATCCACGCGTCAGATCGGTCGAGTAAGCATCAGGGTGGCTCCACCACCTCCGCCATTCACCGGCGTCGAGGTTCCCTTACCTCTGGTTCCTGCCATCGAGGTATACTTCTTTTCCCCTTTTTCATTTCGCATTTAATTTCCCTTAGCCGTAAGATCAAAACCCCCCAAAAATCATCGAGTTCCATCCATCGATTCGCCTTCACGATCATCTCGTCGGAGCTCGCTCCGATCATCACTTCACGCCACCGCTTCCCGTCGCCATCCGCTTCATCGACCTTCGAGGCATTTTGCCTTTGTTGGTCTTGAGTTATTTACAGGTCCAAAATCATCAAAGATACGCCTGAAGCTCGTTTTGAGCTTCGCCGGAGGATCCAGGAGCCCACCAGCTCCGCCGCTCTCTCCCGCAAACTCCGACCACCGTTGGAGCTTTTTGGAGCCCCAGGCAGCCAGAAGGGGACCCCAGGAGGTCGCAGCCCAATTTTGGAGCCCAACCATCGCCGGAGGACGGAGATTTAGCTCAGGGAAGCTCGCCTCGCCGACGTTGCTTCCCTGTTCTTCCTCATCGCCTCTCCACTGTCAGATCGGGCCGCATCTCCAGATCCAACAGTAACCGTCCGATCTTCTCCAGCAATCACCGTCCGATCCTCCAGAGGAGATCTAATCGCAGCCATCCGCTGCGAACCGTCATCGCACATTGTGAGCGCGCCACGTGGATAAGTGACCGCCTCCCAGCCGTCCGATCGCGTACGAGGAATTTAGGCGTGGGTATTTTGCACCTACACCCTCGCCACTCTTGTATTTTATTTTAGTCCATAAACTTTTAATTGTAGTTTAAATGTTTATGTAATATTTGCATCCAGACCCCCATAGTTTTTATATTTGCACTTAGGTCCAGTCCAAGTCACCTCACGTGACCCATGCACGTGGGGTGGCGGGTATTTTGCAGGGACCCCCCTGGGGGTTTGTCTATTCTCGATTTGGTCCATGAAATTTTTAATTATGTTGTATTATTCTGGTAAATTGCATCTGAGCCCCTGAAACTTTGTGGAATTGCAAAAATACCCCTGCTAGGTCACGTGCCCAGTGCGCGTGAGTTTGGACATTTTGCAACGAACTCCCTCCGGGTTTGGGTATTTATTTTTAGTCCATAAAATTGTACTTAATGTTATATAATTTTGGAAAAATTGCAAAAAAAGCCCTTAGACTTCTGTGTATTTACATCTATGCCCCTGCTAGTGTTGTATTTTTGCTTGGATGTTTGCATTTATTTCATGCATCATTTTAACTCGAAAAATTACCAAAAAAATACCATAGGCTCCTATTGCATTGTAGTTTAATGCCATATTTTTAGTTTGCATTTTTATTGCATTTTCATATTTATTAAAAATTAAAAACATGCATTTTCAGCACTATTTGCATTAGAAAATACATAAAATTATAAAAGGTCTTTTAAAAATTCCAAAAAAAGTATATATTGTTTGTTTTAACCTATTTTATTTTCTGAAAAAAATCCCTAAAAATTACATAGGAAAAATCTCTAAAAATAGCAAAATTCTCAAAATCTTCATAAAAATCTAAAAAATTCATAAAAACTCTAAAAATTGGGTTTCCTGTCTCTGAATTTTCCTTACCCTATTATCTATCTATAAAAATTAATTTGAGAATTTTTCACTCCTGTTTGCTATTTTATTTCTATTATTTTTGTCTCATATATATATAGTACATTCACTGTTTTCAAGTATTTTTCAACTTTTAAAATACCAAAAAAATTAAGAAAAATATAGAAAATTTTTTCAAAAACATTAGAAAAATATAAAAAGCCCAAAAAGATTTTATTTCCTGTATATTGAGCATTTTCCCCTATTTTTATCTCTCTTATCTCTAGTGTACATATATATTCCTTATATACATTATATCTTTATTAAAAGAAAAGAAAAAATATAAAAATACAAAATATAAAAAGAAAATACAAAATCAGTAAATTAAAAACCCAATTATAAAAATATAAAATCAAAATTAATTAAAAAATATAAAATTCAAAACCCACAAAAAATTTGCACATTCATAGGCAATTGCTCACTGTCACATTGATCTTTGTGCACTCCTGCCTTGTTCTATCTTGTTTGCTCCCTGAGTTCGACACTCTACACACTTGCACTATACACACTTATTATAGAGTTATAATAAATTTTTACTCCACCTTGCTTCTCATTGTTTTGATTGATACTGTGGGTTAATTATTGATTGTAGTCCGGATTTCTGAGTGGTCGGTTCAGCGACTTTGTCTCCACCATGTGTGAGACATTTAGACCCTCGAAATTGGGCATCATCATGAGTCACGTACACGTAGTGCCCAAGAAGTCTGGGATCACATCGTAACCAATGATAAAGGAGAGGAGATTTCGACCAGAGTACCGACAATCTTGGCGAGTCTATGTTGATTACAGATGTCTCAACCTCGCCACCAAGAAGGGTCATTTTTCATTTCCCTTCATTGACCATATTCTTGAGAGACTGGCCGTGAATGAATACTTCTTCTTCTCGGATGGGTATTCTGGATACAATCAAGTTGCAACGTGCCTAAGGATCAAGAGAAGACCATGTTCACATGTCCTTTTAAGACGCATGCCTTCTGACGGATGTCGTTCGGGCTGTATAACAACCCTTTACATTTCATCGATGTATGTTGGTCATATTTGAAGACATGGTGGGTAGTTTTCTTGAGGTGTTCATGATGATTTTTCGATCTACGAAGATTCATTTGATCAATGTCTTGATTATTTAGACCGAGTTCTAAGGAGGTGCTGTAAAGTAAACCTCGTGCTCTCATTGGAGAAGAGCAATTTTTATGGTGACTAAAGGGATCATGTTGGTCACATTGTATCAAAACTTGGCATGGAAGTGGACCCGGCCAAGATGGAAGTAATTTCATGGCTTGAGCTACCTACCAATCTGAAGCAGGTCCGATCATTTTGGGGCACGTCAGTTTCTACCAACGATTTATCAAAGACTTCAACTAGCTCACCTGACCACTGACAGAATTTCTAGGCAATGAGACAGATTTTGTGGTGAATGATCGTGTTATCTAAGCCTTTAATCAGTTAAAAGACTTGATCACACATGATCCTGTCTTGCATCTATTTGATTGGTCTCTGCCCTTTGAGATCATGACAGATGCTTATGATTTCTCAATTGGTGCTGTCCTACGACAAAGACGAGATGGGATCCCATTTTTTTGTTAATCACGCTAGTTGAACATTAGATGAAGCTCGTAAAAACCTTACAGTAGCAGAGAAAGAGATGCTACTCATAGTGTTTCAACTAGAGAAGTTCAGATCACATCTCCTCGGATCAAGGGTTATCATTTACACTGACCATTCTGCCATCAAGTATCTCCAAAGTAAAAAGGATGCCAAGCCTCGTCTGATTCGTTGGATTCTTCTACTCCAAGAATTTGACCTGGAAATTCATGAGAAACTAGGCTTCAAAAATGTGGTGGTAGATCATCTTTCCATGATCGTCAATATAGAGCCTCCTGAGCAAAATCAATACCTATCACATAAACCTTTCCAGATGAGACAGTCTCTTCTATATCCTCTCTCCCCTAGTGCACAGAAATTGTGAATTATCACGTCTCCAAGAAGACTCCATCAGACTAACCGAAGATCAAACGATACAAATTCTTGGCAGACTTTCATTTTTACGAGTGGGAAGAACCACACCTATTTCAAGAGGGAGATGATTGTATCTAGAGGAGGTGCATACCTCATGAGGAGATTATGGGTGTCCTAGACCACTATCACAGGCTCAAAGCCGGTGGTCACTAATTCTAGAATGAGAACAATGACAAAAGTTCTTCAATATGGCCTTTGGTGGCCAACTTTATTCAAGGATGTAAATGATTATGTCAAGAAAAACACTGACTATCAGAGAATGGCCAGAAATATCAGCATGCATGACACAATGCCCCTGAAGTACATTTAGATATCTGACGTCTTCGACGTCTGGGGCATTCACTTCATGGGGCCATTCCCTAACAGCTAGGGTTTTTTGAGTACATCCTGCTCGTCGTCAACTACGTCAATAGATGGGTGGAGGCAATCCCTGCCCAGACAACAGACAACCACACAATATGTCATTTTTAAAAGATAACATCATTTCGCAGTTCAGAATCCTCATATCTCATTTCTGATGGGGGAAGCCATTTTATCAAGAAGGAGGTCAAGAAGTTGACCAAAGAACATGGCATTGAACATCGCGTTGCTGCACAGTACCAGCTACAGTCCAATGGCTTGGCTGAATGCTCAAGTAGGGAGATCAAAACAATAGTGCAGAAACTTGTACGTCCAAATCGCAAGAATTGGTCTCAGTTATTGGACTCACTTCTCTGGGCTTATCGCACGGCATACAAGTCTCCACTCGACATGTCTCCATACCGCCTTGTTTTTGGCAAGCCTTGCCAAACTGCCCATGGAAGTCATTTACAAATCCTTGTGGTCATTGAATTTGGCAACCTTGATTCCGAGCGAGATGGAAGAACAGAAAAGTTGATCTAAACCGACTGCTTGAATTTGGAGATAAAGCATACAATAACAACCTAACATATACAGAGAAGTCAAGAGATGGCATGACAAACATCCGAAGGAAAACTATCGAACCTGGACAGAAGGTGTGGTTATTTGATGCTAAGTTGAAAATTTCCCAGGCAAACTGGAGAGCAAGTGAACATGTCCATTTATTGTGAGAAATGTGCATGGCAATGGAAGTCTACTCATATCTGAATTGTCGCCTGACCATACAACCTTTTATTGTTAATGGATAGTTGCTGAAGCCATACCTCGATCATGATACATTCATGTCCGTTGAGGTCGCATTTCAAGACGATCTCTTAGAGGCAGAAGGATCAGACACTAAAATCTGAAAAATCACAAAAAGATTTTGTTTTCTTCTTTCCTTCTTTTCTTCTTTTAGGTTTCATTTTCTATTTCTTTCGAAAAGGTGTTCACCCCTTCCATCAATGCTATATTTAGGACGTACTTGTTGTATGCATAAGGGGGGTGATCACCCCGAGTTGTTCATCCCTTGA
The DNA here is from genome assembly GCA_037367405.1 of Ottelia alismoides. NCBI lineage: Eukaryota > Viridiplantae > Streptophyta > Magnoliopsida > Alismatales > Hydrocharitaceae > Ottelia > Ottelia alismoides. The sequence goes on from JAZKJV010000039.1 coordinate 1,614,906, forward strand.
TCCCTCATTTCTCCCTTCAACTTTTGATAGTCTGTCTATACTTATGGATATCTTACCCTAAGTATGGTGGAGTGGGGGAGGACAGGTCGAGCTGAAGATTTCGTGCATTCCCACCCTTAACCCTCCTTGCTTTGTGAACAATATGCTATACTTAGGATTATTTATCCTAAGTATAGTGGGGACGGTCAACTTCTGATTCGTTTAGTTTTTAGTCGTTGTAGTATAGGCTCGTCTATACTCAGTACAAGTTATGTCTTCTCTTTTTTTCTCTGATCTATGAGGACATAACTCAATCTAAGTACAGGGGGTCGTCTATACACTGTATATACTTGAGCCATAACTTGTACTTTCATATTTTTAATAATATGACTAATTATAAAATTTAAAACACACATTAAAATTCTTTCAATATATTGATAAATAAATCGAGGTAAAAATGTTTTGCAAAATGTTAGGAAAATCTTTTTGAAAAATCTTTCGAAATCTGTTTGGAAAATATTTTGTAAAATATTTTCAACCTTTGTAAAAATATTTTATTTGTAAAAATTTCTTTTCTTTGTGTGAATACAATGTTTTGAAAATCTAACTGCAAATAGTTGGAAAATAGTTGCAAAAATACTTTGAAAAATCTATATATATTGTTTGAAAAATCTTTGCAAAATGATTTTTAAATTTTGTAAATGTTTGTAAAAATTATTTATCAAAATTATTTTTGCAAAATAAAGTTTTCAAAATATTTGTGAAAATCGTTTCAAATTATTTTGAGAATTATGTACATAATTCAAGCAAATAAAGATCCTTTATGAACATTGTATATAGAAACCTGTAAATCCCTAAATCCCAACTCTTGTAAACAATAAAAAGCACTCCCATGTAAATATCTGTACATATTTCCTTTTTCTAAAACCTATTATTTTTAGAAAAATCACTAAAAATTTTGAAAATTCAAAACTTCAAAAACATTTGCAAAATATTTCCAAAACTTGCATAAATATTTCAAAACTTTTAAAAAATCCATAAAAGATTAAAACTAGATAATAGCATCACAAAAACATTTTCTACATTGTGCATAGCATTTGTATTTTTCGGATTGATGTTGATAATTGAACTGGTCTAAATAAAATCCGAAGATTTGGAGCTTGCTTGAGATATTTCAGGTATTTGACTCCGATAGGAACTGGAATCACCGAGATACTTCAGGCCTTAATCCACTTAATCACAGTAATCCAATATGAAATGGAATTGAGATACTTCAGATCTACTAGACTTAATTCTTTGAGACCATGAGACTTGGTTCAATGTCATCTTGACTTCCTAAGAATAATATTTCGGAACACACGTATGACTCTATCGACAATAATCTAGCTTACGCTCCTGCACCTTACACTTTGCTCACCTCAGTTGAAGTGGTAGATGCTGGAATTGTCGGCATGAGACACAACCAATGGAAACATCATAAGTCACACATTTATGTCCATTGTACCCCAACTCGAATCCATTAGCGAAGAGGTCTAACGACAGAAGTTTGTGGGTTGCAATAATGCTTCAAAAGAGGGATAGTCTACTGTATCAAGAGGAAAAATCCTTATATAAATGCTGTTGTATCTAGTATTAAAAAAATACATATTCAAAAACTCCAAAAAGAATATATGGGAAAAAAATCAGAGAAAAATCAATTCCCGTCGGAACATGTATATATCCAATAAGCAAGCTTGAGCTTCAAAGTCAAATGTATATAAACCTGCAACCGGATGACTTGGCTACACTGATCAAGCATCCTAGGATAGGTAACTACACTAGATACTATTCATTCTTCTCTCCACCTCCTTTCTTGAGCCAATTGTACTTGAACTTAGAAGGGAATACCCCGCTTCTCGATATAGTGAGTCATAGGCTCTGATTGTTCGCCATTCAAGAATTCTTGTTTAGGCAGTTCATCATAGTGTTTTGTTCTCTGATTTTTGGAAAGAGTTATTGGATTGGGGAATTAGGGTCACCATGTCAGAGAAGACCGACTTTTACCGCTTCAGGGGAGAGGAGCTACATATATCTGACATTGTACAAGGTAGACTCATAGCCATAAGGGACTGCATACAAATCGACTTGTTCTGACCTGGATTTTGAGAAGACTAGGCAAAGTCTTGTGAGTCTTAGAGGCTGTTATGTTTTAAATACATTTCACAATAAAGTTTCGACCACACCTGACATCCAAAGGTTCGACTGTGCTTTAAACTTTGATTTTACGAAGACAAGTTTGAAAGTTAAAATCAATCCAAGCTCTTTCTTTTTCTTTTCTTTAGTTTCTTTTCAACATTTATATGCATAAGTGTTTGCTAGGGACTAGCAAAGGCAAGTATAGAGGGGTGACGAATCTCTATTCCATCACCTTTACTCTTTCATTTTGGCCTTTAAACCCTAGCTGAATGCATGTATATATCATTATTTTGCAGAAAATAACATCATGTATTTATTATGTAAATATTGTAAAAATACGATATTTAAATCCAAAATAAAAGAATAAATAAAATAAAAGAAAAAATAAATAAAATATCAAAGGTATTTTATGACCATAAACCCCGAGACCTACGCATCATGATGGTTGGATCACCAAGGAATAAAGTAGGGGGAGATAAGGCCAATAAATAAAAGAAATCCTGATTCATAAATGCCCAACAATACATTTTTAGGACCAATTTTATTATTTATTATTTATACATCAAATCAATAAACATGCTACATAAAAATGTAGATAAAAATATATAGGAAAATACAAAATTTATTTCATATAAAAATAATGCATATTGTGCATTTTACACCCATAATAAAAATCCAAAATCCAAACTTCCCAGACCCATATCTTCTCCATATGAACTCAAAATGCACCAAAATTACTTTAATTGTATATAATTTTTATTAGCTATTTAATGAATATGGTTTCATTCAATTTAAAGTTAAGATGCAAAAGTTAGATTTTGGACCCCTAGTGTATAATATACCTGAATAAAATAATCATTTTATTTATTCTTTATACTTTTCAATTTTTTTAATTTATAATTTTGTAAATTTTTATAATATATGTACATAAATAAAGTAAAATAAAATCATTTAAAATATGCTAAAATAAAATAAGTGTATAAAATACATAGATGAATTACTTATACACCTACCTATATAATGAACACATCTATTTAATTAAGTATATAAATAACTTCAGAAAAATATAATAAAAATATATTTAAGTGTATTTAAATAAGATATGAATTTATAATAATGAAATAAAAATAAAAATAAAAACAAATACATATAATTTAGGTAATTATATATATAAATACACTTGTAAAAATAAAAACCTAATAAATTAATTCGTAAAAAAATAAATTCATATTAAAATATACATAAAATAACCAAAGATTTTTTATGTTTTGACCAAAAATTAATAAAATCATTTCTTATTTTAAATTCAACTAATAAGGCTTTTTTCAACCTATTTTGATGTTTAGTGGCCTGGTGACGAGCTGCAAATCCATCCCTTTAATAGTGTGTAATTAACACTCAGTGGTCATTGCAGTCTGGGCTGAATTCAGTCCGTCAAAAACCATCTAATTTAATATGTCAATTGAATCAAATGGTCATATTGATATTTTACTTGGTAAGTAACCAAGGTCGAACTCAGGGACACAAGCCTCTCCCGTGATATTTGGACTTAAATTCATTTAATTAAGTGCTGTGTCAATAAATAGTAGGTCAATAAATGCATGAGGATAAAACAACAATGCATCAAGTAAACATGAAACATGCACTTTTTTTACTTTATTTTTAATCATGCAAAAAGATGCAATTAAATGCAATGAAAATATGCCCTAGATCAGAATGATGAGCAATTTAAAAAGAGAGTTAATTTCAGGTTTAATTCAAGCAACAAGCTTGATGGATAAATTAAGTAAGGTACAAGCATAAAAATTAATAGACACTTAGCTATTACAATAATTCATCAAAATCACAGTGTCCAAAATAAGAAATGAATATGCCATTAAAAATTTCATCAAGCAAGCTTTGAAATGAAACTGAAATCAACTAAAATAGAGATACGATGCCCAAGATATGCATAAAAGAAGACAAGGGCATAACTGTAAGGAAACAAGAAAGATAAATGACAAACAGGTCCCTGGGAGGGACTAAAATGCAATTAACAGTAAGTTCGGGACCTTCCTTGTAAATAAACCACACGTGCGGGGGTATTTTTGCAATTATTCAAACCTGCGAGGGTATTAGTGCAAAATACCCCAGACACACGTGGTTGACACGTAACTCCAGGACCTGTCTGCAAATTTGAAGAATCTGGTGGGCCTCCATGCAATTTACCCAGATGGCACGTAACCTGCACGTGCGATCTAGGCTTGGATCAGCTTTGAGGCTCGAGGTTGCTTTGGCTGCTGCTTCAAGCTCGGACTAGGCTCGGTGATGGCTCGGGAGCTCCGAGCCTGAAGGATCGGCTAGGAGGCTCGGAGTTGCTTTGGCGATGCCACGTGGATCGATGAGAACCATCCGATCATGAAGATCGTGTGGCTGTTGTACGCTCCAGAGGAAGTGACGCGGTCGCATCTGCGCCGTTGGATGAACTCTGGGAGGGAGCATCCGACGGTACCTGCTACTCCTTCCTCCTCCTCTAGGAGACGGCTAGTTCTGACCTCCAGCGAAGGGCTCCGAGCTCTGCCACCTTCTAACTTGCTCTGTGAAGTTCTCCAGCAACTCCAGAAGGTGAAGACATCGACGTGGAATCCATACGAAGCGGCTGGGCATCTTGGAAGAGGCGATCGCAGCATAGACGCCGGAGGCGGGACTTGCAAAGTGAGCTCTGATGGTTCCATCCATTGAAGGGTTTTAAGACCTGCATTGTTAATAACAATAGGCGAAGCATACTAGGGATATGATGGGTGCAGGTTGAAGTGGCATGGATGGCTGAGAGGGGCTGAAGGAAGGCGGTGGCCAGCTATCTTCTCCGGCGAGCCCGGAGGAGTTGGGTCGAAGATGATCTGGGGTTATGGAAGAATAATAGATGATCGGATATATGCACGAAGGAGATGGGTATACGGTGAAGCTCGGAAGGAGAACGATGGAGGGTGATCAAGCGTAGAGATACCTAATTAACTCATAGAAAATCAAAGAAAATACACAGGAGGTCGAGGGAAGCTTACCTGGAGAATAATAATGATCGGAGGCTTGGGCTTGGGGTTTGATTGGACCCCGGGTCTTTGCTGGATCCCCTCAGCCAGATTGGGCAGCTCGAGCGGAGAGAAGCTTCACGACGTAGCCATGGAAGGCGGTGGGTCAACACTGGAGGCTAGCATTGTCTTTGCGCCTTATCGGACCTCCCCCTGTCACTGGGAGGAGATGAGGCCTGGGCGAAGCCCTACGTACAGGTGGACACTGGAGAAATTGGGCGGAGATGGGGTATTTGAATATCCAAGGAGGCGGTTCTGATGAGTGGGGACGTGGATTAAATGATGGATATGGAGCAAGTTTAGGGTATACGTGGGACGAGTGGATGGCCGCGAGGATGAGGGACGATGGGGGAACGTCGTGGGGTCTTCGGGGAAGTGGAGATGGTGGCAGAGATGATGGGATAAATGGGAAGGGGGAAGGTGGTCCGCGAGGTTGAGATCCTGGGAGAGAGGACGTCTGGAGGTAGGGGATGAAGCTTTGAGCATTGGATCTTTCGATCCTACGGTCGATAGAAGGGCGCTGACGAGCAGTTGGGATTAGGTCTCGGGCGGCTTGATCAAGGGGCGTATGGATCGCCACGTGGCGCCAGGAGAAAGAGGCAGAAGTGGACGGCCATGATGTGATCATTGGATAGGATCGGGCGGTGGATAGAGAAGCGAAATGGAGAGTCTGATATGGAGTGGTTGGAGGCGATCGAGGGGTGCAGATGCCGCCACGTGTCACGTCGTGGTGAGGACGCTCTGGGACGGCTGAGATGAGGTCCGTGCTTTGATCGGATGGCGGAGATCACAGCGGGAATGAACGGCGGTGATCATGAGAGAGGAAGAAGCATCAGACGGTAGAGAAATCATGCCACATGGCATGAGGAGATGCGGCCACGTGGCTCAACCAGAAAGAGCCACGTGGCCCAATCAGATTATTGAGACGAAGAAATTGATTTATGAGGGGATAGATGGCTGAATTTGGAAATACTCAAAACATGAAAGTTGTTTGTCTCGATGAGATCTACAAGTTTCATGTTGACCAAAAATAGAGATGAGGTCAAATAGAGGCAGAAAATATTTTTGAGGGTAATTTTAAGGCTAAAAACACCATGGATTTTAATTTTGCTATTTTTTGTTTTTTTAATTTTTTCAAAGACTCTGATAATTACAAGACTTTGTTTGGTTTTTATTGACACCTATTTAAGCAAGGGGTTAAAATAGGCAAATTAAGATAATGTAACCGAGTTTCATCACCCCCTATACTTAAACTACGCTCGTCCCCGAGCATCAAAGAAAATGAATGAGCTGGATTAACCCCCTTGTGCATGTGCATACAGATCCGATATGTTCAAGTCCACTCAACTTTATAGATCCAAAATCTTAGAGCTTAACCCAGCCTTAATCAGAGGCATCCAATTCCTCTAATTATCCAGACTCCTCTGATGTACATATAAACTAAGGATATGACATTTTTTGACTGCATTCACGAGAGTCGAGTCAAAACA